>CM059976.1:14176752-14882319 GCA_030490835.1 Annona cherimola
GATGGGATGGTAGAAAAGAATCCTTAATATGTACATAACCTGGGGCCACAATCGTTTATATAGAGAGTCTTTCTTATTTCTAATTTAGTCCATCATAAAAATATAAATTAAAAATTAGGCAATAGAGTTTCTACACGTAGGAGATCCATACTCTATTAGATGATTTAGGCTCATAAACCTTATAAGATCACTTTATAATTTTGAGCTGCTATTTATGATAACGTATATATAATTATTATATGTGTCCAAAAAATTCAACAATCTCCCACTTGGACTACATATAATTTTATAATGATATATATAACCTTATGAGCTCAAAACCTTTTGCTATCATACCCAAAATTATCTCCGAATAATCTTGTTCATTAGTTACGCCAACATAGAACCAAGGCGGTCTTTGTCACATTTATCATAACTAGATCCATCCATGATCACATATATCAAATATAACGAAACAACATAGATCAAGGATAGATGCGTAGCATGGAAATTACATGTAAGGTGATCTAGCATGCTTATTTTCAACTGGTCCAACTTATTTGGCGAGATCAAACGAAAACCAAAATACCAAATAACCAAAATATTGAATACTTTATTCCTGCAGAAAATATCCATAATAACAGTAAAGTATCCAAACCAAAAAAACAAATAAATACAAACTCTCACTTAACTAGCATATCATTAAATGATACAACACCTATATGAGCAGTGCGCTCATGAAAGACCTTGAAGTGTTACCCTTAATAAGAGAATCTGCAACGTTGTAGTTTATTGCAATATGCTATAGACATTTTATCTTCCTGAATCCTTTCCTTAACAACCAGGAACATCGTGAACTCCTATTGTTGTTGGAATATAAGACTACTAATTTATTGTCACAAAATAACTTAAGTGGTCTTTCTATGATATCCATATTTTGCAGTCCTGTGACAAAATTCTTTAGTGATATTCCATAATTGGATGTCTCATAATATGTTATAAACTCTGTTGTCATTGTTGAAAAGCTATGAGTGTTTGCTTAGCACTCTTTCTTGATATAGCTTTTCCAACAAGCAGATAAATATAGCCTGAAGTGGATCTAAAACTGTATTTGCATCCAATAAAGTCAAAATCTGAATAACAAATGATCTTTAACTTACCTGACCTTCTGTATGTGAACATATAGTGTTTTGTTCTTTAAAAGTGCTTTAAAAAAAACTGTTTCACTGCTTCCGAAAGATCCATTCCTAAATTACTTAAATTTCTGCCAAACATCTCAACAATGTACGCAATATCTGAATGCTTACAAGCCTGAGACTTAAAATTTGAGCATAAATCAAACTTCCCACTGCTAAAGCACAAGGAGTCTTTTGTATTTTCTTAGATTTAAAATCATTTTTGGGGCACTGATTGGGGACCACAACCGTTTATATAGAGAACCTATCTTTTTTATTTCTAATTTGGCCCATCATAAAATAGAAATTAGAAATTAGGCAATAGGGTTTCTATGCACAGGAGATTCATACTCTATTAGATAATTTAGGCTCATAAATCTTATAAGATCACGTTATAATTTTGGACCGCTATTTATGATAGTGTATATATAATTATTATATATATATATATATCCAAAAAATCCAACAGCAGACACCACTGTTACTGTCCTATGATTGTGGCACCTATGCTAGGGTTGAGCAATGCATGCATCTGGTCCTTTGGACAGACTAGCAATGCAACTTACATGGTCCTTGTGAATTAATGAGCTCATATTGTATCAATCAACTATGTTGTTTGCTTCAGGGATAAATGTTTGTCCATTTATCACTATGTGAATGTTGTTTCTGTTGATTGTTTGAGATTGATGTGTGCTTTAAATTATTTGTAGAGCATAGAGGCAGAGGTACCATGGTCTCATGGGAACAATTTTTGGCCAGTTTGTACTGTTATTTATGTATTTTCCATGACTCAATGGGCAAGTTGCATGTTACTGTTAGTGCACTTCTTTTGATTTCCTTCTTCCTCCCTCCTATTACCTAATTTACTATGGCTACCATGCATTTAGGCTGCTACCAAAATATTCAGCCTTGTGCTGACAGCACAAAGGCCGACTGGGGTTTAGAACTCCTGTATTAGGGTTCAGAACATAAAAAGAAGTTTGAACTTTTGGAGGGGTAGTCCTATTCACACGAGACAACTATAAATCCATAAATCCAGGATCTGCTTCGCTTTCGTTGTAGTGCTATTATGTTTTTTTTATAGGTTCAAATATTAAGTTTTCAACAACAGCTCATAATCACTCAACTAATTAGATATGTAAAAGAAATTCCTGGTTAGCTGAAGAAAACATTTTGTAACTTCAATTGCTGATGGACGTTACCTTAGGCTGTAATTGTGTTAATTTCTTTAAACTCTCTAGTGGTGTCGTGTTCTTTCCCGTTATTTACTATCTGCTTTCTTGCTTCCAGATTTCAGCCGCGGTTAATTTGGCAGAGGAAGTCAAAGTTCCAAAGCTGAGTGCTGAGAGTGTCTGGGATTTTGAGATGTGATTTCTAATGGTTGCCTAGTGATAGTGGGACTCATATAATTTCAGCGGAATCGGCGATCTCCCTCTATCTTCCATCATGGATTGTACCATTCAAAGTCTTTTGCTTCCAACTGCACCTTTGAAGTAGATGATACTTAGATTCTTGTTTTGTTTAACAGTTGATAATTTGGCCAAATTTGGTTTCATTTGTTTCTTAAACCTATTTTCTTTTGATATATCATTTTTACATGGAGACCGATCCAATGCTCCCATGAGCTATTATATTTTTTATTTTTTTGGAAAATCTTTTTTTCATTTTTAAAATTTAAAAATAAATAGTTTAAAAGCTCCAAAAATGAAAATTATACATAGAAAATCATGCTTGGGTCCACAAATGCCAAAAAAATAAAAAATTAAAAAATAATAGCTCCCGGAAGCAGGAGCATCACTTGTAACGTTTATCAGGGGCATGCCATGTTAGTCCCTATAGCATTTCATGATGCGGAGAAATTGAAGGAGAGATGCCAGTCATGACGCATGCAGAGGTCGTTGCTTTGAGGATTCAAACCTGTGGTGTTTGAGAATTGTCGCACATGAGCTTCTTGGTGCGTTAGGAAAAGCAAATGAAATTCCATTATAATCGAGGCTTCCTCTGATTTAAATTTTTTTTGAAAAAAAGCTTCCATTCTAATGTTGGCAAGCAAATTAACAAACACCAAAAATGTTTATATTTAAAAAGTTATAATTTCCCAATTCTATTAAGATCATCAGAGATGCAAGTAGCCGTTGCAATAGCTGTGCTCTAACTACAAACCAGGTTAATGGAAAAGACTGTAAACATCCAAATGAACTCAACAGAACCGACTCTTCTCGCATGGCTCTATTCCTTGGATCTCCACAAGTCGGTCTGCAATCTGAAGCAGAGATCATCTCTAAGGAGCAGCGGGCGGTGGTGGTGGGACATTTGGTGGGGGAGGAGGTGGCATGGACATTTGGGGCGGTGGCATGGGCCTTCCAGCTAATTGCTGAGGTGGAGGGCCTGGGCGCCACATAGGTGGTGGAGCAGCTGACCCCGCTGGTGGTGGGGGTGGCCTCATCATCATACCTTGTGGTAGTGGTGGCATGTTGGGAGGCGGTGGTCTTCCTTGTATTGGTGGCCTAAACTGTTGCATGGGTGGTGGTGGTGCCATTGCTTGGCCCTGGTGTGGTGGTTGACCAGGCCAGGAAGATGGGGGTGGTGGGTGGTGCAGAGGAGGGGGGAAAGGCCCTGCTTGCAGCGGCGGCGGAGTAGGACGAAGAGGCATCATTTGACCAGGAGGAACAACACCATTGGGAAAGGGGCGAGGAGGCATTGCTGCTCCCATTGTCCCATTGGCCTGGGGCCCATTTGGAAGCGTTGGTGGTCCGCTTGCAAACAATGTGTGGGGCCTGTTCCTTTGTGTATTAGGATTGCTAGCAGCCAGGACTCTCTCTGCATTTTTTAGAAAAAAAAGGTCAGAAGTCAAGAAGCAGAAACCCAACCAAATGGCTCACGATAGTATGATACCCTCTTACCAAAATCTTCTGTGAAAGCAACATACCTGCTGGAGTTCCATGTCGCTCTCCTTTTGTATCTTTCTTGTATGCATATGACACTGTTATTTGCCGGTTGCATAGATATTGACCATTCATGGCCTGTGAAAGGAAAGAAAACAATGAAAACACAGTGGACTTGACAGCTCTACGAAATTACAATCAACTGCTTTTGCTGCATAAAAGCAAGAGAGCTGCTCGAAACAACTAATTTTGGCCCTGTCGAAAAAGAATGAGGCGTATTCAAACCAAATCATACTTTCAAAGAAAAGATCAAGTAGGTTGAAACTCCAAAAATATGGCTCTTAGTTCTTTCTAATCCCAAAAGACCACTTAAAACACAGGAAGTCAGAAACTGGACCAGAATCATTTTAACAATTTGATAAAATTCACCAGTGATCCAACACCAATTGAGCCAATAGCATTAGTTTTGGACCACAAAGCTCAAACAAATACCCAAATGTAATGGGCGGAAAAGATACCTCAATAGCTGCATCTGATGTTTCGAATGAATCATAGCTGATGAATCCAAAACCACGAGAATTCCCAGTCTCAGGATCTCTCATTATCTGCAACAGAAACATCGATATCAAACAGGAGTTTGAAACAGCTAATCGACAAGTTTCAGTTATCATGGCCATAAACATGAGTTCGAATGAGCTGACGGTTTTGAGTTATCATAGCCATAAAGTAATCCGTTACAATGAATCACCAGGAAATAATCAAGTATATATAGACATTTTCAGAAGATCATAAGAAACATCATCATCGTAACAAGCTTTTCCTACATGCAGGGTCGACTACGTAGATCTTGTTACATTGTTCTTTATGATCATGAACTATGATTTCACTAATCTCTAACACCATGTCTTATTTAGGGTGTGTTTGGCAATGAAAAAAAATGTAAAGCTAAAACTTTTCACTTTCCGTAACTACCCTATTTTAAATCGTTTTTCGCATCTTCCTATACAATTACTCTACTTTCTAATCATTTCTATATAAGTACCTATACAGCTAACCTATTTATTTTAACTTCATTCTCTCTACTCCTCATCATTATCCTTACCATATCACATTATTATCTTCAAATTCAAAAACTTTTACACCAAAAACTTTTCGTTTAAAAGTTTTATCACTTCCCAAACACACCCTTAATTACTTCTATCCATTTTTTATCTCTCTCTCATTCTATTACTGCACTGTATTTCAATAAACTTAATTCTCCAACCAAGTGTCAATTCAAGCCTCTATTTAACATGCCCAAACTATCTTAGTCTATTTTCTCTCATGCTATTGCATATTGACTTCACCTTTAGATTATCTCCAATTACTTCATTTATGATTTTCTCTTTTTTTTCTGTTAATCATTCATCCATCTTAACATTTCTTTAATTCCCCAACATTTTGCCTCATATAGCATAGCTAATCTAATTGTTATCTTATAAAGTTTTTCTTTTAATTTAATTGGAAATCAAAAGTCACATAAAATTCCTAAAGCACTGTCATTTTTTACATCCTGCTCGAATTCTATCTATAATGTTTTTCCCCATTCCTCCATTTTCTTGAACTATTGATCCTAAATATAGATAATGAACAGTTCTTGACATTACCAATCTGAAATCTCAATTGATTCATCTATATGTTCTCTATTATTAAAGTTGCATTTTATATATTTAGTTTTTTGTCCAACTAATTCTAAAATCACTAGATTTTGTTCTCCAGAAAAAAATACTAGATTTTAAAGTATTTTTCAACTTAATTTCAAGTTTACTTGTTCTCTAGTTTTATTTATTAGGATTACACTGTCTGTAAATAAAATGCACCAAGATACTTCTCCCTACAAACGACTAGTAAATTCATCTATTATAACCAAAGTGAAAAGATAAGGCTAAGCCTTAATCCAAACATATTGCAATTGAAAAATCACAAGTATCTCCACTCATAGTCTTCACATTTGTTATAGTCCTCTTACGCATATTTCTAATAACATCAATATATCTACTAGCAATCCTTTTCTTTTCTTTTCTTTTCTAGAACCTTTCTTAGTAATTTTCATGGAACCTTACCATATGTTTCTTTCTAGCATAATACATTAATTTTCGGAGACATTTGCTTCTCGTCTCAGTCTTTGTTCAACCATTCTTTCCCACAACCAAAATAGTGGATGAACATGCTCCTAAAAAAAATGAATGCATGGCTTCTATTACCCAAATTCAACAATAAAAAATGAGGAAGTCAGCTAAGCTTTGAATCTGCGTGATATTGGTACAATGTACAAGCATTAGTCAGCATCACCAATGGAATTAATGGACCAAAGAAAATCCAATTTCTAGAGTCTTCCAGCTGGACCTTGACAATGAATCAGGCACCTGACTTTAGAAATAGTTGACTTGGATATATAGAAGAAACCTGCTAATTGGAGACAACCATTGCATGCATTATTGACATCTCTGATTGTTCTCAAACAAACGCCAGTAGCAAGAATTTGTATAAGATCAGAAGATCTATCATTATCGGTCTAACAAACATTGCAAAATTGTTTCTATTTGTTAATATAACTGAATAAGAAAATAAATTACAGCAAGTTGATAACAATTTCCAATGTATAAAAACAAATTCTATACAGATAGTCCCCCATCCTTTTCCCTGTTTCCAAAGGGATTCACATTAATGGGAAAGATGCTTATGTCATGATGGTAGCGGTATTAGTAATTTCAAGCATATGATGGACACCTACATTCTCAAAGTGTATATGAGCATTGGCATGGCGGCAAATGGACAGACAACAGCATATAATTTTAATATTTGAAATTATCATACAGGTAGAAGCTGTGCCTATGGCGGGACAGCATACAAGGAAAAGAAAGATCTTCTCTTCTGAGGAAACCTAAAATATGTGCATTCAGATATACAACCAACCGAAGGAGAAGATTACCTTAGGGTTAGTGACGATGACTCCAAATGCACTGAAAGTATCATATAGTAATTTCTCATCCACGTCCTGTAAATATACAACATAGTTAATTCCGGTATTCAGGTGTGCCCTCCTCTGCAAAGTGATGTATCAAAGAAGATCCTAAAAATTTATCAACGTACTGGATCAAGATTTCCAACAAAAAGGTTTGCACCGACATCCAAGCTCTTCTTATCTTGAGATGCCTGGGAGAAAGAAACAGGAAGAAAAAGGTAGCATTGAATCTACCATGATGATGGGAAACTACTTTGGAAAATGCAATCAGCATATATTCAAACCACATAAACGCTAAGCCAGTGCATTCCAGAAAGTGACATCATGGTAGGAGAAGGGTGAGAGCATTCTCATCCCACAAAAGGTGCATATTCTCATCTCGCAGTGATAGACCAATCAGAAACTAGTCAAAAATAGTCAAGTTCAAATATCTGATTCTTATCGTGATATAAAACCAGCATAGTATTCCCAGAAACTCTGATAAAAATGATACACACCTTATTTACACGAATGGGCTTCCCATAAAGTTTAATCATGTTCAAGATCTTGATTGCCTACATTGGAAAAGACAGCATAAAAAGCGGAACCATGGACAAAGAGTTCAAAGAACTGCTGCTCACAAACTGCAAATGACATGAACTTACATAGTCGGCATCTTCTTCACTACGAAACTCCACAAAGCCATATCCTTGATGGAGGTTAGTCACTCTATCTTTTGGAACATATACATTGACTGACAACATTAAAAAAAAAAAGAGTAAGGCATTCATATGTAGTCTCACCAGTATTCTACTCCTTGATTATGTTCAAGTAGAAGTGTAGTACCAAGAACTATAGTACCACTATCTAAATCATGTTAACTACATATAAACCCACTGAAAGTATATCCTACATTGTAGTTCATTTATGTATTAGTGATGCGTAAGCAGGCTGCAAATTGACCTTGGAAAACAAAATGGGAAGTTCACATTTGAGCATAGGGCAGGCTCAACCAGATCATATTTGACAAAAAGCCAACAGTAGCCCAATTCATTAATAATTTCATGCAAGTAGAAATATTTGTTTCAATAGTTCAGTTCAAGGCAGTGCAAACAGTTAGAAAGTGAATTCACAAAGATAATAAAAAGGTTAAAAGAAAACTAAGCACATAGAAGTTGAACATTGACTAGGCGTACACATGATAAAGTCTCTACCAACTAAGTGGAAATGATGAAATTGGAAAATCCTTTTGAAAATAGCAACCGGGCCATGGACCAGTTCAAGCAGTGCTGAAACAACCTAGCTGCAAACAAACAAATATAAAAGGGTATACCAAAGCTAATGGACGAGGCTCCTGCAATTGCAGCCCCCACCCCAACATGCAGGGGGGGAAAAGGTGACATGCATGTACCCTTTCCCACGTTTCCAAACCTGCTATCACACATAAAGACCAACAAAGTTGATAAAAGCTTCCAACACCATGGCTACTTACCAGGTAGCCCGGAATTAGGCCCCTCACCATAACAAACTAGATTATTCACTAGCACAATGAGTTATAAGCATACAAGTAAGAAGTATAGCTCCAAAATGACAATAATCCCCCCAGTGCATCATTAATGCTCCCACATTTCTTAGGGAAGAACAATTTCATGTTCAATGATTGAGCTAAATATAATGTTGTTTCTTAGGAGGGGAATGTGTATAAGTGTGGAAGGAAAAAATATGATCAAAGGAAATAATATAAGCAAGGAAATGTTGTCAGGGACAAAGTGAATAAAGACAAAACAAATCGACTTTCATGTGAAAAAGTAGTGTGGGTAACAAGAACCATAGGCAAGACCTGGAAAAGTAGGACTGCTAAGGATAAACCTCAAGATGAGTATAACAATTAATAGAGGGGGATCAGAAAGGAACAACACCTTCTAATTAAAAAAGGGGAAGTGGAAAAAATGAAAACTTTTCATAAATCTCTCTCTATAGGTCGAGGGTTTAGGGTTTAGGGTTTAGGGAAGGGATGTTTGATTGCACCCTTAGAAAATGAAGTTCATAATATTTCACAAACAAGCAAAATCATATCCAACATAGGAATACATAATAATTAATGTGTCCAAAATGCACCAGACAAGATAAAGTAGCCAATCAACAAACATACAGTACATCTAAAAAAGAACAAAATGGGACAGAGAGAGGATGACGAGGACGAGGAGGTGAGAGTTAAAAAGTCAGCTCATTAGCAGCCATACAAGCAAACCATGTGAGAAGTTGGGGAGGCAACAAAATGTACCAACTGGGCCTGCCTGGACAAACAATTCCCACAGCAACTCCTCCGTGACCTGCGCAACAAATTGAAACATAAGTCAAGCTTCTTACTTTTGTTTCCAGGCCGCCATAATGCAAGTCTAAGGCAGTTAGACGAAGTTCTTCACTCAGGCAAAAGCTCAAACATCTCTCATACAGTGCGTTGCTAAGCAATCATGTTCCACACTGCACAAGCCCAACTCCAATCTGCTGATTTGCAAGCTCGAACCAAGCAAACCAAGAATTTTTCTAATCTCATTATGCCAGGCTAGCCCAAACATCAGTTTGAATCAGAACAAGAAAAAAATAGTGGCTTGGACAAAACCCTAACAAAAGGTTCTGGAAGAAATGCCAAATTCCATGGATGTCGGACGGATGTCGCGGTGGTATTATGTGGAAGGAGAGAAGAAGGGTAAAGGAGGTAAGCGACAGACCTGAGCGTCGAGATTGCCGACATATGCAGTAGCATCTTGATTTCTCTCGGCAGAGTGCTGGCCGAGAAGATTCGCTCCGACTCCTGGAGCGATTCGAGTCGTCATGGATACTTGGATTGATTTCCCCGCCTCTGCTTCTCTGCTTCTGTAGGTTCTCTACGCGTTTGATTCTTCGGATTCTGACAGTCTCGGCTCGCGTGCGACACTTCTCAATACAAGTAGTAGCGGTTATCCACGTTCACGTCGAAGCGCCCGACCAGTACGCTTTCGCTGCCCCTCGCAAAAGACTTCTGTACAAGGACGGACTGTAGGAAGAAAGCGTTGGCTTGGCCAGTATCACCGCCAAGCGTGTAGCACGGTACTTCGGAGCAGTTTCTAGCTACTTCCTCAACAGCATTTTATTCTCGCCTGGAAAATAATAAAATTTTTAGATGAAT
Organism: Annona cherimola; assembly: GCA_030490835.1. Classification (NCBI taxonomy): domain Eukaryota; kingdom Viridiplantae; phylum Streptophyta; class Magnoliopsida; order Magnoliales; family Annonaceae; genus Annona; species Annona cherimola. The sequence continues at coordinate 14,186,944 of CM059976.1, forward strand.
GTAAAAAGTTTTAAATTACGAGAAAATAATGTAAACCAATGTGGATAATGATAAGAATTGCAGAAAATAATGTTAAAATAAATAGATTAATTATAAAGTATTAGTATAAAAACAATTGAAATATACGTAGTTGTACAGAAAAAGATAAAAAAAAAAATTTAAAATAAAATAATGATGAAAATTTATATTCTGAATAATTTTTAAGTTAAACAAACGTGCCCTTTATTTAAATTTTTCCAACTTATCATCCCAGAGCATATTATCCCATTTTGTCTCGACTGATTTTAACCGAACATTTGAACGGTACGCTAAACGAGAGAAACAAGCTCCCTTATGTTCGAAATCTGAAAATGCCAGCATGAAGTTTGTACTGTGTAACCCCGGGCCGCCTCCCCTATCACTCACCGCTCAGCAGTCAGCAGCATTTTTAAGACCGTGACAAGGGCAGGAGACGGAAAAAAGTACTGTTGAATACTTTTGAGTGCGGATGAGGATTTGCACGCAATGGGTGATATGCGTGACCATGTAACCCCTTGCGCATAGAATCAGCCATGATCACATATCTTTTTGTTGCAATTAGTGTTTACCTATGTTTATAAGAAATTAATACCATGCCCTTGTAATGCAATAATGTCTCTTTAATCATATCAATTTAAGCTATAGGCTTTTAAAATAGTGTTATAACAATTTAAATAATTAAAAAAATATAAAATAAATAATTTATAAATAAATAATCAATATTAAATTAATAAATCTATAAATAAATAAATAAATTGACATGAAAATAAATAAATAAAGCTAACAATAAATTATTGAAAATAAATAAATGAATTTATCAATGAATTATTGAAAATAATATTTCTTTGTTTATTCAAATGTATTTATGTATTTATTTCTATGCTTGTTTATTTACTTTTTGTTTTAATTTTATTTATTTTTAATAAACATTTGATGACTTAATTTTTAAAGATGCATCACTCGCTGTAAGTCTGTAAGGGCACCGCTATAATTTTGTCATTCAGTAATTTACAGAGACATTTGTTTACATCATTACATTTTAAATTAAAAAATTTTATTCTTTAAAACTATCATATTTTCAATTATTTTTTCACTTCTTTTTATATAACTAACTTACTTTTCAATCATTTTTACACAATTACTCATACACGTAACCTATCTATTTTAACTTCATTCTTTTTATTCTCTATCATTACTTATATCATATCACATCATTTTTTTGTATTTCAAAAACTTTCATACTAAAAATTTTATCACTTCAAAAACACATCCTGTGTATACATTAACTTCTCATATAAATAGAGAAGTTTCCAATAAAGGGTGTGTTTAGTAATGAATAAAACTTTTGAGAACAAGTTTTGGAAAGTAAAAGTTGTCAAATTATGTGATATGATAGGAGTAATTATGAGTAGTAAAGAGGATAAAGTTAAAATAGATATGTTAGTTGTATAGATAATTGTTTAGAAATGATTGAAAAGTAGGGTAGTTGTATAGGAAAATGTAAAAAAATGATTAAAAAATATAATAGTTGTGGAAAGTGAAAAGTTTTAGCTTGAAAAGTTTTAACTTGTATTTTCTATCATTTGTCAAACACACCCAAAATGATGAATTTTTTTGATAGAATGTTTTTAGTATAGAAGTTTTTTTTTTTTGATAGAACACACCCCTCATATATACCAAAAATTATTTTGATAGAACGTGTTTAGTGTAAAATTTTTTGAAATAAGAGTAAATGAAGTGATATGATATAGGTAATGATAAAAAATAAAAAGAATAAAGTTATATAAATTAATTAAATGAGTAATTATATGTAAGTGATTAAAATGTACTATAGTTTTATAGGAAGATGAGAATCAATAATTAAAAAATATAATAATTGTAAAGATTAGAACATTTTAACTTTAAAAGTTTTGTATGTAACTAATCTAATCATATCCTATAGCTAAAGAGATGCATCTAGCTTATACGTAAACCGTGTGTGAATATTTCCGTCTTATTTCATACCAGCAGTCCCAATAGAGGTGTAAATAGAGTTATTTCAACCCAAACTTGGCTAATCCTCAGACATCTTGGGAAAAAATAAGAATGTTTGGGTCAGATGATTGTCGACTCGACTAAATCTAATTTCATATATTAGTGTACAATATAATAGATTATTAGAAAATAGTCATACATTGGCACATAATATATGAGATTTAACTGAAAGTTATTATTTAGAAATAAGATTATTTAACAATTATATTATTATATAAGTCATGAATTAGAATGTATTTATATAAAAAGGATTAACTTTTATCCTTCTATTTAAATTCATATTTTAAAATATATTTAATTAAGTAAAAATATTTTAAATATTATATATTTATTAACTCAATTTTCAACCTGAACTGAACCAATTTTTATAAGGTTAAAATAGGGCTGAGTTACAATGTGGATTAAGGTTATGTTTGCCCCAACCCAATTTCATTTACACCATTTGTTCCAACCCAACAATCATGAATCATTTCACAATTTCTCAGCTTCATCACCCCTAGCTAGGGGTGTAACTAGAGTCGATTTGGTTCGGATAGTGGTTTACCCTAGTTGTACGCTATTTGCAAAACGACGACTCTACTCTACCAATTTGTCGGTTTAGTTCCCAATGTACCTTACTCTACCCATTATTTATAAGGGTTGGTTTCAGTTTCAGTTCTAAATTGGTTCATTTAATACTGAAATATAATATTTAAAAAATTATACTTTATTTTAAAAAATATAAAACAATACTAATTTATATTTCAAAATCACAGGTACATAGGTTACCGTTCACATTATTATATAAAATATAAAGTATAGATTAACCCAACCCAATCAATAAAACTATTAATATATTAATCGCATTCACAAGCTTATTTATAAAAAGCTTTCATAAGCAATGACACACACGTATATATAAAATTAAATTGATTTCTTACTTTACAATCCAGAACTCCACATGGCATAGGATCCATTTAAATTTAAATTTGTTAAAATAGGTGTTTACACAAGATGTCACGGATAAAACAAAACATATATTATATGTTGGATTTTTGGATACACATATATAATAATTATACATATAATATCATAAATAGCGGCCCAAATTATCTAATAAAGTATGGGTCTCCTATGTGTAGAAATCATATTACATATTTTTCTAATTGTTATTTTTATGATGAGCTAAATTAGAAATTTGAAAGATAGGTACGTTATATAAACGGTTGTGGTCCCCGGGTTATGCACTTTTAGAGTTTCTTTTCTAGCATCCTATTATTGGAAAAAAAAATCCTAGTGCACTAATTTGGAAGATCCAGAAACCACTATATTCAATAACAACTACTCATATGAATTCAGGTACGCTTCCGCTTATAGTTTTATTTCTTTATGATTTAATATAAAGGATCCCGGGGTGTTAATGCTTTTAATCAATGAGATTTTTAAGTATTATATAAATATATAATTATATTCACGCAGGTCGATTCCAGGTACTCAACGTATCTACCATACCCATGTCCTATTTGAGGAAACGGGTAATAATTTCTACCTTACCGAAATCTACGGATAACATTTTGTACTCTACCATATCTAAATTAGGGTCAGGTCTGTGGGTACTTATAGGTACCTCATCCATGTTTCACCTTATCCCTAGCCACGACAAGCAACATTAACTAGATTCTTATATTTGAAAATAACAAAATTATGAATTAAAATGTTTTTTGCTTTAGTCGTTTCTATATATGATTTTAGTTTGCAATTAAAGTAGAAAAATATTAAAACTTTTATAACTTAGCGCACAATTCTAACTGTTGTTTCTAACTTGAATCTAACCTTAGGGCCAACCAAATCTTGAAGCATTTCTCAAATATTAAGTTGTAGGTTAGGTTGACCTTGATGTAGTCATATTGGGTAATGAAAAAAGTAATTTTTTAAACAAGGCCGTGTTAATTTGACTCATTTATAATTTTAGTTCAAATTCTAAATATGAGTGACATTTTTCAAATACGTGTTGCATTTTCAATTGGCCCAATTTTAAAGTCACTTGCAAATATCTCATTGTTAAAAGGTGAGATGTAATCTTAATGGTGAGGATATAATTATGTTTTTAATAAAAAATTGTAAGGTTTTTTTTCAATTTTTTCAAATTTAAAGACATATTTTTTAAATTATAAATTTAAAAACATACTTCGAATGGTTGCAATTCCAGATAACTAGTCACTGAAGTTAACTTTTTTAATAAAAACATAGACCCATCTTAAGCGATGCTTGTCAATGTGGGGAAGGAGGAGAGTTAGAAAGTTGAAAAGATAATATTTGTGAAAAGTGTAAAAGTAAAGTATGGATAAATATGTTAGTTGCTTGATAAAATGATTAAAATATAAAAGTAAATATAGAAAAATAGAGTAGTTGAATAATTAATTATTTTTTGAAAATTATGCTAGAAAAAGATAAAATATATGCTTACTACTCAAGTTTCTTCCTAGATATTTTTTTCTTTTCAATTTTTACAAATTTAAAGACGTTTTTTAATTGATAATTCTAGAGACATACTTGTAATGGTTGTATTTCCACATAGCTAGTCAGACTTAATTTTTTAAGGTGTATTTGTGTTAATATAAAACTTTCTAATCTTCGTAATTATTTTATTTTTTAATTATTTATTCATATTTTTCTATACAATTATCTTATTTGTCGATCATTTTTACACAACTATTAATACAAATAATCTATTTATTTTAATTTTATTTCCTTTACTTTTTATTATCACTCCTATCATATCACATCGTTTTCTCGTATTTCAAAAATTTGTATACTAAAATTTTTTTATTCAAGAGTTATATCATTTCCCAAACATATCCTTAATAACACACATGGGTCCATTTTAAGTGTTGTTTGTGAACATGAGAAGGGATAAGAGTTAGAAAATTGAAAAGAGAATATTTTTAAAAAGTGTAAAAGTAAACTTCCCAAACATATCCTTAATTACACACATGGGTCCACCTTAAGTGTCGTTTGTGAACATGAGAAGGGATAAGAGTTAGAAAATTGAAAAGAGAATATTTTTAAAAAATGTAAAAGTAATATAATCTAATGAGAGTAAAGTATGGATAAATAGTTGCTTGGTAAAATGATTAAAATATAAAAGTGAAAATGGAAAAAATAAAATAGTTGAATAATTATTTTTTTGAAAAATGTGAGTGGAATTTCCAAGCTGCTGGTTGTTCTAAAAAGGTATAGCGACTGCTCAGGGCAACAAATAAATATCGATAAAACCGCCCTCTTCTTCAGTGTAAATTCTAGGGAGGCCATCGGGAGATCGGTTGTAGAAATGATGGGTCAAGAGACAACGAGTTTAGCAAATATTTGGGCCTTCCTGCCTGGCTTGGGAAATCAAAGAGGAGAATGTTTCAGGGGTTAAAAGAGAGTATATATGTGTGTGGGGGGGGGGGGGGGGGAAGAGGTGTTGCTGAAGTCTATGGCTCAATCCATTCCTTGGTACACCATGGGCTTGTTCCTCCTACCAAGAGGAATGTGCAAAGAGTGCTAAGATTGAGGGAGGTTGGGGGTTTCCGGACCTAATATCTTTTAACTATTCGCTCCTTGCTAAGCTGGTCTGGTAGTTGGTACAGAACTAAAATTATTTATGCTATGAAATCCTAAAGAGCAAATAGGGGATGATCTTTGGAGCTGCAAAGTCAATGGAGGGGCTTCATACTCTTGAAAATCTATCCAAAAGGCAAAGGACATGGTAAAAGAGGGAGGTTGTTGGAGAATTAGGAATGGGAGTAAGGCGAGAATTTTCAAAGACATGTGGACAGATGAAAGATTTATGAAAATTGGCCCTTTGCCAAATTCTAAGGATGAGAAAGTGAGTACTTTTCTAAATCACAGGAATAGAACATGAAAGAGGGAGACAATTATTAGTGTAGTGAGAGAGAAAGGGTGGAGAGTGGTTAAGAGGGTTCAACTTAAACTATTAGAGAAGAGGATGACCGGTATTGGCCAATGAAACCGAATGGGGCTTTCAGAGTGAAGTCTGCATACTGGTTTATTATGTCTACCAGTGTCTGACTTGTAGGCTTGAGAGGGGATTGAAGTGGTCGTGAATTGGCAACTGACAAAAAGGTCTACAAAGCAATTTGGGCCCCAAACTTCCAGCAAAGATCAAGATATTTGGGTGGCAGATTTACAAGAACGCGCTTCCCACAAAAGACAACATGCATAAGCGTGGAGTTTCCATCGACCAATTGTGTTGTTTGAACAAGAGGAGGCCAGAGAATTAAAAACATATTTTTGTGTTTTGTGAGCAGGTGGTGGAAGGAAGGAGGATATTGGTGCATGATGAAAACATCTCGACTCCAAGGTATGCAGTAAGTTGCATCCTCTGGAAGTTGACAACGTTTCAAAAGGATCCAGGGCATGACATGTTTATCCTTTTCGCGTGGAGGATTTGGTAGGCAGGGAACCTGGTTAGAGTAAATGGTTTCGTGCCACATCTAAACGTTATTCTGTATTGGCGTTGCTTATATAAGGAGAGAGACTCTTTTGCAAGTATCGTAGTGGGTTCGGGGCTCATGAGTGGGGAGTTGGTCCTAAGATGGATCAAGCCGATGAATGGGAGACTAAAGTTAAATGTTGACGGTGGATGGAATGTGAAAAGAGGATGTATGGGCATAGGTATGGTTCTGAGAGACACTGCGAGGAAGTCTCTAACGGCGAAATGTTGGAGAGTGGTAGGGATTGACAAGGCTTTGACTATGGAGGCAAAGGCAACTCAATGCGGGGCTAAATGGGCTAGGGAACTTAATCTCCCACACTTGGAACTTGAGAGTGACTTTCTCATCTTGGTCAGCCTACTAAGGGAAGACTTATCGATTTACTCACCTTGTGGATATCAAATACAAAATATCAAATCAGCTAGGAACTTGTTTACTATGCTTCAGTTTAATCATGTTTTGAGAGAATGCAATATGGCCTCTCACATCACGGCCGAACATGCTTCTCAGCTTGAGGATTTTTGTAAGACGTGGTAGAGATGCCCATAGGGTTTTTGGGTAAATATTATATGTAAAGACTCTAGTCTTTTGGGCTTGTAATGAAACATCTTATTTGATAAAAAAAACTATTTAGCTCACTTGCCTATTTTAGCTTATTTTTTTACTCCCCATCATTATTTCTATTATATCATATTATTTTTTCTCAATTTTAAAAAAACTTCAAACCTAAAACTAAATACATGTCAATATAAAAATTATTTCTCACGTATGTGTGAGCTTTTTTTTTCTTTAATGGTGTGCGCTGGCTTAGTTTATATGCATTCTCCATGGGCCGCAACTGAATTTTCACATACAACCTGATTATATGTGGCAAATCAGGCCATCTAGGTTAGCCATAAATAATATATATTTTTGTTTTAATAAAATAATTAATTTAAATGTATTTAATTTATAAATCAATTTTACACTCAATTATGAATCAAGTTTTAGCATTTTTGTAATCCGTATATATTTATTTTGAAATTTTAAATATGAATATTTTAGTAGTTTTTAACCTATGAAAATGACAAAGATATACTCACATAAATTTTAAAAATATGTATATATCTCAAAAAAATTAAAACTTGTAATATACATTGATTAACATGTTTATAAAAAAATAAATAACAGTAGAAAATGTTAAGCGACCCGATGCAGGGGATCAACCCCTCGTTTTCATAATTTATTATTAACATCAAATGTAAAATAAAACACGGGCTACATGCATTGAATCCTAAAATTTTTAAAAATTTACAATTGATTCATAACTATTAATTTTATAATTTTAAGTTTTAACATAGAATCTCACAATTTACGAAAGTCAAGGCTAATCATTAAACTTTTTATTGGTCAAATTTTCATTGACAGAGAATTTAAATTATTTAATATATTATTCGACCATGCTTCACGTAGAAAACCACAATTCAATAATAATTCTGACCATGCTCCACGTAGAAAAGCACACTTAAATGCTTGGACAGTTAATTAAAACTATTCAATAATATTATTGGATTATTCTCATGAGGGTGTTTCAAAGGTTTCTGGTGACTTGAATGGACGAGATTTCTCCTTAACAGTTATTTAATTTTTAATATAAGTTATTACATTTTGTTTTTGTCGTAATTACATTCTTTTCCTATTTCTCAGAATCTCACAATTTACGAAAGTCAGGGCTAATCATTAAACTTTTTATTGGTCAAGTTTTCATTGACAGAGAATTTAAATGATTTAATATATTATTCGACCATGCTTCACGTAGAAAACCACAATTCAATAATAATTCAGACCATGCTCCACGTAGAAAAGCACACTTAAATGCTTGGACAGTTAATTAAAACTATTCAATAATATTATTGGATTATTCTCATGAGGGTGTTTCAAAGGTTTCTGGCGACTTGAATGGACGAGATTTCTCCTTAACAGTTATTTAATTTTTAATATAAGTTATTACATTTTGTTTTTGTGGTAATTACATTCTTTTCCTATTTCTCCATCCCATCCAACCCACTTAATCATTCTGTCCAAGCCCACGTGACACGATAAAATCGATCAGCTTAATAAATTGTAAATTTCTCAAGCTTGTGGGAACGTGTGATTTTGTCCAAGCCCACTTAATCATTTTGTCGAAGCCCACGCGTCACATAAAAGACTTTTTAAATGACCTGAAATGATGTGATGTAATAGAATTAAGATGAGAAATAAATATAATAAAATTAAAATAAATAATTTAAATGCATGAAAAATTATATAGAAATAATTGTAAAGTAATATAATTATATAAAAAGATGTGAAAAAAATTTAAAAATATAATAATTATAGAGAGTGAAAAATTTTATATTGAAAAATTTTAATTTGAAAAGTTTTGTAAATTGACAAATATTCCTAAAATTTTTTAATTTAAAATTTTTGGTTATTAATAATTACTTTAGTTTTCAAATATTTTTTGTATTTCCTTGTATAAGTACTATATTTTAAATTATTTCTACACAACTACTATATTTATTTTAAATTTATTATCTTTATTCCTCATTATTATTACTCTCACATATCATATTATTTTATTTTTTTAAAAACTTTTATACAAAAAAAAACTTTTCACGCAATATCCAAACGTCTTATCGCTTCCAAAACACGTTATACATATCACCTAAATCATTGATAATTAAGATAATGCAGGTTTCCATAAAAAAACATTATGCAGGTGGACGCATGGTTTTGATGATGATATTACATGGCTAAGAGGGCTATGAATTTTGGTTAAAATTGACAGGACTAGTCAACCATTGACTTTAGTCATTCTGCATTTTTTTCCCCTCAAAACATTAAAAAATGAGGAATTATTTGGAAAATCAATAGGCATGGGTAAATTGAAAAATGGAAAAAACTGGGTGGCCGTCATTTTCTGTAGCCCTAAAAATAATCGTCTGAAACCTACAAATAAGCGAGCCAGGCGCAGACGACGTTTGATCTGGGAATTCGGAGGCCCAAGCAGCCTGTTTTCCTCTTGTTTTTGCGCGAGGAAAGCTCGGGAGGAAATCTGATCGGGAGGGAGAGCGAGAGATCGGGAGGGAGAGCGAGAGATCGGGAGGGAGAGAGATGTCTGAATACAGCGGCGGCAGATACGAAGGCAACGGAGATGGATTCGAGTACGGCCCATCTCCACCTCACAAAGGCGACGACCCAAGCGATTACAAATCCCAGGTTGCAGGGTTTTCTCTTCCCCTCTCCGTTTCAATTTCCCATAATTTTGGCTTTTGTGCTGCCGTATCGATCTTCTGATTGAGAAACCGGTTAGATTTCAGTAGAAAAATTGATACTTTGAGCATCTGAATGCAAAAGTTTCCACACGGCTACCAAAATTCAGGGTTTAGGGTTTTCGGAGAGCGACGGTTGGAACGCCTTGCCCGTTGGGCGGAAATATATCGGCTAGTCTGCTTGCACAGGCAGGGTACCAGGGTTAGGAATTTGCAGCGACGCATGATCATGTTCCTGGTGCTTTGTTTGTTCTCGCTGGATGCGCTGTTGGGATGTCGTTGCATGTCATTGTTGCACCCAAGATTCTAAGCGTTGCTCTTGGGTTCTGTCCAAAAACATGACCTTCGCGGTTTCAGTTATTTTTCACCTGGATGAGGACATGCTGTTGGCCATAGTCAGTCTGGTATCCATGTCTGGTAGGCTTGGCATGCGACGGATTCCTATGCACAGATTTAAAAACATGATCTTGCCCGCTTCGATTTCGTTTATAGTCCTCCCTGTCTTGTGGTAGGAGATATATGCGTAGATTCAATTGAATGCTTGCATTTATTTCTTTGAACCCTTAGAAATTGCATGTGGGGAAGAATTTTGTTTTGTTTTGTTTTATTATTATTTTTTTCGGATATTACATATTATCTTTGTACTCTTTCCATGATTTATTGAATGGTTGTGTGGCATGGTTCCCATGAACAGGAAAGAGAGTCTCGGAGAAGCAGAGATAATGATAGGGAAAGGGATCGAGACATGGATAAGGAGAGGGACAGGGATAGGGAAAGAGATAGAGACAAGGAGAGGGACAGGGGTAGAGATCGTGATCGCCACCATAGAGTGAATCACAGGCAAGGCAGTGACAGACGGGAAAGGGGAAGGGATGAACATGATTTTCACCGGAGCCGAGATTTTGACAGGTGATGAGACTACTTCTGTATCTTTACTCTGTACTAAATGAAGCTTGTTAACTGCTCTATACATTTTTAAAAATAGGGAATGCTTATAAACAGCTGGTTGGACAATAGGGGCTGTCTAACCTTTTTTTTATTTGTAAAATTTGTATTTTAATATAAAAAATTTATAATGTAAATAAATATTTCTGTATCTATGATGCCCAAACTCACTTTGGTTGGAAATTTTCGTGCATAAATATTTAACTTAATGCGAGAGTGAATATGAAATGGTTAAAATTTTCGAAAGTTGGAGATAAATATACAGAAAATAAAAATTTTCAAGCATGCGAAATTTTGTATCATAATTAAGAGCATTGCCCCAATACAATCAATTGTAATGTGCAATGGGTTGTATTATTTTCTTTTTTTGATTTTTCGATATTTTATTTTATATCCATGCCGTCCATCACATTTAACTACATTTATATTTGTATGACATAAAAATCATGTTATTTGGATTATTAATAATCCACAACAAGTTTAAATATGTAATTGCAGGAGTTTATAAAGAATTTTTTTTTTTTTTTAAGATTATGGGCTAAGGGTGTGTTTGGCCAAAAACAGAACTTTGCGATATAAAACTTTTTTACTCTCCACAAGAATCCTGATTTTTAATTATTTTCTTACATCTATACAACTACTATATTTTTCAATTATTTCTACACAACTACCCATACAACTAATATATCTATTTTAGCTTTTTTCTTTACTTTTCATTAATACCCTTATGTCACATCACTTCTAACTCAAAAACTTTTACATGCAAAACTTTTCAGTTAAAAGATTTAGCATTTCCCAAACACACCCTAAATAAATAATTTTTAACACAATGAATGGATTGGATGTTGAAAAAGAATCAAAATTTCAACCAGTTGTACGTTACAACCGATTCTTTTCTGTCCATAACTAAATACACATAGATGAATATTTTAAACATTTAGATACTCAGCATAATAAAAATAAAATAAAAACCTGTTGGACAACCTCTATTATCCAACTGGTTGTTTTTAATCATTGCCTTTAGCAATAGCTTTCCAATCAGATGTTCTTGAATTAGTTTCAATTGAGTTTGCTGAAGTTTTTCTAAAATTCCACATGGATTCCGAAGGGAGCACAACCATGGTTATGCGATGTGCTAACTCAGGCTGCAGGTTTTAGATTCAATTTTCTCATCCGTTGAGCCCTATTATATATTGATGGATTGGAAAAGGCTCCAAGATTTCTCATCTGTTTGGCCCTTATATATATATTGATGGATTGGAAAAGAGTCCAAGATTTTCTAATTCAATTTTCTCATCCGTTGGGTCTTTATGTATATCGATAGATTGAAAAAGAGTCCAAAGATTTACTTAGCCTTTTTCTTCCAGAATTAGGTAAAAGTAGATGAGTGAAGGGTTGCAAGCTGCACAATAGCTACTGGATTCTGTACCTATATTCCATGTTGTTGTGTATGGTTTTATTTACTGGATCTATCGTATATGCAAACTTATCTGATTTACAGAGTTACTTATGGCAAAACGTAATCTATTGCAGCATTTGTGGAATGTGTCATCTACTTGACCTTCAATTGTCGTTTGTAAACTTATGGCCGTGTTTGTTTTAACTTGAGACCTCATTTGTCATCGTCCTTTAATACACTTTAGATGCTTGTTATCGATTTATTGTTCATCATGTCTGACCTTGTTCGAAGGAAGTTAATGCTTACGTTTAGCCTGTTCATGAATGTTGGAATGGTGGATTATTTAAAATTTTTATTGTTGATTTATTGCTTGATGTTCATGTCTAGACTATTTAAGACTGATTCTAATGTTTTATTACTGATTTGTGCTCATCATCTCTGTCCTTGTTCAAAGGAAGTTGGTATTCATGTTTGACCTATTCTTGAATAGTTGGAATGGTACACAAGTCTTTCAGTCTGAATAAAAAACTTCCTCAGTATTCTTGCCTTTTATTTTTTATTTTTTATCATTATCTAGCTCTTCTACAAAAAGTGTATCTGTTTTATTTTTGTTGACATGAACCCTGAATGGCGTTGACATCCTTTTTTTAGAAATTTTTTTCCTATCCCCCTTTTTACATGAAACTAAATGAATCATTAAGGAATGTCCTTGTTATTTGTTCATTTGCTTTTGGTTGTCTATGTTACCATAGATGATGAATTATGATTGCCTTATTGATTGTAACATGTAGCTGACCTAATGCTTACAGGCCTAGGGATTATGAAAGAGAGAGAGAAGGGCGCCGCAGGCATAGGTCTGATTCAAGAAGTAAATATGATCATAAGTCACGTTCCCCCTCTCGTTCTCGGTCACGATCAAAAAGGTATCACATTTATTAATTAAAATTTGTTTCCAGATGCTTGCAATTATGGCTTCAAAAATTTTGTTCTTTACTAACTGAAACATATTAGCAATGACAGAGTTGTAGATCTTTTATTTTCTTATTAGCATTGTTTTACACATCAGAAAATTAAGAAATGTTTTATTTTCAGTTGCATTGGATGGGCATTAGGGCTCTGGAATTATTCAATTGGTTCCGACTTTTTGCTCACCGCACTACCAATATCTTTTTCACATTCCAAAAGAATAGTTAAATCTCACATTGGTCTCCCAAAAAAAAAAAGTTATACCTCTAGATCACTGGGAAACATGCAAATCCGTGCTGAGCCAATGAAAGTTGATTCAAAATTTTTCCGGTCCCAGTTGCACAAAAAAGTGATTATGTGTGGAAAGATTGTGACTACTGGGCAACTAGTTTTGGATAATGGTTTCCTGTAGGTCATTTCTCTAAGATGCGATTCTGTTTTCTGTGGAACCCACATTTATCTTGTTATCCAGGAAAAAAACTGGCTGATGAAAATGCAAATGAACCATGTCTTTCTGTCCTAGTTATTGATACTTCGCACTTGACAGGCAAGGGAACCATGATAATGCACCCATATGAAACTGGCAACGAACCTGTATTCAACCTTCTAAGTAGCAGTTCATTTCATGTTTGGTCCATATGCTGCTCATGACTGGAAAAAATCTCACTGGATTCCATTTTCTAGTGACTGATAACATGTAATTGGCTTATTGCAGCAAGCGAATTAGTGGTTTTGATATGGCACCCCCTGCATCTGCACTTATGGCTGGTCCTGCTGCTGGTGTGACAGGTACAGCCCCTTTCTACTAATTATGTGTTTTGTATTATAATTTTTCATTTTTATGGGGAGCTAAAGAATTCTGCATTTGTTTGCATGGGGGCAATTGGGTAAGCCATGTGACTTTCATTCATGTAATTTCCCCAGTCTATTTGGAGTCTTAAGGTTACCATGTCAGCAGCATGGGTTAGATTCTTATTTATATTATTTGTTGTTTTTAATCTGAGACTGAGAGCTGTTTTGGTTGTTTTTTGTTTTTGTGGCTCTTTGTTTGTTTTTTGTCTGTATCTTGTAAGTAAGAAGGCAATGTTGGGCTACTTGTCCCACTGTGCTGCCAATGGGTGTGAGCCGACTACTGTAGCTTTTTTGTACAAAGGAGGATCAGTGCACCGGTTTGATGGATCTTGTTCGTCTCAGAAACTATTACCCTTTTGGTAGTCTTACATGCATTTCCTCCACTATTTGAAACTGATGTATTCCTTCATCTCTTTGGTTATGTTTTGTGAGGATTGTGGCAAAATAATGAAGAGGATGCAGCGCACATCGTATTCTTGCCTGCTGTATTGGCAAAAGTAGTGATCCTTCTTAAGCTTTGATAGCAACCTGACTCATCTATTTGGTTATATTTTGTGAGGATTGTGGCATGTGCCATGCTGATAACCACATATGAAGAGGGGAACTGAGCACATGATATTGTTGCCTGCAGTAGCAGAAAAGTAATAATGTTTCTTAAGCTTTGTTAGCAGCCTGACTTAGCTAATTTTCACAGGCCAGCTGACTGGGACAATGCCAACCATTCCTGGGATGTTTACAAATATGTTTCCACTGGCATCTGGACAGGTATTTATTTTAGAGCACTTTTTTGATGCAATAGTGCATTTTAATGCTCTTATTGTCAATATTTTGTTCATAATCTTCATATGGATTTGCACAGTTGGGAGTCCCTGTGATGCCGGTTCAAGCAATGACCCAACAGGTACATATTCAAATCTTTGGTTATGCAGGTTTCTTGGAAGTATTTATGTTATTTCTATGACTGTTGCACTTGCCGAATCCTTAAAAGTATATTTGACATGTTGACAGGCCACTCGACATGCTCGACGTGTGTACGTGGGTGGTCTTTCCCCAACTGCGAATGAACAGGTTCATCTCTTATCTGCTTGTTTCTTGCATTCTCTTCTTCAATGTGTATGTGACTGTCCATGCATAAAAAATAAGACCAATTTATTTTCTATCCATATAAAGTCTAGATGATTGCTTGTTTTGATATCCATTCTTAATTTCTTGGCTTCATGAACTAGGTGTATAGTCTGCTTATCTGAGAGTCAGTGGAAGAAAGCTGTCAAGCTGTCTCTATCCACTTTTTAATCAGTTTAATGGCTTCTGAGAGTCCTTGAAAGAAGTTTCTCTCTTTCCACTTTTTATGCAAGTTAATGGTTTCTTTCTGCAATTAGTTGGGATACAAACTTATGATACTGAAGATTCTTGTATGATGGTTTTGTGGAACTTTTCCCTGCACACATGTAACATGCATCTCATTTTCTCTGTTCTCTTGTAATGCCAAAATGGGCATAACAACTGACATTGTGAGTTTCTTGATGGCCTTTATAATGCTTTTCAAACAGTATTTCAATGTGGCTCACGTTTTGCTGAGGGTGGAATAAAGGTGTAATGATTTGATAAAGGCGCCTAGTCAAGCCTTTTCTTAGCCTGATTTATGGTATTTTCCACTTTTGGTAACTTGTCCTGTGTTGTCTTCCTGCAGTCTGTGGCAACCTTTTTCAGCCAGGTTATGGCTGCCATTGGAGGCAATACTGCTGGCCCAGGTTTGCAATCCCTCTATCCCTTTTCTTTTTAGACAAGATAAATGCATTATGTTTGTTTCTCACTAAATTCTTGTCAAATTTGCAGGTGATGCAGTTGTTAATGTATACATAAATCATGAAAAGAAATTTGCTTTTGTGGAGATGAGATCCGTGGAAGAAGCTAGTAATGCCATGGCTTTGGATGGCATCATCTTTGAGGTGATGAGATCTCTCTAAGCCTCATAGAAACCTGCAATAATCAACATATTAAATCAGAGAAAATGAGTGCAGGGATATTCTAAATTAGTAGAAACTGCAAATTCAATTCTTTTACTTATCTTCTGACTATATGCCCTTGTTTATTTTAATAATGTGCCAAGGGGTTTGTGGTGGCATTAAGTTCTGCTATCTGTTGATGATGAGGTTGCTGTCACGGACAATTCTCTCTTTCAGTAGACATGCCCTACTGTCTGTACCGAGAATAGAGGGGAATCCATTTAATTGTCTTTTTAGCTAGGATAAGCCTGGATCTGATCCCCTTTTGCTCTCCATTTATTTATTTATTTTTTGACAGGGCTCTCCATTTATTTTGGATGCATATCTAACCCAATTGCATGTGGGCATGTTGAATTTCTGTTACACATACATTATCCATTGACACTTGAGGTAGCATGATCACTTTTGTTTTTCTACTGATGTTAAGTTTATGATGGTACCTGGTCATTTCAGGCCTTGTTTGATCTGTTACATGCACTGTCCGTGCAGTTAAAGCTATGGTAGGGCTCTGTGGATTGGGTTCCACTGAGTATCAATATGTCAGATTTGTCTGTGCCTTCCATTGTGTCCCATTTTCCATAGACCATGGATAAATCAAGGCTCTGCATCATCCCCTCACTTTCCTCTTACTCGTCATGGGTGATTTTTTTTTTTTCACCTGAACCTGATACTCTTGAAAAAGGTGAGACCATGAGCCCAATGTGCAGGTTAGGCCTTCAATTGTCATGCAATCTGAAAACAACTTAATTGCTGCAGCTATCTTTAGCTGCATTATGCTGTCTAGGTGCAGTGCTAAGATGTCAAATTGTGTCAAAAGTGCCAGTTGGTTGAAATGATTCAACTAATAGCCAGTATTTGAAATTTTGAATTGTTTCTTTTATGCATCCAGGGTGCACCTGTAAAAGTGAGGAGGCCCAGTGACTACAACCCTTCTCTTGCTGCTACTCTTGGCCCGAGCCAACCCAACCCCAACCTGAATCTTGCTGCTGTCGGACTGACACCTGGTTCTGCTGGTGGACTTGAGGGACCTGATCGAATATTTGTTGGAGGATTACCATATTACTTCACAGAAGCACAGATCAGAGAGCTCCTGGAATCCTTTGGTCCTCTTAGAGGTTTTGATCTTGTCAAGGACAGGGAAACAGGAAACTCAAAAGGTTATGCCTTTTGTGTTTACCAGGACCTCTCTGTCACAGATATTGCATGCGCAGCACTAAATGGAATCAAGATGGGGGACAAAACTCTTACTGTTCGGCGTGCAAACCAAGGTGCTTCCCAGCCTAAACCAGAGCAGGAGAGTGTACTCTTACAGGCCCAACAGCAGGTAGCATTGCAGGTATGACGGTTTTCCCCCTTGCTTTCCTCTTTGTATAAAGATTGATTGTAGATAAATGGTCGACTGAACTCCGCTTGGTTTGAGATCTGTCTCATCCTCTATTGGAAATCATGCTTTCTCAGATATATTTAGGCATCTAGATGTTGGGGAGTGATTCAAAACAAATGTTTGGATGGCACACATTCTATTCGGATAATTTCCCTTGAGGTTTTTTAATGTTTAAACAGTTTGTAATATTCATCCATATATATATATATATTTATGATTCCAAAAATCGAATGTTTTGAAAACCTTTAAATAACATGCATTTATTCTCAAAATTTGACAGTTTAATATTCACCTTCAAATGTACATATCAAATATATATATATATTCACCTTCAAATGATGTTAAATATTTATAATGTGTGTCCAATCAAAATGATTTTTGGCACCATAAATATGTACATATTAATTTATTTTTTAAATGTTTTAGATGTAAAAATAACTTAAAAAATATATAAAGCAACCATTTGTATAAACCAAGTTGTCCAAATTGGATCGCTGCCCATTGGGCCTTACATATTGACAAACTTACTATTCGAATCAGGAAAATTGTATTTTCTGTCCACCAACCCAACCCCCCCCCCCCACAACATAGAAGAGGGGAAGGGGAACATGGAAATAAATTGGAGAATCCAATCATTTGGATCAGTAGTTTACACTGCGATTCTTAACGGTGGTCCATTTATATTCTGAGAACAAAATCATATTCTGTAAGCCAACAGCTGCCATTTGCATACATGTAGTGAAGAAGTCTTTGAAATGGTTATTGTTCTGGCACTGGTTGATGGTTTTAATTATGCCTTGTATATTATGGCAAGCTGGTTGATGAGCTGGTCATATTCCTGCATTGGATGCTCTACTTTGAATAGTAGCATGACTTTGAATGCAAGAGGAGAATGTTGCAAATTAAGTGCTTTTCTTTTTATTACATTTTCTACTGTAGCGGTGGCCTCATAATTTCAGTAATGATCACAATTTTAAAACGTTAGCTATTCTACTGGATTTACCTGTCTCTGATCGAGATTCTAAGGAAAGATAGAGGTGTTTTAAGTTTACTTGTGTCTGTGCTTCCTTTTGCAGAGGCTTGTCTTCCAAGCTGGTGCCCTTCCAACAAAAGTTGTATGCTTGACCCAGGTGGTATCGGCTGATGAGTTGAAAGATGATGATGAATATGAAGACATCTTGGAGGATATGAGAGAAGAAGGTGGAAGATTTGGTAAGTAATTATTGTCTGAATTGTAAAAATTCCGGTATTAGACATGGAATTTTGTTTCATTTTAAAAATCGAATTAGCATCTATTAATTTGTTTTCCTGTTATATTTTTCTTTTGTTTTACAGCCTTTTGTAGTCCGACAATATGCCAAAAAGAATCAGGCCTAACCTACGGAGGATTCCTAGTTTTCTCCTCATTCTTTACCTGAGGCCATATTTTACCTCATCCTTGGTTATCTCAAAGTTTCCAACAACACAAGTTGTTTCTTGCTTTTGCAGGTACTTTGACGAATGTTGTCATCCCACGCCCAAAGCCAAATGGCGAATCATCTCCGGGAGTTGGCAAGGTCTGTTGAGAAAATGAGTGTCTTTGCATAAAATTGCATCTATATAGAACATGTGCATTGGTATATTACAATGCTTTACGAAGTATTTGATTGACCCAAAAAGACATGGACTGACATTGCGAGGTTGATAGAAGAGGCCACATTATTCTGTTAGGGTAGATCCTAATTAGCTAATTCTATGATTATACCATTGGGTGGGAGAGATGAGAATGGGATAAAATTTTCTGTCCCCAAAAAAAACTTTTCAAATTCCAACACAATCTCTCATTTTTCAATAGATAACAACTCTATTTTTTTTTCTAATATTAATTTTCTGGTTTTCAATATAATTTCTCATTTTTCAATACATAATTTCTCATTACCTAAGCTTTTTATCCAATTCTATTCTCATTCCATTTGAGTGGATGATCCTGAACAGGCCTAATCAATTGGATTGTCTTAAATATTTGAGGGCAGCTCCACAAATATTTGTATGATATGAAAATTTCATTTTAATTAGATTTGTATATGATCTATAGCAAATGCAAATGCATGGGGTTTTTTATGATCACATTTTAAAAATATCATTAATTATAAAAAGCTTTCAATCAAGTTGATTTGTTATATTTAGAGGGGTGTTTGTTTACACAAAAAATATTTCAAACTAAAACTTTTTAATTTAAAACTTTTCATTTTCTACCACCACCTTATTTTTTAATTATTTTATACTTTTTCTCATATAATTACCAACTTTTCAATCGTTTTTATACAAGTATTCATACATGTAATTTATTTATTTTAAGTTTATTTTCTCTACTTTTCCTTATCACCCTTATCATTTCATATAATTTTCTCCTATTTTAAGAACTTTTATATTAAAAACTTTTCATAAGAAATTCTATTACTTCGCAAGCACACCCTTAAGTTGAAAAAAAAAAAAAAAGAAACTTATAACATAATGCATGACTTGGATCTGAAAGAAAAGTTCAGGGAAGAAAAAAAGGAATCACGATGGGAGCAGTTCTTACCCGGTTTAATAGCAGCTAACCCCTTATATATGCGTTAGAAATTTATTTTTGAAATGCATGCTTTTGTTAGCAGAAACAGGTAATAACATCTTATAATGATTGGATGCTTAGGAAATGATGAGAAATGGACAATGTTTAGGAGTATTTTTAAAATCAAACTGCGGCTCCGAACATGGGAATCGCCCTTTTCTCAGCAATTGTCTCCTCGAGAAATTTGAACTTTATTTTTAATTATTATTATTTTGGTCAGGTATTCTTGGAGTATGCAGACACCGATGGATCGGGTAAAGCCCGGCAAGGACTAAATGGACGAAAATTTGGGGGGAAGCAAGTAGTAGCTGTTTTCTATCCCGAGAACAAGTTTTCTCAAGGAGAATACGATGGCTAGTTTTTACTATAACTTCCAATGTTTTGGTGGATGAATAGAATTTGGCCGTGGATTGAGCTGTTTCTTGATTTTAGAAAAGCATCCTTTCCAATACAGTCGCCTTTTGAGTTAGTGTTAGTCAGTGTTAATGTGCAACAGTTGCATCCACATGCAGCTGTGATGTCATAGATCTAAATCATAATCCTATTTGTGTTAAGTGGACTAGTCCTGCGAGCAAAGTTGACATTTCTTCTCAATTGGAACAGAATTCTACGGACTTCTGTGACCTTCCAATGGTTTAGCTAGTTCAGGTAATGCAAATGATAGTTATGATTCGAAACAGCTGGCCCAACGACCTTTCAATTTTTTGATTAATAAGAGATTCGATGAAATCCAATCCATCTAAAATGTTTCACATGATTTATTGAGGGAAAGTGCAAGATAACATATCCATGGAAGTCCTCTAGTTATTCAATGACTTTGATGGTGATAAATTATGCCATTACCATCACAGGATTTTATCTCCTTGCCTTCCTAAGCTTTCAATCGAAGTAATTTTTTCGCGTTGCTTGTATATAATGGTTGAACGAAAATGCTAGTGTGTATTTGGATTGTAAGATAATTATGTAGTTTTTTGTGAAAGGGATAAATCAATCATCAGAATTGGCATTTATCCCATTGCATTTAGAATTTTTTATTTTAGTGAAATACTAATTTTCATCCAAATTGGATAATGTATGAGCTCCATATGAAAATAATATAATTAATATGATAAAATAGTTTGATGCAAATATTAATTTTTAAGCTGTATTTTTCAACATCTAAAGGATGTGAAATATGATTCATACATAGATAAATGGTTATATAAGATATTAATATATTTTAATAGGGCTTCACTTTTATGTATTTTTTTTTTAAATTTTTAAAGTCTTTATAGGTGGTGAAAAATTTATTCTATTTGCCATCATTTATATTATCATAAAATTTGTTTGTTTGTTTCGCATCATTGTATATGGATATCATCTATAATTATACAAAATAAATGTAATAAAATGAATTAATATTAAATATTAATTTTTAAGTAATATTTTTAATATCTTGATTATTTAAAATATTACTAATATGCGAATAAATTGTTTTATAAATTGCGAATGGATCTGATTACTTCTTGGTTTCCCACCTCCTTATCCACCGACATTATCAAATGATGTTTGATTTTTCTTTTTTGATAAGAAAAAGAAAAATGATGTTTGATTAATTTATTGAGAATAAGATCGATCCCCAAGCAAGATACTACCAACAACCAATCACAATCATTGCCCAATCATAAGATGTGTTCTTATATGCACATAGAACCTTTCAAATAAGATGGGATCAATTTATTTCAATATCATGTACTTCTTTTTATCAAAATTAGTAACATATATATTGTCACTATTAAGTCCACCAATCACATAATTTAATACTTTCCAAAAAATAATTTGACGTCTAATCTACCTACTTATCCCATTTTTCATTTTTGCCTATAAATTTTAATCATTTTCTTACCCAACTACCATATTTTTTCTATTTTATCCTTATTATGTCATATCACTTTCATATTTTTCAAAAATATTTTTTTCTCAACTTCACACTTTCTTCCCCACCTAAAGTACTAAACGGTATCTAAATTTTGCTATTTTTAGAGGTGTAAGTCAAAAAATACTTATACATTTCTAAAAAAAATGCAAAACTTAATTTATCGATTAAATATATCTAAATTAACAATCTCATAAAATATTTTAAAAATAAAAAATATTTGACCGCTGCAAATGATCATGGCCTTTTAGAAAAACTATACGTGCCAATATATATATATATATATATATATATTTAAGACAATGCCAAAAAACTCGAATCATATAGGAATGGGTCAAACTGGTAAAAATATTCCGTATCTTTCCAAATTCTCTCCATTGCCGAGATCCATGCACTTAATGGCACTGCAAAAGTAGATGGAAGGTTTCACCCTAAGGATTCTAATCGTACAAATTTGGTCATCTTTTGGGTGCGGTTGGAAAGTCACAGTACATTCGATGGGTAAAAGTTTTCGATTCGGTAGAAAATGAAGTGATATAACAGGGGTAATGATAAGCAACAAATTGAATAAAATTAAAATAGATAGATTCAGTGTATAGATAGTTGTTTATAAATGATTGAAAAGTAGGATAGTTATACAGAAATATGAGAAAAAATAATTAAAAAATAAAATAGTTATGAAAAATAAAAAATTTTTGTTTGAAAAATTTTAGTTCTTGCCAAATATGCTCTATATTTAATTGTTTAACACTAAAATTTAAAACTTTTTACTCTTGATAACACTTAAATTTTAATTATTTCTTCACAGTTTACTATACAAATACTCTACTTTTTAATTATTTTTACACAATTAACTATACAAATAATCTATCTATTTTAATTTTATTCTTTCTACTTTTCATCATTAGCTTTACTGTATACTATTTTAATAATTTTTACTTAAAAAATTTTTCATCTAAAAATTTTAACACTTTTCAAGCACACCCTTTATGTAATACTGAATGACGATTTGGACAGTCCTGATGCTCGCTTCACGTAGGCCGCATAATAACTACCCGCTGCCAGGCGTCCCTAGCTACCGTGGCAGTGTCCGGTCCAAGGACTCTCTCCTTGGGACAGTTCCATAGCTGTTCTAATCCTCTTCTTATACAGTTTTTTTTTTTTTTTTTTTTTTTTGATGAAACTCTTCTTATACATTTCTTCATGCGGCAGGTAACATTTCCGTCAGCTTTAATCCAACGGTCAAAATTTAGCCCGCTAGATCCTACGGTATCTAAGCAACATTTGATTATTGATTAGAGTCCTTCACTCGAAATGGGGATTCAGAAATCAGAACCTTCGTTGGGTTTCATCGAAACGGGACTTTTCACCCGAAACGTGGTTTCAAAACGAAGAAGGTGGTGCACCATGGTCGTAGCTTCACGTGGGAATTTTGGAAGCCATCTTCATCCAACTCCATGCCCTCGAATCTTTACGCCACAGCTGTCTGCGTCTCATGGCATGAGGCGGCGTTCGCAGCTTACCATCTTCGCAGCTACCGTCAAAACTGCAGGTATCCACAGGTTTGCTTATGGTGTGTCGGAGAAAGTGAGAGAACTTTTTAGATTCGGGTGTGTCTGTGAAATAATAAAATTTTTGAGGATTTAAAATTTTTTGAAAGGTGAGAAAATAATGTAGTACGATAAGGGTAATGATAAAATATAAATAGAATAAAGTTAAAATAGATAAATTAGATATATGGGTAGTTATGTAAAAATGATTGAAAATAAGGATAGTTGTAGAAGATGTAAAAAAAAATTAAAAAATAAATTAGTTGTGAATAATGAAAAGTTTTAATTTGAAAAGTCTCATGAGTTACCAAATATGTCTGAAAAGTTTTTAAAATAAAAGTTTTTGAAATGAAAGAAAATAATGTAATATAGTAGGAGTAACGATGAGAAGTAAAGAAAATAAAGTAAAAAAAATAGGCTAATTGTATAGTAGTTGTGCAGAAATGATTAAAAAGTAAGACAATTATATAGGAAGATATGAAAAAATAATTAAAAAATAGAATAGTTGTAAAGAGTGAAAAGTTTTAGAAGAAAAAGTTTTTTAGATTGCCAAAAATGCTCTTATTTAATTAATTATAAATAATGTGATAGGAATGGAACGTAGCGTAAGATTCAAAACGAAAATTTATTAACCTGTAAAAAGATTTACAATATCCTTATAGAGAAAATGAAATTTGAAAAAGAAAATTTAAGAGGGTGTTTGTTTACACAAAAAAATTCTCAATTAAAATATTTTAATCTTAAACTTTTCACTCTTCACGATTACTCTATTTTTTAATTATCTTTCATTTTTTCATTTCTATATAATTACCCATACATTTAAAATTTTATTTTAACTTTATTCTGTTTATTTCTTATAATTATTCCTATTATATTACATTATTTTTTCTCATTTTAAAAAATTTTACATCATTAAAAGTTTTATTACTTTCCAAATATACCATAAGAAAAATGGAAATCGAGCTGAAGCTGTACTTTGACAAATGACTTTATATTGATTCGGTCATTCATATGACCTTATACAGGCACCACACCACACCGACCCAACCATTCATCTTCTACGCAATCTTAACACTATCCCATAACACTGCATAAGCCACACAACTAAACTAGCCAGTTCTAACATTGTTCTTTGCCTGATCAGGATTGAGCACTCTCACTCTAAACAAAAGATGCTTTTGGGAAGTGATAAAATTTTTGAATGAAAAATTTTTGGTGTAAAAAATTTTCAAATGGGAGAAAATGATGTTATATGATAGAAATAATGATGGAGAGTAGAGAGAATAAATTTAAAATAAATAGGTTAGTTGCAAGGGTAATCGTGTGTAAATTATTGAAAATACCATAATTATATATGAATATGTAAAGAAATAATTAAAAAATAATATAATTATAGAGAGTGAAAAATTTTAAATTTAAAAGTTTTTGGGATAAAAAAACAGACTCAAAATAAAAAATTTCAACACTACCTGAACAAATGGTGTTTCCAGATTAAAAACAACTCTGTTTCCTCAAATTCTCAACTCTTAATGTTGGAAGAAAGAAGTTAGCAGTTATGAAACTTTAGTTATGTTTTAATGTACCTAGTTGCAGTGAAATTTTAGTGTAACCAAGTGCAAAACTTATTTTTTATTTTTTGAAAATTTTTATGATATTGTTCATTTCGGGTTGTGTTTGGTAACAACGAAAAGTTATCAAGTTAAAACTTTTCAATCTAAAATTTTTCACTCTCCACAACTACCCTATTTTTTAATCATTTCTTCATATTTTTCTATACAACTACCCCACTTTTCAATCATTTCAACACAACTACCAACACAACTAACCTATCTATTTCAACTTTATCCTATTTATTCCTCATCATTACCCCTATCATATCACATCATTTGACAACTTCTCATCTCTATAACTTTTCATCAAAAATTTTATTCATTCCCAAACACACCCTAGGTGTATTTAATTTATAAATCTAGTTTTACTATTTTTAGAGATGTGTGTATGTATTATTTTCAAAAATAGGATATATATATATGTTTTAACTTTTAAATGACTAAAATATTCTTATTTTAAAAATAAAAAATATATACATATCTCCAAAAACAATAGAACTTAACACATAAGTTAGTACATTTAGATTAACAGTTTAATAAAAAAAAATTTAAAATAAATAAAAATGCATTTTACACTCGATTATACTAAAATTTCAATGCAACTGGGTGCATTAAATTTGTGAATAATGAAACTTTCCAAATGCTACTTTGTTTTTCTATTGCCCTCTTCCACCTATGAAAGCGCTAGTGAGATTGAAGCTCTAGTCACCCATTGGATCGTCAGGATGTAGAGTTGTCCAAAAATGTACGTGAAAATATGGTAACTTCTTTACTAAGACATACAAATAGGATTAAGATTTAAGTTTTATAAATAAAGTTGAAGTTAGGATTAATATTTTATAAATAAGATTAGGATTAGGTTGAGGGGAACCTAAGTTTTATGAACAATACCTATCGAGCCGACCTTAAATTGGATATGACAAGGTAAAATTTTTTTTTTCCTGGGTATGGGTAGGATAAAAATCATTACTCGAGCATTCAAATAAGGTAGGAGTAGAGTACATATGTTGGGTACCCAGAACTGACTTGGATGAGTACGCACACGGGTACCCTAATATGTAAATAATTATAAATATGTGTATATAAATAAATATATAATGGTTTCTGTCCCCCATTCACTAATAAATTATTGTTAGTTTAATTTTCTTATTTATTTTTTATAAATTATATAGGGTTTGTATTTGTAATAACGGATGATCATAATATGAATGTGGATGATGATATTAATGTGATTATTAATATGGATAATGAGGCTACACAGAATGTGAAAATAGATGTAAACAACAAAAAAATAAAATTAATTATAAACTGTAAAGTCGAATGAGAATGAGTATTGGCTTTTATTGTTTAAAACAATAAAAAAATTATTTTTTCACATGTAATCATATGTTATTATAAGAATCGATTTGGAATCGGAACAAGAACTGATATTATGGGTAATGGGTAATGGGTAGGGTAGGGTAGGGTAGGGTAGGGTAGGGTAGGGTGTAAGAATTGACCCTATAAGCCGGTAGGATAAGGTTAATTTTTTGGAAATAAGGTACGAGTAGAATGGACTATTATCCGAACCGAACCGACTCAAGTTGCATTTTTGGTTAATACTTGATTTGACATTGATACATTTAGGTGGGTTCCCTACCCAAAAAGAGTCCCTTCCTAATACATAGTTGCAAAACGTGAGCAACGACAAAACAACTTCACCAAATAAAACCACCATGCAACATGATAAAGAGCTCAATGTGGTTGGAGTTGGATCAATCTCTTTCAAAATTTTTAAAAAATTTACACGTTTCTGGGCCCTCCTTTGATAGGTTCATAAAAGTTTTTGATTTATCTAGATAGATTTTTTGGATTTTTAAAATAAAAATGCATTTCTCATGCATGGATGCCCACACTGTAACTGCTTAGGATCAACTCCCATCTCTTTTTTTGACAGGCATTATACACCGGAACATCTTGTATTATATTCACAAGGGAGATCACAAGCTCCCATGTATTATAAGAGGAGACAATAGGTTCCTTCTTAAACTCACGGAGGACAAAGCTCTCAAAACAGTTGCAGCTCCCATGCATGGGGAGATTTTAAAACTGCACCTCATGTAGGAAGGTCAGTAGCATTACAAACTGAGCTACTGCCTATTGGCGATCAACTTTCATCTCTGCATGTATCAAAATTTATTGCTTTTAAAATTTTAGAATTTCGATTATCTTAAAAATTAACATTTTGATGCCACTAGCCATGAGCATTGATGGTAACACTTGTGATGAGCTGACAACAAAGTAGTGATATCCGGTGTTCGAATTCCCTTAAGGTAGCGTGTTATGTATATACTTCCCTCCATGTGTGAGGATTAAGCTGTTAAGTCCCTCCATGGTGTGAGAGTTAGTCTGCTAAGTGAGAGCCCATTGGTCTCCTAAATTAAGAGGTGACTCTCTGTATTAGAAATTTGTAAGAATATATCAGTAAATGGTTACAATATCAATTGAGATAAATATAAAATATACGAGTTAAAAAATCAACGTTTTGGCGCTATTTAATGCTAAATAACAACACCAGTTGGTTGAGTGGGTTCTTCTTAAATCATGACTTAAGTTTAAGCTTTGTAAATGGAAAAAAAAAAAGTACTGGGAAAGCTTCCTTCTTATTAGGTATAACTTCGGGTTGACTCCGGAAGTTGTGGTATATGGTTGAGAATCGTTGTTTTTTGAGAATATAAAATATAAAAATAATAAATTTTGATATATAAAACTGAATACATGCATGTCCATATAAAAATAAGAAAGGTTAAAAACATTTGCATCCGTTGAGGCTTGGTAATATGTATGCATTGAATGGGAAAACATATTTTATATATGTTAAGATTATTCTAAAACATTCTATTGAAAAAGAAAAAGATTATTCTAAGGCACTAATTATATGCAGCATTTATTGCATGTCCCATCCTCGGGTATTGGTTGATGCGTTTTGGATGGTTATAGGTTGGCCTATGTTCATGAAATCTAAATAAGGTAAAAGTGATCTCATTATTTTCATGCAAGCTCAACGAAATGATAATACAATATAATATTTATGATGCTTTCAATTATAAGAAAATGATAACTAAGAGAGTTTCACTTTTTATATTGAATTATATTTTGAATCGAGTATGAAAATTTATTTTTTAATTTAGAATGATTCTTGAATTACATGGTTTATATTTACCGGCTTGGATTAGGTAAAAGAAATACTATTTCGGATGATTATTAATGATATCGTGTGAATGTTAGTATAATGCATTTATAAAGGTTGTTAATTCAAATGGTATATCCAATTCGTTAATCTATTTCAAATCTGAATCCAGCTTAGGTTGAGGTATTACAAAAATGTAATCATATGATGGGATTTGTGCAGAGATTATATAATAATTTAGATTGGAATGCCTGAGCGCACGTGGCCAGCCTCCAAAATTGATTTCTTCCTCGTCGTCAGTGAGGGCCGGAAAAAACTAAGTGGACGGTTGATAAGTCGTAAAATTATGAAATTGTGGAAAATAATGGGAAATAGAAAAAAGAATATTTTGAAAAATGTGTGATTGATAAGAAATAATAAGAGTATTGTTGGAATAAATAAGTTTGTTGTATGTAGTTGGTAAGGAAAATGATTGGATGTAAAGGTAAAAGTGAGAAAAATAATGTGATTGATGAAGCGATGATTGACCTTGGAAAATCAAATCCCATGAGTTTCCTATGGTTCCCACACTTGACGATTACCAAACGTCGCCTAAGGCTGAAAGGAGGTGCTTGGTACCTTAAATGGGGCAAGTTTGGGTTCCAATTAACCTACTCATAGGGTGGTTTAGACATGATGTCATCTACATATATAAAATATTCAAGTGTAGATGGACTAAATTGTAATTACAGTGCAGACCGTCCCAAGATGGGCCTCACGTGTATTAAAATTAACGTCTACTCCATCCATTGTATTTAAAATTATTTATTTTGATAACATACTAATTTTCATCCAAATCTAACATATGTGTATGCCCTATCGTAAAATAGTACAAAATCGACATAATAAAATAATTTAACTTAAATATTAATTTCAAAGTAGTATTTTCGAGAATTAAACTATCTAAAAAAATTATTTAGATAGACAAATGACTATATGAAGTATTTTAACATTTTAGACGAACGACTATATGAAGTATTTTAACACTTTAGACGAACGACTATATGAAGTATTTTAACATTTTAATATGTGCGAAGCCCATTTTGCAGTAGATCACACCGTAATTATGATGCAGTTTGTCTAAATTGGATTATTTCTATATATATAGGAGAATGATTTCATGCACCCGGATGCACTTAGCTTCAGTGTACTCGGGTGCAAATTCCTATTTTTTGTATTTTTTGAAATTTTTTTACAAAATTGTTATCTAAGTGTATTTAATATGTGTATCAATTTTTACCAATTTTGGAGATTTTTAGATATTTTAAAATTAGTGTCATTTTAATAAAATTACTAAAAATGCCACTAATTTTAAAAAATCCAAAAATGGTAAAAATGACACTAATTTTAGATAGTAGTGGCATTTTTAGTAATTTTATTAAAATGACACTAATTTTAAAATATCTAAAAATCTCCAAAAATAGTAAAAATTGATATACATGTTAAATACACTTAGATTAACAATCTTGTAAAATTTTTTTTTAGAAAAATAAAACTATCAATTTAAGTGTATTTAACATGTACATCATTTTTGGAAAATTTTAGATTTTTTTAGATTTTTAAAAATAGTAAATTATTAAAAATGCCATTAATTTTTAAAAATTCAAAAAAATTAAAAATTTCCAAAAGTAGTAAAAATTGATATATATATATATATATATATATATATATATATATGTTAAAGAGAATGATCCTTTTAGCCCAGACTAACCAAATGTCCCACTTAGCCCACCTCTAAAGACTCATTTACAATAATTTTTTTGTTTTTCTTTATATACTTATTTATAGTATATTTAACATATAAACTAAGTTTTACTATTTTTGAATATCATAATCAGATAAATAAATGTATGGAGAAAAAATAAAAATAAGTGATTGTAAATAATTTGTTTGAGGTATGCTAAACAGGACATTTGCTTATTTCGAGTTAACAACATCACTTCTTTAGGTTAAATATACTTATATTAACGGTTATTTAAGATTTTTTTTTTTTTTTTTTTAGAAAAAAGTGTATTTGCGCCCGCTGATCGCATGCTTGCAGACAGATCGACCAACCTTCCTCTGCCCGCCAGCATCTCTGACTCTCTTCCTTTCCTTCGCCCTCTCAATCGTGCCCCCAAAAACCCTAGCTCCCGAGCACATCGTCGCAGCTGCACACCGTCGAACGCCATTGCCCACCAGCATCTCAAGTCTTCCTCTCCTCTAAGCTTCGATCTTCCTCTATTTATTTTATTTTTATCATTTCCTATCATTCACAAAATTTTGAAACTTCTTTCTTTCCCCTTTCCGAACCCTTCACACGAACGCACCGGAATTCACGTTATTATACTATTCCTGAAAACCAAACCCTAAACCCATCGATTTCTATTTCCCTGAAGCGTGACCATTACTACCGTTCTCCTCTTTCTGATTTCAGTCCCTTAGTAAGGCGGCAGAGATCGCGTGTTCGCCTTGACAGGTTTTTACCCCTCATGTTTTTTTTTTTTTTTTCCCACTTCGTTGGTATACTGGAGATCGGTATTGCTCATTGTCAGTGGAACGTTGGATTTTGTTGTTGCTCGTCGTGGTTGAAAATTTGGGTTTTTCCCTCTTTTTTCCCCTAATTGGATTAAAACCTTCTACACATTAAATACACTTGTGAGAAACTAACTTCTGGGCCTGTTGGTATCGGCGTGAAAGGTTGTGAATCGAAAGTTTCATGGTTGGGATTCTAATCCGACGCAACAAGTAAGATCTCCTTTGAGTCCTGTCTCTGTGTTGGTGGGGGCTGCGATAGATTGATACCTCTATTTTTATGGCTCTTGTATATTTCAAAAGTTTGCAAATATTTCTGTCTTCTGAAAGGAATTAACTAGACTAAAAAGCCAGGAATTATCAGATTTCTAGACTCGATTGAATATTGTTATCAGATTTTTAGACTTGATTACAACAAATTGCATATTACAGTCAAATGATATTGAAATTAGATTTTCCAGACTTTAAATTGTTGCATATTATAGGTTGCATGCAACAGGTTGTTATGGTAAAATAGATTCATTAGATTGCATGTAACAGATTGTTAATGTTGATATGTTACATGATATTTTTAGGAACTGATTTGGAACTGGCATCGGAACTGACTCAGCTTTGAAAAAATAGGGTAGGTAAGCTCTGAACTGACCCGACTAAAATAGGGTAAAGGTAGGGTCCACCTCTACCCAACCCAAGTTGCACCCCTAGAAAAAACTCCACTTTTGCCCGTTGCAGAAGTGCGTTACAATCTGAGTGAGGAATAGGAAAATTCGTAATTTCGGATCTTCTGTGACTTCGAATTGGTATTTCTTCTGTTGAGGAAGAAGATAGAGAAGAAAAGGATGAATTTCTTGCAGAAAAAGATCTATCTCTACAACGTCACCTTGGGTCTCTACATGTTGGATTGGTGGGAGCGCTACCTTTTCAGTATCCTTCCATTTCTGACTCTGCATCTGTGCAATTTTCTTTTTCTTTTGATTGTTTCCATGGGGGATTTCGTGTGGGCAGAGTCTCAGGGATTGTCTCTTCAGCAGTTTCGTTGAATCTTTGATCCATATCTGTTAGAATTCACTGTGTAAAGATGCATTCTTTTTGGGTGCTTGTGGTTTCTTAACTTTGCTAGATATATTGATGATTGTTTTGCTGTGGTTCATTTTCTACAATGGATCGCACACTGCAGCTGAGTTTTACAGAAGGTAAAAAAAAAATTTCTCTTCCTTCTGTTGTTATTTCTTCTAGTTGCTCAAGGGGTTTCATCAATTTATTTAATTTTCTCTATGATAGTTCCTGTTTCATTTGGTGATTTTGATGACAAACGATGGTTTTGTTTGTAATGTGACCTTTTTTGGAGCCTCCTAGTAGGTTAGTTGTTGCACTGTGCAGGTGTTTTCAAGTTTTAGTGTGGTGGATTTACATCACAATACCTTGTATCTGGAGTGGCTTGCCTATATGATGGCTTTTCAATTTTAGGGAGATGGGTTTTCATCACTTGCTAATTTGATGAGCAATACAATGGCCAAAATTTGTTGTAAACCTACTGCATGTGGTCCGTGGTGTAACTCTAATGCAAGATCATGTGTACTACGTATGGTTTGTTTGATTTACAGACAAGAACTTGGACTACTCTACTTCATTGTTGCTTATGATGTTCCTGAAGTTTTACTTAGTTGTTTGCACATCCTCCCTGCTTATATGTTTGAGCCATTTGGCCACTGTTTTAGGGAGGGAAGAATTTAAAATAGGGAAATTTTGATACTGTCTGCAAGTTTGGCTGATAATTCAAGGAGGGCTTTTGGACTTTTAATTTTTGAAAATTAATGTACCAGCTTTTCTGAAGTGTCTTAATTGAGCATGTGGAGAGAGAAAAAAAATGCTTCGTGTGTTTTTGTCCCAAATGATGTAATGGGTATATATATATTCATTTTCCATAGAACAATTGTGGCAATTGTTGGCCTTTTCACAGAACAATTATGGCCTTATTACAGTCATTTGGTTGAGCTAGGGAAAAATGCATCGGGCCTTCAGAGGGCACACTCAGGTCATGCTTGGAAAGATTGGTCTGTTTTCAATCTGTATTTTGGTTGATAGTTATTCTAATTTCTAGCAGTTCTGTTATCATCACTTGCATTATTTTGTCTTTTGAGTGCCGTGAAATTCTGCAGTGTTTGAGTAAAACTAGTCCAGACATGCAATTGTATCCCACTGCTTAGGGTATGTTCGGAACTTCGGATAGAGTGTACTTGAAAGAGGGTGTATTGAAAAGTCAATTATTAAGAAAAATGTAATAGAGGGTTATTAGACAAAATATGCCTTTCAGCAGAAAATAAAGACAAATTATTTAAAATATCAACAATGATGAGAAAGGTGTATTTCAGATGAACTCTCTTTCTAACGCATTCAAACAGAGTCTCTTACGTTTTTCATGTGTCCTTTTGAGATCAATCTATCAGTTAACAGACTCACAGTTGCACATGGTAATTGGTTCTGCTCCCATGGCCAAACTAGGTTAAAGAAGATTGCTCTTTATTAGGCTGCTGATTGTTGTGTCATATCACTTGTTATTATAAGATCAGAGGTCTATGGATGAAATAATAGGTGTGAAACTTGACTGAAAAATCTGTCTTTAAGAAAAAAATAACTTTTGTAATACTGCCAGAGGTACATTTGCATTTCAATAAAATATGATTAGTTCCCATTTAGTAGCTGCTTGTGCATGTTATAATTTTACTCTTCCAAACGCTTTTGGTAGCAATGTGAAAAATGCAAATAGCAGATGATTTTATATTTCCATTATTTCTATTCTACAATAGCAGAATTTCTGTGCTAAGCTTTCCGTTTGCCAATACATGAGCATCCACACGTCTGCACAACAAAAGAGGGTAGAACTGCTCTTATTTCTTCTTTCCAAAGTTGGAAACTTTCATTGTATTTCGTCACTGGCATTTGCCTGCCGATGATTTGCTCCTCTGTTAGGAAAGCATTACTTGACCTTTTGAGATCATTCTAATAATGTAATAAGGTATTTGATAATCAATATCCTTTTCATCTCTTTTTAAATTTTGTTGCTGCTGTTTATGATGGAATTGCAGGTATTCTGATTATTCGTTCTTCCCTTGATTTCAGTCATCTGAAGACAAAGTTTATGATTGGTGAAAATATGGCTTCATGATGGCTTATATGAGGCAAAGTAGCAGCTGGGTTTGATGGTTGATCAGAACCATGCTTGGTGATGTCTTGTTACTTCCTAATGGCAACATGGAGATGTTTGTTTAGACTTTAGTCCGTGGGGACATGCACTTATCATTGTGTGCTTTAGGTGAATTCTGCAAGCAATTGGCCTTGCGGAAGCAAAAATGTATTGTAAATGTCCTGTCATTCTTAGGTGATAGACCTAACTGAAGATATGATTGAAACTTTTACTGTCAGTTGCTGTGATTTTGACAAATGGAGCATTTGTTTGCAGCTCGTGGCTTTGTTCTTCCTGGAAGTGTGTTTGTTTACCTGCATCATTTTCGTGTATCTCAACTCATCGGGAATGACTGTTTCTTCTAGTTTTAAATATGGCTGTTTGTGAACGTTCTTTCCCTATGTTCTCTCTAATAAAACAGCAATTGTCAAATGCCAATTTATCAGCACACGACGCCTGGAACTTTGATCTGCCATCTAATGGTGGCTTCTATTATGATTATCTGGTCCAAAAATTCCCCATTTCCGAGGGAGACTGAATTTCAAAGAAATATGAAAGAGGAAAAAAGTGCATTATGTGACAGAATGTGTACTAGAAATTGATGATGCCAACATTTTAATTGATTTATTTTATAAAAAAGTGAAAAAAACATAAATGACAATCAGTGTAGAAGGAAAGGACACAAGATTGGCACATCAAATAGAAATAGGTAAGCTTTTGCTAGAAAGATTAAACCATGATGTGACAAGTACTTGTTTTATCTTAATGTATATTCAATTATTCAAGGCCCACGTTCCGGTGCATCTTTACTTTTTATTTTTGATTTTTTGCAACAATTTGTAAGCCGAATTTTTGACTTCACGTATATGCAATTTTATAATTTTAAATCGGGTGTGATTGTTTATTTATAATATTTTTTAATCAAAACTTTTCAATTTTAAACTTTTTCCTCTCCATAATTATCTGATTTTTAATTATTTTTTTTTTGGTTTTCTTATATCATTAGTTACCTACTCTATTTTTCAATTATTTCTCTTTAGGCTTTATTTTAAATTTACAACCGTCAATATAACTAACATATATATATATATATTAACTTTATTCTCTTTAGTCTTTATTATTACTTATATCATATTACGTCATTTTATTCTTTTTTGAAAATGTTTGCATCAATAAAATCACTGTTAAGCGTGTGAACAGAATTTTGTTTGTTTTTAAAATAAAATAAAATAAAAATTAGAAAATTGCATATAGGGAATCTTCATGATTAAGCCCGCATATTAATGACGAGAAATAAAAAAAATATTAAAAAAAGAGGTTAGTGCACCGGGTGCGCTCTGGATTCGGCTCCATGATTCAATCCAGCCTGCCATTCACGCAGCCCCTTTTTCATGTTAAACTTTCAAAATCTAAACTATTTTGTTTGTTATCATCAAAAACATATTTTTTAAAATTTTTTGTTTTATTTTTCATAAAGCTATTATTCTAAGTGAATTTAATCTATGTAACAATTTTTTACTATTTTTGGAAATATATATGTATTTGAATTTAAAATATAGGTGTATTTTCGTTATTTCAAATGATTATAATACCCATATATATATTTTGATAAGTAAAGGAATGACCATCACAATCCCAACACCTTCTAGTCCATAGGTTGGATAGAGGGAGGAGAGATGGAGTAGTCTACATATTTCATTTCCAAAAAAATATCTATACAAATTTTCTCCAAGAGACAAGGTGGAAGGTTATCCCACCATTCTTGAGTTTGACAAGAATTACAAAAAACAAAATCAACCAAAATATGGACATCAACATTACCCAAACGCGTGACATGAAGAAACGACATAGAGGTGGTAGAAGCACCAAGAGCTCTATTCTCCTCAATGATCGTCCCTATTGATGAAAAGATAGGTCTCTTAGCTTTCAAAAAATCAATAAGAATGAGTAAATCAGATTCGACCTGTACATGTTGAAGCTTGATCTCCAACGCCCATATAGTAGCAAGCAAACAGCCTTAGCTTCCAAAAACAACGGGTCCATCCTACCCCTGTAGTGTCATCCTTTGGCTGCGACAAAATATCCCTAAGTATCTTATGACTGTTGCAAAACTAAGTGCGCAACTTGGGTAGGGTACCCACTGACCTGACTCTAAATTAGGTAGGGTAGAGAAAAAAATTATATTCATGAGTACAAGTAGGGTAGAAATCATTACCCAACTTCCTAAATAAGGTAAGGGTAGGATATACACATTGAGTACCCTACTATATAAATAATTATAAATATGTGTATAGAAATAAATACATAAAAGTTTTTATCCCCCATTCACTAATAAATTATTATTGGTTTGATTTTCTTATTTTTTTTTATTATAAATTGTCTAAGGTTTGTATTTGTAATGATGGATGATCATAGCATGAATGTGGATAATGATGCTAATGTGATTATTAATATGAATAATGAAGCTACAAAGAACGTGAAAATAGATGTAAACGACAACAAAATGAAATTATTTATAGATTGTAAAGTTTAAAATGTAAATGAGTATTGCTTTATACTATTTAAAACAACACAAAAAATATTTTTTCCACATGTCGTCGTTAGTTATTATAGAAACCAATTTGGAACTGCAACCGGAATCAACCCTATGGGTAATGGGTAGGGTTGGGTATGGTAGGAACGAACTCTATAAGCAGGTAGGGTAGGGTAGGCTTTTGGGAAATAGGGTATGGGTAAGGTAGACTATTATCCAAATCGAACCGACCTGAGTTACACCCCTATGCAAAACCCATACAATCTTTGGTGAAGTTCCATCTTCTATCCACATTCAATTTAAGTGAACTAGCAGGAGTTTGGTCCATCTTGTAACAAGTTGATGGTCAAGAAGACTGGTTCCTATGAGACATTTCGCTCTGCACAACTGGTCCATAAAATTTAAGCACTAATCCTTAATGTCCTCGATCGTTGGTGGGATCCTCTCTTCCTTAAAGTGATTCCTCATATGCCACATGCGCCAACAATATAATAAGAAAAGGGAAAGGAGATTCGTCTTCCTTAAAATTAACTTGGACATAGTGTCACGCACCAAGATGGGCTCAAATTGATTGCTCCCTTGATTACCCAAAATGCCTTTGAAGGCTTCAGAAACTATCTCGCAATTAATGAAGAGATGGTCAATATTCTCGGTTTGTTGCCTACAAAACAGACCGTTTGAATCAACCAAGATGCCACGCTCGTGAAGATTTAGTTGCTTAGGAAGGGCATCCTTAAAGAGTCTCCAACCAAAGACCATCACTTTGCTGGGAAGTTTGGTTTTCCAAATAGACTTGTAAATCATGGCATCAATTGAAACTCCTCTCTGGGCTGAAGCTCCTTCCACTAAAATCTTGTAGGCAGACCTCACCGTGAAGGCACCATCCAACTCATGCATCCAAAATCGAGTGTTATCCCTAGTTTCTAAGATAAAGGGTAGAGGTTTACTAAATCCCATCTCGTCTCTCCTCGGCCACCATCGCTTCGTCCCTTTTCCATTGGCTAGTGCAATTATCAATGAAATAACTCACTAAGACGTCCTCAGGAATAAACGGTGGGAGAGGGCCCGCAATATACAACGGAGCATCTGTCCACTTATCTTTTAAGAAACACACCTTGCAACTGTTTTATTTGTCATTTGCAACAATTTTCTATAACAAATTTGACTTTGAGGAGACTGCGCCAGTAAATGAGTCTGTTGGTCGATGTTTTGTTTCCACAAGTCCCCATTATGAAAATATTTGGCTTTCAAAAGATCATAACACAGGGAATTAGTGTTAATTGCCAAATGCCACAACTGCTTTGCTAGAAGAGCATGGTTGAAAGTGAAGATATCTCTAAAGCCCACACCCCTTGCAGTCTTTGCCTTGCACATGTCTTTCCAAACAACCCAACTCATTTTCCATTTGTCCCCTTTTCACCCTACTAGAATCTGCTTAGAAGGCTATTGATTTCAGCAAAAACACTTTTAGGCAGTAGGAAGATGCTCATTGTGTAAGTTGTGATTGCCTGTGCAATTGCCTTAATCAAAGTTTCATTCTCTTCCCAAGAAAGGAGTTTCTCTTTTCAACCTTGAATTTTTCTCCAAATTTGTTCTTTCAAGCTCTTAAACATAACTTTCTTTGATTTGCCAAGCCAAGCAGGAAGCCATAGATAATTTTGGATTTCATGGCTGGAGGACCCAAGCAAAGCCTTTAATTCAATTTTTAAAGATTGGCTTGTGTTAGAACTGAAAAAAATAGCAGTTTTGTTTGAATTTGAGACCTGGCTCGAGCATTCACCATAAAGGCTGAGGAGGGCCATGAGATGTTGTATTTCTTGTTGGATGCATTTGCAAAAAATAGATGAGTAAGAGTGGGTCCCATGGGTTAATTTTGATCCCGTTCAACATCTTGAGCTCATATGCATTAGATATCAAAGCAGATTAACCTTCAACACAAATAAGGAACAAATATGGTGAAAGAAAATCCCCTTGTCTTAGCTCCGGTTGGGGTCTGAAGTACCAAGATTTAAAGTCATTCAATTCCACTCAGTAACTAAGAGACTACACACAACTCATGTTCCAATTTATCTAGACAATGCTAAACTTCATATTCTCCATTACCTCTCTAAGGAAAGCCCATTCGACCTATCATATACCTTGGACATGTCCAGTTTGATACGACCTCCTCACGAGTACCTTTCTTCTTATGTCTAAGATGGTGGATAACTTCATAGGCAATGAGTGTATTGTCTGCAATTTGACGTCCCGTGACAAAAGCACTCTGATGTTTTGAGATGATATCTTGTAGGCAACACTTGAGACTGTTAGCTAAAACTTTTGCGAATATGTTATATGTGACATTGCACAAGCTGATGGGTAAAAAATCTATAATTTTCTTTGCTCCCTTTTTCTTAGGAATTAACACTATAGTTGCGGAGTTAAGCTTTTGAAGTTGACTTTGTTGGTGAAGAGGGGCTTTGGGCTCCCAGGAATGATTGACACACCTTGAAAATGTCCTGTCTCATCGTTTGCCAATGTTGTTGATAAAAACCCGCTGACAAGCCATCTGGACTTGGTGCCTTTGTTGGTTTCATAGCTTTGAGAATTAATAGCACTTCATCCAAGGTAACTGGTCTCACAAGGTCTTTATTCTAAGACTTTGAAATTCTCCCTTTTATAAGCTTTGATACTCTCTCTATGTTGGTTGGGGCCATGCTAGTGTAGACCTCCTTGAAATATGACAGAACCATTTACTGCATCTCCTCTTTCTTATATACCCATGTGCCTTCATTATTTTGGAGGGCTACTACAAGATTTGACTGACGCTTGTTAGAGGCAATTCTATGAAAGAAAGCTATGATTTTGTCACCTTGTTGTGGCTAGTGAATTTTTGCTCTTTTGTGCTACATTGCCTCCTTATCCTTCAATAGAAGGTTTGACTGGTAATGGACCCCTTTGATCGCTTCATCCTACTGATCGGATGGGCTTTGTGCATGTAGATCAGACAATTCTTTTTGTTTTTCACTTATAGCTTGCTTGAGATGGCCCCTTTGTTCTCCTTATATTTAAAATTCAAAAAATATAAATATTTTCAAAAATAATAAAATTTGTTATATAGATTAAATACACTAAGAATTATAGTCATATAAAAAGAAATTAACAAATATTTAAAAAAATATGTTTTTTGGGCCGGATTAATCATCCACCATATTTTGTTTAATATCATTATAATCATGTTATCAAAAATCATTTTTACGTGAAACTTATATTTTATATATTTTTTAAATATTAGTTTACAAAATATAATGTATAGTTTATAAAAAATTGCTATACATGAGATTTTGAGAATTATAAATAAATGCATATCTATAGACAAGATAAACAGTGTAAGGGTGTGTGTGATAGAACTTTTAGAAGAAAAGTTTTTAGTGTAAAAAATCTAAATTAAAAGGAAATAATGTGATGTGAGAGAGGTAACGATGAGAAGTAAATAAAATAAAGATAAAATAGATAGGTTAGTTGTATGAGTAGTTGTGTAGAAATGATTGAAAGGTAATTTAGTTGTATTGGAAAATATAAAAAAATAATTAAAAAATATGATAATTGTTGAGAGTGAAAAATTTTAGTTTGGAAAATTTTTGTAATTAAAAAACATGCCCCAAAAATTGAAAAAAGAAGTATTTTAACATAGAAATGGCCATATGCATGCTGCTGTATTTTTTTATGGTTAAACTTAACTAACTCATTAAAAAGAGGCCTGATTTTGATCACATTTGTCAATTTTGAATCGTCATGCACGGCTGTTGGATCCGAGCATTTAATTTTGCTCACAAAACAGTTGCGAAAATTAGTAGCTGGTGGCGTGTAGTTCTTCCTTTTGTTAGGAAAAGGAAAATAATGCACTGTGGCAAGCCCGGAAAAAAATTAGCGGCGGATAGGGACGACGCGCGAGCCAATGCATGAAAAAAACCAGCTACCGGAAGGGATGACGAGCAAACGCTGGAAGAAAACTAGCTGCGGAAGGGAAAACAAGCAAATGCCGAAAAAAGAACTAATTGCCGGAAGGGACGACGAGCAAATGCTGATTAAAGAACCTGCTGACAGAAAGGACGACAAGCAAAAAAAATCAGTTGTTGGAAGGGAACGTCAGAAAAAAACCAGCAGCACGATGCACAAAACATGTGACATTTATTAATATTTCTATTTTTCTTTGTACAAAAAATTACCCTTAATTTGTAATTGATCAATCTGGAGACAATTGAATTCATAATTTCGAACAGTTGACAAACTTCTTAAGAAAAATAGTACATTATTTTATAAATTTGATGCACACAGCAACTCGCAAGGGAATTAAACATAGGATAATCATTGGGTGGAAGAAGAAGCTTATTGGGTAGAGATACACATTTGGTAGATAGAAAAGATTGTATGTTTGATGATGAGCAGCAGCAAGAGGGTAGCTATAATGGCCTCGAACTGAATTTCACATCCTAAAAGAGGAAGAGTTTCTGAAGGCTTATAAATGATTTTAAGGTTAAATATAGTATAATATGTTTTAAAATTGTGTGGTTCAGCTATTAGGTTAGAGTGAATAATAACGCATTGTGAAACTTATAGCTTATGAAATCTTTTAGGCCTATACATTATAAATGGGATCAGAGCGAACAATCTCCAAAAATATAATTCGGAGAGTAGAGAGTTGAGCCAGTGAAAACTAGAACTATAGGCAGAAGCCTTGAATTGAGTTGTGTTTTGAATGACGGTCCAAGTGGAAGCCAATAAATTGTAATGGCCTAGTTCTGAATCCTATATCAAAAGAAGAGAGACTTCTTGAGATTTATGATTGAAGTTTAGGTTAATTATAGTGTATCATATTTTAAAATCATCCAAGCAAGATTGGATAATATCGCACTATGAAATCCATAGCTTACAGCCTCAAGATTAATTTTTTTAGACCCGGGCATTATAGTAGCAACTAAGAAAAAATAGCCCATGAGCTGCAAAACTAATTTTTCATCAAATTCACTCTTCTGCTACCTTGTTCCACATAAATTATTGATATTTGATAGCCTTGCGCTCGTTATGGAGATAAATCATCTTAGGATCTACAAAAA
Source organism: Annona cherimola (assembly GCA_030490835.1). Taxonomy (NCBI): domain Eukaryota; kingdom Viridiplantae; phylum Streptophyta; class Magnoliopsida; order Magnoliales; family Annonaceae; genus Annona; species Annona cherimola. Next base: position 14,228,522 of record CM059976.1, read on the forward strand.
TTCCCTTGTTCATCTGGTTAAAAAGATTGAGTTTGATCTTTTACGACTGGTCGTAAAAGGCGTTTCCGATTGCACTTATGTGTCGTCCGATCTTAACGAATCCATCTTTCCCGTCGATTTAAAATTTTAGTTCAGCTGCTGTCAGAGCCATTAATGAGCTAGATATTTTACAAGAAACTCCCTCTATCAGTTACAGGAAGTTTTTCAACCAACTCCCCTTATTATTCATCTGTCTCTCTGGCAAGCTGTTTTTGCGTCTTCCTTTCTTAGATTCAAGTCTTCTCTCTCGCCAATATATAGAGTACCATCAATTCTCCCCATCGCCCATTTCTCTCTCTCTCTCTCTCTCTCACCTCTTCTCTCACTCACTGCTAAACCTCATCTGGTCCCACTTGTAGCCGCCAGAGTATGCTGTATGCTTATTGAAGTTTGAAGAGGGGGAGAAGGACCAGCTGCTCCCCAAGTGCAACTACAGCTTCCATACTGACTGCATTGATATGTAGTTTTATTTACGACTCTACATGCCCTCTCCGTCGATCCCTCCATGAAATTAAGTGTGTTAATAGTCATGGTCAACCCGTCAATCCGCTCGTCCAACTCGTTTATAAATGAGTTTGGGTTGAGATTTTTGAATAAATTTTTTATGATCCGCCAACCTATTTAACCATTTAATTAAATAAATAGATTAGAGTTGAGATTTTATAATTTGTCAACTCGTTTAGCAACCCATTTAACCCATATAACATGTTCAACCCGTTTAATTCGTTCAACCCATTTAACTCACTTAACTCATTAAAGTTTTATATATATATACATGTAAACCTCTTGGTTATTTTCCCTCTCTAAGTCTTCTTCCAGTCACGTAATTTTCATTTTTTACTGCTACCTTAATTTTATTTTCCCGTTACTATCCTATTTCCATTTCTCTTACCCCGAAAAAACCATCTCGTCTCTCCCTGCGAGATCATTATCTACTAAAGTCTAGGTTTTTAGGTTATTTGCTATACAACTTGTTAACAACCAACCAACCAACCCGTTTATTAAATGAGTTGTAAATGGGTTATGGTTGAGGTTTTTTAAATGAGTTAATAAGCGGATTAGGGTTGAGATATTTTAAATGGATTAGGATTAGGATTAGGCTCAGACCTGTCCAACCCGATCCATTAACACCCCTATAACCCATGTCCACACATTCCACACCTTTGATTCTCGAACATCAAATTGAAGTCTTGGTCTCCATAGAAGAGGGGTGGAGTCCATGGCACAAATCGAATTCTAAGAGGCATTGCAACTCATGCCAGCAAACAGAGGAATTACATGAGCAGGGCGGCTTCTTCGCATGAGGGAGAACCTACGTTGGTCTCATCTTCTTTCAAGGGATCGAGGTGCGAGGAAGGATAAGAATTTTAAAGGTTTAGAGGAGGATTGCTGCATCTCTGTTTCGTATAGCAGACTCAAAAAGATATTTTCTTTTTCTTTCTGTGTCTTAAAAATTTTGAGGAACGTCACTTGAAAATCTACCCAAAACGTAAAGTTGCAAATTTTAAAATAAATTTCTTCATTTGTTAAATATTTTATTTTCATTCTTCTGTTACACGTCCTTCTATCTTTGGCTACTTTGTGATGAGAACAGTGATTGAACTATTTAAGCTACACTCGAGTCTTTTGAATTTTTGATGTTTTTTCCCTTTGATTGTGGGTGGCGTCTCTAAAGCTAATGCTAATGGAGACCACCTCTATCTTTGTTGCTGTCGTCCATGGCTTTGAAAAAGCACTGCCATACAGGGTGCTCCAAGCCTCAGATTGTCGCCAAAAGTGTTCCTAATTGTCGGACAGAAATAGGCACGCGGACTTCTTACAGTAGCTCCAAATCTACTCTTCCAAGACTTTTGGCTGCAAATAGGAGTACAGGCGGTTTAGGCTAAAAACGATGACTTGACAGCCATAGGCTTCTTCATTGATGCGTTGGAGGTGGTAGGGGTGATTTAGAGTTGGACCTCCTGCTGCTATTGTGTGAAGGAATTCATCCAAAATTCCCGCTACTTGATGCTTGCTTTGTCCTCCAACTCCTCTTCAAGGAAACTTGCCGTTTTGGCCTTTTATACCAGAGACCCCATCTTCAGCGACAAATTGCTATTCCACAAGGTCAAGCACGATTTGCTCTTGCTGGAAAACCGAATCTCTTTCTTCCTTCTTCAGGCGCCTCTATGATCTGATCACGTCTCCTAGCGACACCTCACTTTTCATGGTCATGCAAAAGTTCTTTCGTGATCGAATCGAATCCGCTTCCTACATCGACAATCCCAAGCAATTCCTCCACCTGCTGCCTTCTAGTCTCTTATCCAACGCCAACGGGAGCAAGATAAGTGTACCCTTCGCTAATTTGAAGTCATTTCCCCGCATGAAGCAACTCACGATGGCAGGGGCGGAGTTTAGGAGTAGTAGCGTTGGCCGCCTGAACATCTAATTCGAAGAGCCAAAAACAGCATGCCGGAGAGACGGATAACTAACAGAGGGAGTTGGTTGAAAATCTTTCTGTAACTGACGGAGGGAGTTTCTTGTAAAATATCCAGCTCATTAATGGCTATGACAGCAGCTAAACGAAAATTTTAAATCGACGGGTGAGATAGACTCGTTAGGATCGGACGGCACATAAGTGCGGTCGGAAACGCCGGGCTTTTACGCAATAAAAGATAAAAACTTAGGATTTGTTTGAGAATGGATAAAATTTTTGATAAAAAATTTTAGAGAATAGAAGTTATCAAATGTGATATGATATAGATAATGACGAAGAATAAACAGAATAAAATTGAAATAGATAGATTAGTTGTATTGGTAGTTATTTAGAAATGATTGAAAAGTAGAATAATTTTATAGAAAAATGTGAAGAAATGATTAAAAAATAAGATAATTATAGAGAATGAAAAATTTTAGATCGAAAAGTTTTAACTTGACAACTTTTATTTATTACCAAATACACCTTTAAAATGATTAGCAAGCTCTCTGTTGGCCTTCTTCCAATACCTTATTTTTTCTCCCGGCGTTTGCTGGTTGTCCATTTCGGCAGCTGGTTTGTTCCCGTGTTTGCGCGATTTCCCTTTCGGCAGCTATTTTTCCGGCATTTCTCTTCCTATCGTCTTACTGAAAGTGATTTTTCTTTCCTCTTATCTACAATCCACATTAATGCACCAACAGAAGAGAAGCTACATGTCATCAGCTGCTGCTGTTTCACAACTGCTTTGTGAGCAACATTACATGCTTGAATCCAACAACTTTGCATGACTCCTCAAAATCGACGCCCGCTATTGCAAAATCATAACTTCTCAAAGTCACTACTAGTCAGAGAAATCAGACCTCCATTAAAAAACCACCTATTTCCAGGACATGGGACGAAAAAAATGCACTCATATTTACTTTCTGCATTGAATCATTGCCAGTAGGTGCAGGTAAATATCGAGTTATGGACCCCCTTTTTTCTGAAAAAAATCTTCAAATCAGTCCACCTTGGATCTATTCTGTACAGTCCATGGAAAAATTGTAAAAACTTATTTTTCTGTTTATAACCTTCATATAGATGATCTATTTTAACTTTATCTATTATACAATAATAACAGATATTGCGTTCAATTTTTTATATCATCAACCCCACACGTGAATTTTATTTATTTATCTTTTATATACGTTTCCTTCCAACTCAAAGCCGGTAAATAGTAATATCAGCCAGTTCCAATTGCTTGCATGGGTTCGCTTCGAGCACCCGTGTGGTGCGACTGGTCACTGGAGTCGGCGTCTTTGGCTCTTTTGTCCTTATCGTGCCAACAACCCAATGCAATGCAGTTACGCGGCCCGGAGCAACTCGATACTCTGCCGACACGCAAACACGCATGAACTGAGCATTTTGTAGCCCTTCCTAGCTAAATCATTATTATCTCCTAGCTAAATCATTATTATCTCCCTACTGATCGCTATTGCTGCGCTTGCTGCTGCTGCTGCTGCTTCTGCTCTTTCTTCCGAAGAAGAAGAATGGAAAACTCAGGTAGGTTGATTCGAAGATCTGTCTCATTGCATGCTTTCCTTCGCATTACTTTTCGCCATCTCGAATCCCACGAGTCCAGAAGAAATCTAGTTATTTTTGAAATTTTATTTATTTGCTGCTGCTGCCGCTGCCGCTGCCGATGGAAGATTTGATTCTCCTCATCAAGCTTGCGAAATTCGTTTGGTAGGTTTGCAGTAGCTGCAGCATCTATGATTCGTCTGTTTGGAAGTTGTCGAGTCAGGCGGTTTGGCTGGCTTCTACTAATTCGCTTTTGATTTATTTTCTGGTGTTGTTCAGCTTTATGACAGTATTTTAACTAATTTGGCGGGGCGCTCTGAAACTATGGATTTGTCAAAATCGCCTAGGAATTTTGATATTTTTGTTGGTTGTGGTTTTGGTTATATTTATTTTGTACCCATCAACATTTGGGTTTACCTAAGAAAATCCGATATCATAAGGGGAACAATTATCTTGCCGTTTATTGTGTGATGGGTTTTCTGATTGATGATTAACTGTTCATTTTGATATTGCAAATGTGAGGTATCAAGGGTAACATCAGCCTGCTTCCCGTGTCATTGCCATTATGCACAAAAGAAGAGGGGAAGTAGAAGCTCAACATGATTGTTGTTGGTTGTGTCGACCTGTGTTAGAACTCGATATTGTTTCTTGTCCATTGTGGATGGAAGTTGATTTCATAAGTTATACTGCATCTGCAGTTGATTGCCTGAGCTTACCTTTAACTGAAAATAAACTTGATTGACCGTGGTCAAAGCTTTTGAAGTTGAGCCTGACTGGGTGTTGATTTCTGGTTTCGCTTTTTGAGTTAGTTGGAAAACTTGTTTAGTAATAACATTGATGGTGATGATGATGTGTGTCTGTTATAATATCATGCATGAACAAATTGAACAACCTCGATGCAAACTTAGGCTTGGCAGCATTGGCTTGTTATTGTTACATGCCTGGATGGCTTATAACATGCTTTAGAGTGGCTTGTGAGCCTAGAATCTGAGCTCTTGCTTGAGCTGGACTGTCTTGCATTTACAGCCCCAAAATTAGCAAGGCTGTTGACAACTCCGGGAAACGGTTGAGATAATCTCTGTTAGGGGCTATTTTTCTTCAACATATTGCTTTAGATACCGTCACTGCTTCTTTCATGGTTTCCTTTCCATTTTAGATAAAGAAACTTATTTTTGTTCAACACATTATACCACCACTGTAGCATTTGTGGTTTCCTCCCAATTTTCATGTTGATGGACATTTTCTAAATATGCTAACTAAATCATTGTCATCATCATCATCTCTCTCTCTCTCTCTCTCCCATTTCTTATATTGTTAAATATACTCGTCAGCAATTTTCTTCTTTCTACTTGCTGCTAGGTCAAAGAATGAGATCTTGATTTTTCCTTTATATGTACTTTTCAGACCATTCATCGGAGAATGCTCAGAACACTGGTATGCCTCCTGTGGAAGGAGTTGGTGGTGGAGGTACTGGTTATGGATGGAGTGATGGAATGTTGCTTAATTCAAATTCATTTGGTGGTGTTGTTGATCCTACAAAAGTTCCGTCAGCAGAATTATTACATGTCTGGAGTATGCCAAGCACAGCAAACATTGGACAACAAGAGACGCCTTGGCCTCTGGAGCCTGTAAGCCCTACATCATCATCACCATGGTTATGTCTGGTGATGCCTTTCTCGCCTATATTATCTGTCAAACCTTCCATTGTATTTTAATCTCATGTTAATTTGTCATTACATTTAGCAGTTAAGGCATTGTATCCATTGGTTAAGTGATATATGGTGGTACATAATGGGCTTCATTAATTATTTTTATCATCAGGTAGGATTTCTGATTCAATGTATTTTTTTCTCAGATAATGGAGAAGAAAAAATGAGACGAGACTGATTCATGTTCTTTTTCCATGCTTTAAAAATACTTATTTTCCTTTTTCAATGTTTTAAAGAATTCTTATGCTCTCCCAATAAAAAAAAAATTCTTATGCTCTTAATGCTTTCAAACAATTCCATGTTCAAACAAAATAAAAAAAAATAATAAAGAAAAAAATAATGTCGCATTTCCTCCAGGAAAGGATCTCCATTTATCAATGCAAAATCACCCAGCTTCCAGCCTCTCACTGAGTCACATTGCCTATAGATTACAAGATATGCCTTTCTGAAGTGCAGGTCTGATTCTGAAAATGTTTTTTTCACAGATCCTGGTCATAGATACTTGCATAGTGCGTGTGACAAGGTGATTAATTGACTGGCATACAAATTATATCCTGATAGGATTCTAATTTTGATATAACCTGCTAAATGAGATGATGAAAATGTTTTTGCTACTTCTGATCACATGGTGCTTCAATAACTAATTTTTAATGTTGTCACACATTTACATTGAAGATATCTCTTCTGGTGGCAAGAAATGAAAGAGAAAGCACTCAAATTGCCTTACGTCCAAAGCTCTCTTGGGGAGGTCCTGGTATTGCAGGTGTTGTTCAAGTTCACTGTACTGATTTGTGCTCCACTTCTGGTGACAGGTATGATCTAAGACCTGATCCTTTCTGTTGCTGCTGCTTCTGTTTCTTCAGTGCCTTATTTCTCTATCTGGTAATGCCTGCAGATTGGTGGTTGGACAATCATTGACTGTACGCCGTGTTGTGCCTATCTTAGGTGTGCCTGATGCTCTTGTACCTCTTGATCTACCAGTCAGTCAAATAAACCTACTTCCTGGGTACTGTTCAATGAAATAACAAAGCTGCTCTTTTTAGAAATGCTGTCCAGGGTGATTGAAGTTTCTTGCATGCTGTATGCCTGATGGACACTAACAAACAATTTCATCATTGCAGAGAAACCACAGCAATCTGGGTTTCAGTTGATGTCCCACCAGGGCAGCCCCCTGGTCAATATGAAGGGGAAATTTTCATCACTGCTCTGAAGGCTGACACAGAGTAATATTCTACCCTGTTCACTTAGATAATGCTTTTCCTGCGAATACTTTTTCTTTGGTCATTTTTGAGGTTCTGATATTATGTATTGCTGTTCATAGTCTAAAATGACCTGGTAAGAGTCTTCAGACTCCGTGCTTACAAATTGTTTGGTGCTCATTCGTTGTTTTCTTACAGGTTGCCAGCACAATGTCCCACAAAATCTCAAAAGTATCAAGCATACCGGGAAATAAAAAATTCTCTTGAAGCAATGGAACATGTTGTTGGGAAAACGTTTGAGGATGTGGTGCGTCCTGAAATCATTCTGGTTTAATTTCTAGATCCAGTGAAGAACTCCTGGTGCTTCTATATGTTCTTATGGATATATTGCCTTTTTGTAGGTAGAAAGAGTCAAATCTGCCTCTGTAGCTTTAAAAACAGTTCTTTTGTCACCGATATTTACTGAGTTTTCTTCAGATAATGGGTTAGGTGACATGATGGACGAAGACACTTTGACCAACATTTCAATCCGTGTGAAATTGAGTGTGACAGTGTGGGACTACATTCTGCCAACAACGCCATCTCTTCCAGCTGTATTTGGTGTATCCTGCAATAACTCACTTTATCTTTAGAGAGATTCCATTGCTTCACCCAGAAAAAAAAAATAAAAAATTACCATCATTATCATAAGCTGTTTCCATCCTGTGTGAAGTCAGCTGCATGGATCCTATTATGCAATTCTCTACAATCATGAATTATGTTTTCAGTTATCTCTAATGTCTTCATATATTTTTTTTCAATTTATTTCTATTCACGTATATTTTTTTCAATTTACTTCTATTCACATTATCTTGGGTTTTCCCCTTGTTGTCCTACAACCTTTTGTTCCGAGCTAATTCAACTCTCCAATGTCATGTCAGGTCTCCGTTTAACATGCCTAAACCACTTGAGTCTGCTTTCCATCATTTGGAAAGAAAAATTATGTTGATACTCTACAATCATGAATTATGTTTTCAGAGATGATACTCTACAATCATGAATTATATTTTCAATTATCTCTAATGTCTTCATATATATTTTTTTTCAATTTACTTCTATTCACATTATTTTTGGTTTTCTCCTTGTCATCTTACAGCTTTTGTTCTGAGCTAATTCAACTCTCCAATATTATGTCAGGTCTCCGTTTAACTTGCCTAAATCACTTGAGTCTGCTTTCCATCATTTGGAAAGAAAAATTATGTTGATATGCTGAAAGAAGCCATTGATGTTCAATGTCGTAATTTTGGGTATAAATGATGTCATTGAGTCCTTTTGAATAGAGTTAAAAGCAAAGGATTACATTGGCATTCCCTGTGGCTTACTTGATTTGACATTTTACGTTACTTATTTTACTAAGTAATTGTTACATAGTAAATTTGACAGTGTAGTGGGGTATTTTACTTTTTGATTGAAAAATGTTTGGAAATGATTCAATGAGGTATTGATTTGACTCAATGGTTTGAATTGATGATATCAATTGAAAAATTGGCTGAAAATATATGAGGGAGAAGTAATGAGCAATCATGTTATTTTTGCCTTTCCGAACTTCACTTTCAAAGAATGAAGATAAAATAAAAGGAAAGCAATTGGTATTCCTTGAAGGAATATATGTTATACCTTCATCATGTGCTTCTCTGAGCTGTTTTTCTTGTGATGGGCCATTTCTGATAGCGGGTAGTGTTACCCACTATATTCTCTGCATAGCTGTGTTTCAGACACATTGTATTGCTTCTTTCTCCAGTGTCTCTGTTTTCTTACCATTGCTTGCTTGAATTAATTTCTGGCTGAGTTACTTAGTGACGCGGTCTTTATCTTACTACTGGCTCTTATCAGGATTTATGTATGCATATTCGGCTACACATTTTGAATTTGTGGTTGAAGTTGCCTATATTTTTGGGTTTAAGCTCTGTTTGCAGTCTTTGAAATGCAAACTATAAAAGAAAGGAGATGAAAAGGAATTTCAATTTGTCTTGAAGGAAAGCAAGTTTTTATGATAATCTAAAAGGATTATGATACCATACAATGGGTTGTTACTTAGCTTAGTGACAACCTCATATATTTATATTTTTTAAAATATTTTTTTGGTTTTTTCTTCACTTTCATGCAAGCCCCAAGTATATTTTTTTTTGATGGGCAGTATACTTAGTTTATATATCAAAATTTATTTTTTACAAGATTTCAAATAAAATTTTTTCACTAATCTCACTCCACCCCACATGGGAAATGATAAAAATTTTTATTTTTAAAATTTTTGTAAAAAAATATATACACAAGAATAGAAAATGTCAAATTTTGGTATTTTTAACTAAATGCAGTTGGGCTCTCACAAAAATGAAGGAAAAAAATAAAAAGTTGTCTAAGTAACAATCCATTGCATAGTATCATGATCCAATCTAAAATTTTGAGTATTTGTTTCTTATTTATGAATTAAACTATAATGCTCTTCCTGACAACACATTAAGATATCTGAAACCGTGATCGAGGATCGTTTTGGTGTGGAGCATGGGAGTGATAGGTGGTATGATGCATTGGAAAGACACTTCAAGTGGCTTCTACAGTATAGAATTAGCCCATTCTTCTGCAGATGGGGTGACAGTATGCGCGTATTAACATATACCTGCCCCTGGCCTGGTAAGTTGGTAGTTGAAGTTTACTGTATGCTTGCTTTTTCGTTTCTGTATACACATAAAAAGCCAAATAGAAATTCCATTTTCTAGATCCATATTCATTGTGCTTATGAGGTTTTAATGCTTTCTTGTGGATTGATATTAAAGATATTTTCTTGATGTAGCTGATCATCCAAAGGCTGATGAATATTATTCGGATCCAAGACTGGCAGCATATGCAGTACCTTATACTCCTGTTCTTAACAGGTATGTAACTAACCATTCTCTCGTTTATTTATTCTTTTATTTGATCGTTGTTATTTCTGATGAGTTTCCATCTTAATTTTTACATGCAACAGTAGTAATGGTGCCAAAGATGATCTGAAAAAAGAAGTTGGAATCTTAAAGAAAAAGGCACATTGGAGAAAAGCTTACTTCTATCTGTGGGATGAGGTATGTGAGTGCTGATGCAAATTATCTGATCCAGTTGAAAAATCAGCATGGATGTATCTTGTTTTTGACATGCTTTAATTGCATCTTACCTATAAGAAAATTACTGTAATAATCTTCTCCATTTGGTCCTCTCCCATATGATGAAACTTCATTGGATATGGACCCTAATTGGTGCAGCAGTGGCCATGTCTTGTTTTTGGATATGCTTGAATTGCATCTTACCCATGGGAAAGTTCTTGTAACTATATGATCATCATCCAAATGTAGCAGTTCACTATCTTCCTATATTTTCATTTCCTAAGGATTATGTTGGACTGATATGCATACCTTTTTTTCTGCCAGCCACTAAACATGGAGCAATATAATTCTGTCCGCAGCATGTCCAATGAACTACGAGCATATGCACCCGATGCTCGTGTCCTCACTACTTACTACTGTGGTAATAGTTTCTTGCGTCATACTAGCTTTTGATCCCACTATTTGAGATATCTTTGTTCTTATTTCTCTTTGAGATCTCTCTGTTGTCAATTGTATTTCTCAATTGTCAGTAAAATACACCCATATTCAGCTTTTTAAAGTCCTCTCCTTTTCCATGCTTGTTGACCTGCATAAATTTGTTTTCCAACAAATTATTATAATGATGAATGACTTGTGCTGGATATTTTCCTTAATGTTACCAAAGCTTGTAGAGAAGAGGATTTAATGGCTAAATGAACAAATGGGAAGTTCCGTGTATATCTATCTTATCAACTTGAATCACCCCTGCCTTGTGGATATCGGTCTGTGTTGAAAATGGCCAAACCATGTTGCTGTACTTCATCTCATTTTTTAGCTAGTAGCATTTAGGAAAAGTTCATCCCATCTTTTTTGCTATTGTTATTACTGAAAAACTTCTCCATATGCATTCATTGCTAATTTTTTCTTTCACCAAACTACCAATTTTTCATTTCACTGTAACCCTTTTGCTTCATTCATTCAATGGATGTGTTATTGCTTTTCTAATGAATCGATATGGATGCTCTTATAACCATCTTATATAGTATTCTTGTTATTTTTCCTTTTATTTTTGGTCAACACATGACTTGTGCTCCTGTCGCCTCATTGGAATTGTGTGGGCACTATCCTTCTTAATCTTTTTCCACTTTTCCAAGGGTTTTAGCCACATGATTTATGGACCAAGGATATTAAGTATAGCAGCTTTTTGGGAATTTTGTCTGTAATGCTCCTGTCACCTCACTGGAATTGTGCGGACACTATCCTTCTTAATCTTTTTCCCCTTTCCCAAGGGTTTTAGCCACATGATTTATGGGCAAAGGATATTAAGTGTAGTAGCTTTTTGGGAATTTCGTCAGCAATGCTAATTCAATCTTAAATTCTCTCCTGGGCTTTTATTTTTGTTAAAAATGCATACCACAGGATTGTGTGCTGAGGAAAAGCTTCAATCTTGAGCTTTTCCTGATGGCATTTTGATGACTTTTATATAAAATGAATTTTGGGAAAGCCAGAAACCACACAAACACATTTCTATTCGCTTCCCACATCAAGAACATAAGGTCAAGCAGGCCCTTAACAGTTTTCCAACTCCCTTCTCTCCTCTAGGGGCCGACCATGTTGTAAATATTAATCTCTGGGCACTTAAACAGGAATCCTGTCTACTTAAAATTGTTGTTTCTGCTCTCAGTCACCACCAAAATGCTTATCATGAACTTTCTTAATCCAATTACCATTAGATTTCGAGGTATTGTGATGGTTATGAACATTTCTGTGAATGAGCTTGGATCTTTGTTTTTGTTTTCTATATATTCATCACATGGATTTTCTCTTTCACAGGGCCGAATGATGCTCCTCTTGCACCCAGTAACTTTGAGGCTTTCGTCAAAGTTCCAAACTTTCTGCGGCCTCATACACAAATATTCTGTACAAGGTATTAATTCATGTTGGTTGTGAGCATATGCTTTTATTATTATTAGTATTATTATTGTTGTCGTTATTATTATTATTATTATTATCATTATCAAAAGTTTCTTTAGCTTGATCTCTATTGGTTTCCTATTAGCTTTCATTGTGATAACTTTTTATTAAATGAATAGCATCAAAGAAACTTGGTACAGGGAAAATCCTGGAAATCAGAAAGGCAAAAAGTTGATATTGAAATAAAGTCGATTATATATATATATAGAGAGAGAGAGAGTTGCACCATAATTACGGTAAAGTTAGCCAATGACCTCAAAATGGGCCCCACGTGATTATGAAATTGTAATCTATTTCAACCATTATATTTAAAATTACATTTTTTATTAACATAATAATTTTTATCCCAATTGGATATGTGTATGGACTCGATCTGAAGATGGTACAAATTCAACGTAATAAAATAGTTTGATGTACATAACAACTTTAAAGTTGTTTTTTCAATATGTAAACGATTTTTATATATGGATAAATGATTGTATAAAGTATCAATACATTTAAATTTTAAGTACATGTGAGGCCCATTTCGGGCCAAATGCAACGTTAATTATGATGCAAGTTCACTGCACAGGAAAGTTTTTTTTTTTTTTCTCTCTCTCTCTATATATATTTGCTGTAGGATGGGTAGAGAAAAAAATAGAAGAAAGAGGAAGGAACCTCTAAAGAGATGAGAATAGAAGAAGGAAGGTAGAAAGAGTAGAAGAACGAGGAGAAAGATAAAGAAAAGAGGAGTAGAAGGGAAAAACCAAGAAACACTTCTTTATAATTCTCAAAACTGATGTCCCTTTAGAGCTTACAAGTGCTGTATTTATAGGTGAATATACCACATAATCTTAGCAAATGAAATCCTTCTAGAGAAGAAAATTGTATATTTTAAGTAAACTTCTTAAGGAAGTAAACTTAAAATAGATACATGCTTATTTTAAACAGATTCTAAAATATTCTAGGAAAATCCTTCTAGAAAAGGAAATTGTATATTTTAAGTAAACTTCTTAAGGAAGTAAACTTAAAATAGATACATGCTTATTTTAAACAGATTCTAAAATATCCTAGGAATCTTCTAATATCTTTTAAAAATAGCGAAATAAAATCTTTCTAAAATATCCTAGGATTATTTTCCTTTTACAAAATTCTTGCGCCTAGAATAGACAGATTCGAAAAATTTCTTTCTATTTTCATCAATTCTCTCCAGCTTCAAAAAATTCGCCACTGGAGAGTTCTGACTTTGATACTGCTCAAGAATATTTGGATCCAAGTGGCGTAGGTCATCTTCAGTAACCCATGTAGCATCAGAATCAAGCTTGTTTTTCCACTTGACAAGAAATCTTTGCATAATGCCCGATCCAGTAGTGACAAGTCCATCTTGTAGGATATTCTCTATCTGATCTGAAAAAGTAGATGATACTCGTGGAAGTATAGTTACATGTGGTGATGTTGAACTGTTATCTATTGAAATTCCTGCAGACAAACTTGAAGGCTCAAAAGTACCTCGGCAAGGAAACAAATCCTCTATATTGAAAGTAGAACTAATTCCTATATATGAAGGCAAATCAAGTTCATATGTATTAGATCCCAATTTTCTTAAAACACGAAAGGGGCCATTGGCTCGTGCATGCAATTTCTTAAAAGAATTTTTAGGATATCTTTTTGGACGTACACGAGCCATGACATAATCCCCAACATCAAATTCATGTTTTCTTCTATGAACATCTGCAGCAAGCTTATAATTTTCATTACTTTCTAATATCAGTATGAACATCTCGAATGTGTTGAGCAAAAGATTCAGCAGTAGCAGATGAACGAGTATCAATGGGTAAAGGAATTAAATCAATGGGAGCTCGAGAAATATAACTATAGACAATTTCAAAAGGAGATTTCCCAGTAGAACGATTGACTGAATTGTTGTATGCAAATTTGGCAATAGCCAATACAGAATTCCAAGTTCCAATATGTTCTCCCACCAAAGTCCTAAGAAGATTTCCCAAACTCCGATTGACTACCTCAGTTTGACCATCAGTTTGTGGATGAAAAGCAGATGAAAATTTCAATTTGGTACCCGAGAGTTTCCACAATGTTTTCCAAAAATAGCTTACAAATTTAATATCCCGATCAGAAACGATGGAAGTTGGTAAATCGTGAAGCTTAACGATTTCTCTGAAGAATAATTTTGCAATATATGAAACATCAGCAGATTTAGTACATGGGATAAAATGAGCCATTTTCGAAAATCTATCTACTACCACAAGAATTGAATAAAATCCTCGAGAGGTTTTAGGCAATCCAAGAATAAAGTCCATACTTATGTCTTGCCAAGGAATATTTGGTACAGGCAGAGGAGTGTATAATCTAGTGTTTCTCTTTTGAGCTTTAGCAAGTTGACATGTGCGACACTGTGAAACAATTCTTGACACGTCTCTTTTCAATGTAGGCCAATAAAATCTATCCTCAACTAATGAAATGGTTTTATCCCTACCAAAATGACCAGCAATACCCCCAGCATGTAGTTCCCAAATTAAAAAGTCTCAAAATGATGTATTGGGAATATATAGCTTTATTCCTTTAAATAAATATCCATCATGAATCATATAATCATTACAATTTCCATTTTGTGTTTCATGGAAAATAATTCCAAAATCAGTGGATGGTAGATATTGACTTTTCAACCTATCAAATCCAACAACTTTAACATCCATAGTATGAAAAATGAGTGAGACACGACTGAGAGCATCTGCAAGTTTGTTCTCAATTCCTGCCTGATGTTTAAGAACAAATGTGTGCTCTTGCAAAAACTCAATCCACTTTGCATGTCTAGCACTTAATCGTTTTTGTGATTGCAAATACCTCAGCAATATGATCTGAATACAATACAAATTCATGAGGTAGCAAATAATGCTTCCAAAATTTAAGTGCTTGCACAACAGCATAAAATTCTCGTTCATACGTTGAATATTTTTTGTTTAGCTTCATTGAGTTTTTGAGAAAAGTACGCAATTGGATGACCTTCCTGGCTCAAAACACCCCAAATTCCAACTCCTGATGCATCACAAGTAATTTCAATAACTTTAGTAAAATCAAGAAGTTGCAATACAGGTGTCTCAGTCATTTTCTTTTTAATCTCCTTAAATGCTCTAGATGCAGAAGTTGACCATTAAAATTCTTTATTTTTCAAGCAATCTGTGATAGGAGTCATGATTGTGCTAAATCCTTTAATAAAGTGCCTATAAAATGCAGCTAAACCATGAAAATTTCGCACCTCAGAAATTGATGTGGGTTCTGGCCATTCCCTAATGACTTTTACCTTTGAGGGATCCATAGAAATTTCATTAGCTGATACCACAAATCCTAAGAAAATCACTTGATTTATCAAAAAATAACATTTCTTAAGGTTTACAAAGAACTTTTCAGATTGAAGTGTCTCAAGAACAATTTTTAAATGTTGCAAGTGTTCTTCCTTAGAACGGCTATAAATGAGAATATCATCAAAATAGACTACCACAAACTTTCCAATGAAAGGTTGAAATACTTGGTTCATGATTCTCATAAATGTACTTGAGGCATTTGATAGTCCAAAAGGCATAACCAACCATTCAAACAATCCATCTTGAGTTTTAAAGGCAATTTTCCATTCATCCCCCGTTCTAATTCAAATTTGATGGCATCTGCTTCTAAGATTTATCTTAGAGAACCATTGTGCGTCAGTCAAAAGATTTAATATATCATCAAGTCTTGGTATAGGAAATTTATACTTTATGGTAATTTTTTTGATCGCACGACTATCAACACACATTCTCCAAGATTCATCTTTTTTAGGGGTTAATAGAGCTGGTACAGCACATGGGCTAAGACTTTCACGAATAAACCCCTTATCAAGCAGTTCAGTTACCTGCCTTTTTAATTCAGCACGCTCATTAGGTCTCATACGAAAATGAGTCAAATTCGGTAATTGAGATCCTGGAATAAGATCAATAGCGTGTTGAATATCCCTCATAGGTGGAAGCTTATTTGGTAATTCATCAAGAATCACATCTTTGTATTCTTTCATTAATGTTTGGATTTCAAATAACGCTACATTAGTCTCATGAAGAACAGTATGTGTTTCCTCTTTGGTTACTATAGCTAGAATGAGTTCTGAACATTGTCCTTCTTTTTCAAATTGTTTTCTTGTAAGAATATGCAAAGGTCGTTTTTCAGATGAATCAACCAGAGGCTTTGTCGGATCTATCACTTTCTTTAGGTTTAGCAGGCTTCAAAATGATAGATTTTCCATTATGCTTGATATTATAGGTGTTTGGTTGCCCATAATGGATTACTTTTAAGTCATATAACCATAGACGACTAAAAAGAATATGAGCCACATTCATGGGTAGCACGTCACACCAAATATGATCAGAATAATCACCAATCGATATAGGAACCAAGCATCTTTCATTAACAGGAAGTGTAGTTTTGTCTACCCATGCTACACAATATGGATGAGGACGTGGTTTAGTTTTCAAATTCAATCTGGCTATAGCTGATTTGACAATCACATTCATGGAACTACCTCCATCTTTAACAATCTTGCATACTGTATTTCCACATTTAAAAAATTGATGAAATATATTTGTACGTCTCCAATCACTATTTGAAAAATAAGTAGTCAAAATGCAACGCACAACATTTAATTGCGAGTTCTCATTATAGCTATAGTCTTCATCAAGTTCACAATCCGATGGTTCCTTACAAGTTTCAGCAACTTGATCAGCGGTCACATATTCATGATCTTCTACATGATTAATTGTGAGTGTGTGCTGAGGACATTGTGATGCAACATGACCTTTACCCCCACAATGAAAACGTGGACCATTAACTAGCTTACCAATGACATCGAATCGAGAAACTGGATTACTCTTTTCCCTACTTGTGTATTGTTCAGGCAATGGTTTAGTTGTTTCTTGAAAAGATGTTAGATTAGAATTTAATTTGGATACCCTCATCTCTCCAGTTTGTAGAATCAAACGTTTGTTAGTGAAAGATTTTTGAAAATTTCCAATTCTAGAGCTTTATAACATGCGTCTTCCACAGAAACAACTGAATGCAATTTCAACAAAGTTTTGATTTCTGGTTTCAGGCCATTGATAAACTTTGTTCGTGTAACCGAAGGATCTTCCTATATTCCACATTTCATTTTTAAATCTTTAAACTTATTAAGATAGTTAGTTACACTTAATGATCCTTGTCTCAAGTTAACCAGTTGTTCCAATAGTTGAGTCTGATGATATTCAGGAAGGTATTTCTCTTTCAATTTAGCTTTCATTTCAGCCCATGTTGTGATAGGTACTCCTACACATTGACTTTCATCTAGAACCCCTTGCCAATAGCGTTTGACAGACCTAACAAGTTTCATTTTTGTAAATCTCAATTGTTGGGCATCATCCATATCATACCAAAAAAAAAAAAAATCTTCCATGTTTGCCAACCAATCTAAGAAAGCATTAGGATTTAGACGACCGTCATAACTAGGAGCATCTACCTTGACTTGTTTTGCCACCCAAGAATTGTCGTTGTTGTTGTGGAAAAGGTATATTATAATTTCTCTGGTGGTTCCCATGTCTAAGATTATTTGCAAAACCAATTTCATAAAAATTATTGTCATCTTCATGATTTTCCGAATTTGTATGCATTTCTAGAATATGTGAATGCTCTTGGTTATGATAACCTCTAGCATGCATGTTTGGATTTTGGAGAAGGCCAGTTATGATAGGAGAGCTACTAGAAGCATGAGTATTGTGTGATCGACTATTTCGAAATGATTGTCCAGTCTCAATCATAGGACATTTTCCAACAATTTCAGTCAACCTGTTTACTGAGGAAATGAGAGATTGAATGGAAGAGGTGGTTTCTTTTTGGAAATCTGCTTGCTTTTGGGCCAAGGTATCACAAAGGGTTGTTAAAGATTCAAATCGATTATCAATAGAATTGGATAAAGCTTCGAGTTCGGCATTTAATTTAGCATTAGTAGGCATGGTGACTCAAAATTCAACTTGTGCTGATATAGGAAAGACTTATTACTAAGAATGATTTTTTTTTTCTCTCTTTTTTTTTAAAAGGTTCAAAAGCAAAGAACTTGACTGAAACAGATATAAATTAAGCACTTTCAATTAGAGAAAATGTACCTGTTGAGGTCCAATCTTGCCAAGTTTAGCAGTGTCTTTGCGACGACCAACAAGTTGTTGTAATGGTTGCAGTAGGCAACATTAAACAGCTACAGAATAGACAACAATGATAGCACCAGTTCGTGGACAACAAAATGACTAGGAATTGGGCGAAAGTAGTACCAGGTTTGGCTCTAATACCAATTGATGTAGGATGGGTAGAGAAGAAAATAAAAGAAAGAGGAAGGAACCTCTAAAGAGATGAGAATAGAAGAAGGAAGGTAGAAGAAGTAGAACAAGGAGAAAGATAAAGAAAAGAGGAGTAGAAGGGAAAAACCAAGAAACACTTCTTTATAATTCTCAAAATTGGTCCCTTTAGAGCTTACAAGGGTTGTATTTATAGGTGAACATACCACCTAATCTTAGTAAATGAAATCATTCTAGAAAAAGAAATTGTATATTTGAAGTAAATTTCTTAAGGAAGTAAACTTAAAATAGATACATGTTTATTTTAGACATATTCTTAAAAATTCTAGGAAAATCCTTCTAGAAAAGGAAATTGTATATTTTAAGTAAACTTCTTAAAGAAGTAAACTTAAAATAGATACATGCTTATTTTAAACTGATTCTAAAATATCCTAAGAATCTTCTAATATCTTTCAAAAATAGCAAAATAAAATCTTTCTAAAATATTCTAGGATTATTTTCCTTTTACAAAATTCTTGCACCTAGAATAGACAGATTTGAAAAATTTCTTTCTATTTTCATCAATATTACCATCCATTTCAAAGCACTCGGCAGATGTTTTGTCATACATACCCATACATATGCATGCCCACAATATATATGTACCATCATCATCATCATCATCATCGTAAACCATTTCCCACCCTAGTGAGGTTAGCTACGTGGATATTTTTACACATTCTTGACTATTAGTTAAGTTTTCAATAATCTTTAATATTTTCATATCTTGTTTAATGCTTCAATCCATATTTATTTGTGTCTTCTTCTCATTCTCATGCCGCCTTCTATTTGAGTGAACTTTACTCTCCTTACCGGTGTCATTTCAAGCTTTTGTTTAACACGACCAAACTACCTTAGCTTGCTTTCCCTCATTTATCAATTATTGGCTTTAGTTTTAGATTATTTCGAGTTACTTTGTTTCTAATTTTATCTTTTTTTATCACAAGCCATTTCCCAAGTAAATAAGGTCAGCTGCATGGATTTTACTACCTCATTCTTGATGTTTAGTACTACCTCATAGTATGCTCAACACTATAATCTCAACCTATAAAAATAAGGGAGATATTCAAAATTGCGCAAACTATAGTAGAATAAAACTAATGAGTCATAGTACGAAATTATGGGAAAGAGTAATTGAATATAGACTAAGAGGGGAAATTAATATATCTAAAAATTAATTTGGTTTTATGCTAGGAAGATCAACCACCGAAGCTATTTTTTGACTTAGACCACTATTTGAAAAGTATAGGGAGAAGAAAAAAGAACTTACACCTGATTTTTATTGATATAGAAAAAGCATATGATCGAGTACTAAGAAAGTTAATATGACAAGTGATGAAAAAGAAAAGAATTAATAACAGATACATTGATGTTGTTAAAGATATGTACGAGGGGGCTGTTATAAATGCGAGGACCATAAGTGGAAATACTAATATTTTCCCAGTTAAAGTAGGTTTACATCAAGGTAAGGACTATCAAGGCTCAGCCTTGAGTCCTTACCTTTTTACCTTAGTAATAGATGAAATTACTAGACATCTCCAAGAAGAAGTACCTTGGTGAATGTTATTTGCAGATGACGTTGTTCTAATAGGTGAAACTAGAGGACTAGAGTTAAAAATCAATTAGTGGATAGATGCTTTAGAATGTAATGGTTTTAGAATTAGTCGTATAAAAACTAAATATATGAAATGCAATTTAATGATAGTGAGAACCTGGATGAGGAACCAATTAAGATTTTAGATCAAGTAGTAGCAAGAACGAATTACTTTCCGTACCTAGGATCTATAGTTCAAGAGAACGGAGAAATTGAGAAAGATATAATACATAGAATTCAAGTAGAATGGAAGAAATAGCGAAAAGAATTTTATGTGATCGTCGAGTTCCAATCAAATTAAAAGAAAAATTTTATAAGGCCGCGATTAGACCTGCTATGCTTTATGGGGCAAAATGTTGGGCAGTTAAAGAACAACATATACATAAAATGAACATAGCGGAAATAAGAATGCTGAGGTGGATGAATGGTAAAACAAGAAAAGATAAAATTAGGAATGAAATAATTCGAGAAAATCTGAAAGTTAGACCAATTGGTGATAAAATGAGAGAAAATAGATTAAGATGATTTGGTCATGTTAAAAAGAGACTTAAAATGGTACCGATTAGAAGACAGAGTCTATCTAAGTAGAAGGTGGTAGGAGAATGAGATGAAGACAAAAAAAAATGGATGGAAATAATTAAACAAGATTTAAAAATATTGCAAATTACTGAAAATTTAGTCTTAAATCGCCAAGAATGGCGCAACCGAATCCATGCAGCCGACCCTAGCTAGGTGGGAAATGGCTTATAATGATGATGATTCTCGATGTTTAGTAATTAAGTTTTCAATAATTTTTAATGTTCTGAAACTAAGGTGGAAAATGGCTTATGATGTGTGTGCGTGTATTTTTACACTTGAGATTCTTTAAAACAACTGATTGCACTATGTGATTGGTTGTGTTTTTTTAAATTTTTTTTTTTGGATATTTTACTGTTTCATTTTAAATCTAAACCATTTGTCATATTTTACTTCAGTCTTATTTGCAAGACATGAAAATTCATATTATTTGGATTTATATATAATCCACAACATGTGATGCATGAGGTTATTTATAATTATATATTTTTTAAGATTGTTGATTATAGAAGTTTTCAATCCACGTGATTTTTTGCATATAGGTTAAATAAATAGTTTTAAACACAATGCAGGAATGGGATTTAAAAAAAAAAAAAAAAATGTAGTGGTTGTTACTTACAACCAATTACATGGAAGTATTTCTCTATATACCCATATATATATATATATATTGTATTTATGCATATGCATGGGCGTATATGACAACATCTGCCAAATGCTTTGAAATGGATGACTCTATTCAGTTTTATTTCTCCACACAGTTTCATCTTTTGCCAAGAGCATCAGGTTTGGAGCCATATAAGATTCCTAAAGCTTGATGCTTTCAATTAAGTTGAAATTATTATGGTCTTTATTAACCTCTCCTACTTCTGCAGTGAGTGGGTCCTAGGTAATCGAGAAGATTTGGTCAAAGATATAATTGCAGAAATTCAGCCTGAAAATGGTGAGGTATGGAGGTTGCTATTATTTGTTCGTGTATGTTTTTCAGTATGTGCATTGTCTTAACTGGTAGAAATGGTGCATGCAATACCATGTTGAAGAAAAACAAACTAATTAAAAGAGGCTTCATATTATTAAGGGGAAAAAGCAAATGAGAAATAAACGAGAGAGGAAAAAGATACACTGGCCCTATGGTAGCCCTTTCCTTTTTGGAATGGCTCCACTCACCTATTAGTAATATTAATCCAGCCTCTAAGTCGGCCCCTCGCCTAACTGGGTGGATCAACCGTTAATTCTAATCTGGCCTCTAGGTCGCTCCTTCTAGGAGAGGAACCTACCACCTCTAGATCCATTGCTTGTCTTTGATACCATTGGTATTGTTGCTTCAAGCCCCAATTCGATTTCTAAAAAACACGAGAGTTACAGTATTCTTGGTACAAAGAGGACTATGGATTCAAATTATCTACCTGCCTGTCATCTACTGCCATAGGTTTAACTTACAAATCAATTCACACCCATCACAACTGTCCCATCCCTTTTTATATTCAGTTACAACTCAATACTAATGACTCTGGTCACACCTGTGATGAATCCATATACCCACAATTCCCAACAACAGCTCCCTAATTCCCCACTGTTCGATCACGTGCCTCAGTGATTATCAACCTGCCTCTCTTCCTTCTTGGGTCCACCTCTGCCTGGGTCTACTTGAGTTCCTGGGTTCAGATCATACTGCTTCGGCTCAATCCTGTCAGAGATGAATAAGAAATTAAAGCAGCACATCACGAACAACAAGAGAGGCAAATGAGTAAAGACCTTGCTGCTATTTGAAAGGCAATAGTTTAAATACTCAACCCTAATCCAATTATTAAATCAGAATCTGAGCTACTGGTCTCGAGCATTGAATTCTGCATTTTCGTTCTATTCATCTGTGAGCTCTCTGCATCTTGAAGCAACTGTGAAGTGTGTTTTTACATGCAGGAATGGTGGACCTATGTGTGCATGGGACCTTCTGATCCACACCCAAATTGGCACCTGGGGATGCGAGGTACACAACACCGTGCAGTGATGTGGCGAGTATGGAAAGAGGGTGGGACAGGTTTTCTATATTGGGGTGCAAACTGCTACGAGAAATCAACATTGGCCAGCGCAGAGGTACTGCCGCTTGACCTTGATGCCTTGGCATTTTATGACTCAGTAGTTGATGTAAAGCCATCCTCAAGCTCATGATCTGCTCACATACATAAAGCATTTGTGCTGCAGATAAGGTTTAGACGTGGCCTTCCTCCAGGCGATGGTGTCTTGTTTTATCCTGGTGAGGTTTTCTCCCCATCGCCTCAACCAGTTGCTTCCACCAGGCTGGAGCGAGTCCTCAGTGGTTTGCAGGTACTTGATTTATAAAATTAGAGGCAATTTTTTTTTCCTGCTATCTTCTATCTAACATTAATGCATCGTATGATATGATTTCTATGGTGTGCTAAATTGGACTCTCCCATTTGCCGTCTGAAATGGTTGAAATGACCTTCACTCGTTATTTGAGGTTTTTATTCCTGATTAAAATCTAATGTGATCATCCCATCTCTATGCTGTGTAGGATAGAATATTTGAAATGATTGTGATTGCATCATCTGATTAAAAGCTAACACCAACATCTCATCTCTATGCTTTGCAGGACATAGAATATCTGAAACTATATGCTTCAAGGTATGGGAGAGATGCCGGGCTTGCTCTTCTTGAGAAGACTGGAGTTTACTTGGGTCCTGAGCGTTACACATTTGAGCACATGCCAATTGACGTAATGCGAGCTGAGATCTTCCGTTCTTGCAGATCCTAAACAGCTTCCGATTTCTTCTCCTCCTCCCTCTTGATTGGTGGGGGAGGGACAGGAGAGCTTCTTGTTGTTAGTAATGTGAATTTTTTCATTACATTTAACAAGTAAACACAAGTGTTTTTTAATCCCTATCCCTGAATGAGATAAATTGCTACGGAAACAGTATATTTCACTGATATCCGCATTGATCCTGCAAAAAGCTTTTTCTAACTAGATAGCTAACCCCCATTGTCTATGACGTTACTAAAGTCGAGATTTGATTCCAAGTCTGGGGTAGGCCAGCCTCTGGTGATAAGGTGAAAATGGCTCAGACTGAGGAAGGTGAATGGCCCGGCCTTCACAAGCATCCGTGGGCGGGGGCTTCTTTGCTGTGCTTTTTTTTGAAGCTTTTCCTCTCCAATAGTCCAACCCTGGTGATCATCTAAGTTCTTTAACTGAACAGTTCCAACCAATGGAAGCTATTGCAACCTTATCTTTTAAGAAAGGGAGGGTTATTCTCTTTGGATATAGCCTGCACATGAGGAATAAAATTTCGTAAGGTGATCCAACTTTATGTATGTGCTTGCAGCTGTGCAGCATATGTTACTGATAAGGATTCCATCCGTACGTGAAGCAGATTGTATCAGCTTACATAATGACAACAGGACCTACATCTTGGTCTAGGATTAGCCATTGTAGGTACCCATTTAGCAATTCGAAAAAACGGTTATTTTCACACATTCTTACATAATTTGACTGATATCTCTACTTTGTTCGCTTAGTTTGGCAAAATTGCAAATGACCCATGCGGTTTTTGTCAGAAACTATAAGCATATCCACTATTTTGAGGACCGAAATTAGAAAAATTAGTTGGGAAGGAAAATTCTCCGGACTGAAAAAGGGAAGCATCTCGGGCAAGCGATTGGTCAAACCCAACAATTATTATCATCTGCTGAAATCTATCGAAAGGCAAATCTTGCTACTATTTTCTTATTCGACTTCTTTAAAATTTGGGAGATCTTTTTATAGCTTGGATGACCAAAGTGGCTGACATGGATGCGTATAGAATGATGTGTATAGTGTGTTAAGATAGAAAGATCGGGATCCCAATCATATACACCCGGGTGCATTCAGCCTCAATGCACCCGGGTGTACTACACCCATTTTTTTTTATTTTTTTTTGAAAATTTTTTCATGAATCTGTTAATATAGGTTTGTTTAACATATGTGTCAATTTTTACTATTTTTGGAGATTTTTAGATATTTTTTTTAGATTTTTAAAAATCAGTGGCATTTTCCGTAATTTAAAATTACCGAAAATGCCACTGATTTTTAAAAATCTTAAAAAAATATCTAAAAGTCTCCAAAAATAGTAAAAATTGATACATATGTTAAATAAACCTAGATTAACCATTGTGTAAAAAAAATTTCAAAAAAAAAATAAAAAAAAATGGGTGTAGTACACCCGGGTGCATTGAGGCTGAATGCACCCGGGTGTATATGATTGGGATCCGAAAGATCGTGGGTGTGAAATTGCGTACTTTGTTAAGTTGGATAGAGAGAGGGAAAGCTTGACATCTTGTTACCCTTTTTCTGAAGTACAATTCCATGGTGTACTTTAGTCATCCAACATAGATGGAAAAAAAAGAAAAAGATATCTTTCTCCCGTTTTGTGCATCATCGATCATCTGTATCCAGTGCGTTCGTCCATTCCGTTCATTGTAGCTGAGACTCTTATTCATTTTTTTGTTTTTTTTTTTGTTTCAGGGATTGAGTTTTTCAGAAGGGATAAAAATCTCTTTCATTCCTTTTCTCACATCCTTCTAATTCCACAGCCTTTACAAGGGTAGTGGGTGACAAATGAATGGATGTTATATTTATTTACTTCCCGGGATGCTGTTACTCTTACCTCTATTATTTAAAATTAAAGCATCACTCCTTTTCAACTAATCAAAATTATTTGTTTTATTTAGAGGCATGAGCTTATTAGCCCCAGTTAAGTAATGGCTTATTTAGCTCACGCTAATTAACTTTTTTTTTTTTTTGATGGAACACGCTAATTAACTTATTTGCTGACTTTTTAGCTTTTTTTCATAAGTTTATTAATCCAGATGTATTTAATATATAAATAAAGTATATTATCATTTTTGAATATAAGTATATATTTTTTTAGATTTTTAAACAGAATATTATTTCATTCGTTTTTAATGGTTAAAAATTATTGAGATAACCCTGCGTTTAACAATTTAAAAAATATATACATGTCTAAATTGTAAAACTTAGTTTAGATATTAACTACAAATACGTTATTAAATTTATAAAAAAGAAAAAAATTTTAAATAGGTTTTTGGAGTGAGTTAAGTAAGCCTGGGCTAATAAAATCATATATCTTTATTTTATTTTATGATTCTTTACTTTATTTTCGATAATTATCTTATTCCATCGTTTTTTTTTTTTTTTTGCATTTTTGTTCATAATTTTCCTTTCCAACGTTGGAGTCCGTCTGATAACGCATCATTATTCAGCATTTCGAATGCTCCCTGATTTAGTCACGCAATAAGCTGTTATGATGTTAACCAAAATTGAAAACATGAATTTCTTGACACCCATAAGCTGGCCCACTAGATTCCAACGTGGTGGGTGCGTGTCTATCAAGCTGCCAGTAGCCCAAGCGTTAAGTGGTCACGTGCTTCCGCACATGTCAACTGCAAAACACGCCGAAAATGGTCGTCCACCTGACCACGCAGCAAAGCACACCTGACCGGGCTCGTTTCCGTTCGCGGGTTCCATCCCATTCCGTTTCCGTTTTCCTAATATGTAGCAACGGAAACGTCTTGCGATGCCGTTCCCTTTTTCCCCGATTCCGCTTCCGCTTCCGCCCCCCGCCCGAACTTGGCTAGACACAGGAAGCGGATTTTGGCGTTTGAAACCCGCACCCCTGCAAATCTAGGGTTAGGGTTTTCACCGCCGGCTTCCGATTCCGTTCCTTCAGGTGCGTTTTCGGTCGTTTTCCTTTCTCTTAAAGCTTCTGCTCTTGCCGGAGATTGAGAGGCTCTTCTTCCCGCTTGTTTTTGCTTTATAGCTGAGTCTTCTTTGCCCTGTTTTGTGTTGGGGGACCTGCTGTTTTCGCTTGAGCAAATTTGACTCAATAAGGTCCTCGTGTAATTCACGTTTCTATTTTTTATTTCTTGATTTTTGATCTCCTTTAATTGTTTGGTTGTGAATAAGTGAGTTTTTTCAATCGGAGACCAATACGTTTTGGCTTTCCTTCTTTCCAGGTACTTCCCAAAGCTGGTGTTTTTGGGCGTATAAAGAAGCAAAGAACTGGATGTGTTTGAAGTTATGAGATTTTCTTTTTTATGTTGCTGTGCTGCTGCTTTTCTCTGGAAGAGTAATTCTGTTTGGGTGGAAGGATTGCTTTTGCTTACTCCGGTAAGATGCCATCGACTTTTTTCTCGAGGTTGAACATTGCCTTGAGGTCCGGAGCTAATAAAGCTATCCAAGGGCTCCAGAATCCGGCAGAATTCCAGCCTGCGGGAGGAAGGCTGTTGGAAAATTCCGTTAGCTGGCTTTCTGTGCCCGTTCCATCCCTCGGCGAAGGTCTTGTATTATCACGGTCCATTGCTAGTTTAGCTGGCTCTGATTCCGGTGTCTTCAACCAACGGAGATTTCCATTGGTTGTAGGGGCACTTTCGCGCACATTTGCAGTTCCTTCCGTATCTGGTCCTGCTTGTCAGGTCTGCATATATCACATCAATCAAGCGTCCTCCAATCCTTTCCAGAATTTATTTGGCAGTAGGTTCAACAGGGCATTCATGGCTTCTTGTGATTCAGTATTGGGAAGAGCTGAATTAGGTTCTCAGCGTCTAGGAAGTTTGAAGAGTGGACAACCTTCATACTTTGTTCGGGGAGATGTCTCCTATGGCAACAGAAGCATGGACTATCGCAGAAAAGCGAGTATGAGCTTGAGAAATAATGAAACACGTGTTAGAAGTCTGGTTTATGGATATTTTCTCTTTGATTTGACCCGGAGAAACTGGAATTCCAATCCATTTCATGCATTAGAAGCCAGGGATGTTCACAGCTCTTGTTCAGCTCAACATTCTGCTGGTGCGGCTCCTAATATGTCGTTTGATGGTTCTTCCCGGGATGTTCAGAATGAGAACACTACAGCTTCATCTGATCAGTATGTTTTCTGTACTTTTAGTTATTTCTATTTGTTATTGTCTAGTGGGCGTCGCTTAGCGCAACGATAAGGTTGATCACCTGCTGTCTTTGTGGCTCAAGTTCGAGTCACGGGAACAGCTCTCGAGAAATGGGGGTAAGGCTGCATAGGTCTCGCCCTCTTCAGACCCTGCATTGGTGGGAGCCTCGTGCACTGGGTACGCCCTTTTTGTTTGTTGTGTTGCATACATAAAATTTCCCTTTACTCTATTCATATTTCTGAAGGAAAGTGGCTAGCAAAGTTTACCCTCTCTCTCTCTCTCTCTCTCAAATATGATGTTGATTTTGTAATTCACAGGAAAATTCTAGGCGACAGAGCATTGAAACTGCTTTCCGGATCATGTTATTTACCGCACCCAGATAAAGAAGAAACTGGTGGTGAGGATGCACACTTTATTTGCATCGATGAGCAAGCAATTGGTGTGGCAGATGGTGTTGGTGGCTGGGCAGATCTCGGAATTGATGCTGGACAATATGCTCGAGAACTCATGTCGCATTCTGTAAATGCAATTCAGGAAGAGCCAAAAGGTTCCATTGATCCTGCAAGGGTGCTGGAGAAAGCATATTTGAGTACAAAATCCAAGGGATCATCAACTGCCTGCATTGTGGCACTCACAGAGCAGGTTGCTGTTCCATGTTTTCTTTTTCCACTTGATTTTGCAGTGAATGATCATTCCCTGCCTTATGCAGGAGGTGCCTGGAAACAAAATCTCCGTTGTTTGTGGCTTGGCTAAGCCAACACTACTGGAGGAGATATTCTGACCTGTTGTTTTTATTGCTTAATGAGCAGTGTTTGATCTGTTAAGCCTCATTGTGCGATAGGAGATAGCCTTAACTTCTCAATGTGTCGCTTCTCACATGCTTCTGTAACCTAAGACATTCAGACTTCCATGGCTTCAGAAGGCAATGGCATTTGAGGAAGAGATTCTTGACTGCAGGTCCTTATTGATGTAGAAGTTTTAGGTTCTCTCTATGTAGGCCTGGAGTCTGTCTTGATGACCGAACCTATTGATCATGGGGCTTTTATGAAGAGAGGCTTTGGACATATTCTCTTTGTGATGGAGGTTTTGTGGGCAGTCCCAAAACAATATGAGAGTTGAACCTTTCTGCAACATATCATGTCTGTCTAAAGTGCTGTTGGATTCAATTGAATTGGTAAATAGCAGTTCTGAATTACTCACAATCTACTTTCTCTTTTCAGCAGGGCCTTCATGCTGTCAACCTCGGAGATAGTGGCTTTATTGTTGTCAGGGATGGATGTACTGTCTTTCGATCCCCCGTGCAGCAGCATGATTTCAATTTCACATATCAACTTGCCAGTGGAAGTGAAAGTGATCCTCCCAGTGCTGCTCAGGTCTGTTTATGAATACTGAGCTGTTAGTATCCGTTTCATTGTTCTTTGCAGCAATATGAATCATTGTGAATATACATGATTCTAATCAATTGGAAGAAGAGCTTGAAGAAATTTAAATTATTTAGAAGTCTTAGACATCAATTGAAAATTAAAATCCTTAATCTCAACAATTTATTCT
Source organism: Annona cherimola (assembly GCA_030490835.1). NCBI lineage: Eukaryota > Viridiplantae > Streptophyta > Magnoliopsida > Magnoliales > Annonaceae > Annona > Annona cherimola. The sequence continues at coordinate 14,257,608 of CM059976.1, forward strand.
GTGTTATTAATTATAGAAGCATTTGCTTTGAAAGGGCAGTGGATGTTTTTTCGGTATGGGTGTGTGGCAACAATGAAAAGTTTTCTCATAAAACTTTTCAATCAAAAACTTTTCACTCTGTACAATTATCTTATTTTTTAATTATTTCTTCACATCTTGCTATACAAACTACCTACTTTTCAATCATTTCTATGCAATTACCTATACAATTAGCCTATCTATTTTAATTTTATTCTTTTTACTTTTCATTATTACCGCTATCATATCACGTCATTTTCTATCAATTTAAAAACTTTTCATTCAAAAGTTTTATGTCTTCCCAAACACATAATAGAATTGAGGAATGATTGTTGTTGTTGAAGCTGGTATGTAGATCTGGATGTATGGACATACATTCTTATTAACTGATTTTGAGCTTTTCAAAAAGATTATGGCAGAGAAGGGCACATTCAATATACTGGTTGATTTTGATTGGTTTATGCAGGGGGTTCTTTTGGGTGCATGCTCTTTTTTTTTTTTTTGGGATGTAGGTTGCATACTGTTGAAGGGTGGGATGTTGTGAAATTTTTTTTTTTTGCCATTTTTTTCTAGTTTGACTTCTGTTAGTTAATTCCATTTTTTTTTATAACCATTCATAAATTGAAACTCTCGATATGGAATTGGCAAAGCTGTATCTAGAGTTGCAACTTGTAGTTTTATTTTCCACTGCCTGACCGAGTCGTTTGAGATAATTATCTTCCCCTACCTTTTTTGGTCTCCAATTTTTCTCTACTTTTTTTTATCTCAAATATGAGAGTTGCATTACACGTGTGGAAGGCATTAATTTATCTGATTTATGTTTTTTTTTTTCCCCCTCTTCTTTTTTGGTCTTCCCATACCAGATATTTACCATTCCAGTTGCTCCTGGGGATGTCATAATTGCTGGTACAGATGGATTATTTGACAACTTATACAACAATGAGGTGACTGCTGTTGTTGTCCATGCTGTTAGAGCTGGCTTGGGGCCTCAGGTTACAGCACAAAAGATTGCAGCCCTTGCTCGCCAAAGAGCGCAGGATAAGGACCGACAAACACCATTCTCCACAGCTGCCCAACATGCAGGTTACCGCTACTATGGTGGGAAGCTTGATGACATTACGGTTGTTGTTTCCTACATCACCAGCTCAACCACGTGATTTCCTTGCATTTTGACCCTAGGGGTCTTCCTATTGCTGGTGACGGAGAGTGATGATCTCCCTCCTTGCTGATGCGTGTATAGTTAAGGCTACAAAAGTATTTAAGGATTGAAGTAGGAAGAGCTTGCTTTTTGGTCTCGCCCACTGCACAATTGCTAATTTTCGCACACAGCTACTGTGGGTTAAGTCTCTTGAATGTATAGAATCGGTGCTTTTGGAATGCCTTTCCTACCTCTGACCCCCCTGCTCTCTCTGAAACATAAACAACGGCGACGGCATTTTGATCAGATATGTTCCGTAGCCCCATTTTTTAAAAGTGATTGTTCTTCTCATCAACATTTACTTGTGCTTGGATTCTGAATCCGGTGGACACAGCTTGACGTGGGTTTTAATCCGGAATTTGGGATGGATGGTTTCTTTCCAGTCTAGTATCTTATCCTCTACTGGAAGAATCAAAACCGGTGACAGAGACGGACTAATTGGTCCCAATTACTTGAGAAAGGAAAATGCAAAAGCTAATTTGCTTGAATTTGAAATATGATAATATTTTTCAGCAGGAAAGCATTTTTTGCGGAAAAAAATTATTTAGTCAAAGAGTCCAACGGCTGTTTTCTTCCATCTTGAAAGATGACAAAGAAGTCACCATTTAGCCCTTTTTTTTGTTGACATTTTTCTTTCTAGGCTTATATAATTTTGGATCATTTAATTTCCTAGTAACTGTTTAGTGAGACGAATTGTCTATTGTTATCTTTTTGGGCCTCGTACGTTTGATTAAAAGCATAAAATGACAAGGAAAACTTTCATACTCTTTTTTTACTTTTTGATTCATGTGATATTTGATTACCGAATTAACATTTTTTTTTTCATGCGGGGCAGTGATTCACTGGTGGTTAAAAATATATTTTTTATTCTTATATTTTAATAAATGTGTGCACCCGCACCGAGAGCGCAACCTTTGTGAAATTTGATAAATTTTGAATTTGTTTGGAATTCACCTAGCCTTTTTTTTTATTTTAAAAAATTCAAAAAATACCAAATAAATTTAAAAATTGTCAAATTTCATAGGGTTACATTTAGGTGGGGCTCATAACTATATATTTTGTGTAAACTGACCCTCTTTCTGTCATATTCTACGGCTTGTATTAAGAAATGGGTTCCTCGGAAATGATATGAGTATGATTAAATTCAATTTATCTGGAGTAAGATCAAATGTAAAAAGGTATTATTGTGTCGCATCTACAAGAAAGTTATATGAAAATTTTAAAAAAAGTTGATAAAAATGGGAAAAGTAGATTTTTATATTTTCAGAATAAGAGAGATTTTTGGAAGAGGTTTGGTATTTTTCGTATGTTTTTTCATTAAACTATTATGCTTTTAAATTATTTTTGCACATTTTCTATACAACTATCATTTACTCTTAATTATTATTTATATTTTATCACATTACTTTTTTAAATTTTTACACAACAATTTCCCAACATTTTTTTTAAGATTACCAAACACTCCAGAGATTCTGTCTCTTCCTTATCCTATTCTCTATGGTATCTCTATAGTAATAGTTTATTCGCCTATTAATGTGCTTGGGAAGTAATAAAATTGTTGTAGCAAAGTTTTTGGAGTAAAAATTTTTAAAATAAGAGAAAATAATGTAATATGATAGGGGTAATGATAAAAAATAAATGAAATAAAGTTAAAATAGATGAATTCTGTTGCTATGAAATTTCATTTCTACGTAACCTCCTACATTTTTGAAATCTCGATAGTTGATAAAAAGAATACTCCATTCATTATATTTAGCATCATTTCTAGTATTTTAGAAACCCCTTTTGTTTGTTTAATTTCACTGTATATAAGTCTTATTTATAAATGTGAAAAATCAAGTAAATAAAATAGTTCAATATTAAAATGCCAAACATAAAATAGTTTTTCAGCATTTAAACCATCTAAAATATCACAACTATGAGGATAAATGATTCTATAAGTATTATTACATTCTAATACATGTATAAATGAATTTAAGCATTTTTCAAAATTTACATATGACTATACATATTTTTGAACAAATGTGACCTATGTACATACTTGATTTAGATGAAACTTAGTCTCCTAGATAAACGAGTGATAAATATAGTGAATGAACTGGATTTTAAATCAATCATTAATATTTTAAAAATTAAGGGAGTTACATAGGACCGCTTCTATGAAACTCTTTTCTATGTAATCTTCTTCATTTTTAAAATCTTAATGGTTGATAGAACATCTACTCAATCCATTGTATTTAACATCATTTACAGTATCTTAGAAACCTTTTATTTTTTAAATTTTATTATATATGAGTTCCATCTATAAATGAGTAAAATCAACGTAATAAAATGATTTAGTGCTAAAATATCAATTCTAAAGTAATTTTTTCAATATCTAAACCATCTAAAATATCAATATTATGTGAATAAATGATTCCATAAAATATTATTACATTATAAAAAATGTGTGAATGGATTTAAGCAATTTTCATAATTTTCATATGAATATATATTTTTAAGCAAACATGGCCCATGCACATACTTGATTTGGATAAAACTTGGTCTCTTAGCTAAACAAATGATATTAAATACAATGAATGGATTAGATTTTCCATCAATGATCAATATCTTGAAATTTGAAAGGGTTATATGAGACTGTTTTCATATAACCTAGTTATATAGAAGTAGAGACTAAATATGTATAACAATATAAAAATGATTGAAAAAATAAGATAGTTTTTGTAGCAAAATGTGAAGAAATAATTAAAAAATAAGATAATGAGAATTGAAAATTTTAGATAGAAAAGTTTCAGTTGAAAAGTTACCTCGTAACAAATACACCTTGTGATGATATGTAGATGGTGGATGAGATCAGATTTTCTATCGTTAAAAGACCTTTTTTTGTTTTTCTTTCTTTTTTTATATTCTTAGAATTTTTTTGCTTAAATACATATCAATCTTACTTTCTAAACTTACGATATTACTTTTTTTTATTTTTATTTCCAATATAATTACAAAAGTCAGAATAGGCTACATGCAAACAACATTTTTCAATCCAATCTCGTGATACCATCTCCGTCTCATACCACCATCCTGAACAATGGAGGGGGTGGATTGCGTGAGGTTTCATATTATACAAATACAAGCCAGGGCCGATCCAACCCGCATAATTACGTCGTCCTCCAGCGTCTTTGCTCTCTTGAGCATTTTCTCCTCTTCCCAACTTTGTTTTCCAATTCCCCAGCTCAAACGGACGAGTGCGAAGGAGAGAACAGGTCTTCGCCGTTCATCAAGCGTGATTTGTGCTCCGCCGCGCGTGAAAACCAAAATCCATTCTCCTTCACTCTTCTCAAAGGAATCTCTTCTCCGGCAGGCAACCTTGGTATTTGGACAAAATCTCATGAAGAAACAATCATTCCTCCCTTCTCTTCGACTTCTACTCTCCTAATCTTCCTCCACCTACTTCGATCGACATGGCCGGTGCTTTTCTCGGATCCACAATGACCAGCGAGGTCTGAATTTTTAAACTCTTTCCATCAACGACATCTCTCTCTCTCTCTCTCTCTCTCATATCAATCATCTTCCCATTCAGTCTCTGATGTTTAGGAAAGTTTCAATCACCATTGCTCGGTAGCGTTCAATGCTCTGGTGCGCCTGATAAGAAGCCTATTTAAGATTGTAGCGCCAACGAGTTGCAATCTTCCCTCAGATTTTATTGATAAATCTCATCATTTTTTTTGTTATAAATTTTTGGGGGGTTTTGAACGTCGGATTAATGTTACCCGAACTTCATTGTTGTACAACCAAATTCATTAGTCATTCGTGTATTGCACTAAGCTTCAGTGATCTTATGTTGGATTTAGTTGATTTTATTTGGTTTAAAGTGGCTAGGGGTGTTCTTAGCATGGGCGGTTATGTCGATGTGAAATCGAAACATTTATTGTTTTGAATGTCTGTATTTATGGTGTTTAAGCAGGGTGGATTTACGAAATATGAGAGTAATGGAATAATTTTACTTGATTAGACATCTCCTTTAGATAGTTTTACAACAGAATATGCGAATAATTTTAATTGCGGGGTGGATTTACGAAATATGAGAGCAATGGAATAATTTTACTTGATTAGGCATCTCCTTTAGACAATTTTACAACAAAGTATGAATAATTTTAGTAGCAGGGTGGATTTACGAAATATGAGAATGATAGAATAGTTTTACTTGATTGGACATCTCCTTAGCTAATTTTAGCACATAATATTCCATATAATTTTAATAGCTGAGTGGTGCAATGAAGCAAAAGATGGTGTGAGAGGACGAAAGAGGGATAACTAAAAGGCAATCTGTACATTAGAACACAACAATTGATGCAGTGAATTCCTTGAAAGGGGAAGAAAATTCTGTTTTTACAAATTTATTCTACTTTCCTTGTGATGTTTGTGTCCATCGGTCCCTAGTTAGAGATTCTCCATAAGAGAAGAATTAGGGACTTAAAAAATGTAGAAATAGAGATTGAAAATCAGAAAGTCTGTCATCTGAATTACCAATTTGCCATGCATGTGTACAGTGCAGCTGCATCACTGAACTGGGAATTATTTTGAAAAATTAGGAAACATTTGTTGGATGGTGCAAGAAGGAAAATATTTACGTTTGGATTGAAATTTTGAGGCGGACAATGAGTGTTGCAAGATAAACTTGTATTAAAATGGGAATAAAATTAGGAAGCATTTGAGGGATGGTGCAAGAGGGAAATAATTTGGCTTTGAATTGAAATTTTGAGAGAAAAAATGAGCATGGAAATACTCTTTCAAAAAATTCACCTCTATAATAAAAACATGTGACGCTCATTTCTTCTTTATCCAATGGATATCATATTTCCCTTTGCTAAGCCATTTTTTTGTCCATATTCATTTTCCATGAATTTCTCTAAGGCAACAGAAACCAATCAGGCTGTAATTGTACCCTCTCTTTTGATCGCTGCAGGTTGGGTTACGGTTGCTGCTTTACCCACTTGGTTCTAATGTTGTCATTCGAACTGCTTGGTAAGCTTAGATTTTTACAGGATCTTTAGTTTATCAAGATGTTTCTTTGATGCATTACTAATACGTAGACCAATAGTCACTTGGATGATCAAGTGATTAACATGAATTTGTATAGGGTCTTAGGGTAGGGAGGTCTAGAGTTCGAAGTTGGGTAGAGGCAGCAACTTAGTTGCCCCTCCCTTGACAAAGCATACCAATAGGTCGGCATTCTTATTACATACACTCCAAATAATTGTACATTATTGTGGTTTTATGGTTGATTCCATTATTATATGCAGTTCGTCGCACTGAAATACTGATATGTTCCTTTTCTTTTCCTTTTCATGTGGGTTTTGAATTTTTGATAGTGTTTCCATCCTTTCCTTGTACTTTTTATGTGCGTTTTTTGGTTATGGAATAACTTTCATTTTCCACCGGTTTTGGCCATTTTCAGTTGTACTGTAGGGGTTGCTTTGCCTATATACTCTACATTCAAGGCTATAGAAAGGAAAAATCAGAATGAACAAGAGCAGTGGCTTATATATTGGGCAGGTCAGTTATCTGTGTGATTGTTTTTGGTTAATCACTCTGCATTCTTGGTGATTTAATGTTCCTAGCACATATGATGTGTTTTTAGCACAAAACCAAGCCTTGAAGCCTCAAGGACAATGTGACTTCATGCATAAAGGCAGCTTCATCTTTTCCTTATAAGATTTGGATAGATTATTATCATCAATTTAAAAGCAATGAAAAGAAATTCAAAGACACCACATTGTTCCAGTCACAAAAAAAATAAAATAAAAATAAATACCACATTGTTGTGACTTTTACAACCCCCTGAGTTATCTTTTGCTGTAATTTTTTTTTTTTGTTTTTAAATAATTTTCTTTTAGTAGATCAAATGATGGCCACCCTCTTTAAGGGATTAGTTCTCATTTTACAAGTCATCACCTCTTATTGTTTGATTTTGTTTTTACTTGGTTGATTATTGTTATTATTATTTTTATGGTGATGGAAATTAGTGGTAATAGGAAGTCTGCTTTATTATGATCTTACACTGATGCATAATGTGAATATTTGCATTGTATTGGTGTTTGAATTGTAATATATTATCGTTACTTTATATATTTTTTAGGGCTAATTCCTTGTATACCTACAAATTTTCCATTTAGTTCCACTATATCCACAAACTTTCAAAAATGCCTTTTATACCCACAAATTTTCATGCTAATTCCACATATACCCATGTCATTAGGGATTCATTAAAGGACTGTTAACCCCTTGAAAAATGACGAATATTCCCATCCCTAATTATGATTTTATAACTAAAAATAAATATTATAATGAATTTTTAATAATTTTCTAACTATAAAATAATATATTATTTGAATATGAATCTTTAACTTTGAGCAAAGTAACTTCAAATTATATTAAGACTTGAGCATATTCGTCATTTCACATGACAGCTAACGGCCCATTTAACAGATCTTTAACGACATGAGTATGTGGAATTAGTGTGAAAATTTGTGGGTATAAGTGGAATTAAGAGTAAAATTTATGGGTATATATGGAATTTGACTTTTTTTTTTTTTAATGAAAATCAAATGTCAAGTTGATAGAAATTGATGCAGGACAGGCTATAATATTCTTCGAATGTATCTTTTATTAGACTGAATGATAAGGGCTAGATCACATACTGTAAACAATAAAATAATGCAAAGTTCAACTAAAAGATGAAAGGTCCAATTATCCATGATTATTATACTGAAAATCTAATGCAAATGATGTAAGATATTTGAAAATATTCAAATATCTAGCATAACAGTGTTTTTTCTTTTTTTTTCCGAATGTAGCATAACAGAATGTTATAGAAGCAGGAAGATAACAAACAACTATCCCTTTTCAGGTTTTGAATCCTTTCAAATGAACTTTCCACACAGGTGGAAAGCAATGTAGAATGAAATGTCATGGTTTAGGTAAAATGAGCTGAGTTTAAATTTTTTGTGAAGATGTACTCACTTCATTAAATGGAAATGATCAATTTGTAATAGTTCAGAAACCCACTGATGTAGGATGGGTAGAGAAGAAAATAGAAGAAAGAGGAAGGAACCTCTAGAGATGAGAAGTGAAGAAAGAAGGTAGAAAGAACAGATGAATAAAGAGAGAAGAGTAAGAACAAGTAGAAGAAGACTAGAGAACACTTTTATAAATCTCAAACTGATGCCCCTTTAGAGCTTACAAGAGCTGTATTTATAGGTGAACATACCACCTAATCTTAGCAAATAAAATCCTTCTAGAAAAAGAAATATATATTTTAAGTAAACTTCTTAAGGAAGTAAACTTAAAATAGATACTTGCTTATTTTAAATAGATTCTAAAATATCCTAGGAAAATCCTTCTAGAAAAGGAAGTTGTATATTTTAAGTAAACTTCTTAAGGAAGTAAACTTAAAATAAATACATGCTTATTTTAAACAGATTCTAAAATATCCTAGGAATCTTCTAATATCTTTCAAAAATAGCAAAATAAAATCTCTTTAGAATATCTTAGGATTATTTCCCTTTTACAAAATTCTTGCGCTTAGAATAGACAGATTTAAAAAATTTCTTGCTATTTTCATCAATTATCCCCGGCTTCGAAAAACTCGCCACTGGAGAGTTCTGACTTTGATACTGCTCAAGAATATTTGGATCCAAGTGGCGTAGGTCATTTTCAGTAACCCATATAGCATCAGAATCTAGCTTGTTTTTCCACTTGACAAGAAATCTTTGCATAATGCCCGATCCAGTAGTGACAAGTTCATCTTGTAGGATATTCTCTATCTGATCTAAAAAAGTAAATGATACTCGTGGAAGTATAGGCACATGTGGTGATGTTGAACTGTTATCTGTTGAAATTCCTGCAGACAAACTTGGAAGCTCAAAAGTACCTCGGTAAGGAAACAAATCCTCTATATTGAAAGTAGAACTAATTCCTATATATGAAGGCAAATCAAGTTCATATGCATTGGATCCCAATTTTCTTAAAACACGAAAGGGTCCGCTGGCTCGTGCATGCAACTTTTTAAAAGAATTTTTAGAAAATCTTTCTGGATGGACACGAACTATGACGTAATCCCCAACATTAAACTCTTGTTTTCTTCTATAAACATCTGTAGCAAGCTTATAATTTTCATTACTTAGAGTAATCTTTCTTCTAATATCAGCATGAATATCTCGAATGTGTTGAGCAAAAGATTCAGCAGTATCGGATGAACAAGTATCAATGGGTAAAGGAATTAAATCGATGGGAGCTCGAGGAATATAACCATAGACAATTTCAAAAGGAGATTTCCTAGTAGAACAATTGACTGAATTGTTGGATGCAAATTCGGCAATAGCCAATACAGAATCCCAAGTTCCAATATGTTCTCCCACCAAAGTCCTAAGCAGATTTCCCAAACTCCGATTGACTACCTCAGTTTGGCCATCAGTTTGTTGATAAAAAGCAGATGAAAATTTCAATTTGGTACCTGAGAGTTTCCACAATGTTTTCCAAAAATAGCTTACAAATTTAACATCCCAATCAGAAATGATGGAAGTTGGTAAACCGTGAAGCTTAACAATTTCTCTCAAGAATAATTTTGACATATATGAAGCACAAGTAGATTTCGTACATGGGATAAAATGAGCCATTTTCAAAAATCTATCAACTACCACAAGAATTGAATCAAATCATCGAGAGGTTTTAGGCAATCCGAGAATAAAGTCCATACTAATGTCTTGCCAAAGAATATGTGGTATAGGCAGAGAAGTGTATAGTTCAGTGTTTCTCTTTTGAGCTGTATTTGCGTCCTCTTTGGCTACTATAGCTAGAATGAGTCCTGAATCTTGTCCTTCTTTTTTAAATTGTTTTCTTGTAAGAATATGCAAATGTCGTTTTTCAGATGAATCAACTGGAGACTCTTTGTGAGATCTATCACTTTCTTTAGGTTTAGCAGACTTCAAAAGGATAGATTTTCCATTATGCTTAATAATATAGGTGTTGAGTTGCCCATAATGGATTACTTTTAAGTCATATAGCCATGGTCGACCAAGAAGAATATGAGCCACATCCATGGGTAGCACATCACACCAAATATGATCAGAATAATCACCCATCGATATAGAAACCAAACATCTTTCATTAACAGGAAGTGTAGTTTTGTCTACCCATGCTACAAGATATGGATGAGGACGTGGTTTAGTTTTCAAATTCAATCTGGCTATAGCTGATTTGGCAATCACATTCATGGAACTACTTCCATTTATAACAATCTTGCATACTGTATTCCTACATTTAAAAAATTGATGAAATATATTTGTACGTCTCCAATCATTATTTGAAAAAGTAGTCAAAATGCAACGCATAACATTTAATTGCAAGTCCTCATTATAGCTATAGTTTCCATCAAGTTCACAATCCGATGGTTCCTCAAAAGTTTCAGCAACTTGATCAATGGTCACATATTCATGATCCTCTATATGATTAATTGTGAGTGTGTGCTGAGGACATTGTGATGCAATATGACCTTTACCTCCACAACAAAAATATGGACTATTAATCCGCTTACTAGTGGCATCAAATCGAGAAACTGGATTACTCTTTTCCCTACTTGTGTATTGTTCAGGCAATAGTTTAGTTGTTCCTTGAAAAGACGTTAGATTAGAATTTAATTTGGATACCCTTCTCAAACGTTTGTTGAATCAAACGTTTGTTAGTGAAAGATTTTTGAAAATTTTTCAATTCTAGAGCTTTATAACATGCGTCTTCCACAGAAACAACTGAATGCAATTTCAACAAAGTTTTGATTTCTGGTTTCAGGCCATTGATAAACTTTGTTCGTGTAACCCAAGGATCTTCCTGTATTCCACATTTCTTTTTTAAATCTTCAAACTTATTAAGATAGTCAGTTACACTTAATGATCCTCGTCTCAAGTTAACCAGTTGTTCCAATAGTTGAGTCTGATGATATTCAGGAAGGTATTTCTCTTTCAATTTAGCTTTCATTTCAGCCCATGTTGTGATAGGTACTCCTATGCGTTGACTTTCATCTAGAACCCTTTGCCAATAGCGTTTGGCAGACCCAACAAGTTTCATTTTTGTAAATCTCAATCGTTGGGCATCATTCATATCATACCAACAAAAAAAATCTTCCATGTCTGCCAACCAATCTAAGAAAGCATTAGGGTCTAGGCGACCGTCATAACTAGGAGCATCTACCTTGGCTTGTTTTGCCACCCAAGAATTATCAGTTACACACCGTTGTTGTTGTGGAAAATGTATATTATAATTTCTCTGATAGTTCTCATGTCTAAGTTTGTTTGCAAAACCAATTTCATAAAAATTATTGTCGTCTTCATGATTTTCCAAATTTGCATGCATTTCTGGAATACGTGAATGCTTTGGGTTATGATGACCTTTAGCATGTATGTTTGGATTTTGGAGAAGGTCAGTTATGATAGGAGAGCTACTAGAAGCATGAGTATTGTGTGATTGACCATTTCGAAATGATTGTCCAGTCTCAATCATAGGATGTTTTCCAACAATTTCAGTTAACCTGTTTACTGAGGTAATGAGAGATTGGATGGAAGAGGTGATTTCTTTTTGGAAATCTTCTTGCTTTTGGGCCAAGGTATTACAAAGGGTTGTTAAAGATTCAAATCGATTATCAATAAAATTGGATAAAGCTTCGAGTTCGGCATTTAATTCAGCATTAGTAGGCATGGTGACTCAAAATTCAACTTATGCTGATATAGGAAAGACTTACTACTAAGAATGATTTTTTTTCTCTCTCCTTTTTTAAAGGTTCAAAAGCAAAGAACTTGATTGAAACAGATATGAATTAAGTACTTTCAACTAGAGAAAATGTACCTGTTGAGGTCCAATATTACCAAGTTTAGCAAGAGACAACTTGAAAGTAATTTCAGCAACTTCTTAACAGTATTTTCGCGATGACCAGTAGGTTGTTGTGATGGCAGCAGTAGACAGCATAAAACAGCGACGGAATGGACAACAATGATAGCACCAGCTTGTGGACAGCAAACTCCAATAGAATGGACAGCAATGATAGTACCAGCTTGTGGACAGCAAACTCCAATAGAATGGACAGCAGTGTTTTGTAGATGACAGCAGTTCGTGGACAGCAAAATGGCAATAGAATGGACAACAACAGTTTTTTTGGATAGCAAACAGTAATATAAATTGGGTGAAAGTAGTACCAGGTTTGACTTTGATACCAATTGATGTAGGATGGGTAGAGAAGAAAATAGAAGAAAGAGGAAGGAACCTCTAGAGATGAGAAGTGAAGAAAGAAGGTAGAAAGAACAGATGAATAAAGAGAGAAGAGTAAGAACAAGTAGAAGAAGACTAGAGAACACTTTTATAAATCTCAAACTGATGCCCCTTTAGAGCTTACAAGAGCTGTATTTATAGGTGAACATACCACCTAATCTTAGCAAATAAAATCCTTCTAGAAAAAGAAATATATATTTTAAGTAAACTTCTTAAGGAAGTAAACTTAAAATAGATACTTGCTTATTTTAAATAGATTCTAAAATATCCTAGGAAAATCCTTCTAGAAAAGGAAGTTGTATATTTTAAGTAAACTTCTTAAGGAAGTAAACTTAAAATAAATACATGCTTATTTTAAACAGATTCTAAAATATCCTAGGAATCTTCTAATATCTTTCAAAAATAGCAAAATAAAATCTCTCTAAAATATCCTAGGATTATTTCCCTTTTACAAAATTCTTGCGCCTAGAACAGACAGATTTGAAAAATTTCTTGCTATTTTCATCACCCACCTCCTCACCTCTCTTCCACATAATTTCCAAAAAATGATTTGACATCTTAACTACCTATCTACCTTACTTTTCCATTTTTCCCCGAACATTTCAGTCATTTTTCACACAAATACTTTATTTATTCCCACTTTACCCCTATTATACTACATCACTCTCACATTTCCTATAAAGATTCCCTTCTCTACTTTTCACTTTCCTTCCCATGCGGCTTACCCAATGCTTCCTAAATGAAACAAGAAAAATAGGAAACTGTATTAACTAAAGGACATTATGAAGCACAATGAAAAGAAATAAAAAGAAAGGAAGAATTGAAGTGAGGAAGAGAGAAAAGCTGAAGATTGTTTCATGTAAGGATGATTCTGGTATCCTTTTTTTTTTTTTTTATAATTATCATTATACAATAATAGGCATCTCAGCATATGGTATTACACCAATCTAGTGACTGAGAATTCTGTTATGTATATATATATATTGTTTATTTTTATCTCCCTGTTCTTCCACAAAAGCAGCTTAAGTCAGCTGTAACTGTTTACTTTTGCAATAGCTTCCAATATCTTCCTGTTCCCTGCCGAACAAGATATAGAATGGATATTACATTAGAAATGTTTTTGCATCATTTAATTTCGCTTCTGCTTTTTTGGAATCTGACAATCAAAATGCTTGGTTTTTCATATTTTCTTGACAGCGTATGGATCTTTCACCCTTGCAGAAGTGTTTTCCGACAGAATTCTTTCTTGGTATGATTCTCTGGCAACTATCTCTAGATGTTCTATTTTTTGACCAGCAGAACGTGGAGGTTGATTTGTATCTTTGTAATCCTGTGCATGTAATTGTAGTGGAGAAACCTGTACCTGACTTGGGTTTTCTAGTTTTTGCATTTCTCTGTTTCTAATGGAAGTCTTTCTAACATGAATATTATGGAGCACTGTTTAGCATGAAACATGACCTATATGACAGTGACTTAAAGAGGCTCCAAGTCCAATATTGTAGAACAGAAAAGCTCTGAAACGAGATTTCTGTAGAACTGGAACAATACTAATCTAGAAGAGGGAAGGATCCTCTCAAGAGGCAGAAATGTAGAAATTAGGGGAGCAGGGGGAAACTTGCTGAAGAAAAGAAGAGTAGAAGGGATTAGAAGAACAATAGGGAGAACTCGAGAAGAAAAAGAGAATGAAGACAGAAAAAGGGAAAATTTTCGTAACTTTTATGAACTTAAAACTGAAATCTGATACATTCTACTCTTCTTAGGTTTGATAGAGTAGTTGTATGAAAAAATGTGAAAAAATGATTCGAAAATAGGGTAGTTAGGTTGTTGAGATGTCACATCATATAGAAAGAGTGTAGAAATTAGGGGAAAGTTTGGGAAACTGCTTTAACTTTTTTTCCCTCTTCCCAAACACACCCGAGAAGACTCCAATCTAATCCATGAATCTCTGAAAGAAAGAACTATAAAATAATTCCTTATGATGAAAAAAGTACAACTAAGTCCCTTCTTTAGTATCCAAAGATGTAGAATAAATGCCAAATTAGGTTTCCAAAATGGAAAAATAAGGAGACCTGAATCACCTGATATCTATTGATATTTTGTGGAGGCTTTGCTGAGTGATACAATGCAGTGATATGGAAAATAGAAAGCAAATAAAATAAGCATTTTCCTTTTTTTTTTTTTGGATCTTTCTACTGAATAGACAACCAGAGGTTTCAGCAGTTATGATCTCTGAAGAGTGCAAACTCCTAGAAGATTTTGAATATTTCTTTGATCCTAGAGGAGCCTTCCATCAATTAAGTGCCTGGAATATAAATGCACACCCAAAAAAATAATAAAATAAAATGAATAAAATACATTAAGCAAACCATACATCTACATCATATATTTGATTTTTCTGAATAAGTTAATTTTGAGTGTCATCTTTTAGTATTTTCAGATTTGATTTATTTCTTAATATTTTGGGAACTTCTAATGCATTCACTATATTTAATTTTTCTGAATGAGTTGATTTTTAGTAGTTTCTGATTTTATTTATTTATTAATTTATTTAATGCCTGCAGGTTTCCGCCATACTACTACGCAAAATTTGCATTCCTTGTTTGGCTTCAATTTCCGCTTGCTGATGTATGTTTCCCCGAAGCTTTGCAATGTTCTTGCTTCGAATTTTGACTTCAACATGATGTAATTAGTAGTATTATTATATGTTATAAAGTCGATGGTCTTGTTGACTTTCAAAGCATTGGTAGTAGTGTTTTCACAATTCATGATGGTTGTGTACAGTAGTATTATGGGTGAATTTCCCAATGCTTCTTGTTGTCCTTTGTACCAGTTGTTTATGTTTAGAATTTCCACTATATCTCTTGATCTTCAATTCTGTGGTTATAGTAATGAAGGGCGCTAATCTCATTAGCTCACAAGGCCATGGAGTGCCTGAAATCCTCAGGCTGCCTAGCCATGCACCGTTAGTCTCGAGGCACAAATATATTTGTTTGTCCAATCAATATAGAGGCTATTCAAAATACAACTCCCATACGACCATTTTGTTTTGGGTTTAATATGGGTGATTGCAAATTAAACCCTGTTGTTTGGATATTGAACCCCCTAACCCTGCAGATCCCCTTGGAAGTTCTTTGAAGCTTGTTAACAGCCCGACTTACTCCTTGTCAGGGATCAAGGCAACTGTACACGAGGCATCTTCGCCCCTTCCTGACAAAGCATCAGGCTCGACTTGATCAACTAGTGGGGATTACTTCTGGTGAAATTGTAAGCTTCTCAGGCATTTGTAATTCCTGAGCCCTGTCATTGACTTTTCGTATATGTGTGGGAAGTGAATCTTGGGATTTTCTGTTTCTTTATTATCTTTGACAAATTTAAGTGAGTAGTTTGATTAATCTTTTTTATTTTTGAAAAAAAATCAGGCCAAGTTCATTAGTGCGCATGATGCAGAATTTCAATTTTTGAGGGCTTTGCTCGGAAGGTTTGTGATGACAGGTATTAATAGATTAGTTTCATGCTTTTATTGCTGTTGCTGTTGTGCATATTTACTCATGGAGCTTTCTCTATCTGGTCTCGCGCACAAGAGGCAGACAAACCCTCTTTGGTCCCTTTAGAGCTGTACGCCTGCTCACATGATTATAGATTCCATGTGGTTGTTTTCTTTTATCTCTGTGCACTTACTAGTTTGTTTACAAGTATGATGGATTTGATTATAGGGTGGTAGGAGCTGTTAGTGATATTCAAGTGTCCCACGTGCTGATTGCATACTATTAACAGATCATATTGACAGTCACTGAATGCACCGGATGGTGATTAGCTGCTCATATTTCTTCTGCTTGTACAAAAAGCATTGCATTCAGTACTTGGGTTGTATCTGCATCCTACCACACACGGCTTCCAGATCACCCTAATGAGAGGAATGTTGGTATCAAAATCTAGAGGTATTTAGCAACAAGTTCCAGTTATTCCTGATATCATATCTATCTTCTTGTGTTTAACTTCTTACTTACGACTTCTCTTGCAAAACACCGCTGGTCGCCAACCTATGAATTCGATTTATTCATTCTTTGCCTTTTTTCTATCATAAAGCTTTTATTTGTTTCCTGAATCAGCACGCCAAATGTTGGCTGATGTGATTGTGCCAGCACAGCCAAAGGGTCGAGCTGCAATAGAAGGTCCACCTAGAAGAGAGATGGAAGGAGGTTCAGAATCGGAACATGCAGAACAACAATAACAACACCACCACCACCAACACGATCACTAGTGCAGTATGAAACATGGCTGTGGGAGTAGTTTGTTTCATGCAACTGCCTCCATTGTGTACATATAGGGCTTGTTGCCATCTGGACTATCTCATTTGCTCTATGGCTTTAGTTAGATGATGTCCTTCGGTTGCAGTCAGGCATTTTTTCCTATTGCATGATCAACCTACACTTTTTTTTGGGGGTCCTTCCTAAGCTTCATTTCTGTCTCTGCTTTGAAATTTAGATAGTTCTCAAAATTCTCAATCTTTTCTGTAGTTTGAAACGTAGCCTAGTTATACTTTTTTCAGAAATTCATTTTACAAAGTAAGTCGTTGACTTGATAGACATTTTCACACTCTTCCTAGAAATGAATGATAAAAATAAGATAATTTTTTAAATTAAATCTTTATTGTTTTAGATTCATTCAAATACTTACTTTTCCCAAATATACCCATTACATTTGACTATATTCCTAAATATGCCCACTATGTTTTTAAAAATCACGTGTTTCCCAAATGCATCCTTTCTGCATTTATCATTTTTTAAACCAATGGAAAAAAATACCAAAAATACCATAGCATAGATGGAAGGAAAAAATATCATTTTGGGATTTAATTGACAGAAACATTGTGCAATGACGGGCATAATCTATACCATTTATGATAGACTATTTCCAGGTTTAGTAGAATGATATGAAAGGAAATACTATATCGCAAGGTCTACGATCCAATGTCCGGAGTTGAGATTTAATAATATCATAGAGGATATCAATTTGGGATATGCCCAAAAGCATCAAAAAAATGAATCAAATACCTCAAATCGTCAGCCGCATGATGCACCGCTTCTTCCTTCCAATCTCTCATGCTATTGCTCTCTTTAAGAGAAAAACGATTTAAGCTTTTATTATTCATGCCAGGGGCAATTTGGGCATTTTTAAAAAATTATCAGCCATTGCACAACGCTTCCGTCAATTAACGTAACGGTCAGTAATAGCTTGGGTGTATTTGAGATTTTGTTAAAACGTAGTGGGTATATTTGGGACTTTCGAAATGTAGTGGGCATATTTGGGAATAAGGTCAAACATAATGGGTATATTTGGGAAAAATCCTATATTATTTCATTTTAGCATAGCAATTCTTCTAAAAATTCAATCAAAGTTTTTTTATTTAACCCTGTATAATTATAAGCAAAGTCCCATCATTGCTTGTTTACAAAATTTTGATTTCTAATATTCTGTTGATAGTTCAAACTGTAAGAAGAACAATAATTAAAATTTGCTCGAAGGTAATGTAAAGGGATCCTACCTTCTCTGACCCATTCTACCACGTGCAATTTCTTAACATGTGCAATTTCTTCTCCGCTAATACGCGTTGCTTGTTATACTTGAATTCAATAGTGGAGGCAGGACCTTTTGTGAGGGGTATTAATTTTATTTGTAGAGGGGCGACTATATAAAAAATGAATTATATGTTTAAATATTTTTTAAAATTTTCGAAGAATTTTTTGAATTTTCAAAAATTCAGGTAGCACTGAGCTCCTTGTGGCTGCCACGGTTTGAATTCCTTTTATATTTGCTTATTTAGATAATTAAATAACTTTGCTCATTGCCTATTGAAAGTGAACTCTTTTTTTTTTCTTTTTGACAACTTGTTTGTCTTAATATGAACAAAATAACCTCCCCCGACTAAGCATCAGATTTTAGGGGAAAGAATACAATTCTCCTTACCAAAAAAAAAATTCCTGATTTAACAAATTTACAACATTGCTTGGGGTTATACCCATCAGAATCTATGGGTACCTCCATTCTCAGTTGCAGCCTTTGCCACCATGTGAGCTACCTGATTGGCCGTTCGCAACACGTGTGTAAATCTAACATATTCAAAAGAATTATACGTCCTTTGATCTCCTTTAAGGTAAATTTTAGTGATGTCTCTATGTTACCCTCTCCTAAGCAAGAGATGATGATGATGAGAGAATCACTCTCCAAAACCTAGTTCTCTAGCCCATAAGAGTCCCAGCGAGCATGCCTTGAACCTCATCCTCAAGGGATCAACGGGTCCCCTGTCAACCCAACATCTTGCCCACAAAAGCTCCTCCCCAGTTTCGGATAATAGGTCCATAACTTCTGATCTCATACTTTTCTTTGTTTCTCGCATCTACATTTATCTTCATAAAACCCTCCACCGGCATCTTCCACCTAGCTTGGCCCTCCTTCAACTTCAACTTCCCATTATAAACCAAGTTTGCCGCATGAAATTGATGCAAAAAAGCGATGCTCAATTGTACATAGGGGTGTTAACATATCGGATTGGAGGGGTTGTAGCTTAATTCTAATTCTAACCTATTTAAAATATTCCAATCCTAATTCATTTATTAACTCATTTAAAAAACCTCAACTTTAACCCATTTACAACCCGTTTAATAAATGAGTTGGCAAGTTGTTAATGAGTTGTATAATAGACGACTTGAAGGCCTAGACTTTGGTAGACAATGATCTAACAAGAGAGGCGAAAAAGCATTTTTAGCGAAGGGGAAATGAAAATATGATAGTAATAGGAAAATGAAATTGAGACAGCAATGAGAAAATGAAAATTAAGTGATGAAAGAAAGACTTTGTGAAGGAAAATACAAGAATGATTGAGAGTATTAAAACAGGGGGCGTTTTGGTTGGAGAATTCATTATATTCTTAATATATCTTTTGTGATTTGTCATCATCAAAAGGAGTAGAATTGTTAAGTTATAGTGTTTTAATGATAGATAAGTTAAGAATTTAATACTTGAAATGTGTTTGATTGTACTTAGTTTAAAATGAATGGTTGTGACAAATTAGTATAGAATTATGTATTGTGGATCTACTAAGCTTTTCTGTAAATCATTAACAATTTTGGTTTGAAACTTTAATAGTTTTAGTTTAAAACTTTTAACAATTTTTGTTTCAAACTTCAACTATTTTGCTTTGAAACTTTCACAGTTTCGGGTTGAAACTCTGACAGTTTTTGAAAGCGATCTATGGATAAATTATTGGCTGATTATGAGACAAATAAGTTAGGTTGTTATCATGGGTTGTCTTGGTTTGTTAAGTTGTTATAGATTGTTAAGAAAAATTTGATTGGTTACGGATTCGGTGGAGAAAATCTCTCTTGGTGGTTTTGGAAGTTCAAAGCTATAAATAAAGAATGAATTCCACTTGGAAATTCAATTTAGAGAGCATTATTTCAAAAGTGCAAATCTATTTCAAGGTGTTCTCTATGATCCTCTGTCCATTTGTCAGAAGCAGCATATTGAAGATTGTCGTGACCATCTTACTAGAGCTTCATCTCTGTACTTCTGTGCTGTTAAACTAGTTATAAACTTTATTCTATTTTTGTTTATTTTACCTTGAATTAAAAGCTGTCTAATTCAAGAAGAAAGCTTTCATTATGATTTATGGAAAGCTTTATGTGCCACCTGGAGCTATTTATGTAATCCAAAAGACGATTGAGATCGTACCACTATAACTTGAGTTCTAAGTTGATTAGTGAAAAATCGAGCCAAGGCGTTGACTTAGAGAGTGGAATAGGTGCGTTAACCGAACCACTATAATTTGTAATGTCTTCGAATTATTTTTCTGTGGTGTCTGAAATCTATCATGTTCTTTTTTGGTTATTTTTTTGTGCTTTTATCCCTTTCTTTTATCAGTTTCATATGGGTCTAACAAAGTTTAAATTTTTATATATATAACTTTAATGGGTTAAACGAGTTAAATGGGTTAAACCGGTTGAAAGGTTATATGGGTTACTAAATGAGTTAGCGAGTTGTAAAATCTCAACCATAATCTGTTTATTTAATTAAATGGTTGAATGGGTTGACGGATCATAACCCATCTATTCAAAAATCCCAACCCAAACCTATTTATGAATAGGTTAGACTAATGGGTTGACGGGTCGACCATGATCATTAACACACCTAATTGTACGACCCCGTCCAGCCCAACATCTTTCCCCTCAACTTGATTTTTGTTTCTCGAAAACCAAATTCTCTAACAAACAATTATGTTTTTACCCAAATAAAGACTTATCCCTCCTGGAACAAATGATACGCAGGAGCTGGTTCAGATTATCATACCATTGCCCAATAAATCTTCCAAACATTGTACAATTGGTGAACACGGATTATTGAAAGTGAACTCTTTTCTTGAATTTTTTTTTTAAAATAAGCTTCTAATACATTAAACCAACAAGATCCAATACAGGAGATCAGAGATATAGTTTGGGGGATTCTCCCTCCATTCATACTCACAATTAAAAGTATATATAGCCTCATTAGCCAACTGATGTGCTACTTCATTTCCGGTCCTAAAAACATGAGAGAACTCAACATTTTCCAACTGGTTAACATGTCCTCTAATCTCGTCCATAACAAATTTTAGGCTGGATATCGGGTAACCATTGCCTTTGAGCCACTAGATCAAGATTAGAGAATCACTCTCAATAATCATGTTCCTCCGCCCCAGATTATATACCTAAATAATGCCTTTTTGAAGAGCCCCAACTTCCACCTATAATAGGTGTAATCTTTCCAGCCTAACCCAACATTTAGCTGCCACGAAGTTCCCATTTGAGCTCCTAATCACAGCACCAAACCCAGTTGTGCCTCTGTCCATTCGATAGCCCCCATCCACATTAAGTTTGACCCATCCATCCTTATGGACTTCCCATTTTGCTGGACTGTCGTCAATAGAAGACTCCCAGTTATGGAGGAGCAGACACGAATGGTAATGGTGCAAATAGTTCAAACTCCACGATTCCAAGTCACGCCAAAAACTGTCCAAGTTAGAAAGTGGAACTTGATCATTATGAAGCAGCTTGTTTCTCATCCACCAAATCCTCCAGCTGATTGTGATGTGGAGCGTCAGAGGTTTGTAATCCATGCCAGTTGTTAGCCCTTTCAGGATGTCCCCAGTTCAGATTGCCGAGCCATGGCCAGGAGTTTGCATTTGCGGGAAGCATCTGTTGATGTTTAATACAGGGCAGCTCCAAAAGACATGATCTTCTTTCTCCTCATTGTTACTACAAAATAGACAGTTAGGATTCACAGCAATGACACGCTTTAACAAGTTTGATCTAGTGGGAAGGGAGTATGTAAACAGACGCCATCCAAAGATTTGTAGCTTTTGAGGGAGTTTAGTTTTCCACACATCCCGCACTTCCTCACCCCACTCGATATTCCCCCGCCTTTGCTCACCCATCTCGGTTTCAATCTTCTGAGCAAAAGCTATTTTGTAAGCTGATCGAACCCTGAAACACCCATCTTGCTCAGGCTCCTAGAATAAGGTGTCATCTTCATCCATCTGAGGAATAAGAACCTAGTGAATTTGTTCCCATCCCTCATCACCAGCAATTCTTCTAATTTCCTCTCTCCTCCATCTCCTTTGCTGCCAGTCAATGAAGTGGGACACCTTGATATCATTAATTACATCCCTTGGAAGAGGCCCACACTTCAAAATAAGACCACTTGCCCAAATATCCTTGAAGAACTTTACTTCTCTATCATTCCCAATTCTCCACTATTCTTGAATTGTATAGCTATATATCCTGCGAAAAAATTAGGTTATTGATGAGGTTTTATAATTTTTTAGTGAGAATGCTAAGTTCTAGCGTTACAAACAATTTAACTCTTATTGTACACCAATCCTTAATTTTTTGGATATTTGTGTCTGATTCTCTTTAAATAATTTCTTTATTCTCCACATGGATAATATCTATAATCAAATCAGTTTCTTTCTGATTATTTATATATGCAATTTAAATAAAAATGAGTACTTTTTTCTATTCTTCTATACTTTTGTGCATCCTTTTGGGTAAAATTCTCTATTTTTTTAAATTTTATTTGAAAATCTTTCTACAGTCCAAGAAATAACTTTTTGACTGGGAGAACTATAGCGAATGATGCCTTCGGATTTTTTCCTAAATTTTAAACCACATTAATTTTTTAACCTAGATTTTTTGTTCCCTCTTTCTCCCTTTCTTTAATTGTCTATCAATTATAATCTTTCCGTATGACAATTGTTCTAAATAGATATCTTATTTGGTTTCTTTCTAGCCCGATCCCTTACTAATTATGGACAAGTGAGTTTTTTTTATCAGATAATTGTGTGCCACATTGGTATATAAAAGTTCTTTTTTTATGTGAATAAATTGGGCTAGTTACATAGAAGCGATTCTACGTAACCTATTCAATTTTTAAGATATTGATGAATAATATAAAATCTAATTCATTCTTTGTATTTAACATAACTTGTTTAGTTAGGAGGTAACCCTCTCAATTTTCAAGATATTGATGAATAATATAAAATATAATTCCTTCATTGTATTTAACTGTAGCACCCGTCGCGAACACTACGATGGGCTCAGATGCCTTTCTCGCCTCGTGAAATTTGGGCTAAATCGAAAAGGTCGGAGCCTGCATTTCTCATTGAATAGAAGGGCTGTTAGTATGTTTCAGAAAGTGAATATTTGCATAGAATAGGCCTTGGTCCCGGGTTTGATCTTTAAGCTTTCGAAGTAGCTGCATGTGTGCAGGATTTCTACATCATGGGGGTCCAACAGGGTGACAGGCAGATCCAACGGCGTGGTGGCTGCATACGTCGCTGGATGCGGCGGAACAGCGTGACCCGATCTTCACTGCGGCTTCAACTCAATAAAAAGTGTTAGTAATTAAAGCAAGTAAAACATGAAAATAACCTCAATAGCTAAGAGATTTACACCTCTAGATGGAGTCGCCACTGATCTTAAAGGGGAAGTCAGTCCCCGTTTTCATTGAATAAGAACATCGGTCGTACAGAGCTTGGATTCAGGTCTTCGGATTAAAACAGATACGACAAAAATCTGTTAACCCAAAACAATTTACATGGGCATAAAAAGGGGGAAATAAAAATAAAAAAAATCTGAAGAAGAGGGAGAGAGGGCTAGAGAGAGAGGAAAGCTAGAGCTAGAAGAGAGGAGAAGCCTGGGCGCTAGGGATTTACTGCAGACTCCCATCTTCTCCTTTTGGGATGCCTCCTCAAGTGTGGTTGGAATTGGAGTTTGCCCCTCTATTTATAGAGGGGAAGTGGGTGCGTGGGCCATGATTGGGAGTTTGTTGCTGTTGGGCTTGTTGACTTGTTGGAGCATTTTACTCTAGGTGGGCAGAAGCTTGGTGTCTGGTGGGCTGCTGCTGTAGAGCTCGGTTGCTGTGGGTTGAAGCTGGATCTGGTGGGCTGTTGCTGTAGAGCCTAGTTGCTGTGGGCTGAAGCTTGGCTGAGCCCGTTTTGCTGGTGGGTTGCTGAAATCTAGTGGGCTGCTATTGTAGAGCCCGGTTTCTGTGGGTTGAAGCTTGGTTGAGCCCATTTTGCTGGTGAGTGGCTTAGAACTTTGCTCCTGTAGGCCTGATTTGTTTGGACTTGCTCCATGTGGGCTGTTGGTTTTAGAGCCCATTGGCAATTTTTTTGGGTTGATTTTCTTTGTGGTGGTAGAGCTTGGATCTTGGTCCATACATATGTTTTCTTTATTTTTATGTGTATTTATTTGGGCTTAAGGGAAAAGGTGTCTATATCAACATAACTTGTTTAGCTATGAGGCTAAGTTTCATGTAAATCAAATATGTTCATGGGCTTCCCATAAAAAAGTATTTGCATGAACTGCATTTGCTAAAAAATATATATTCATGTATAAATTATGAAAAATGCTTAATCCATTCACACATGTATTATAATATAATAATACTTTATACAATCATTTATTTACATAGTAGTGATATTTTAGATGGTTTAGATGTTGAAAAAACTACTTTAAAATTGATATTTTAGCATTAAACTATTTTATTATGTTAATTTTACATATATATAGATGAGACCCATATACGATAAAATTAAATAAATGAAAAATTTTCCACAATAATATAAATGATGCTAAATATAATAGATGGAGTGAATTTTTTTTTATTAACTATCAGAATATTGAAAATGAAGAGGGTTATATAGAAAAATATTTCATAGAAGCAGGACCCGTATAAATTTACCTGAAATATAATACGAATTTAATTATATTTAGAGAATTTCCATCATAATACCTACCTGACATCCATTTGGCTGAACATCTGTCGGTTCTGCTTCTATTTCCGTTACAATACCCATGTGACATCCATTCGTTTATCTGTCTCCGTTCTGCTTCTATTTCATTACAATGCCTACCTGATATCCTTATCTGTCTAGAACGCTTCTATTTCCATTACAATACCTACCTGATATCCATCAGGTTGAGCATCTGTCTCTTATGCATCCGGAACAGGGAACGTGGCTGACAGCCGGACGGTCATTGTGTCCAGGCCACAAGGCAACAAATATGAGGGTTACATCCCGGTTTAAAATATTTATTTTTTGTACGTAGTAGAAATGAATGCAAATAATTTTCGAATATAAAATTTTATAAATATTTTTTAGACAGGCATGTCCCACCCAATGCTATGATTGAAATGAGTGTGGGAAGTGTTCACTTCAAACCAACGAATGTTGATCAATCGGTTCAAGTGGCTCTCTTTCACCATGAAATCTATTCTGAACCGGTTCAAATGGGTTCCTTTTACTATTCTATAGACTTTCTTCTATTCATTCATTGTGTTTAATTAAGAAAATAGTGATTTACCAACTGCTTGCAGCGCAGTTGGTTAGAGCCGTGGGCGTGCATATTTGCTGCCCAGGTTCGAATGTTCAAGCTGCTAAGTGGGAGTTTGATCTCCCTTTATGTGCTGGAGTGGGAGCTGTTGTCTCCCTTTGGGGTGGAGTGGGGAGCAGTTATCTCCCTGATTCTTTAGTGGAGCTGTATCTCCAGATTTTTTTGGTGGAGTTGTGTATTTCCATATTTGTAAGAATGTCTCAGAAGTACAATGTAATATGTGTTGAGATGTATGTAAATATAACCATTAAAAAAAAAGCAAAAAAAAAAAAAATAGTGATTTGATTTGAAAGTAGAGCAACAAAATAAGCGTAACATGAATCCATTAAAATACTCATCTTATGCATGGACTATACAAATTTCCGATTAAAATAATTTTAAGTGATATTATTATACAAAGGAGAAATTCCTAATATAGCCTTAACTTTTGCCTTTAATTTCTAACATATTCATAGTCAAGAATTTCTTCCATACCCATAATATGTTATCTTAAATTCCTTTCATACTTATGTCCTCAAAACTTTCATTATTTATCCAATGAAAAGACTAATTTGATTATTCGAATTTCATTGAATTGCCCGCTCAAAACTGTTGCTGCTGAACAAATTTAATGTCCAAAATTTCTTGCTGCTTGAAAAAATGGATTTAGACTGATTTAGTGTTTACAAATTAAGGCTAAATTGTTTTGATTACTGAAATTTGGAGGGATAAATAGTATTTTTGTTGGATAAATAATGGTATTTTTTGATGGTGTGGGTGTTAGAAGAATCTAGAGTGAAATGCAAATCAGGGGTAACTGCTACGGGTATACAAGGATTTTTATAAATAATGAAAAAGAAAATGAGTGCAATAAATTCCAGATCCAAAATAAAAAGGGTGCGAAGGTGTAACCAAATAGGCTGGACAGAAGTTTAGTCATTAGTGATCCTAAAATGAGTAACAAGTGACAACTTTGATGGAGTATTATTATTATTATTATTAATGGTGGGTTTAGCATGCAGTGTGATTAATTGCAATGTGAATCACATGCATTCACAATCATTGCATACGACAGCCACAATAATTGAGGAGAAAAAACACGTGGAACTGATGAAGACACGTAGGGTGCAAGCTCCACAATCGTCCACGCTAGCTTGATAGACTTCCACATAGCTCTGGCTATAAAAATACCCCAAACTCCGCTCAGACTTCCCCAAATCAAACCTGTTGAATTAATTACAAATCAACACGTAAGTAACCAACCGAGCCGTGCTCGGTTGGTCAGCGCAGTCGGCATAAGTCTCTCAGGCAGCGCTGTCACGGGTTCGAATCCAGTAATTGGATTTCGGCCCGCCGTGGGAGCAAAGTGTGGTCTCCCGTTTAATTCGTGGGAGCAAAGTGGTCTCCCGTTTAATTGTTGGAAGCTGTGTCTTCCTGTTTACTTGGTGGAGCAGTGTCTCCAAATTTATAAGAATGTCTCTGACCTTCAGTGTAATATGTGTTGAGATGTATGTAAATATCTCCCAATCAAAAAAAAACACGTAAGTACATTAAATGTTTCCACCTCTTTTCCTTCTAGATTACGTTTTCTTTTGTAATTTTCTACTGATATACTTCAATGTTATCGACTTTGTTGATGAAGATTTCAGTCCATTCTAGGTTCACCTTGATTGATTACTCAAAGTTTATTCATTTATTTTATTTAACACTGTTTTCCAACATGGTATTACAAATCATTTTTTTTAATTAAATTATTAACCGCTTAAAGCGTGTATAATCATGTGAAAATTGAAAATTCTTGGATACATTCATAGCTGCCCTGAATTGTATTATGAAATCATTATTCCACCGCAAATGATACTTGAAACAACTTATAAAGTGGCGGAATGCTTCTTCTCTCTTTCTTTTTGGTTGACTTCTATTCCTAAAGAAATTTGGAGTACAAGATTGCGATTGAGAAACACAATGTTGTTAAGGAAGACAACTTCAGTTTTAATCAATGTTTTAAGAATGATTTTGAATTTAAAAAAAATGTAGGAGATTTTTTATGTTTTAGCAATGGAAATCTCATGCATGTTCAGGTTATATATGTTTGGATATTGCGTATATTGTTGGAATCTTGAGTAAATATTTCAGCAATTGAGATATGAATCATCGGAAAATAGCCAAATGTTTTGTAATGTATTTTTAGACAACAAAACCCTCGATATTCATGTACAGGAAGTTGAATAAGGTAGAAATTATTCTATCTTTAAATCCCAACTTTGTTGGATACCAATACAATCTTATATTCTTTTCATGCTATACTTATCTACTAGTTGGCGGAGCTATATTAGGAAAGAAAGCTAAGCAGATACTCATAACTTCTTCCATCATGATAACTAGGTTTATATCATATTATAAGGTATGAAATTATAGAATATGACTATGAAATTTTATCATAAGGTTGCAAAATATGAATAGAATAAAAAGACTACAAAAGTCATTTTGTCGCAATAAGTTAGCAGTTTTATACTCCAACAACAACAAGAGCTTAACGGAGTTCTTGATTGTTAAGAAAAAATTTAAAAAGATGAAGTGTTTATAAAACATATTGAGACAATTTCCATAGTTTTAGATTTGCCTATTAAGGGATAATACTCAAGGTCTTTCATGGGTATATTACTCATACCGGTGTTGTAGTATTTGCTAATATGCTGCTTTACTAGAGTTTGTGCTTATGTACTTTTCTAGT
The DNA here is from genome assembly GCA_030490835.1 of Annona cherimola. NCBI lineage: Eukaryota > Viridiplantae > Streptophyta > Magnoliopsida > Magnoliales > Annonaceae > Annona > Annona cherimola. The sequence goes on from CM059976.1 coordinate 14,285,779, forward strand.
TTAGACAATTATGATTATGGATTTTTTTTGTAGAAATGAAGTTTTTGGTATTTTGGTTATTCAATATTTTAATTCTAATATGATCTCATAAAAAAATAAAGTTGAACTAGTTGAAATAAGCATGTCAGATTACGTTGTATGTAATTTTTATGTTATACATTTATACTTAATCTATATTGTTTGGTTATATTTGATATCATGACTATGGATGAGTCTAATTACGATGAACATCACAAAGATTGCCTTGATCCTATATTCACATAATTGATGGAAAAATTATTAGGAAACAATTTTGGTTATAACAGCAAAAGATTTTGAACTCATAAATTTATATATTATTATAAGGTGATATATGTAGTCTAAGTGGAAGATTGTTAAACGTTGGACACACATCTATAATAATTATATATTATCGTAAAAAGAGCCTAATTTACATATGATTTTATAGGGTTATGAGTCTAAATTATCTAATAGAGTGAGCTTTTTATATATAGAAATCTTGTTGTCTAATTTTTAATTTTTATTTTTATAATAGGCTAAATTGGAAATAAAAAATATAAGTGCATATATGAATGTTGTGTATCTCTGGGTGGTTCATGAGAGTTTCTTTTTTAATATCACATCATTACAAAAAAGAGAGTCTATTTTTTTCAGAAAACTTTATGTATTAACTCGGAAGATCATCTAGCTTTACAAATACTCCCACCTCAGACTTCCTCAGATCGCACAGGCTGAATCCACTTCATTTCATTCCAGATTATGTACTTCAATGTCATTGATTTCATTCAATATTTCAGTCCATTTTGGGTTCATCTCGATAATTAAATTAAAATTTATCAATTTATTTAAAACCATTTTAGCATGATACTAAAAATCATTTCTATTAAATTCTTAACTGCTTAAAAATGTGAATAATAATTTCCTCAAAAAAATGTGTATAATAATTGAAATTTGAAAAATTCTAATTAGATACACTCGTAATTGCACTAAAATGCAATAATAAATTAATAATTTATCAATTCATTTCTTCATCTAGGAAGGACGTTTTAGAAATTAGATGTTGAATATACAATTTCGAAGTAATCATTTATTACACATTGATAAGTAGTTACATATATTTTATATTGTTTCCACATTTTTAATTATAAAAATTGCATCTATATAAAGGTTTTTTAATGAAATTCTTGGAAAATTGTTCTTTTATGTAAAGCCTTCTATTTTGGTAATTTGGGATTATTTCTGGTTTATTAAAATTACAGGATAGAATTGCAAAGTATTTAAAAGGTTGAGATTGCCAAAATGGTGCCTGCATATACACTTATGGGTGTACTCTGCCATTCTCGGTGCTCCATCATCTTTTTTTGTTGCTGTATTTACGGCTAACATTGCTACTAAAATGGAAGATAGGACACCCTCCATCCTTCATAAGGGTCTTTCCATGACTAGCAACGAACCGGTGACGCAGGTTGTCTGAAACGCCTATCTTCGTCATCAACAGCAGCAAATCTGGGCGTCGAGCTATTGTACCAGCGATCACTGCTCTCCATAAAATTCAGCCATGCTCATATTCTGTCTCTGCTCAAGTCTAATCACCGGTGCCCTTTGATTAATTCCCATTTGCAAAAATCAAACCAGCCAAATCAATTCAATTTCGATCAGCCAGCCCTCTCTCCAGATCCAAGTAATCAGGCCCACCTTGAGCAGCTGTTTCTATTATCTAGCATCTCCGGTCATAATTCAGACGCCCAATTCAAGCACCGATCCTTACCATCAGATCCATGGCCAGATTCATCAATCAACAGATTGTGGTCAAACATCTTTTTGCAAATTTAATTAAAATTATTTTTGAAACAATTCAATTTTCAATATTTTGTTTATTTTTTAAACAGTTCAGACTTTTGTCATTTCTCTATAGAGTCCATCCAATGCATCATTCTTCTACTTTATCGTCTGTATTGTTGTTAGCTTTAATATAATTCAGTATAAATTAGATTGGCGATCATAGGTTAAACCAGTGGTTGCACGCCACATGGATCGTATTTTCTATTTGAATGAAATTTGATCTTCTAGTTAATTAAATGATTATCCACTTGTTTAAACTAATTTATATATTTTGCATAACTAATAAACGATTAATGCCCTGCGTAACCAATGTACATTTTTTGGCTTAGCTTCAGCTATTTTTAAATAATTTAAACAAGTTTATGTGCAGGTGGGAAAAGGAAAATGTCAATCCCCACAGATTTTCTATGGAGAGGATGTATATCAAGATTCCCTCCTCCAGGTGAAGGCGAACACATGAATGAGGAAGATGAGCACGAAGCAACAGCTTTGGTACAATTTATAAATGACTATAATCCCCATGTTGAAATTGTGTTTAGAAGCGGCAGTGGACACTATGACATCTTATACCACGTGTTTCGTTGGGACACTGCCGACTACAGAGATGTATTTTTGCATGGATTCCGAGCAAGACCTCAAGAAACTACTCCCAACGATCTCTACTTTAGTCTGGTGGACCATGTGAATAATGGTGGCCCACCTGGTGTTCCTGATCACCCTCGTGAGAACCACTGCTTCGTTAGTACGTCGCTGAGCAGTGGTCGTTTTATCCGGCCCAACAGAAGGATAGAAGGGATTATTTATCGGTACGAGATATACGCTCCTGGAGGTATTTTGGTTTATCAGACTTTTACTAATAGTAATCTTCGGTACGAGTTCGAGGGGCAAGATGAGGTTGCATTTGTCGCTGGCATTGCCCCTGAATACATTCGCTCTGCACAAGCATTCCAGCCTAATTACACCGACACTGCCGACAGGTCCAGTACTCAATTCATTTGCAAATTCAATCATTCTGTCTTCCATCAAAAAAAAAAAAAAAAAAAAAAAAATCCTTCTGTCAGCACTAAAATCGGTTCGAATTGTTCTACTTTCTTGGATTTTGTAAATCATGTTTACATACTCTGGCGGTACAATTATGAACAATTTTCAAAATGATCAAAATAACGTATTTTTATTGTCTTCAATAAATGAATATTATTGGTTAATAACTTGCATTTTCACTACAAAAATTTTAATTTTTGACAAGTAAAATTTTCTTACAAAAGTTTAAAATCTGGATTTTGTAAATCATGTTTAGACACTCTGGCGGACCATTTTACAATGATGAACAATTTTCCAAATGATCAAAATAACGTATTTTTACTGTCTTCAATAAATGAATATTATTGGTTAATAACCTGCATTTTCACTACAAAAATTTTAATTTTTGTCAAGTAAAATTTTCTTACAAAAGTTTAAAATCTGATTGCTAAAAAAATAGTTGTTAGTAATTTTTGTCATATGTGAAATAACAATTTGATTGCCAATGGTTCACGTTTTTTGTGTTGGAGCAATTATTTTTTATTTTTGTTGCAAAGTATAATTGTAAATAATAAAATTTTCTCTAATCTATAAAAAATCACCATTTAGCAATAAAAAACTATCCTTGTTCATAAAGGCATAATCATATATGTCACTGAGGGGCAGTGCCCTGGCAGTCAGCGTCATCATGCTCATTGTGAGCGGATGCTGTTCAAACTTGCTAGGTGCAGGTGATGTTATTTCCCCATAGAGTGTGAGGATTTTTATATAAATATTTAACATAATTGTGGGTATATTTACAGAAAAATTCCTCAATAATGTAAGAGTTGCAAAGGTGCTTAATTTTAGTATATTTTTTTTGGATGGTAATATATGTAATAGTTGAATAGATTCTAAATGCATTTCTCGAATGAATGCAGGCAGGGCCAACTAGTGAGATTAAATAACGAACTAATAGTAAACACGCACTTCAATCCACGACCACCAAACCGTCTCCGCATTCGAAACCCCATTCGTTATTATAGAGAACGCCAAAATGGAGGCGGCTGGAGAAATGTGAATCTAACCATTACAGAATTTCCGCCTCGGGAGGGAAGGCAACGAGAGCTGCGCAGCGTATCTGATGACGCCGTGCATTGGTACAGCGAAGATGTGACAGACATCGATACCTACTTAACTGCTGCATTCCGTTCATGCCGTCCAAACCAAGCTTATCTGTTCATGGGCAACGAGTATGTGGTGGTAGCCGGGTATGATGGTGGAAATGAGATGGTGTTGAATGGACCGCCGCTTCTCATTTCTGATGGATTTCCATCTCTTGCGAAGACAGCCTTTGCGGAATACGGAGTAGACTGTGCTTTTGCGTCTCATAATGAGAACGAAGCGTTCATCTTCTGTGGGAATCTTTGTGCACAGATAAATTACGCAAATGGGGAAATCATCAAAGGACCAATCACCATAGCTGCCATGTTTCCCATGCTTAAAGGGACAGAGTTTGATGACGGAGTAGATGCGGCATTTGAGTCAACGATGAAGTATCAAGCTTACCTCTTCAAAGACAACGAATACGCTCTGGTAAGGTATGCTCCTGACGACGGAGACGCTACGATGAACTATGGTCCTGATATTTATGACATGGCCGTGACTGCCATCGATCGAAGTTATTCTGATTTAGGAGGTAGCGTCTTTGCAAGTGGAATCGATGCGGCTCTTGCTTCCCACAACACTAATGAGGCATATCTATTCAAAGGGGACTCCTTCGTGCGCATCAGATTTGTTCCCAACGACACAGATGGCCATGTCATTGATGGGGCGAAGCCAATACTTGATGGTTGGCCTTGTTTGACGGGCATCTTGCCTCGTAAAAATGAGAGTTCTGATGGTTACGATGACAACACTCCTCCGACGTCGCCGTTACCTTCCCCTCCTCCTTATATCCACGATGAACTATGATCAACTTAAACATTAGGTATCTTACATGCACACGCAGGAGTAATAAAGGATCGCTACTACATCCATATGCTTATTGCAAGTGTTTGGCCTCATATCCTCCATAAGTAGCTTAATTTCTAGTTTCTCTTCGTTCTATGTATCCAGACTCTGGTCGATCAGAATAAACAAGGGTGTAATATTTCCCATCCAATCACATATAATTAGTGTGTTAAATTTCCAACTTCACACGGTATGGCATTGATAATAATCTATTATGCGCAGTTAGAGCCCCTACCCTCAATTTCATTCACATATTTTGGGACGACTCAACGATGCATACTCGACTCTCAAAAAACAAAAAAAAATTATATAAGAAGCACTTCTTATGATTTTCTCAGAGGAAGTTGCCTATCCACCGTTAATCTTAACTTGATGGCTAGAATCTGAAGCAGAGGCTTGGGATCTTTGGATCTTACCTGCACCTTTCCTCCCACTCCATCTTTCTTCTTCCATCTCTAGCAAATGAACATGGTTGACATTGGGCAGAAATATGGATCATAGCAGAAGCACACACAATAAAATAGGATCAAAGAAATAATAACAAAATTAAACACAAGAAGACACTAAGATTTACATGAAAAACCATTTAAACCAAGAAGAGAAAAACCACAAGAGAGAGATACCCATCCACTAGAATAAATAGGTTACAAGGACACACATAAAATACCTCACACATATTCTCTGGATGTCTCACACGCATCCTAGACAAGAGCACTATGATAACCCCCTTTTTCATGTCCCAACGGAACATCTCTCAAGGTTCCACTGAATTCCTAACGGATCCACCTATAAATAGAATTCCTCTAAGCTCTTACGCAATCTCAGTCTCTCACAACTGAACTACGCAGAATACGCAATCCCAATCCCAGCTGAATACAAGACAAACCTAACAAATATCCACCTTGGCTTGAATTCTGCGTACATTGCACTTCAACTTGCAACATGGCACCAATCTTACACTCGATTATGCATCAGCTACAAACAACATGAACTGTATTCCATTTTCCAAAATCATTGCATTCTCAGGACTCCTTAAGCTCTCCACGATCCAATGCCAATGCATTCTTAGGATCTCACAGCCACCGTCTATTGCAGAATTTAAGAAAATTCAGTGTATCTCTACGTGCTCTCCATGCATCCTTAACATTAGTACAACCATAGACCATCAAAAGATCTGCTCATGAGTTGTTGCTTCAAAACATATCGAATTTAATTCCTCTCGATCAACCTCAATCTATGTGATCAAACATGACCACGTCCAACAATTTAGCATCCTCTTGATCTACACTGCCCACAAAAAGCACAACACCTCATTTCACCTAGATCTCCACATCAATGCAAAACATCTGTAGCTCCATGAAGTCTATTCACTCCACCTTAATTTGAACCACCTGTTAGATCCACACATAGTCGAAGCAAAATTTCCCCAAACAAACTTCAACATTGAGTTCAGAGTACCCAAAAACATAAAAATCCATACTTGGATCACCCAAAACTGATTCCTAAATCATCCAATCAAGCTGCAAATGCGCATTCTTCGGTGCACCACCTGTGCACCATATATACATCACATCACCTTTTTCTACACTAAGAGAAACTTCCAAAACATGCGTGTATGCTTTTAGTGCATCTCAATGCACCAACCATCATCTCCTTTCTTCTTCAAACAAGACTATGAAGAATTCAACTTACGATCAAAAAATGCCTCAACCAGCAAGCCTCTTTGTGTAGCCGTCCTGCCTTCTATGTGCCGCCGCCACCGACCGTCCGGCACCGCGCCGCTGCGACCTATACGCTGCCACGCCTCTCCTTGTTGCCTTCTTAGATGCTGGCAAAAGACCCACCATGAAACCTGCAAATTTCAACCAACAAATCACATGACCATAGAGGAACAATCCACATTTCCCTTCAAAGCGACTAGGCCAGCACCTTGTAGATCTGCCATCCTGTCAACACTGCCACTTGACGCCTTCACCACCAGCGAGCCCATCAAGTTCGCAGCCACAAAATCATGTGCCTTCCAAAAATAATCAACACCTTGATCTTGCCCACGAAAAAAATTAATCCAAACACGAAACCACTTCTCAAATCACAACCACAACCTAGCTCTGATACCACTTGTTAGGAAATGTGATTCAGGTAGATACGGATCACAACCGAAGCACACATAATAAAGTATGATCAAAGAAATAACAATAAAATCAAACACAAGAAGATACCAAGATTTACGTGGAAAGCTCTTCAAACCAAGAAGGAAAAAAACCATGGGAGAGAGATATCAATTCACTAGAATAAACAGGTTAACAGAGATACAAATAGAATACCTCACACATATTATCTTGATGCCTCATATACACCCGAGCCCGAATTTCAAAAATAGGATTAGGATTGAGATTTACAAATAGGGTTAGGGTTAGGGTTAGGGTTGAAGTTTTACAAATAGAATTAAGGTTAGGGTTAAAGTGAACCCGAGTTTCATGAGCCCGAGTTGCACCCCTAAATTTCTCAAGGCCACAGCACACAATCCACAATCCGCGGTCGTACAATTTGAATCAGGTCAGCAGCCTGCTGTAAGCACAAAGCACGTGCGGGGCAATGAGAATCATCCAAGCCTGATTCCACCTTGTTGTCCGGTAAGCGAATAAACAGATCCTATTGCTCTGGTTCAAAAATGGAAACCGAAACCACGTTTGTGCGTGCACTGATGTCAAGGGTTGACGAGTTGACGATCCGCCTAAGACTCTGACAAAAAGAACTTTGAGAATCTTCTCACTCGGAATTTGTTGAATTAGTTAAAGTGGGGCCCTGTGCACCGTTTTGTGGAATATATGTTTAACCAGTTCAAGTGGACAGCCGCTCAAATGGGGCAACTGGCCACAATTCATATTTTTTAAAAAAATTTAATTCTTTTGATAAATATGTTAATCTAATTGTATTTAATCTATATGTTAAGTTTTACTATTTTTAAATATATTTATATTTTTAAACACAAGTATATTATGATTATTTTTTAGATATGAAAATGACCAAAATACTCTTATTTTAAAAATTAAAAATATAAATATATCAAAAATCGGTAAACATGAATTATAGGTTAAATATACTTATATTAGCATATTTATCAAAAATAAAAAAGGGCCCAACTGTGGCTGGCCACTGGGGATCACCCCTCATTAAGGTGGGCTCATTTGTGGAATTTATTTCATTTATTAAAGAAAATTTCATTCATTGTATTTAATTAATAAAATATTAAGTTCGTCTGATTTTAAAACAGATTAGATGAGTCACAAAATAAGCATGATTTAAAATGAGAACCCGTTACAATCCTAATCTCATGTGTGGACCACATAAATTTCTGAAAAAAATTGTAACTGATATTATTAAATAAATCATAATAAAGAAAATTAGTAGAAAAGAATCTATTATGTATAAAATGGTGAAAATGGGATAGGGTTCGTCACTTGAACCGATTTGGCATTGGCTTAAATGCTAACGGGTTCTCATTAGTAAGCATATATAGAACAGGTGCGCACCGTTCCCTTAGCATACAAGAAAATCTGTGCTAATCGGGGTCCTATAAATATATTTGAATGTGCGTTGGGAATGTGATCCAAGCCACGCAACGCATGCATCAAGAATCCCTGCAGACGACAGCCGCAAGTCAATTGAAGAGATAAGACATGTGGGGTATGCATTCGGAATCACTGCAGATACACGAAGACACAAGAGATGAAGAGAAACGTCGTGGGGTCCTTTTCATTTCGATGGCCATCCTCTAGCTACTTCTCCTTCAGCTTTGAATGGCCATCCAGTACTTCTGTCTCTGCTTTGAAATGTAGACAAATCTATCTCAAATTCTCAATCCTTTTTCTAGCTTGAAATGTAGCCAAATTATATTTTATTCGGGAGTTCAGTTTTAAAACGTCAGTCAATGACTTGATAACTTTTTTTCACATACTTGCTGGAAATGAATTAATATAAAAATAAAACGATTTTTTAAAATCAAATCTTAGTTATTTTAGATTCATACAAATATTTTGGAATTAATGATAAAAAAATGCATAAAATGTATTCCCAAGACATGTAGGCATCTATTATATTATTTCATTTTATTTTTTATTAGATTTATTTCATTTTATTTAAACATCGGTATATAAAAATTTCTTTAATATCTATAAATCTATTTTAAAATATAATATATAAAAGTTTCTTTAGTATGTATAAATCTATTTTAAAATATAATATTTAGCTTACTTATATTTCAATTAAAATATGGACCATTTCTTTTCGACAATCTCCATTATAATACCTAATCATCGATTCGGGTGGTTAAGGGGCTGATAGCCTGACACCACAAAATCCATAATCCACACTCATATAATTTGAATCGCAGTCAGTAGCATGATGTAAGCTACATGACGTAGGCATTTGGAATCACTACGGCAGACGGCAGCCACAACTAACTGAGGAGATATGAGTATATGTTGGTTGTAGCTACAAATTATCCCGAGTAATCAGTTTCCTCAGATCACACGCGTTCATCACTTGTATGCCGGTTAAATTATTATATTTTTACATATAGGATAAATGAAAGCAAGTAATTTTCAAAGAGAAGATTATAAATACTTTTAAATTGAATGATCAACTCAAGACTCTGATAAAAATGATCTTCGGAATTGGAACCAACAAATGTCGAATGGGTTCGAGTGGGCCGCTGTGCACCATTTTATGGAATATACTTTTGACCAGTTTACGTGGGCTCCCTTGCGCCATTTTATGGAATCTATTCCTTCTGTTCTATTTAATTAAGAAAATATTAATTGGAACTAAAAATCGACAAAAATGGGCCACAAAATAAGCATGATTTTTAGAATAAACTCAAACCCATTAAAATCCTAATGTTACATGTTCAACAAAAATTCCTACTAAAATAGTTTTTATTAAGCCTATTAAAATAGTTTTAAGTGATATTATTAAAGAAATTATAATAACGAAAATAAGATTATATCCTCCTTTGTATGAGTTCCGGTGTTCTGCTTCACAAAAGTCCTATCTCCGGCGCACAGAGTACAGCTACAACTTATGAGCATAGTAACAGGGGTGAACTGTTCCAACTGCTAACCTCAACCCGAAAAGCCCATAGGAGCATGTGGCGCTCACTGTTTCAACTAATATGAGTCCTAAAACCTAATTAAAGGGATCAAGACATGTGGCGTATGCATTCAGAATCGCTGCAGGTGACAGCAGCAGCTACTTAAGGAGATGAATAGTAGACTATTCAGAACCAAGGTGCAGTCGTATTTCACCGGGTGCGCTGAGCCTCAATACACTCAGGTGTACTACACTTATTTTTAAAAAAAAAATTCATGAAGCTGTTAATTTAAGTATATTTAATATATGTATCAATGCTACTGATTTTTAAAAATTCAAAAAAGTATCTAAAAATCTCCAAAAATAATAAAAATTAATACACATATTAAATAATTTAGATTAACAATTGTGTAAAAAAAATTTCAAAAAAAGTTAAAAAAATAATTGTATGCATGGAAATGCATTGAGACACAGTACATCTGGGTGCATGCATCTGCACTAACCAACTGAAGAATAGTTTGAAGAGTAGACTTGAGATGAAGAGGAGATGGCGACAACACAACGCATAATCCACACTCATATAATTTGAATCGAGGTCAGCAGCTTGATGCAAGCTACATGACGTGTCCATTCGCATTAAGAATCATTACTGCAGACGACAAATAATTGAGGAGATAGGAGGATATGTGGGCGATTGGGTGTAGCTACGTACAAATATCCCCGAGTAATCAGATTCCACAAATCACACGCATTCATCACTTGTATACCGATTAAAATTTATACATATGTATAAATGAATGCAAGTAATTTTCAAAAAGAAGATTATAAATATTTTTAAATTGAATGATCTACCAAAGACTTTGATAAAAATGATTCTGTGAAGTGTTCTGAATGGGTTCAAGTAATTTTTCAAATATTGAATGCAAGTAATTTTCAAATAGAAAATTATAAATATTTTTAAATTGCATAATCCATCCAAGACTTTGGCAAAAATGATTTTGTGAAGTGTTCACTTGGAACCAATAAATGTTAAATCCGTTCCAAGTGGGCCCCTCTTCGTCATTTTTACAAATATATTTTGAACCCACTGTTTTGTGAAATCTATTCTCTCTATTGTATTTTATCAAAAAATTTAAGAAAAATATTAATTTTGATTTAAAAAACACGCAGATGGACCACGACATATATAAGTATCATTTTAGAATGAACATGAACCGGTTAAAATCCTAATCTTATGGGTGGATCGCACAAATCTCTGATGAAAACCATTTTAAGTGATATTATTAAATAAATAATATAAAGAAAATAAACGAAATAGAATCCACTCAAATAGTGAAAAATGGCATGGGCTCGATGCGAATGGGCTCAATTGACTATGGCCCATGGCTTTTGGCATCATGATAAAACAACTGATGTTAATCAAATTTAACAGATTGAAGCTTAGTCACCAGTGGCCCCCAAAATGTGGTGACAATTCCGATGGAGTGTTTCCTATTGATATAGGCCACGTTTGGTAATTCACCCTGTGGGTGCGGAATGGCAAACCGTAGGGACACGGTTTCTCACGCCAATAATTTTTCAATTAATAATTATATTTTTCTATTTTTACTCTTTATATTTTAATTATTTTTCATACCAATTCCCCTCCAACAAACATATTTATTTTAACTTTAATCTCATTATTTCATATTAATTATGCAATTATTGAACTATATATTTTTCTACTACTATCGCATATGGCAATTTTTTCTCATTTCACCATCAGAAAGCTTAACCCATTAAAATTACAAAAAATGTTGCTGATTTTAAAAAATTTTAAAAAATATTTAGAAATATATAAAAATGGTAAAAATTTATATATATGTTAAATACACTTAAATTAACAGATGTATACAAATATTTTCAAAAAAATAAAAAAAAATTAAGTAAAGTAAACTCAGTGCACCCGACTGCATTGAACCAGCATCTCGAAAATCCCGGAAAGGTGCCCGTATTATCCGTAGCTGTGGGTGGCCCTAAAGGTTTGCACATCCAGATATTTGAATGCACGTCAGCACTGTGATGCAAGGCATATGCTGCACGCTGCAGATGACACGGATAGCTAATCGAGCAGATAAGACATTGCTATCAGGAAAAGACAAAAAAAAAAAAAAAAAAAAAAAAAAAAGGAGCGATATGACGTGGTGTATGCATCCGGATCACTGCAGATCAAGACAGCTAATAAAAAGAAATATTAGGATGCAAACGGCGGCACCCTAGTCAACTAGGACATTACCAACTGTAAAGTGTAAATACGCCCAGTATTAAAGATAGAATCAAAATCCAACTCATCTATTTATTTAAAATTATTTTATTTTCCTAGTCAACTAGGACGTTGTCAACTGTAAATACGCCCAGTATTAAAGATAGAATCAAAATCTAACTCATCTATTTATTTAAAATTATTTTATTTTGGTAATGTACTAGGGGCGGGAATTGGGGCAAATTGTACCAGGTTAGGGGTTTGCTCAACCTTAGATTCTACTTTTTAAAAATTTTATTTGACCATATTTTAACATTGGGTCAAAACAACGATGGTTGGATCTTCATTTTTTTTTAATAAGTTTGTGGACAAACTTCAGATTGATATTGGATTAGTTTCAAGACTCAGGTCGGGTAAAAATACAGATCAAATAAGATAATTTTAAGAATTTATATATCAATCAAATATAAAGATACATCTATATTAAACTTAAATGTTATATGTTTTAATATTTTACTAATTATTAAAAAACACATAAATACTAAAACAACACAGAAAAATATAGTATAACTTTATTAAAATAGGTTGATAAACAATTATACGTAAGAGTTTGCAATTGAGAAGCACTAGGTTGGTCATTGTACCCAAGATACAGTTGAGCTAGAATTGTGGAGTAGGGTTCGAATCTCACTTGGGATTTTCGACCCTAGTTTAAATTAGGAGCTTTTGGTCTCCGTAAAAATAATTGGGAGCATGATGTCTCCCTTAAAGATCATTAAGAGCTTTAGATCTCTCTTAACGATCAATAGGCACTTGTTGTCTCCACTATGAATGGGCTTGATTTGTAATATCTAATGTCATGTTGTATAATAATCATCAAAAAAATTATACGTAAGAATTATATATGTGTAAATTTATCTTATTGATTCTTATATTGTTTTCTAAATAAATTGATTATTCTTTGTTAATATAGTTAATTGTAAAAAATATATAGATAATTGATTATATAAAGTATTGTATACTCTAATGTATATATGAATAGATCTAAACATTTTAATAATTAAAATCAGTATATATATTTTTCAGCGAATGACGCCTAGATAATTTTTTGTAGTAAGGTGAAAAAATGATGTTATGTGATCGATGAATTTTAATTTTATAATTAATGTGAGCTTCCTTGGTAGTTCGCTGCACCATAGCTACAAGAAAGCAAATTTTTAGTGACATAAAAAGTTATCACTGTATGTATTTATACTATAATATAACTATAACCAAGTTACTATAAGTCTCATACTTAAAAAAAAAAAAAAAAAAGTTACTGTAAGTCTATCATAAAGGTTTTTGTAAGGCTTTTTCGAATTTATCTTTGACAATTTTTGTAATTAAATGGCCACTTTTTCCAATAATCATTATCTTACACCTGTGAACACTAGGGTTACGTGCTCATGCTGTTCTCGACCGTTGATCTTGGGGAGCTGAAGCAGAGCCATGGGATGCAGCACGCGCATCGAGGCAGAGGAAAATTCACATAGATCCCTGTTAGAATGAGAGCCAGCCTTTTTTTGCAAAACGGTCATGGCAATCTCAAATGTCCAGCCCCTGTCGTCCACTCCCACCATTCTCAGATTCGATAGGAATCCATCCCTTCAGCCCCATCCTCGACGTGCCGTTGTTGCTGCTCCTTTCCTCACCGCTGGCCACGCCATTGCCTTCCGTCGAATCTGTTGGAAATCATGTGATGCGGAAGCGTACCTGAATCCATGTGTGCGTAGATTCCACCTGTAGACCGAGTAGAGCACGAGGTCTTCTCCCTCAACACTTCTCCCTATAATACTAGCAGTAGATGGGAACCACTAATGATGTAAACCGTGTGAGAGAGGGACCTAGACTCCTATATTTATAGAGCCCTTCCCATCATGACTCAACTAGAAGTGTAGTTCTACCTGAACTCAGATTGCGTACGTAATCCAGATATGATTGGGCTATCTTTAAATCCAAGACTTATCATCTAATTAGGACACCTAATAGGAGTATAACTCTAACATTCTCCCACTTGTCCTAATTAAAATAAAATTAAGAAAGAAAAAGAAAATTATATTAAAATATAATCCTTGGATTTAACATTTGAAAATTACCGGACGAGTGCACTCATTTGAAAAACATGCCCAGTCATTACATACGCAATCCAACTTTAATACTTAAGTTAAGAAAAATTTGTTAACATGGATCATGGCGGTTATATGCAAATATAACATACTTCCTTCCATGCATCACGATATTAACAAATTTACTTGACTAAGTTCTTAATGGCAGATTTACAATTATGTGATTTTAATGTCCCACATTAATATCAAATAGATAAAATCTTTTGTTTCCAAATCACATAAAATTGTCAACAAAATACCATAATGAAACAAAAGAAAATAATCATCCAACATGAGATCTCAAAATGTATCGATTATATCAATAATTGTCCCACATAACAAGACCCATATTTCTTACATGTCTAGAGAAGACCTTAGGCGCCAAGGCCTTAGTCATGGGGTCAGCAATCATGTCAGCAGTACCAACAAAATTAATCGATATCAGATGATCATTAATCCTTTCTTGTACTGACATAAACTTAGCATTAATATGCTTGTTAGCGCCAGTAATTCTTCTATAATTGGAGAAGCTAATCGCTAATGAATTGTCACAACTGATTCTCAGAGCCTGGAGATAGAATCTATAATTTTAAGCTCTGAGATAAATTTCCTCAACCAAAGTGCATGTGAGGATGCTTCATGACAACCGACAAATTCAGCTTCCATGGTAGAGTCGACTACACAATTTTGTCTCCCACTCTTCCATGAAACTGCTCCACCGGCTAATAGGAAAACATAGCCTGACGTGGATCTTCTGCTGTCTGTACAACCAGCATAATCTGAATCTGTGTAACCGATCATTTCTAATTGATTATTTTTTCGCATATGTGAGCTCATAATTTTTAGTTCCTTGGAGATATCACATTACTTTCTTTACTGCTTTCCAATGTTCCATTCCTGGATTGCTTTGATATCTTTCAAGTAATCCCATAGCATAACTGATGTCAGGACGTGTGCAAATCTGAGCATACATCATGCTCCCAAGAGCAGAAGCATATGGGATGGACCTCATTTCCTGATTCTCAATCTCATTCTGTGGACACTGATGTAGACTATATTTTTTTTTGACCTTTAAAGATTAGCACTTCACATGATGAGCAATTTGACATTTAGAACCTTTCTAAAATTTTATTAATTTACCCCTTTCGTGATAACCCTAAAAGTCTTTTAGGCCTATTTTGATGAACCTCAATTCCTATGACACATGATGCCTCACCCATATCTTTCATATCAAAATGTTCAGAAAAGAAACTTTCAGTGTTATGTAAAAGACCTAAATCATTAGTAGTAAGCAAAATATCATCTACACATAGGATCAAAAAAATATAAACTTGCTCCCACTCAACTTTAGATATATACATTGACCAGGGATTCGACCTAATTGACCATGTTTACCATAATATTCACCACCCCTGTCAGATCTCACAACTTTTATTTTCCTATCTAATTTCTTTTCTACTAATTCTTTGAATGTTTTTAAAAGTATTCAAAGAATCAGACTTTTCATGTAATAGGAAAATAAAACCATAACGTGAGAAATCATCAATAAACGTGATGAAGTACTTTTCACCTCCAATACATGATGAGAATGGACCACAAATATCGGTATGGATCATTTCTAAAAGTCCATTGCTTCTCATGGCACTCTTTTTCTGAGTTTTGGTTTGTTTTCCTTTAATACAATTGATACATATGCTAAATCAGTAAAATCTAGAGTAGGTAATACCCCGTCTTTTACTAATCTTAGCATCCTTTCTTTCGATATGTGCCCCAATCTTTTATGCCATAACATAGAGGAATTTTCATTAATCATACCACGTTTATTACCAGCACATACATTTAGGGTAGATGAACAATTAACAAATGAGCAATCTGTACTTATTTGATATAAACCATTAAATAATGTTCCAGTTCCAACTAAAATAGAATCTTTGAATAAAGAAAATTTTGAGTTTGCAAAACTGAAAGAATAACCCATTACATTAAGTTTTGACAAAGAAATTAAATTTCTAGAAATGGACGGAACATAGAAAACTTCATGTAGTTCTAAAAAATGACCGGTGTCAAGGCGAAGCCTGCAATTTCCTATTGCTTTAACTTTAGACTTGGTTAGATTGCCCATTAAGATAGATGACTCATGCAGTTTTGGGTTGCGGGTTGAATGGAATGCCTGTAAAGTGTTTGAAACATGAATAGCAGCACCAGAGTCAATACACCATAAATTAGAGGATACATTTATGAAATTGGTTTCAAGGCAAACATGTACATAATTGTTACCTTTCTTTTCGAACCAACTCTTCCGCTTGAGACAATCTTTCTTAAAATGTCCTTTCTTTTTACAGAAATGACACTTCTCAGCGGTCTTTTTCAATCCATCCTCTAAGCCTTTCTTTAATGGGAATTTATTCTTCCCATTTCCTTTCTTTGACTTGTACTGCTTAGTAGTCGATGTGAAATAGATAGGCATTGATCCATCTTGCTTTAATCTTTCTTCCTCTTGTACACACATGGATATTAATTCATTTAAAGTCCATTTATCCTTTTGTGTGTTATAGGAAATTTTGAATTGAGAAAACTGAGATGGAAGAGAGTTTAAGACAAACATGACTAGGAAAGAGTCAGAGATTTTCATCCCTAGTTCATTAAGTTTCCCAGCTATATTTGACATTTCCATTATGTGCTTTCGCACTCCACAAATGCCATCATATTTCATTGAAGTCAATTTGTTAGTGAGCATTCCAGCCAATGCTTTATTTGACCCACTGAATTTTTCCTTAATTGAGTCTAGATAAGTTTTGGCACTTTCATTTTCAGGGTCAGAAATAGAACCCCTAATATTCCTTTCTATTGTACTCTTTATAATCATAAGAGACAACCTGTTGGAACGCTCCCATTTATCAAATTGAATCTTTTGACTATCAGTACTTTCAGGCATTATTTCATTAGGTTTTGCAACACGAAGGGCTAAATCCAGGTCCAAACATCCTAATGTGATAAGTAATTGCTCATGCCAATCAGAATAATTTGATCCATTCAGTGTCGGGATATTAGACAGATGAGATTGAGGAACAGGAGCCATAGCTGTAAAACAATGATTACGCTCACGTTACTATTCAGATAAAATATTATGTAACAATTCCATTAACATTAATTAATCATAGCTAAAAGTATAAAACTTAACCACACAAGCAATAATGCATGATTATATTTAATAATGCTATGATAAACAATAATATTCAATAATTAATTATGAATACATAAAGTCAAGAAATCCCCACCTTCGGGTAGAAAATTTCCCGCGTTTATGCAGTTCTAGTTAATTTTTGATAAATATTAAATTATAGCTACCTTCGGGTAGAACTATAATATAATATTCTTGAATAATGCAATTTCTATTATGAGAGGAAAAATCATGTTATTCTCTCTTTGTTTAATAAATTTGATTAACTAAACATCTTAGACCCTTCAGGGCAACATAAGACATAAAGATGAACAATATTTATTAAACATAAATTGCATAATGATAATTAATTACAATTTTCTATTATGAGAAAAAATAAACAATAATATTTTCTCCATTTAATTAATAATTTTTTGAAAATATATTTTAGACCCTTTGGGGTAACCAAAATATATAATCAAAATTATTAATATAAATGTATAATATATATATATGAATAATTCAGTAATAATGATTATTAAATTCATTTTGTGCGATTAAATTCCATATTATTTCTTTTGGTTGGCCAGGTAAGTGAGGTGGGGCGTGGGAGGCTCCCCCTGCATAGCAGGGACCTAATTAAATAACCACGTGATCCTCTTCAATACCTCTTGCCTTGACACCAACCTCCAGTCATGCCATGGAATATAATCTCACTATAAAATTTAATAATCATAATTTATAATTATTCATATATATATATATACATTGCATGCTTAATATTAAATAGAAAGTAATAATTCATGAATAAATTGCTAATCAAGCAGTTATAAACTAATCACATGAATTAATATTGAATCCATTGAAAAACAATAAATCACAAATATATATTGCTAATTAGGCATTTATATATCAATCACATGAATTAATTGCATATATAATTCAAAAGAATTGCATAAATATTCAAAAGTCAAATTTATTGACCTAGTTAGCCTAATCAGACCCTTTCATTAGATCCAGAATGTCCAAAAACATAGAAAACGACTATTGAATCGTGCAATTTGGATAACAGGATTATAAAATATGTTAAAATTTTATTTGGACGGTCATAAACATGCCACGTGTCCAATGCTGTCAAATTTCAAACGGGCTGGGCTGGAGCGGACTGGACTGTTGGGTTGGGTTTAAACGAAAATGGACCTAACTGGATGGGCCTCTCATATGGGCTGTCTCTGCTGGGCCTGAGATGTTGGTTCAAGCCCAGGCCGGAAATGCCCCAAAATGGGCTTAACTAAGCAAGGCCAACTCATGGGCTTAGTGGGCTATTCTTTATGGGCTTAGTGGAGCCCCAAAATGCCCAAGCCCGGCTAAAGAGGGAGAGAACCCATTTGCAAAATTAGCCAAAAGGAGGGTTTTATTGTAAAATTGTTCGTTTAAGGAGCCTTTCTGTAATTTTATCCAGCCAGGGGTTTTATTTGTAAAATTTCTTTCTCCTTCCCCAAACAAGAGAAGCCCTAGCCTGCCGCACATGCCCTGCCGCCCGGCTGCCACACGCTGGAGCCGTTCGCTGCCGCCCGTCGCCGCTCGTCTCTAGCGCCGATGCTGCAACCGTCGGCTTCGTCGCCGGCGTCGCTGCTGCCTGTGCTGCCGCCGGCTGCCAGTCGCCGTCCAAACAGCTAGCAGATCTCGTGTCGCGTCCAACCAGTCGTCGCCTGCTGCTCGCTGCCATCTTCTCCGGCGTTGACAGCGCTCAGTAGCGGCAGCTTCGAGCTTCTCCGGCTCCGATCTGTCTCCTTCTAGCCGCAGAAACGCAGCTTCGCACCAGCAGCAGGGGTCGGGTCACGGCAGCAATTGACGCCGCAGATAATCTCGTTCTGCTGTCACGATACAGCCCGGCATCTCCAACGCCGCAGATCGCGGGCATCTGCTCCGGCGCTGGTTCCTTGAGCGAGCAGCGTTGCCCGGTGTCGTTCATTCGGATGGCAGCGACAGGCAGGGCATTCGTCCATGGCAGCAGGTATTCGTTTTCCCCTTTTTTTTTATTATTTTAATTGAAAGACCCATCCGTTTCTAAATATTATATTCAATTCAATGCTTCCACTTTTATATATTATATAATAATCAATATTTTAATACAAGCATTGAATGTGGTACATGACACATATAATATAATAATCAATAATATATGCACATTGACGTAAAGCATAGAATAGCTAGAAACGGAGAGCATAGACTAGCTATAAACGGCAGCAACATTATCTATAATTTCAAATCATTATCCAGCTAATTCTCAACGGCATGTTTTGCGTCTTTAATTAAACCAGAATGAAAATCACATTAAACAGATTTAAGCATGCCGTCATAAAATATTTATAGCATAATGCATTCATTAATAGAACCAATATTAATAATCAATATTCTGTATAACATGATTCAGCATATACATGCATTCATATGGCATGAAGAAAAAAAATATATCAAGTAATTAATCCGTAACAAAATAATTTCACGGATAAATGTTTCATACAAATTATGGGTGGAATCTATAATACCCAAAATCGAAACTTGGCTCTGATACCACATGTTGGAAATCATGTGATGCGGAAGCGTACCTGAATCCATGTGTGCGTAGATTCCACCTGTAGACCGAGTAGAGCACGATGTCTTCTCCCTCAACACTTCTCCCTATAATACTAGCAGTAGATGGGAACCACTAATGATGTAAACCGTGTGAGAGAGGGACCTAGACTCCTATATTTATAGAGCCCTTCCCATCATGACTCAACTAGAAGTGTAGTTCTACCTGAACTCAGATTGCGTACGTAATCCAGATATGATTGGGCTATCTTTAAATCCAAGACTTATCATCTAATTAGGACACCTAATAGGAGTATAACTCTAACAGAATCTGGCCCGCATTTGGTTATCTCCTCTCCTCCTAGCCACTCCTTCCGTCGCTGCTGGCCACTCCTCCACTCGTTGCATAACCCAACTTACGTCCAGTCCAAACCTCAGGAAGCATCCTGCTGCCTTCCTAGCCTCTGCCGACCTCTTTGAATTCCTGGAAAAGCTTTGGCCTATATTTTTTTTTATTATCGTTGTCTTCGTCATGATGTTAAATGTTTAAGTGACGTTGTTGTACTTTATTATTATTATTTTTTTATCATTGTCTTCGTTATGATGTTAAAAGTTTTAGCGACGTTGTTGTAATTTTTTTTCCTGTGACGTTGTTGTACTCGGAAACTTTTTGGTGTGTTTGTTAACGATGTTAACAACAAAAAGTTTCAAATTAAAACTTTTCAATCTAAAACTTTTCACTCTCCACAACTACCCTATTTTTTAATCATTTCTTTACATTTTTCTATACAACTACCCTATTTTTCAATCATTTCTACACAACTACCAACACAACAAACCTATCTATTTCAATTTTATCCTATTTATTCTTCATTATTACCCATATCATATCACATCATTTGACAACTTCTTATCTCTACAACTTTTCATCAAAAGTTTTATCCATTTCCAAATCTGGCAATTTAATTTTTAGATGATGCTTTGGTAAATTTGCATTGACCTAGCGTGATGATTCATTAGTTCTATAGTTGGATTACTTGCCAACATCTTTCTAATGATTTCCTTTTGGGTTTGAACTATTACCAAGGCTTAAGTTTGATAGAGTGACTTTGATGTTGCACGTGGAAGTCAACTTAAATTTGCAGAAACCCAGGCTCAAATTTGCAGAAACCCAGGCTCTTCTTGGTGCTTAGTCCTTTTCTAATAAAATCTTTAAGTGGCAAGACAAGCCTGCATGTTGCTGCAAACTTGCATGATCCAATATTCATAGACTACTGGTTCCATTGTTGAGTTCTTTTTTTTTTTTTTGATGAAAAGGAATAACTCTACCCCGACCCCTCCCCACAGTGGAAAGGGTTCGGAACAGAGTAATCCGAATAATTTATAGCCAAAAAATTGTCTGCACATATTTTTACAGCAATATCTTGTGGGGGGTTACCCCACCAAGACACATCATCCAATACAGACGCAGAAATACAATCAGCAAAAGCATGAGCTACAGTGTTACCCTGCCTAAGAACATGGTGAACCGAGATATTAGTATTGGCACACAGAGCCAATCTGATCTCCTCAATTATATGGCCCGCCGGGGAGTAGATGTGACTGGTATTCGACAAATAAGAGCACAAAAGTAGCGAGTCCGACTCGATCTGGACCACACGAAGCTTTAGATGCTGGGCCCATTGAATACCAAGGAGAAAAGCTTTCGCCTCCAGCAGAAGAGGGGCTCCCTTACCCCCAGCCATTTCCGACCCCTAGCCGCAATGAAATGGCCCCGAGAGTCCCTCACCACGGCAGAGATACCGGAAACACCCCTACCCTCAACGCGCCTGGCATCAACATTAACCTTGAAGGATCCCCCAGGCGGTTTAGTCCATCTAGGGACCAGCGGTGCATCCAAGTTGAAAGACTTGTGGAGAAGATTGACACGCCTCAATTGACCCACGAAATCCAGGCACCACGGAAGAATGTCGCGGTTCTATTGTTGAGTTCTAATTGGCCAAAAACCAGAAAACACATCGACAACCCATTACGTTGACAATTGAGGATGAAAACCATACATGCTTATTCTTATGCACATTCATCTGAGAAACACCACCTACATTTTTATTGACAATAATTATTTATGTCATGGTATAAAATTTTTTGTTCTTATAAATATATAATATCATTTGGGAATTGAATCGAACACCCAACCTCAAACCGAGTCATAAGTGTTATCATTAGGGTAGACTCCTGGTGGCAACCAGATCTAACTTTTAAAGTTGAGAAATATTACTTCTCTTTTTCATCAAAAAAAAAAAAAAAAACGTTAGTTCTCTTTGGGAGCATATCTTTATTGGTTATATGATCGTCCTAGGTAGTCCCATAAAGGGCGAAAAAGTCCAAATGATGATGTATATTGGATCGACTTGAGTTATAAGTCAATATATTTTATCAACCACTAACCCACCAATTTAAATAATAACATAATAATAAAAAAAATCACAGAATACTCCATTTATAAATACCCCCACACATTTCTGGCCTCTTCATCATGAGCTGCTGAGAAATCAATCCTCGACTAGCAGTTTTCACATAAATATATATTTTAAGTAAATATAATTATCTAGATTTTTAATTTGAATGAAACTTTCTCTTAGATTAAAAATCGATAATAAATACAATATATATAATGGATTTTCCATCTATAATTGCTAAATAACAAAACAAATGGGATTTCATGAAATCCTTTTCTGGTGATTCATCTTGCTTTTTTTTTTTTTTTTTTTATGCCTCTCTCCTTCCCGTGTAGTTTTTATACTTTTGGGCGTTGAATGAGGGCAAAACTAAATTTTAGCATCCAAAGTCCACGTCATGATATTTGTTAAGATAAGGAGGTCTAAAGTTTTCTTTGAGAGTATATCTTTATCAGTTATATGATCATCCTACATAGAGGTGAAAATTAGGATAAATTGACCATCACTTGCCGCGACCTGCTCCGATTTTACACAGGGTCGGGACAGGCCAGTTGGTCCAGCGGGGCGGGTCAGCATTCTGGGTTGGTTAGAAAATTTCTAGTCGGGGCGAGGTCGACAGTGTCCCGGTACTACCCGCGCCCTCATGAACCCGTTGCAGCTCTGCCACGTCTTTTGAATGTCTATTTATATTTTTTCCCGTACGTTCGTTGGCATGCTTCGGCGTGCGCACGCGCCTTTTCTCGACTGGCGTGGCCGGCTATTGGTCGTTCACTTCTCGTCCATCGGCTATTATGACTTATGAAAACGAGGAGGGAAAAGTAATGCACACATAAAAATTACTTTTGACGCCCATGTTTTAAAGCTAAAATTTTCCTTTTAAAAAATATAAATTGCTATTGTAAGAATTGGCCATGATGGATGAACTTACTGGAGTCCTCTTGTTGTGGAATTATTATAATCCTTACACGAACGAAAATTCTTGAAATTTTTTAACGGTCTGAAATAGTTGATTTTATATTTTCTTGTAATTTTAGACTCTTAGTATACTTTCATAATATACGTTTTACACAGTCCAATTAAACAAATTTTAAATACGGCCGAAACAGAATATGAAATGAATGGTAAAAAAGATATGTTTTACTAACACTTTAGTAATTACGTTTTACTTCTGCTAAATAGTAAAACATTAAAATTCTTAATCTTTAAATTTATCATATATGCAATTTTATATGAATAAGCATATAAATTTTTAAAACAATCACACCTTTGACCAGCATTTCCAACTTGCTCCATTATTTCAATACTTATCTTAAATCAACTTGAATTTTGTCCCGAAAACTATTAAAATTAGTAAAGATTGGATAAATCTTGTCCTGAATCAGCATGAAAATGAAAATCAAATGGTATTTTTAAGAAGGTAAGATTAGAGTTAGACGACCTTTTGTCCATCCCTACCCATTCTAATTTTCACCCATAATCCTAAGTAGGTAACCCCGTGAAGGGGGGAAAGAAAGTCCACACAATGACATATGCATGTATGATGTTAGATGATCGTGTATTGGATGGACTTGAATTATAAGTCAATATATTTTATTAAACACTAACCCACCAATTTAAATAGTAATATAATAATAAAATAAACAAATCGCTGAATACTCCATCTATAAATACCCCCACGCACATCTGGCCTCTTCATCGCAAGCTGCTGAGAAATCAGTCGTGGACCAGCAGAAAATCAGGTAACGTTAATGTTTCCTCTAAATTTTATTCTTCTCTGTTCTTTTCTTTTCTTTTTATTTCCCTTATATATCCGTCCATCTGAACGACTACCTATACAAAAACAAAATTTTATTCTGCTTTACTAATTTCAAAAAAAAAAAAAAAAAAAAATTCAAAAGGTGAGGCTGAATCGTTCAAATTGGACCTTCGCATAGTAAAGCTTTAGGCGATTTAAAATTTTTCTAGAAATCCAAATTATTAATTTTCTTTTTTCAATTTTCAATTTTAGCTTTATACTGGAATTTTCTTACCTAAAATTAACCACCTAGCTGCTTATTAAAAAATTTTATGTACCCAAAGCAAACAAAATTTCAACCCCATCTGACGTTTATGTAGAAAGAGTGTCATGTACAACCGATTGCATGGTGCAATCGGTTGTGTTTTTTATTTTTTTATTTTTAATATTTTATTTTGAATCCAAACCATTCATCCCCTTTAACTTCGTTTATATTTGCATAAGATAAAAATAATGTTATTTGAATTTATATATTATTCATAACAAGCGTAATTGAATGAGGTTATAAAGAATTATATTTTTCAAAATGATTATATGTAAAAGTTTTAAATTCATTTGATTTTTGGTTTATAGGCAAAATAAATAATTTCTAACATAATGCATGGATTGGATGTTAATCAACCAATTGTACATTAATTACAACAGATTGTATATGAGATTTTCTCACATATATAGGTATATATATTCATAAATCTCATCATTTCAAAATTTATATTACCAGTTTTGACCCCCGAAAAGTTGCTCTGTATGTATCTTTATTATAGATTTGACAATGTTCCGTAAATCTGAAATGTTAAATATATCAATTCAACGGTTGACTGATTATGTACCCACTGTATACTGATTTATAGAATTCTTTGTCGTGGGTATGTGTGTGGATATTAAAATAATTTTTATAATAGGCAAGCATGAGAATAAAAAAACATGTTTGTCAAACTAGAGATGTAAATTCCGTCCAGTTGACTCAGGTTGTACTCCTTTCAATCCTAATTCAATTTATAAAACTTTAACATAATCTTACATTCAAGCTTATTTTTCAGAGCTCTCATAAAAAAAAAGTTCTTATTTTTCAGCGGTTAAACCAACCTTAAATTAAACTTATAGAATTTGATTTAGTTTTAGATTATAAATCGAACTAATCCGCCGTTGAATAAAAAAGACCAATAGGAAAAGACAAAAGACTAGCAAAGAGAAAATTTAAGAAACTTGAATTTCGTACATTTTTATGAATGATATTTATATTATTCCATTAACAATACTAAAGATTAGAAAATTTCATTTAGATTGCACCAAAATATTTTTTAATATTATTAAAATTTAAGAATATTTTATGGAGTGCTATTTCTTTTATATTTTTGTTATAAAATTCCATTCATAGACGGTATATGCAAAGTCTATTTTAAAATGGTACAACTGATATCATTATTTAAAATTACTATATCTTTCTATATGTCTAAGCTAATAATAAAATATTTAAACAAATTTTTTTATCTTAGGGTGTTATTGGTAACAATTAATATTGATGTATAAAATTTAGCTTTTAATATTTTTTAACTGGCATCATTTTGTGTTAAAAACTTACAATAATACTCTCATTTTTAAAAATCTCAAAAAATATATACATATGCAAAAAATGGTAAAACTTGGTTTATATGTTAAATATAGTTAGATAAACAAGTATACGAAGAGAAAAGAAAAAAATGTTATAAATGGATTTTTCGAGTTAGACTAAGTGTAACATTTGCTTAGCTTGAACTAACAGTGTCATTTCTCTTTAAAATATTTTTACTGTCTTAAATTAAAATTTATAACAACCATTTTTACCATGAATATCTTTCAATTCATATGTTATATAACAACATGATTGCTGCATAAGGTCATTTCAAGGTAACAATATTTAATTATTATTTATATATCCTCTAATTCTATACGTTAACATTTAAATTATATTTCATGTAGTTGATCTTGTATGATGATTTTTATAATATATTATAATTTATATTGACATACAAAATCAGGTTAGATATGAGAATTCATCATACCATTACACTCATGTAGATGGCATGATTAGTTGAACGGGCCGACGCTTCGGTGTATTACACTAGCAATGCATTTCTATTTTCAAAATTTTTTTTATAGATACGCGGACTTCAGTTATATATTTAATCTTATAAATTTGATCCCTTTTTAAATTTGTTTGATATTTTATTTTCATTTTTTTATATTTACTCCTTTTTCGTTTATTTTAGAAAATCAAATTAAAACATTAGATATTTTTTAAAAATATTAAATTTCACGAGGGAAAATAAAGGTGACATCTACGTATTTATAAAAAAAATAATAAATTCCCGACCACGCAATTAATGCGCCCTAATGGAGGATCAGCATACCATTACAGCCATACCATTACATACGCTTCAAAAGAATGTAAAAATTGAAGAATGCTTAGATGCATTCATAAATGCACTAAAATGTAACAATAGATTATGAAGTTATTTATTCACCTACGAATGTGGTTTTAGTGAGTTTAGATATTGAACGTATACAGTTGAAGTTGATAAATTGAATTTTTTTTATTACATCAAATATTTGATTGGGATAAAATTTAGTTTACTAGTTAAATAAATGCTTATTTATTTACATTAATCGACCTGTTTTGTATAACTAATAAACGATTGAGGCGCTGCGTAACTTATGCATATTTTGTGGCCTTGCCATATCAATTCTTAAATAATTTTAAATTAGTTTACATGCAGGTGAGAAATTAAGAGGAAAATGTCAAACAACGACCGCAGGGATTTTCTATGGAGAGGATGTGTGTCAAGCTTTCCTCCTCCAGAAGGTGAACACATGAACGAAGAACATGAGCAGGAAGCAACAGTTCTGGTACAATTTATAGAGGACAATAATCCTAATGTCGATATCGTGCTCAGAAGCGGCCGCGGAGACTATGACATCCTACACCATGTGTTCCGTTGGAATACAACCGACCATGGGACCGTGTTTCGGGATGGATTCCGAGCAAGACCCCAACAAAATACTCCCAACAATATCTACTTTAATTTTATTGACCATGTCATTCATGGCGGTGCAATTGGTGATCCCAATTACCCTCGTCAGAATCACGTCTTCGTTTGCACATCACTGAGTAGTGAATTTTTTTTTCGGCCCAACCGAAGGATACAAACCATTTATCGGTACGAGATATGGGCTCCTGGTGGCATTTTGGCTGCTCAGACATTCGCTAACAGCAATCGTCGTTACCCGTACCCTGGCCAAGAGGAGATTGCCTTTGTCAATGGCATTGCTCCCCAATACATTCGCTCTGCACAAGCATTCCACGCTGAGTATGATGACTCTGACGACAGGTTGGTCAGTCTTCGTTTTAACTAATTTAAAGTACAGGGTATATTTGGTTAAAATAAAAAATTTTCCCGGATCAAAAAGAAAAAAAATAAATAAATAAAAATTTTTCAAACTAAAACTTTTCAATTTTCATAATTATTTTATTTTTTACTTATTTTTCACATTTTTCCATCTAACTATTCTATTTTTTAATCATTTCTACGTAGGTATCCATACCGATAATCTATTTATTATAATTTTATTCTCTTTACTGATCATTGTTACCCATACTACATTACATTATTTTTTATCAATTTAAAATTTTTACATCAAAAGTTTTTTATCCAAAAGTTTTATTGCTTCACAAATACACCCGTATCATCCAAGTTGATATTTAATAATTTATGTATGTTTATGATCATTTTTGTTGAATGAATGAATGAATGCAGCCAGGGGCGTCTGGTGAGAACAAATATCGACATAATCGAAAATAGGCACTTCAATCCAATACCAACGAGGCGTCTTGAAATTCAATTTCCTGTACGTTATTACTATGAAACAGTCGAGGTTGGAGGGCAACAACAGCGCAGAAGGGTGAATTTGAACATTATATATTTTCCGGCACTCGAGCGAAGAAAGCGAGAAGCTGCTGCAAGACAGCTGTTGAACCAATCCGAGGCCGTGGAGTGGTATGGCGAAGAGGTGACCAACATCAATACCTACATTACTGCTGCATTCCGTTCAAGCCGTACAAATGAAGCTTATCTGTTCATGGGCAACGAGTATGTGGTGGTAGCGGGGTATGATGTTGGAAATGGGAGTACGGTGAACGGGTCGCCACTTCTCATTTCCAATGGGTTTCCATCTCTTGCCGGCACAGTCTTTGCGGAATATGGAGTAGATTGTGCTTTTGCGTCTCATGATGAGAATGAAGCGTTCATCTTCTCTGGAAATCTTTGCGCCCAGATAAACTATGCAGATAGGCAGATCATCAAAGGCCCAATGACCATCGGTGCTATGTTTCCCATGCTTAAAGGGACAGAGTTTGATGACGGACTAGATGCGGCATTTGAGTCAACGATCAGGTATCAAGCTTACCTCTTCAAAGACAACGAATACGCTCTGGTAAGGTATGCTCCTGACGATGGAGACGCTACGATGAGCTATGGTCCTGATATTTATGACGTGGCCGTGACTGTCATCAATCTAAGTTATTCTGATTTAGGAGGTAGCGTCTTTGCAAGTGGAATCGATGCGGCTCTTGCTTCCCACAACACTAATGAGGCATATCTATTCAAAGGGGACTCCTTCGTGCGCATCAGATTTGTTCCCAACGATACAGATGGCCATGTCATTGATGGGGCGAAGCCAATACTTGCTGGTTGGCCTTGTTTGACGGGCATCTTGCCTCGTAAAAATGAGAGTTCTGATGGTTATGATGACAACACTCCTCCGACGTCGTCGTTACCTTCCCCTCCTCCTTATATCCACGACGAACTATGATCAACTTAAACATTAGGTATCTTACATGCACTCGCAGGAGTAATAAAGGATCGATACTACATCCATATGCTTATTGCAAGTGTTTGGCCTCATATCCTCCATAAGTAGCTTAATTTCTAGTTTCTCTTTGTTCTATGTATTCAGACTCTAGTCGATCAGAATAAACAAGGGTGTAATATTTCCCATCCAATCACATATAATTAGTGTGTTAAATTTCCAACTTCATGATGCTTTCATGGTATGGCATTGATAATAATCTATTATGCGCAGTTAGAGCCCCTACCCTCAATTTCATTCACATACTTTGGGACAACTCAATGATGTATACTCAACTCTCAAAAAAACAAAAAAAAACTGTATAAAAAGCACTTCTTATGATTTTCTCAGAGGAAGTTGCCTATCCATTGTTCATCTTAGTTTGATGGCTAGGATCTGAAGCAGAGGCTTGGGATCTTTGGATCTTACCTGCACCTTTCCTCCCACTCCATCTTTCTTCTTCCATCTCTAGCAAATGAACATGGTTGACATTGGGCAGAAATCTAGCTGAACTAGTAATTATTGGTGTGTTTTGTTAGAAACCTTGATTCGGGTAATATGGATCATAGCAGAAGCACACACAATAACATAGGATCAAAGAAATAACAACAAAATCAAAAACAGGAAGATACCAAGATTTATATGAAAAACTCTTTAAACCAAGAAAGGAAAGACCACGGGAGAGAGATACCAATCTACTAGAATAAACAGGTTATAGGGACACACATAAAACACCTCACACATATTCTCTGGATGTCTCACACGCACCCTAAACAAGAACACTCTGATAACTCCCATTTTCACGTCCCAACGGAACACCTCTCAAGGTTCCACTAAATCCCTAACTGATCCACCTATAAATAGAATTTCTCTAGGCTCTTATACAATCTCAGTCTCTCACAATTGAACTACGCAGGATACGCAATCCTAGTCCCAGTAGAATACAAGACAAACTTAACAAATATCCACCTTGGCTTGAATTCTGCATACATTGCACTTCAAAATGCATAAGGGCACCAATCTTGCACTTTGATTATGCATCAGCTACAAACAATATGAACTACATTCCATTTTCCAAAATCATTGCATTCTGAGGACTCCTTAGGCTCTCTACGATCCAATGTCAATGCATTCTCAGGATGTCATAGCTACCGTCCATTGCAGAATTTTAGAAAATTCAGTCTATCTCTACATGCTCTCCATGCATCCTTAGCATTAGTACAACCATAGACGATCAAAGATCTGCTCATGAGTTGTTGCTTCAAAACATATTGAACTTAATTCCTCTTAATCAACCTCGATTTACATGATCCAACATGACTATTTCTGACAATGTAGCATCCTCTTGATCTACACCGCCCACAAAAAAACACAACACCTCATTTCACCCAGATCTCCACATCAATGCAAAACATCAGTAGCTTTATGAAGCCTATTCACTCCACCTTAATTTGAACCACCTGTTAGATCCACACATAATTGAAGCAAAATTTTCCCAAACAAACATCAACATTGAGTTCAGAGTACCTAAAAACATAAAAATCCTTACTTGGATCACCCAAAACTGATTCCTAAATCATCCAATCAAGCTGCAAGTGCGCATGCTTTGGTGTACCACTTGTGCATCATATATACATCACATCACCTTTTTCTACATAAAGAGAAACTTCCAAAACATGCATGTATGCTTTTAGTGCATCTCAATGCACCAAGCATCATCTCCTTTCTTCTTCAAACAAGACTGAAGAATTCAACTTACGGTCAAAAAACGCCTCAACCAACAACCCTCTTCGCGTAGCCGTCTTGCCTTCTACGCGCCGTCACCATCGATCATCCAGCATCACGCCACTGCTATCTATACACTTCCACGCCTCACCTTGTTTCCTTCTTAAACGCCGACAAAAGACCCACCATGAAACCTGCAAATTTCAACCACCAAGTCACATGACCATGGAGGAACAATCCGCACGCCCCTTCAAAGTGACCAGGCCAGCACCTTGTAGATCTACCATCCTGTCAACACTGCCACTTGACGCCTTCACCACGAGCAAGCCCATTAAGTTCGCAGCCACAAAATCATGTGCCTTCAAAAAATAATCAACACCTTAATCTTGCCCATTAAAAATTGATCCAAATACGAAACCACTTCTCAAATCACAACCACAACCTAGCTCTGATACCACTTATTAGGAAACGTGATTCAGGTAGATACAAATCAGAACCGAAGCACACACAATAAAGTAGGATCAAAGAAATAACAACAAGATCAAACAGAAGAAGATTCTAAGGTTTACGTGGAAAACCCTTCAAATCAAGAAGGAAAAAACCACGAGAGAGAGAAAAATACCGATTTACTAGAATAAACAGGTTACAGAGATATACACAGAATACCTCACACATATTCTCTTGATGCCTCATACACACCACAAATAAGAATACTCTGATAACCCCCTCTCTCACGTCCCAATGGGACACCTCTCAAGGTTCTACTGAATCCCTAACTGATTCACCTATAAATAAAATTCTTCTAGGCTCTTACACAATCTCAATCTCTCACAACTGAACTATGCAGGATACGCAATCTCAGTAGAATACAAGACAAACCTAATATGTTTTGTGGTTGCGTTATGAACGAAGAGTGTTATGGATTAAGCTTAACGGAACAAGCAAACAAAGAAAATGAGAAAATATATTCACGTTGATCTTGACGAAGGATCAAACGTAGTTCATCTTTCAAGACAGAACAAAATCCTAGTGACAATCCACCAAATTAGAGAATGAATAATTCCTTACCCGCCCCCTCCTCCGAGCCTACTCTCTATCTTCTTACTAACAACATAACAACCTATGATAAGATAACATACTTGGCATCCCTCCACTACCGTTTCTATTAAGACCCACACTGGACACATGCATACCATCTCGACCTAATTACAAATCCAAGCGAAAGCGTGGCCTATTGTTTCCACATGGACGTAGATTATGAAGTATGATACTGCTGGTTGATGAACCATGCTCCAGCTCCATATCATTGTCACCCTCGTCAAAACCAACCTAGTCCTCCAGGTTGAGAGTGGGAAACACATTTTGGAGCTGCTTTTCTAGTTCCCACGTGTCATCAGTGCTAGGAAGTCCTTCCACCTTACCCAAAATTCTTTTTTGCTTCCTCGAAACAATGATGACATGGTGAACACCAACTACTTTCTCTTGCAAAAGCATAAATTTGCCAGAATCTAACAATGGAGGAGGATCAGAAGAAACGACCTCCACTACTAGTTTAAGAACTGAGATATGGAAAAATGGATGCAGTTTGCTCCCCTTTGGGAAGTTGAGAGCATATGCTACAGGTCTCACCTTGCGAGATATCACATACGACCCATAGTAATGTGGAGATAGCATGGATGTTCTATTGGGCCGACCAGATAATTGACAGAAAGGTTGTAATTTAAGAAAAATCATTGGCCTACTCGATAGTCTCGTTGAGAGAATGCTTATCAGTAAAAGTTTTCATGCGACCTTGCGCAAGCTTCAAATTGTCACAAAGCAACTGAAGAGAACAATCACACTCAATGAGAAGATGATCGATGTCAGCTACCACTGAAGAAGATTTCTCATAAGGTGGGATGGACAGAGTAGGATAACCATATAAGGCAAAAAATGGTGTCATCCCAGCTGCAGAATTGTACCAAGACTGCCCATGGAAGCATGTCAAGCCACCTCTGTGGACGCTGTAAAGAAAAACACCGAAGATAAAAATCAAGAGTACGGTTTAGGACTTCAATTTGGCTGTTATATTGAGGATGGTATGCAGTAGAATACTTCTTTAGATGACTTCCCTGCTCTTGCAGCAGTGCTCTTCAAAAATGACTAGAGAAAGTGAGTTCTCTGTCATATATAATGGATTGAGGAAGCCTATGAAGTTTAATGACATCATTGAGAAAAACATTAGCAACTTTTGCAGCTATATAAGGATGGCTCAAAGTTGACACATGAGCATACTTAGATAAACAATCAACTATGACTAAAATAACAAATCTTCCCTGCACAGGAGGAAGTCCCTTGACAAAGTCCATAGAAATTTTAGCCCATATATGTCATAGAATAGAGATTGGTTGTAATAATCTTGTAGGTTTATGAGCAATAGATTTGACACGACTATTGTTTTTAAGGTCTTACGAACTCTAACATGGACCCCAATTGGTGAAGAATGAAAGTAAGAGAGCTGCTAAGGAATAAGAGAACTGGAGAAAGCCATCACCAATTGACCGTTCTTAAATAGCAAATTTCCAGAGAGGGAAATTCCATTAAGGACTGACCTGCTATCAACTGCTCACGAATAGGCGACAACGCAGAGTGCATTTTATTTTCCTCTACACCTACACCTCCCCTCGAAGCATTACACTCTACCATAAGCACTTTTATGAAATCAGGAGGTTTCAAAATAGGTGGCTAGATCATGACTTGTTTCAGTTGATTGAAGGCCTCGTCAACTTCCTTAGACTAAGAAAATGCATCTCGCTTAAGGAGATTAGTAAGAGGTTTAGCAAGGATTTCATAATGCTCGATAAAATGATGATAATAACTAGGAAGTCCAAGAAAACCCCGAAGTTGTTTAACATTTTTGGGTTGTAGCTATTTTTGAATACTATCAATCTTGTTTGGATATGCCTCGATGCCTCTTGTAGAAATAATGTGGCTCAAATACTGTAATTGAGATTTATAGAATTCGCACTTCTTACTATTGGCATATAACTGATGTTGTTGCAAGGCAGTAAGAGCTAATTCCAAATGACGCAAATGGGGAAGAACTATATATATAAGGATATCATAAAAAAAAGAACAAATTGTCTTAAAAAAGGAGCAAACACCCTTAGACTTTGAAAAGTAGCAGGTGCATTTGTGAGACCGAAGGGAATAACTCGGTATTCATATTGCCTCCAACGGGTCCGAAAAGCAGTTTTATGCATATGCGGCTCATGCAAATGAATCTGATGATACCCGCTTGTAAATCCAATTTAGAAAAAATAATAGCCCCAGTAATTTCATCAAGCAATTCCTCAATCACTAGAATTGGAAACTGTCCTTAACTATAATAGTGTTTAGAGCCTAATAATCAATGCAAAGACGTTATGAACTATCTTCTTTATTTTTTATTTTTTACAAGCAATATTGGGGATAAAATGGACAACACTGTGCCAGATCCACCCTTTATCCAACAACTTCTGCATCAGATTTTCAATTTCTTTTTTCTTATGAGTGTGGACATCTGTAGGGTCTTATAGAAGCGAGAAGAGCATTTGGAAGCAACTCAAGGCGATGAATAATGTCTCTCAAGGGAGGCAATTCCATAAGTTCCTTGAACACATCATGAAATTTGTCCAAAACCTAGTCCAACTCCATGGAAACTTCTGTGTCCCTTGGAAACCATAGCACAGTTGATCTCTCTCGTAACATAAAATTTTTTATTTATAGGTGATGATGATCAAGGCCTATGAAGCAGATCTGGTGCTTTTTTCATCTTGTGAATCAAATTGATGGGTTGGATTTTTGAATCCGTGGTTGCCTTGGGCTGATCTAAAAAATAGGAGGTTGCAAATGGTGACTTGATTTCGCTGGCCTGGCGGAGCATAGTTGAACAGTGCTTTGATGGTATATTTGCTATTATGCACATGTGAGACTGTTTTGTAAAGTCTTCGAAAATCCAACCTTTTTTTGTAAAATCTGGACGACCAAAAATAAAAACGTGCAGGACATGGACATAGTATGGTAGGTTTATTACGTGTGAACATTCATAATTTAAAAAATTATATAACACAATTATGAATGGTGTAAGGACAACTAAAAATATATATTAATTTTAACAAAAAATAAGAAAATTTTGTTATGAAAGGTGCATGGATGATTAAAAATATGTATTATTTTTAGAAAATTAGTTTTTACAATGACTTTTATAAAAATTTATAAAATTTGAAAGTCATGATTTTTTTAGGGCGAGTGAAGATGCATTGACTCTTTTAATTTGAGGATTTTTTTAAAAATAATTTTTATTTTTAAAGAATTGGAAATAAAAAATGAAATTTGATGAAATAAATAAATAAAGTTAATTATTTTAATAAAAAAATTTTGACATCTTTAATGTACTTTATAAATTGAGAAGTAATATTAGATATCTCAAAATTATTATCTTATACTTTTTGTAATAAAGAATTAATTTTGTAGTTGAATATTAGAATTCAAGTTATTTAGTTATTGGACAAAGCTGTTTCTCTAAAATACAAAATCAATCTATTTAATAAAAATTTTAAAAAGGAACTTACGTTACATATTTAAGAAATTTTTTATTATTAAAGAATTTCATAGATTTAGTATGTTTAGATATGACTCGACATCTCAAAATGTTAATTTTTGTATTTTACATTTTTAATATAAAAGGTGTATATTTATATATATATATATATCTGTTTTTACTTATTTAATTTACATTTAGTCATTAATATAAATATTACTTCTTAAGATTCTTTGATAATGGATTTAATATTTGCTAGTAATAGTACTAATCCCTGTTTTATTCTCGCAATAAGCATCATTATTTATTCTGTTTGTAAATTTTGTCAAAATTAAATTTGATATGGGACTATCAAATTATACTTTGTAGCTTTTCAATACATGATATAATAATTAGATCAAAGATCTTGATCAGTGCACCTAGGTGCAATAGGACTTTAGTGTAAATAATGAGATGAACACTTTTTTAGTTAACCATTATAAAATTATTAATCTAAATATATTTAACCTATAAACCAACTTTTACTATTTTTGAAAAAGTATATATAATTATTTTGAATTTTTAAATATAGGAGTCATTTTAAACATCCACAATATCTATATATTTAAAAATTTATAATAAATCTATACACATCTAAAAAAATTAAACTTAATTTATAGGTTCAATGCATCTAAATTAACAATTTTGTAAAAAATAGAAATATAACTAAGTGGTCCAAAGACCCCTTTTGTATTTATTTTTATTTTTATATAATGCTTTCCCATGCGAATAGATATTATAGATTCTAAATATATGAATTTTTATTTTTAATTTATTTAAATTTTTGTTTTTAAAATCCAAAAATCGGCATGCATAAATAATGTAATTTATTTTAAAAATAGAAATATTTTAAAAATTACAATTATATATATTTAGAAGATACAAGTTTGGTTCTACATGTTTATTCCATAAAAACGAAATATAAAATGGGCCTTTTTATTAAAAAGACGAGCTTTGTTGATTGGGAGCATAGAAGTCGCATGCTCCGGGGCATGCAAATGGGCTCCTCATGAAATCCTGCTGTATTTATAAATTTTATATTTAATATAAGTGTTTATTAAATTAATTATTCTACATTTAAATAAATTTAATTAAATGAAATAAAAAAAAATCCAAAAGAAAGAGGAGAGAGATTCGACCCGTTGGACTGCGCTTGGAAGCGGGCAAGTAGCGGGCAAGCTAGATGGCATGAACGGTTAGATGGAGATGGGAATGAAGGTGCGGCGAGGAGTCGGAGATCTGGCAGGCAGAACCGTTGTCGTCCCTGTTTGGACGCTGGTGAGAATAAGGTTCTCAATCTCATCCATGTCGAATTGAGATGTTAGTGTTGACTTTTGGGTTTCCTCCCACGTGGAGATGGCCCACAAGAAAAGAAAAAAAAATCTTTCTTTTACGGTGGTTGTCCGTTTTTCTTTCGGCGCCCGTCTTTTTTTCTCCTCTCTCTCGTTTTCCTTTCCGTCTTTTTCTCTCTGGTTTCTTTTCTCTCCGCAACGTCTGTTCGTCGTCTTCGGCGAGATCTATCTCGTCTGTTCGTCGTCTTCGGCGAGATCTATCATCGGAGAACGCTGCGGTAAGAAGATTTGCAGTTACAAACAGAGCCGGACAGAAACAGGGAGGTTTCGAGCAGTTTTCTTCAAAGAGAGATATCTCTTTGATCTACCGTCCGATTGAGCTGATTTTTGGACATGTCCTTCTTCGCTCGTGGTTCTACAATCTGACCATTGTGATCGTTGAACAGGAATCTCAGGAGAGAGATACACACCCAGAACAGAGGATTCGAGTTTGTGTAATCCTAACTCCCTTGTTCTTCTTGTTGATTCTACATGTGTTGTCAAGATTAGTTAATCTTGAGATTGATGCATTATATGCTTCTAGCTTAGCTAAAGAGAACATTGTGTATTCCTATTATATTTTGATAGTGGAGATTTCAGAGGACCCGTGGTTTTTACTCCTTAAGTCAAGGAGGTTTTCCACGTAAAATTCTTGGTGTTCTTGTGATTGTGATTGAAATTGTGCTTGTGTTTATTGCTGCTCTACGGAATTGCTTCCTGTTAGGTTCACACAAGAGAGGATAAATATTATTTATTGTTATCAGAACAGGTTTTATCCCATCAGTTAGTGGAGGGGAATTGTGCTGCTCTAAGCCATGGCCCTGTTTGCTACAACGGATGATGGTAGAAAATTACAGATCTAACTGTTTTCTTCTTGGCTGAAATCCATACGATGATACCGTATAATCTCAAAGAACATGGAACAGAAGAAGCCCCAGTCATGGAGGATGGTTCTAAAATTTGCCATCCCTGTGGGGGAGGTGGAGAACAAAATTCAACAAAAAATTTCGATTTCCATTTGGTTCGAATTTGGGTCCTAAATTAAATAAAGGGGAAACAGAAGAGGATCTTAGATCCGAACAATTTGAATAAAAATTTCAGGGAATTTCATTGATTATAGGAGTAATCTCCATTGATTTTTACAAAGAAAAAAAATTGAGAAATGAGAATAGAACAGAGTTGAAAGAGCAGAATGAAAGAAGAAGAAGAACAACAAAAATGATCTTGCTCAAGAGGAGCTGAGAAAAGGGAGAGCAGAGAGAAAGCCAAAGGCTGACAAAAAATGAGATCTGGAATCAACAACCCTTTCCGTTGACAGGCTGGCTATTTATAGACAGAGCCACCGACCTTCCTGATACAAGGCAACTCAGTATCAAATGCTACCTTAGTATGATTCTTAACAACACCCGCCTCTCAAGAACAGCTTCGCCCTCGAAGCTGAAGGTCGAAAACACAATTCATCATA
Source organism: Annona cherimola (assembly GCA_030490835.1). Classification (NCBI taxonomy): domain Eukaryota; kingdom Viridiplantae; phylum Streptophyta; class Magnoliopsida; order Magnoliales; family Annonaceae; genus Annona; species Annona cherimola. Next base: position 14,324,106 of record CM059976.1, read on the forward strand.
GTCGGCAAGTATAGATATCAGGAAACCATCCATGATTGGGAATCCGCTTGGATCCCATAGTAATTGAATCCTAAAACAGAAATCCACAGTAACTAGAGATCCTCCTGGATCCCACATCTGCTCAAGCCAACTGTCACTCATTTGGCAGTTCACACCATGCACTGATTGCACATAGATGTTCAAGTCTCTGTTAGCACCATCAAATTCGTATGCATGAACTACTTGGATATGCTGTTTTTGCATTACTTCAAACACCGCAATATCCATTACGCAATCGACGCTCAGCATCATTCCGCCAGCAACTGCAACTTCTTCCTCTATTCCTGCCTTCCTTCCCGCCTCCGGCAATTTTACTAGATGTTGATTGCTGCACAAGGAACGAAGTATTGATGAATTACAGACTCCCTTATTCTCCAGAACCAGTTGGTCTTTCTCGTCAAGGTTCGTCACATCAGACGCAAAATTGCCGTCTTGCTTAGATGTAACAAAAGCAATCATTCCAGATTCATCTGATCTCAATTGTGACTGCCGACCATTGGAAGTCATCAGTTCTGTTGCCAAACTTAGCTGATCAACCCTTTGTTGATCGTTAATACAGATAGATCTCTAAAATCTCTCCATTGCAAGCCTTTCCAAAGCATCAAATAGTTGGGATTGTTCTTTCAAACTCCTCTCCTGCGAATCAAATCGCTGCATGGACTCCTTTGAAAACTTATCCACTCTTTCAAAGTTTTCCTCATCTGGCAATCGAGATTGTCTGCCTTCGTCTTCAATGTATATAACTTCGTATTCAAGGAATCCACCACCTTCCCTACTGATGAAACCTTCTCCTCAAGTTCACTGATTTTCCAACCATTTCATCCTGGCGCTGCTCCATACGCATCACACTCTCCTCTAATCGGTTGACCAAAGTCATCGAAAATCATTTAAATCAATCAGAACCGTGCTTTGATACTTTTGATAGGATCCGATTGATTTGAATAGAAAATTGCAAAGGAATTTTATTAATTTTGTGAGAAATTCTCACTGCTATTACAAGGAAATTTAAAAGAAGAAAGAACAGGGATAGAGAAGAATAGGGAAGATGCTCGTGATGAGCTAAAGAAGGAAAACAAGAGCACTCAGATCTGGGTTCCCAACTCCCTGCATTTGAACTGCGTAGCCTTTTATAGACAACTTCACCGATCTCCCTGTGTCAGCCAGCTCAGCACTGAAGTGGCAGAATACTCAAGTATCCCTGTGTCTGCGTGGTGCCTGAATGCATTCCCTGGGTCTGAGCTGATAGCTCAAAGAGATCACACAATCAGTTACTTTATCTAACTCTTCCACCATGTGTTCACTAGTCGGCTCCATGGGCCCATCAAGACTAGGCCCACCATTGACAATAACGGTCTTAACCGTCACAGTTTCAGCTGAAGCATCCTACAACACAGGGGGTCCTAACATCATTTACAGCTGCTTGCGCGTAGAGTTCTAACCAGATAACCATTTTCCAGCATCGATGACACCGTAGATAACCATTCCAACAGAAACTCGTGCATGGAGTTCATCAATGTTTAGGACCCAATCCGCAGCGTCGCCTTCACTGCTTTCTTCTACCTGCTTGTGGCTGCATGGACTGTGACACGTTTTGCAATGCTGCTTCTGACAACATCACTGGTCGTATACTTTACGAATTAGGGTAGGAATTAGGGCGGGGCGGGTTCCCCGACCCTATTTTATATTGTGGAGGTAAAAAATTTAAAGTTTTTTTGAAAATGCGGGTTGGGCGAACCAACCGTACCTCGACTTTTTTATACCATTTTTGACTTATCAACCAGCTTGACCCGTTGACCCGACCTACCTATCTTAGTTCTTCAAGTTGCAAATAAAATTTTAAATAAGATATGTTTCATTAACTTGTTCTAATATTTATATTTTATTTAAATAATGATGTTTTATTTTGATTAATTATTAATAGTTTGAAGCATATAATATTTAAATTTGACATTTATATATTTTTATACTTGACGTGTTTATAAATTCTTAAAATTATCTTACGTGACTTGCAATTTTTTTCCCAACCCTATTTACGATGGAGAGAAACGACAACATAAACAGGGGCTGATGGAGTTATCACTTTTCAATCGAGAGAAGGGTTGGGAAACCATGTTCGTCGCCACGTTCCTATTTCTTTTTTGTTCTCCGAGATGGATCTCTTAGTTAGGCATTCGATGAGTTTTTTTTTCCAGCCCACGAGGGGCAATAATGCTAATATGAATGGGGTGAAATAGCAGAAACCCAGCGCATTTTGCAGCAACGCCCTTGATGTGGCAGCAAACACGAAGACGGTGGACCTGGTGCATTGAATTTTCGATCCGCCAGGTCGCATTGAATCGGGACGCTATTTGTTCATGGGCAAATAGTATGTGGCGGTAGCAGGGTATGATGGTGGAAATGAGATGGTGGTGAATGGGCCGCCGCTTCTCATTTCTGATGGATTTCCGTCTCTCGTGACGACAGCCTTTGCAGAATATGGAGTTGACAGTGCTTTTGCGTCTCATGATGAGAATGAAGCGTTCATCTTCTCCGGAAATCTCAGATAAACTATGCACATGGGTAGGTCATCAAAGGCCCAATGACCATCGCTGCCATCTTTCCCCTGCTTAAAGAGGGTAGAGGTTCGGGCTTTGGAGATGGAACAGATGCGGCGTTTGAGTCAACAACGAGATATCAAGCTTACCTCTTCAAAGACGAGGAACACGCTGTTATGGACTATGATCCTAATCATTTTCTCCGATTGAGCATCACTTCCATCATTTCTGGTTACAATGATCTGGCAGGTAGCGTCTTTGCAAGAGGAATCGATGCGGCTCCTACTTCTCACAGCACTAATGAGGCATATCTATTCAAAGGAGACTCCAACGCGTGCATAAATTTTGTTTCCGACGACGTAAGTGGCCATGTCATTGATGGGGTCAAGCCGCTACTTGATGGTTGGCCCTGTTTGTAGGGCATCTTGCCTAGTAGAAATGAGAGTTCTGATGGTTATGATGACTGCACTATTAGTGCTGTGCCCACAGAGCCGCAGATATCACCTCCTCTGCCGTCGCCGTCGCCTTCCTCTCCTCCTGATACCCATGATGAACCATGATCAACTTATACACTAGCTATCTTACAAGCATGACTAATGAAGGATCGATGATATATATGTATGCTCTATTGCAAGTGTTTGCCTCCATATCCCCCATTCGGCCCATAAATAGCTTAATTTCTAGTTTCTCTTTGTTCTATGTATCCAGACTCTACTCGATCGGAATAATAAGGGTGTAATATTTCCTATTCACTCATGTGTAATTAGTGTGTTGAATTTCCAACTTCGTGATGGATACATGGTATGTGGTATGATAATCTACCGTCAATTTAATACTAACATTATAGGGCGACTCAACTGTTACTCTGGCCTTAAAATTCAACCTGGGAACTCAGGCCCACGTGCATGCTGACATGCAAGTATGCAACTTATGGACGGATATTTGTAATATGTCAGTCGAGAAAATTGATTCAGGCTATGTTTTTAATGTAAATTTCCAAGATCAATCATATGTATATGGCTGAATTAATTATTATAAATAGTAATTCTTTAAAAAAAAATTTAAACATCCACTAGCCATATTCCTCCAATCTTTAATATCGTACTTGATTTAATCCACCTGTAAAATAATGAGCTAATCCAAACATGATTAGCAAGTAGAAATCACTTAAAAATGGATAATGACATAATTAAAACTTAAATTATAGAAAATAATTATTTAACTTAATAAATAAATAATTAGGCAGCAAATTTTGAAATGCAAAATCTAACCTTGCTATTGAGTCCAAAAATATTAAAATAAAAACTTGACCACCTGACCATAAAATTTAAAGTTAATTTACAGAAATTATCATTTTTTTTTATGTCAACAGAAATTATCATTAAACCGGTTAAATGGCTAAAAAAATTTCATGTCATCAATGCTCCGCCACTGGATTCGGCCTAATTGGACTTCATACAGGCTGGGCTAAGCCCAACTCTGGCCCAGGCTCCTGAACATGAGATCGAAGAGCAAATTCTTCCTGATTAGAGTGGTCATACAAACATTCTAGGGATACGTCCTCCCTAAAATGTTAATTTTCTTGTAGTGGCATATACTTATAAATATTTAATATCATTTGAAAATGAATACAAGCTTATTAATATTTATAAATATTTAACACGTAAAAATTTTAAATATTTAACTTTTGGCATCATGACTAAACACAAATGGATAAACATCCAGAGTTCAGTTTTAGAAAGTGAACCAACTACTTCATTACATTTTCAACTTCCTTCCTAGAAACAGATTAATATAAAAATGAAATAATTTTAAATTAAATCCTAATTGTTTTAGATTCATACAAATATTTTGTTATTTTTACAAAAATACATAAAACATATTCCCAAAAGAGTATGCGTGCATATATTATATCATCTCATTTGATTTAAAATTGGTATATTAAAGTTTCTTTAACATGTATAAATTTATTTTAAATACAATATTGATTCAGTTATTGAAATATAGCCCAGTTCGTTTGGACAATTTCCCTATAAATATTTATAGTACCTAATATCATTCGGTTAAACATCTATCCTGCGTAGTTCAGGAATGGGTTTAAGTGGCTGACAGACTGACCGTCATTGTCTCAAAGGCCACAGCACACAATCCACAATCCGCGGTCGTACAATCTGAATCAGGTCAGCAGCCTGCTGTAAGCACTAAGCACGTGTGGGGCAATGAGAATCATCCAAGCCTGATTCCACCTTGTTGTCCGGTAAGCGCCTAAACAGATACTATTGCTCTCGTTCAAAATCGAAACCGAGACCTCGTTTGTGCGTGCACTGATGTCAAGGGTTGACGATCCGCCTAAGACTGTGACAAAAAGAACTTTGAGAATGTTCTCACTCGGAATTTGTTGAATCAGTTAAAGTGGCCCCCGTGCACCGTTTTGTGGAATATATGTTTAACCAGTTCAACTGGACAGCCGCTCGTATGGAGCAACTGGCCGCAAATCATTTTTTTTTAAATTTAATTATTTTTATAAACATGTTAATCTAATTATATTTAATCTATATGTTAAGTTTTACTATTTTTAAATATATTTACATTTTTAAACACAACTATATTATGATTATTTTTTACATATGAAACTAACCAAAATACTCTTATTTTAAAAATTAAAAATATAAATATATCAAAAATCGGTAAACATGAATTATAGGTTAAATATGATTATGTTAGCATATTTATAAAAAATAAAAAGGGCCCAACTGTGGCTGGCCACTGGGGATCACCCCTCATTAAGGTGGGCTCATTTGTGGAATTTATTTCATTTATTAGAGAAAATTTCATTCATTGTATTTAATTAATAAAATATTAAGTTCGTCTGATTTTAAAACAGATATAGATGAGTTACGAAATAAGCATGATTTAAAATGAGAACCCGTTACAATCCTAATCTCATGTGTGGACCACATAAATTTCTGAAAAAAATTGTAACTGATATTATTAAATAAATCATAATAAAGAAAATTAGTAGAAAAGAATCTATTATGTATAAAATGGTGAAAATGGGATAGGGTTCGTCACTTGAACCGATTCGGCATTGGCTTAAATGCTAACGGGTTCTCATTAGTAAGCATATATAGAACAGGTGCCCACCGTTCCCTTGGCATACAAGAAAATCTGTGCTAATCGGGGTCCTATAAATATATTTGAATGTGCGTTGGGAATGTGATCCAAGCCACGCAACGCATGCATCAAGAATCCCTGCAGACGACAGCCGCAAGTCAATTGAAGAGATAAGACATGTGGGGTATGCATTCGGAATCACTGCAGATACACGAAGACACAAGAGATGAAGAGAAACGTCGTGGGGTCCTTGACAATCGTCCAAGGCTGATAGGATTCCACCTAGCTCTAGCTTTTCATTTCGATGGCCATCCTCTAGCTACTTCTCCTTCAGCTTTGAATGGCCATCCAGTACTTCTGTCTCTGCTTTGAAATGTAGACAAATCTATCTCAAATTCTCAATCCTTTTTCTAGCTTGAAATGTAGCCAAATTATATTTTATTCGGGAGTTCAGTTTTAAAACGTCAGTCAATGACTTGATAACTTTTTTTCACATACTTGCCGGAAATGAATTAATATAAAAATAAAACGATTTTTTAAAATCAAATCTTAGTTATTTTAGATTCATACAAATATTTTGGAATTAATGATAAAAAAATGCATAAAATGTATTCCCAAGACATGTAGGCATCTATTATATTATTTCATTTTATTTTTTATTGGATTTATTCCATTTTATTTAAACATCGGTATATAAAAATTTCTTTAATATCTATAAATCTATTTTAAAATATAATATATAAAAGTTTCTTTAATATGTATAAATCTATTTTAAAATATAATATTTAGCTTACTTATATTTCAATTAAAATATGGACCATTTCTTTTCGACAATCTCCATTATAATACCTAATCATCGATTCGGGTGGTTAAGGGGCTGATAGCCTGACACCACAAAATCCATAATCCACACTCATATAATTTGAATCGCAGTCAGTAGCATGATGTAAGCTACATGACGTAGGCATTTGGAATCACTACGGCAGACGGCAGCCACAACTAACTGAGGAGATATGAGTATATGTTGGTTGTAGCTACAAATTATCCCGAGTAATCAGTTTCCTCAGATCACACGCGTTCATCACTTGTATGCCGGTTAAATTATTATATTTTTACATATAGGATAAATGAAAGCAAGTAATTTTCAAAGAGAAGATTATAAATACTTTTAAATTGAATGATCAACTCAAGACTCTGATAAAAATGATCTTCGGAATTGGAACCAACAAATGTCGAATGGGTTCGAGTGGGCCGCTGTGCACCATTTTATGGAATATACTTTTGACCAGTTTACGTGGGCTCCCTTGCGCCATTTTATGGAATCTATTCCTTCTGTTCTATTTAATTAAGAAAATATTAATTGGAACTAAAAATCGACAAAAATGGGCCACAAAATAAGCATGATTTTTAGAATAAACTCAAACCCATTAAAATCCTAATGTTACATGTTCAACAAAAATTCCTACTAAAATAGTTTTTATTAAGCCTATTAAAATAGTTTTAAGTGATATTATTAAAGAAATTATAATAACAAAAATAAGATTATATCCTCTTTTGTATGAGTTCCGGTGTTCTGCTTCACAAAAGTCCTATCTCCGGCGCACAGAGTACAGCTACAACTTATGAGCATAGTAACAGGGGTGAACTGTTCCAACTGCTAACCTCAACCCGAAAAGCCCATAGGAGCATGTGGCGCTCACTGTTTCAACTAATATGAGTCCTAAAACCTAATTAAAGGGATCAAGACATGTGGCGTATGCATTCAGAATCGCTGCAGGTGACAGCAGCAGCTACTTAAGGAGATGAATAGTAGACTATTCAGAACCAAGGTGCAGTCGTATTTCACCGGGTGCGCTGAGCCTCAATACACTCAGGTGTACTACACTTATTTTTAAAAAAAAAATTCATGAAGCTGTTAATTTAAGTATATTTAATATATGTATCAATGCTACTGATTTTTAAAAATTCAAAAAAGTATTTAAAAATCTCCAAAAATAATAAAAATTAATACACATATTAAATAATTTAGATTAACAATTGTGTAAAAAAAATTTCAAAAAAAGTTAAAAAAATAATTGTATGCATGGAAATGCATTGAGACACAGTACATCTGGGTGCATGCATCTGCACTAACCAACTGAAGAATAGTTTGAAGAGTAGACTTGAGATGAAGAGGAGATGGCGACAACACAACGCATAATCCACACTCATATAATTTGAATCGAGGTCAGCAGCTTGATGCAAGCTACATGACGTGTCCATTCGCATTAAGAATCATTACTGCAGACGACAAATAATTGAGGAGATAGGAGGATATGTGGGCGATTGGGTGTAGCTACGTACAAATATCCCCGAGTAATCAGATTCCACAAATCACACGCATTCATCACTTGTATACCGATTAAAATTTATACATATGTATAAATGAATGCAAGTAATTTTCAAAAAGAAGATTATAAATATTTTTAAATTGAATGATCTACCAAAGACTTTGATAAAAATGATTCTGTGAAGTGTTCTGAATGGGTTCAAGTAATTTTTCAAATATTGAATGCAAGTAATTTTCAAATAGAAAATTATAAATATTTTTAAATTGCATAATCCATCCAAGACTTTGGCAAAAATGATTTTGTGAAGTGTTCACTTGGAACCAATAAATGTTAAATCCGTTCCAAGTGGGCCCCTCTTCGTCATTTTTACAAATATATTTTGAACCCACTGTTTTGTGAAATCTATTCTCTCTATTGTATTTTATCAAAAAATTTAAGTAAAATATTAATTTTGATTTAAAAAACACGCAGATGGACCACGACATATATAAGTATCATTTTAGAATGAACATGAACCGGTTAAAATCCTAATCTTATGGGTGGATCGCACAAATCTCTGATGAAAACCATTTTAAGTGATATTATTAAATAAATAATATAAAGAAAATAAACGAAATAGAATCCACTCAAATAGTGAAAAATGGCATGGGCTCAATGCGAATGGGCTCAATTGACTATGGCCCATGGCTTTTGGCATCATGATAAAACAACTGATGTTAATCAAATTTAACAGATTGAAGCTTACTCACCAGTGGCCCCCAAAATGTGGTGACAATTCCGATGGAGTGTTTCCTATTGATATAGGCCACGTTTGGTAATTCACCCTGTGGGTGCGGAATGGCAAACCGTAGGGACACGGTTTCTCACGCCAATAATTTTTCAATTAATAATTATATTTTTCTATTTTTACTCTTATATTTTAATTATTTTTCATACCAATTCCCCTCCAACAAACATATTTATTTTAACTTTAATCTCATTATTTCATATTAATTATGCAATTATTGAACTATATATTTTTCTACTACTATCGCATATGGCAATTTTTTCTCATTTCACCATCAGAAAGCTTCGCCCATTAAAATTACAAAAAATGTTGCTGATTTTAAAAAATTTTAAAAAATATTTAGAAATATATAAAAATGGTAAAAATTTATATATATGTTAAATACACTTAAATTAACAGATGTATACAAATATTTTCAAAAAAATAAAAAAAAATTAAGTAAAGTAAACTCAGTGCACCCGACTGCATTGAACCAGCATCTCGAAAATCCCGGAAAGGTGCCCGTATTATCCGTAGCTGTGGGTGGCCCTAAAGGTTTGCACATCCAGATATTTGAATGCACGTCAGCACTGTGATGCAAGGCATATGCTGCACGCTGCAGATGACACGGATAGCTAATCGAGCAGATAAGACATTGCTATCAGGAAAAGACAAAAAAAAAAAAAAAAAAAAAAAAGAGGATCGATATGACGTGGTGTATGCATCCGGATCACTGCAGATCAAGACAGCTAATAAAAGGAAATATTAGGATGCAAACGGCGGCACCCTAGTCAACTAGGACATTACCAACTGTAAAGTGTAAATACGCCCAGTATTAAAGATAGAATCAAAATCCAACTCATCTATTTATTTAAAATTATTTTATTTTCCTAGTCAACTAGGACGTTGTCAACTGTAAATACGCCCAGTATTAAAGATAGAATCAAAATCTAACTCATCTATTTATTTAAAATTATTTTATTTTGGTAATGTACTAGGGGCGGGAATTGGGGCAAATTGTACCAGGTTAGGGGTTTGCTCAACCTTAGATTCTACTTTTTAAAAATTTTATTTGACCATACTTTAACATTGGGTCAAAACAACGATGGTTGGATCTTCATTTTTTTTTAATAAGTTTGTGGACAAACTTCAGATTGATATTGGATTAGTTTCAAGACACAGGTCGGGTAAAAAATACAGATCAAATAAGATAATTTTAAGAATTTATATATCAATCAAATATAAAGATACATCTATATTAAACTTAAATGTTATATGTTTTAATATTTTACTAATTATTAAAAAACACATAAATACTAAAACAACACAGAAAAATATAGTATAACTTTATTAAAATAGGTTAATAAACAATTATACGTAAGAGTTTGCAATTGAGAAGCACTAGGTTGGTCATTGTACCCAAGATACAGTTGAGCTAGAATTGTGGAGTAGGGTTCAATCTCACTTGGGATTTTCGACCCTAGTTTAAATTAGGAGCTTTTGGTCTCCGTAAAAATAATTGGGAGCATGATGTCTCCCTTAAAGATCATTAAGAGCTTTAGATCTCTCTTAACGATCAATAGGCACTTGTTGTCTCCACTATGAATGGGCTTGATTTGTAATATCTAATGTCATGTTGTATAATAATCATCAAAAAAATTATACGTAAGAATTATATATGTGTAAATTTATCTTATTGATTCTTATATTGTTTTCTAAATAAATTGATTATTCTTTGTTAATATAGTTAATTGTAAAAAATATATAGATAATTGATTATATAAAGTATTGTATACTCTAATGTATATATGAATAGATCTAAACATTTTAATAATTAAAATCAGTATATATATTTTTCAGCGAATGACGCCTAGATAATTTTTTGTAGTAAGGTGAAAAAATGATGTTATGTGATCGATGAATTTTAATTTTATAATTAATGTGAGCTTCCTTGGTAGTTCGCTGCACCATAGCTACAAGAAAGCAAATTTTTAGTGACATAAAAAGTTATCACTGTATGTATTTATACTATAATATAACTATAACCAAGTTACTATAAGTCTCATACTTAAAAAAAAAAAAAAAAAAGTTACTGTAAGTCTATCATAAAGGTTTTTGTAAGGCTTTTTCGAATTTATCTTTGACAATTTTTGTAATTAAATGGCCACTTTTTCCAATAATCATTATCTTACACCTGTGAACACTAGGGTTACGTGCTCATGCTGTTCTCGACCGTTGATCTTGGGGAGCTGAAGCAGAGCCATGGGATGCAGCACGCGCATCGAGGCAGAGGAAAATTCACATAGATCCCTGTTAGAATGAGAGCCAGCCTTTTTTTGCAAAACGGTCATGGCAATCTCAAATGTCCAGCCCCTGTCGTCCACTCCCACCATTCTCAGATTCGATAGGAATCCATCCCTTCAGCCCCATCCTCGACGTGCCGTTGTTGCTGCTCCTTTCCTCACCGCTGGCCACGCCATTGCCTTCCGTCGAATCTGGCCCGCATTTGGTTATCTCCTCTCCTCCTAGCCACTCCTTCCGTCGCTGCTGGCCACTCCTCCACTCGTTGCATAACCCAACTTACGTCCAATCCAAACCTCAGGAAGCATCCTGCTGCCTTCCTAGCCTCTGCCGACCTCTTTGAATTCCTGGAAAAGCTTTGGCCTATATTTTTTTTTATTATCGTTGTCTTCGTCATGATGTTAAATGTTTAAGTGACGTTGTTGTACTTTATTATTATTTTTTTTTTATCATTGTCTTCGTTATGATGTTAAAAGTTTTAGCGACGTTGTTGTAATTTTTTTCCTGTGACGTTGTTGTACTCGGAAACTTTTTGGTGTGTTTGTTAACGATGTTAACGACAAAAAGTTTCAAATTAAAATTTTTCAATCTAAAACTTTTCACTCTCCACAATTACCCTATTTTTTAATCATTTCTTTACATTTTTCTATACAACTACCCTATTTTTCAATCATTTCTACACAACTACCAACACAACAAACCTATCTATTTCAATTTTATCCTATTTATTCTTCATTATTACCCATATCATATCACATCATTTGACAACTTCTTATCTCTACAACTTTTCATCAAAAGTTTTATCCATTTCCAAATCTGGCAATTTAATTTTTAGATGATGCTTTGGTAAATTTGCATTGACCTAGCGTGATGATTCATTAGTTCTATAGTTGGATTACTTGCCAACATCTTTCTAATGATTTCCTTTTGGGTTTGAACTATTACCAAGGCTTAAGTTTGATAGAGTGACTTTGATGTTGCACGTGGAAGTCAACTTAAATTTGCAGAAACCCATGCTCAAATTTGCAGAAACCCAGGCTCTTCTTGGTGCTTAGCCCTTTTCTAATAAAATCTTTAAGTGGCAAGACAAGCCTGCATGTTGCTGCAAACTTGCATGATCCAATATTCATAGACTACTGGTTCCATTGTTGAGTTCTTTTTTTTTTTTTTTGATGAAAAGGAATAACTCTACCCCGACCCCTCCCCACAGTGGAAAGGGTTCGGAACAGAGTAATCCGAATAATTTATAGCCAAAAAATTGTCTGCACATATTTTTACAGCAATATCTTGTGGGGGGTTACCCCACCAAGACACATCATCCAATACAGACGCAGAAATACAATCAGCAAAAGCATGAGCTACAGTGTTACCCTGCCTAAGAACATGGTGAACCGAGATATTAGTATTGGCACACAGAGCCAATCTGATCTCCTCAATTATATGGCCCGCCGGGGAGTAGATGTGACTGGTATTCGACAAATAAGAGCACAAAAGTAGCGAGTCCGACTCGATCTGGACCACACGAAGCTTTAGATGCTGGGCCCATTGAATACCAAGGAGAAAAGCTTTCGCCTCCAGCAGAAGAGGGGCTCCCTTACCCCCAGCCATTTCCGACCCCTAGCCGCAATGAAATGGCCTCGAGAGTCCCTCACCACGGCAGAGATACCGGAAACACCCCTACCCTCAACGCGCCTGGCATCAACATTAACCTTGAAGGATCCCCCAGGCGGTTTAGTCCATCTAGGGACCAGCGGTGCATCCAAGTTGAAAGACTTGTGGAGAAGATTGACACGCCTCAATTGATCCACGAAATCCAGGCACCACGGAAGAATGTCGCGGTTCCATTGTTGAGTTCTAATTGGCCAAAAACCAGAAAACACATCGACAACCCATTACGTTGACAATTGAGGATGAAAACCATACATGCTTATTCTTATGCACATTCATCTGAGAAACACCACCTACATTTTTATTGACAATAATTATTTATGTCATGGTATAAAATTTTTTGTTCTTATAAATATATAATATCATTTGGGAATTGAATCGAACACCCAACCTCAAACCGAGTCATAAGTGTTATCATTAGGGTAGACTCCTGGTGGCAACCAGATCTAACTTTTAAAGTTGAGAAATATTACTTCTCTTTTTCATCAAAAAAAAAAAAAAAAACGTTAGTTCTCTTTGGGAGCATATCTTTATTGGTTATATGATCGTCCTAGGTAGTCCCATAAAGGGCGAAAAAGTCCAAATGATGATGTATATTGGATCGACTTGAGTTATAAGTCAATATATTTTATCAACCACTAACCCACCAATTTAAATAATAACATAATAATAAAAAAATCACAGAATACTCCATTTATAAATACCCCCACACATTTCTGGCCTCTTCATCATGAGCTGCTGAGAAATCAATCCTCGACTAGCAGTTTTCACATAAATATATATTTTAAGTAAATATAATTATCTAGATTTTTAATTTGAATGAAACTTTCTCTTAGATTAAAAATCGATAATAAGTACAATATATATAATGGATTTTCCATCTATAATTGCTAAATAACAAAACAAATGGGATTTCATGAAATCCTTTTCTGGTGATTCATCTTGCTTTTTTTATTTTTTTTTTTTTATTTTTTTTTTATGCCTCTCCTTCCCGTGTAGTTTTTATACTTTTGGGCGTTGAATGAGGGCAAAACTAAATTTTAGCATCCAAAGTCCACGTCATGATATTTGTTAAGATAAGGAGGTCTAAAGTTTTCTTTGAGAGTATATCTTTATCAGTTATATGATCATCCTACATAGAGGTGAAAATTAGGATAAATTGACCATCACTTGCCGCGAGCTGCTCCGATTTTACACAGGGTCGGGACAGGCCAGTTGGTCCAGCGGGGCGGGTCAGCATTCTGGGTTGGTTAGAAAATTTCTAGTCGGGGCGAGGTCGACAGCGTCCCGGTACTACCCGCGGCCGCGCCCTCATGAACCCGTTGCAGCTCTGCCACGTCTTTTGAATGTCTATTTATATTTTTTCCCGTACGTTCGTTGGCATGCTTCGGCGTGCGCACGCGCCTTTTCTCGACTGGCGTGGCCGGCTATTGGTCGTTCACTTCTCGTCCATCGGCTATTATGACTTATGAAAACGAGGAGGGAAAAGTAATGCACACATAAAAATTACTTTTGACGCCCATGTTTTAAAGCTAAAATTTTCCTTTTAAAAAATATAAATTGCTATTGTAAGAATTGGCCATGATGGATGAACTTACTGGAGTCCTCTTGTTGTGGAATTATTATAATCCTTACACGAACGAAAATTCTTGAAATTTTTTAACGGTCTGAAATAGTTGATTTTATATTTTCTTGTAATTTTAGACTTTTAGTATACTTTCATAATATACGTTTTACACAGTCCAATTAAACAAATTTTAAATACGGCCGAAACAGAATATGAAATGAATGGTAAAAAAGATATGTTTTACTAACACTTTAGTAATTACGTTTTACTTCTGCTAAATAGTAAAACATTAAAATTCTTAATCTTTAAATTTATCATATATGCAATTTTATATGAATAAGCATATAAATTTTTAAAACAATCACACCTTTGACCAGCATTTCCAACTTGCTCTATTATTTCAATACTTATCTTAAATCAACTTGAATTTTGTCCCGAAAACTATTAAAATTAGTAAAGATTGGATAAATCTTGTCCTGAATCAGCATGAAAATGAAAATCAAATGGTATTTTTAAGAAGGTAAGATTAGAGTTGGACGACCTTTTGTCCATCCCTACCCATTCTAATTTTCACCCATAATCCTAAGTAGGTAACCCCGTGAAGGGGGGAAAGAAAGTCCACACAATGACATATGCATGTATGATGTTAGATGATCGTGTATTGGATGGACTTGAATTATAAGTCAATATATTTTATTAAACACTAACCCACCAATTTAAATAGTAATATAATAATAAAATAAACAAATCGCTGAATACTCCATCTATAAATACCCCCACGCACATCTGGCCTCTTCATCACAAGCTGCTGAGAAATCAGTCGTGGACCAGCAGAAAATCAGGTAACGTTAATGTTTCCTCTAAATTTTATTCTTCTCTGTTCTTTTCTTTTCTTTTTATTTCCCTTATATATCCGTCCATCTGAACGACTACCTATACAAAAACAAAATTTTATTCTGCTTTACTAATTTCAAAAAAAAAAAAAAAAAAAAATTCAAAAGGTGAGGCTGAATCGTTCAAATTGGACCTTCGCATAGTAAAGCTTTAGGCGATTTAAAATTTTTCTAGAAATCCAAATTATTAATTTTCTTTTTTCAATTTTCAATTTTAGCTTTATACTGGAATTTTCTTACCTAAAATTAACCACCTAGCTGCTTATTAAAAAATTTTATGTACCCAAAGCAAACAAAATTTCAACCCCATCTGACGTTTATGTAGAAAGAGTGTCATGTACAACCGATTGCATGGTGCAATCGGTTGTGTTTTTTATTTTTTTATTTTTAATATTTTATTTTGAATCCAAACCATTCATCCCCTTTAACTTCGTTTATATTTGCATAATATAAAAATAATGTTATTTGAATTTATATATTATTCATAACAAGCGTAATTGAATGAGGTTATAAAGAATTATATTTTTCAAAATGATTATATGTAAAAGTTTTAAATTCATTTGATTTTTGGTTTATAGGCAAAATAAATAATTTCTAACATAATGCATGGATTGGATGTTAATCAACCAATTGTACATTAATTACAACAGATTGTATATGAGATTTTCTCACATATATAGGTATATATATTCATAAATCTCATCATTTCAAAATTTATATTACCAGTTTTGACCCCCGAAAAGTTGCTCTGTATGTATCTTTATTATAGATTTGACAATGTTCCGTAAATCTGAAATGTTAAATATATCAATTCAACGGTTGACTGATTATGTACCCACTGTATACTGATTTATAGAATTATTTGTCGTGGGTATATGTGTGGATATTAAAATAATTTTTATAATAGGCAAGCATGAGAATAAAAAAACATGTTTGTCAAACTAGAGATGTAAATTCCGTCCAGTTGACTCAGGTTGTACTCCTTTCAATCCTAATTCAATTTATAAAACTTTAACATAATCTTACATTCAAGCTTATTTTTCAGAGCTCTCATAAAAAAAAAGTTCTTATTTTTCAGCGCTCAAACCAACCTTAAATTAAACTTATAGAATTTGATTTAGTTTTAGATTATAAATCGAACTAATCCGCCGTTGAATGAAAAAGACCAATAGGAAAAGACAAAAGACTAGCAAAGAGAAAATTTAAGAAACTTGAATTTCGTACATTTTTATGAATGATATTTATATTATTCCATTAACAATACTAAAGATTAGAAAATTTCATTTAGATTGCACCAAAATATTTTTTAATATTATTAAAATTTAAGAATATTTTATGGAGTGCTATTTCTTTTATATTTTTGTTATAAAATTCCATTCATAGACGGTATATGCAAAGTCTATTTTAAAATGGTACAACTGATATCATAATTTAAAATTACTATATCTTTCTATATGTCTAAGCTAATAATAAAATATTTAAACAAATTTTTTTTATCGTAGGGTGTTATTGGTAACTATTAATATTGATGTATAAAATTTAGCTTTTAATATTTTTTAACTGGCATCATTTTGTGTTAAAAACTTACAATAATACTCTCATTTTTAAAAATCTCAAAAAATATATACATATGCAAAAAATGGTAAAACTTGGTTTATATGTTAAATATAGTTAGATAAACAAGTATACGAAGAGAAAAGAAAAAAATGTTATAAATGGATTTTTCGAGTTAGACTAAGTGTAACATTTTCTTAGCTTGAACTAACTGTGTCATTTCTCTTTAAAATATTTTTACTGTCTTAAATTAAAATTTATAACAACCATTTTTACCATGAATATCTTTCAATTCATATGTTATATAACAACATGATTGCTGCATAAGGTCATTTCAAGGTAACAATATTTAATTATTATTTATATATCCTCTAATTCTATACGTTAACATTTAAATTAGATTTCATGTAGTTGATCTTGTATGATGATTTTTATAATATATTATAATTTATATTGACATACAAAATCAGGTTAGATATGAGAATTCATCATACCATTACACTCATGTAGATGGCATGATTAGTTGAACGGGCCGACGCTTCGGTGTATTACACTAGCAATGCATTTCTATTTTCAAAATTTTTTTTATAGATACGCGGACTTCAGTTATATATTTAATCTTATAAATTTGATCCCTTTTTAAATTTGTTTGATATTTTATTTTCATTTTTTTATATTTACTCCTTTTTCGTTTATTTTAGAAAATCAAATTAAAACATTAGATATTTTTTAAAAATATTAAATTTCACGAGGGAAAATAAAGGTGACATCTACGTATTTATAAAAAAAATAATAAATTCCCGACCACGCAATTAATGCGCCCTAATGGAGGATCAGCATACCATTACAGCCATACCATTACATACGCTTCAAAAGAATGTAAAAATTGAAGAATGCTTAGATGCATTCATAAATGCACTAAAATGTAACAATAGATTATGAAGTTATTTATTCACCTACGAATGTGGTTTTAGTGAGTTTAGATATTGAACGTATACAGTTGAAGTTGATAAATTGAATTTTTTTTATTACATCAAATATTTGATTGGGATAAAATTTAGTTTACTAGTTAAATAAATGCTTATTTATTTACATTAATCGACCTGTTTTGTATAACTAATAAACGATTGAGGCGCTGCGTAACTTATGCATATTTTGTGGCCTTGCCATATCAATTCTTAAATAATTTTAAATTAGTTTACATGCAGGTGAGAAATTAAGAGGAAAATGTCAAACAACGACCGCAGGGATTTTCTATGGAGAGGATGTGTGTCAAGCTTTCCTCCTCCAGAAGGTGAACACATGAACGAAGAACATGAGCAGGAAGCAACAGTTCTGGTACAATTTATAGAGGACAATAATCCTAATGTCGATATCGTGCTCAGAAGCGGCCGCGGAGACTATGACATCCTACACCATGTGTTCCGTTGGAATACAACCGACCATGGGACCGTGTTTCGGGATGGATTCCAAGCAAGACCCCAACAAAATACTCCCAACAATATCTACTTTAATTTTATTGACCATGTCATTCATGGCGGTGCAATTGGTGATCCCAATTACCCTCGTCAGAATCACGTCTTCGTTAGCACATCACTGAGTAGTGAAATTTTTTTTCGGCCCAACCGAAGGATACAAACCATTTATCGGTACGAGATATGGGCTCCTGGTGGCATTTTGGCTGCTCAGACATTCGCTAACAGCAATCGTCGTTACCCGTACCCTGGCCAAGAGGAGATTGCCTTTGTCAATGGCATTGCTCCCCAATACATTCGCTCTGCACAAGCATTCCACGCTGAGTATGATGACTCTGACGACAGGTTGGTCAGTCTTCGTTTTAACTAATTTAAAGTACAGGGTATATTTGGTTAAAATAAAAAATTTTCCCACATCAAAAAGAAAAAAAATAAATAAATGAAAATTTTTCAAACTAAAACTTTTCAATTTTCATAATTATTTTATTTTTTACTTATTTTTCACATTTTTCCATCTAACTATTCTATTTTTTAATAATTTCTACGTAGGTATCCATACCGATAATCTATTTATTATAATTTTATTCTCTTTACTGATCATTGTTACCCATACTACATTACATCATTTTTTATCAATTTAAAATTTTTACATCAAAAGTTTTTTATCCAAAAGTTTTATTGCTTCACAAATACACCCGTATCATCCAAGTTGATATTTAATAATTTATGTATGTTTATGATCATTTTTGTTGAATGAATGAATGAATGCAGCCAGGGGCGTCTGGTGAGAACAAATATCGACATAATCGAAAATAGGCACTTCAATCCAATACCAACGAGGCGTCTTGAAATTCAATTTCCTGTACGTTATTACTATGAAACAGTCGAGGTTGGAGGGCAACAACAGCGCAGAAGGGTGAATTTGAACATTATATATTTTCCGGCACTCGAGCGAAGAAAGCGAGAAGCTGCTGCAAGACAGCTGTTGAACCAATCCGAGGCCGTGGAGTGGTATGGCGAAGAGGTGACCAACATCAATACCTACATTACTGCTGCATTCCGTTCAAGCCGTACAAATGAAGCTTATCTGTTCATGGGCAACGAGTATGTGGTGGTAGCGGGGTATGATGTTGGAAATGGGAGTACGGTGAACGGGTCGCCACTTCTCATTTCCAATGGGTTTCCATCTCTTGCCGGCACAGTCTTTGCGGAATATGGAGTAGATTGTGCTTTTGCGTCTCATGATGAGAATGAAGCGTTCATCTTCTCTGGAAATCTTTGCGCCCAGATAAACTATGCAGATAGACAGATCATCAAAGGCCCAATGACCATCGGTGCTATGTTTCCCATGCTTAAAGGGACAGAGTTTGATGACGGACTAGATGCGGCATTTGAGTCAACGATCAGGTATCAAGCTTACCTCTTCAAAGACAACGAATACGCTCTGGTAAGGTATGCTCCTGACGATGGAGACGCTACGATGAGCTATGGTCCTGATATTTATGACGTGGCCGTGACTGTCATCAATCTAAGTTATTCTGATTTAGGAGGTAGCGTCTTTGCAAGTGGAATCGATGCGGCTCTTGCTTCCCACAACACTAATGAGGCATATCTATTCAAAGGGGACTCCTTCGTGCGCATCAGATTTGTTCCCAACGATACAGATGGCCATGTCATTGATGGGGCGAAGCCAATACTTGCTGGTTGGCCTTGTTTGACGGGCATCTTGCCTCGTAAAAATGAGAGTTCTGATGGTTATGATGACAACACTCCTCCGACGTCGTCGTTACCTTCCCCTCCTCCTTATATCCACGACGAACTATGATCAACTTAAACATTAGGTATCTTACATGCACTCGCAGGAGTAATAAAGGATCGATACTACATCCATATGCTTATTGCAAGTGTTTGGCCTCATATCCTCCATAAGTAGCTTAATTTCTAGTTTCTCTTTGTTCTATGTATTCAGACTCTAGTCGATCAGAATAAACAAGGGTGTAATATTTCCCATCCAATCACATATAATTAGTGTGTTAAATTTCCAACTTCATGATGCTTTCACGGTATGGCATTGATAATAATCTATTATGCGCAGTTAGAGCCCCTACCCTCAATTTCATTCACATACTTTGGGACAACTCAATGATGTATACTCGACTCTCAAAAAAATAAAAAAAAAAACTGTATAAAAAGCACTTATGATTTTCTCAGAGGAAGTTGCCTATCCACTGTTCATCTTAGTTTCATGGCTAGGATCTGAAGCAGAGGCTTGGGATCTTTGGATCTTACCTGCACCTTTCCTCCCACTCCATCTTTCTTTTTCCATCTCTAGCAAATGAACATGGTTGACATTGGGCAGAAATCTAGCTGAACTAGTAATTATTGGTGTGTTTTGTTAGAAACCTTGATTCGGGTAATATGGATCATAGCAGAAGCACACACAATAACATAGGATCAAAGAAATAACAACAAAATTAAAAACAGGAAGATACCAAGATTTATATGAAAAACTCTTTAAACCAAGAAAGGAAAGACCACGGGAGAGAGATACCAATCTACTAGAATAAACATGTTATAGGGACACACATAAAACACCTCACACATATTCTCTCGATTTCTCACACGCACCCTAAACAAGAACACTCTGATAACTCCCATTTTCACGTCCCAACGGAACACCTCTCAAGGTTCTACTAAATCCCTAACTGATCCACCTATAAATAGAATTTCTCTAGGCTCTTATACAATCTCAGTCTCTCACAATTGAACTACGCAGGATACGCAATCCTAGTCCCAGTAGAATACAAGACAAACTTAACAAATATCCACCTTGGCTTGAATTCTGCATACATTGCACTTCAAAATGCATAAGGGCACCAATCTTGCACTCTGATTATGCATCAGCTACAAACAATATGAACTACATTCCATTTTCCAAAATCATTGCATTCTCAGGACTCCTTAGGCTCTCTTCGATCCAATGTCAATGCATTCTCAGGATCTCATAGCTACTGTCCATTGCAGAATTTTAGAAAATTCAGTCTACCTCTACATGCTCTCCATGCATCCTTAGCATTAGTACAACCATAGACGATCAAAGATCTGCTCACGAGTTGTTGCTTCAAAACATATTGAACTTAATTCCTCTTAATCAACCTCGATCTACATGATCCAACATGACTATTTCCGACAATGTAGCATCCTCTTGATCTACACCGCCCACAAAAAAGCACAACACCTCATTTCACCCAGATCTCCACATCAATGCAAAACATCCGTAGCTTTATGAAGTCTATTTACTCCACCTTAATTTGAACCACCTGTTAGATCCACACATAATCGAAGCAAAATTTTCCCAAAAAACATCAACATTGAGTTCAGAGTACCTAAAAACATAAAAATCCTTACTTGGATCACCCAAAACTGATTCCTAAATCATCCAATCAAGCTGCAAGTGCGCATGCTTTGGTGTACCACCTGTGCATCATATATACATCACATCACCTTTTTCTACATAAAGAGAAACTTCCAAAACATGCATGTATGCTTTTAGTGCATCTCAATGCACCAAGCATCATCTCCTTTCTTCTTCAAACAAGACTGAAAAATTCAACTTATGGTCAAAAAACGCCTCAACCAACAACCCTCTTCGCGTAGCCGTCCTGCCTTCTACGCGCCGTCACTATCGATCATCCAGCATCACGCCACTGCTATCTATACACTTCCACGCCTCACCTTGTTGCCTTCTTAAACGCCGACAAAAGACCCACTATGAAACCTGCAAATTTCAACCACCAAGTCACATGACCATGGAGGAACAATCCGCACGCCCCTTCAAAGTGACCAGGCCAGCACCTTGTAGATCTACCATCCTGTCAACACTGCCACTTGACGCCTTCACCACGAGCGAGCCCATTAAGTTCGCAGCCACAAAATCATGTGCCTTCAAAAAATAATCAACACCTTAATCTTGCCCATGAAAAATTGATCCAAATATGAAACCACTTCTCAAATCACAACCACAACCTAGCTCTGATACCACTTATTAGGAAACGTGATTCAGGTAGATACAAATCAGAACCGAAGCACACACAATAAAGTAGGATCAAAGAAATAACAACAAGATCAAATAGAAGAAGATTCTAAGGTTTACGTGGAAAACCCTTCAAATCAAGAAGGAAAAAACCACGAGAGAGAGAAAGATACCGATTTACTAGAATACACAGGTTACAGAGATATACACGGAATACCTCACACATATTCTCTTGATGCCTCATACACACCATAAATAAGAATACTCTGATAACCCCCTCTCTCACGTCCCAATGGGACACCTCTCAAGGTTCTACTGAATCCCTAACTGATTCACCTATAAATAAAATTCTTCTAGGCTCTTACACAATCTCAGTCTCTCACAACTGAACTATGCAGGATACGCAATCCCAGTAGAATACAAGACAAACCTAACATGTTTTGTGGTTGCGTTATGAACGAAGAGTGTTATGGATTAAGCTTAACGGAACAAGCAAACAAAGAAAATGAGAAAATATATTCACGTTGATCTTGACGAAGGATCAAACGTAGTTCATCTTTCAAGACAGAACAAAATCCTAGTAACAATCCACTAAATTAGAGAATGAATAATTCCTTACCCGCCCCCCCTCCGAGCCTACTCTCTATCTTCCTACTAACAACATAACAACCTATGATAAGATAACATACTTGGCATCCCTCCACTACCGTTTCTATTAAGACCCACACTGGACACATGCATACCATCTCGACCTAATTACAAATCCGAGCGAAAGCGTGGCCTAATGTTTCCACATGGACGTAGATTATGAAGTATGATACTGCTGGTTGATGAACCATGCTCCAGCTCCATATCATTGTCGCCCTCGTCAAAACCAACCTAGTCCTCCAGGTTGAGAGTGGGAAACACATTTTGGAGCTGCTTTTCTAGTTCCCACGTGTCATCAGTGCTAGGAAGTCCTTCCACCTTACCCAAAATTCTTTTTTGCTTCCTCGAAACAATGATGACATGGTGAACACCAACTACTTTCTCTTGCAAAAGCATAAATTTGCCAGAATCTAACAATGGAGGAGGATCAGAAGAAACGACCTCCACTACCAGTTTAAGAAGTGAGATATGGAAAAATGGATGCAGTTTGCTCCCCTTTGGGAAGTTGAGAGCATATGCTACAGGTCCCACCTTGCGAGATATCACATACGACCCATAGTAATGTGGAGATAGCTTGGATGTTCTATTGGGCCGACCAGATAATTGACAGAAAGGTTGTAATTTAAGAAAAATCGTTGGCCTACTTGATAGTCTCGTTGAGAGAATGCTTATCAGTAAAAGTTTTCATGCGACCTTGCGCAAGCTTCAAATTGTCACAAAGCAACTGAAGAGAACAATCACACTCAATGAGAAGATGATCGATGTCAGCTACCACTGAAGAAGATTTCTCATAAGGTGGGATGGACAGAGTAGGATAACCATATAAGGCAAAAAATGGTGTCATCCCAGCTGCAGAATTGTACCAAGACTGCCCATGGAAGCATGTCAAGCCACCTCTACAGACGCTGTAAAGAAAAACACCGAAGATAAAAATCAAGAGTACGGTTTAGGACTTCAATTTGGCTATTATATTGAGGATGGTATGCAGTAGAATACTTCTTTAGATGACTTCCCTGCTCTTGCAGCAGTGCTCTTCAAAAATGACTAGAGAAAGTGAGTTCTCTGTCATATATAATGGATTGAGGAAGCCTATGAAGTTTAACGACATCATTGAGAAAAACATTAGCAACTTTTGCAGCTATATAAGGATGGCTCAAAGTTGACACATGAGCATACTTAGATAAACAATCAACTATGACTAAAATAACAAATCTTCCCTGCACGGGAGGAAGTCCCTTGACAAAGTCCATAGAAATTTTAGCCCATATATGTCATAGAATAGAGATTGGTTGTAATAATCTTGTGGGTTTATGAGCAATAGATTTGACATGACTATTTTTTTAAGGTCTTACGAACTCTAACATGGACCCCAATTGGTGAAGAATGAAAGTAAGAGAGCTGCTAAGGAATAAGAGAACTGGAGAAAGCCATCACCAATTGACCATTCTTAAATAGAAAATTTCCAGAGAGGGAAAATCCATTAAGGACTGACCTGCTATCAATTGCTCACGAATAGGCGACAACGCAGAGTGCATTTTATTTTCCTCTACACCTACACCTCCCTTCGAAGCATTACACTCTACCATAAGCACTTTTATGAAATCAGGAGGTTTCAAAATAGGTGGCTAGCTCATGACTTGTTTCAGTTGATTGAAGGCCTCGTCAACTTCCTTAGTCTAAGAAAATGCATCTCGCTTAAGGAGATTAGTAAGAGGTTTAGCAAGGATTTCATAATGCTCGATAAAATGATGATAATAACTAGGAAGTCCAAGAAAACCCCGAAGTTGTTTAACATTTTTGGGTTGTAGCTATTTTTGAATACTATCAATCTTGTTTGGATATGCCTCGATACCTCTTGTAGAAATAATGTGGCTCAAATACTGTAGTTGAGATTTATAGAATTTGCACTTCTTACTATTGGCATATAACTGATGTTGTTGCAAGGCAGTAAGAGCTAATTCCAAATGACGCAAATGGGGAAGAACTATATATATAAGGATATCATAAAAAAAAGAACAAATTGTCTTAAAAAAGGAGCAAACACCCTTAGACTTTGAAAAGTAGCAGGTGCATTTGTGAGACCGAAGGGCATAACTCGGTATTCATATTGCCTCCAACGGGTCCGAAAAGAAGTTTTATGCATATGCAGCTCATGCAAATGAATCTGATGATACCCGCTTGTAAATCCACTTTAGAAAAAATAATAGCCCCAGTAATTTCATCAAGCAATTCCTCAATCACTAGAATTGGAAACTGTCCTTAACTATAATAGTGTTTAGAGCCTGATAATCAATGCAAAGACGTTATGAACTATCTTCTTTATTTTTTATTTTTTACAAGAAATATTGGGGATAAAATGGACAACACTGTGCCGGATCCACCCTTTATCCAACAACTTCTGCATCAGATTTTCAATTTCTTTTTTCTTATGAGTGTGGACATCTGTAGGGTCTTATAGAAGCGAGAAGAGCATTTGGAAGCAACTCAAGGCGATGAATAATGTCTCTCAAGGGAGGCAATTTCATAAGTTCCTTGAACACATCATGAAATTTGTCCAAAACCTAGTCCAACTCCATGGAAACTTCTGTGTCCCTTGGCAACCGTAGCACAGTTGATCTCTCTCGTAACATAAAATTTTTTATTTATAGGTGATGATGATCAAGGCCTATGAAGCAGATCTGGTGCTTTTTTCATCTTGTGAATCAAATTGATGGGTTGGATTTTTGAATCCGTGGTTGCCTTGGGCTGATCTAAAAAATAGGAGGTTGCAAATGGTGACTTGATTTCGCTGGCCTGGAAGGAGGACGACATTCGCCAACATGGATCCTAGAGAAGATGGACTCATGCCGACTTGTTTGCTCATGTTATGCTATAATAATCGTCCACTGGTTGGGTGGGTTTCGCATGCAGCAATGGCTAACCGAGCGAATGAAGGTTGCACGAATAAATGGAGGTGGCGGAGCATAGTTGAACAGTGCTTTGATGGTATATTTGCTATTATGCACATGTGAGACTGTTTTGTAAAGTCTTCGAAAATCCAACCTTTTTTTGTAAAATCTGGACGACCAAAAATAAAAACGTGGAGGACATGGACATAGTATGGTAGGTTTATTATGTGTGAACATTCATAATTTAAAATTTTATATAACACAATTATGAAAGGTGTAAGGACAACTAAAAATATATATTAATTTTAACAAAAAATAAGAAAATTTTGTTATGAAAGGTGCATGGATGATTAAAAATATGTATTATTTTTAGAAAATTAGTTTTTAGAATGAATTTTATAAAAATTTATAAAATTTGATAGTCATGATTTTTTTAGGGCGAGTGAAGATGCATTGACTCTTTTAATTTGAGGATTTTTTTAAAAATAATTTTTATTTAAGAATTGGAAATAAAAAATGAAATTTGATGAAATAAATAAATAAAGTTAATTATTTTAATAAAAAAAATTTGACATCTTTAATGTACTTTATAAATTGAGAAGTAATATTAGATATCTCAAAATTATTATCTTATACTTTTTGTAATAAAGAATTAATTTTGTAGTTGAATATTAGAATTCAAGTTATTTAGTTATTGGACAAAGCTGTTTCTCTAAAATACAAAATCAATCTATTTAATAAAAATTTTAAAAAGGAACTTACGTTACATATTTAAGAAATTTTTTATTATTAAAGAATTTCATAGATTTAGTATGTTTAGATATGACTCGACATCTCAAAATGTTAATTTTTGTATTTTACATTTTTAATATAAAAGGTGTGTATATATATATATATATCTGTTTTTACTTATTTAATTTACATTTAGTCATTAATATAAATATTACTTCTTAAGATTCTTTGATAATGGATTTAATATTTGCTAGTAATAGTACTAATCCCTGTTTTATTCTCGCAATAAGCATCATTATTTATTCTGTTTGTAAATTTTGTCAAAATTAAATTTGATATGGGACTATCAAATTATACTTTGTAGCTTTTCAATACATGATATAATAATTAGATCAAAGATCTTGTTCAGTGCACCTAGGTGCAATAGGACTTTAGTGTAAATAATGAGATGAACACTTTTTTAGTTAACTATTATAAAATTATTAATCTAAATATATTTAACCTATAAACCAACTTTTACTATTTTTGAAAAAGTATATATAATTATTTTGAATTTTTAAATATAGGAGTCATTTTAAACATCCACAATATCTATATATTTAAAAATTTATAATAAATCTATACACATCTAAAAAAATTAAACTTAATTTATAGGTTCAATGCATCTAAATTAACAATTTTGTAAAAAATAGAAATATAACTAAGTGGTCCAAAGACCCCTTTTGTATTTATTTTTATTTTTATATAATGCTTTCCCATGCGAATAGATATTATAGATTCTAAATATATGAATTTTTATTTTTAATTTATTTAAATTTTTGTTTTTAAAATCCAAAAATCGGCATGCATAAATAATGTAATTTATTTTAAAAATAGAAATATTTTAAAAATTACAATTATATATATTTAGAAGATACAAGTTTGGTTCTACATGTTTATTCCATAAAAACGAAATATAAAATGGGCCTTTTTATTAAAAAGACGAGCTTTGTTGATTGGGAGCATAGAAGTCGCATGCTCCGGGGCATGCAAATGGGCTCCTCATGAAATCCTGCTGTATTTATAAATTTTATATTTAATATAAGTGTTTATTAAATTAATTATTCTACATTTAAATAAATTTAATTAAATGAAATAAAAAAAATCCAAAAGAAAGAGGAGAGAGATTCGACCCGTTGGACTGCGCTTGGAAGCGGGCAAGTAGCGGACAAGCTAGATGGCATGAACGGTTAGATGGAGATGGGAATGAAGGTGCGGCGAGGAGTCGGAGATCTGGCAGGCAGAACCGTTGTCGTCCCTGTTTGGACGCTGGTGAGAATAAGATTCTCAATCTCATCCATGTCGAATTGAGATGTTAGTGGAGGGGAATTGTGCTGCTCTAAGCCATGACCCTGTTTGCTACAACGGATGATGGTAGAAAATTACAGATCTAACTGTTTTCTTCTTGGCTGAAATCCATACGATGATACCGTATAATCTCAAAGAACATGGAACAGAAGAAGCCCCAGTCATGGAGGATGGTTCTAAAATTTGCCATCCCTGTGGGGGAGGTGGAGAACAAAATTCAACAAAAAATTTTGATTTCCATTTGGTTCGAATTTGGGTCCTAAATTAAATAAAGGGGAAACAGAAGAGGATCTTGGATCCGAACAATTTGAATAAA
The DNA here is from genome assembly GCA_030490835.1 of Annona cherimola. Lineage (NCBI taxonomy): Eukaryota > Viridiplantae > Streptophyta > Magnoliopsida > Magnoliales > Annonaceae > Annona > Annona cherimola. The sequence goes on from CM059976.1 coordinate 14,352,311, forward strand.
AATTTCAGGGAATTTCATTGATTATAGGAGTAATCTCCACTGATTTTTACAAAGAAAAAAAATTGAGAAATGAGAATAGAACAGAGTTGAAAGAGCAAAATGAAAGAAGAAGAAGAACAACAAAAATGATCTTGCTCAAGAGGAGCTGAGAAAAGGGAGAGCAGAGAGAAAGCCAAAGGCTGACAAAAAATGAGATCTGGAATCAACAACCCTTTCCGTTGACAGGCTGGCTATTTATAGACAGAGCCACCGACCTTCCTGATACAAGCCAACTCAGTATCAAATGCTACCTTAGTATGATTCTTAACAACACCCGCCTCTCAAGAACAGCTTCGCCCTCGAAGCTGAAGGTAGAAAATACAATTCATTATAGTCGGCAAGTATAGATATCAGGAAACCATCCATGATTGGGAATCCGCTTGGATCCCATAGTAATTGAATCCTAAAACAGAAATCCACAGTAACTAGAGATCCTCCTGGATCCCACATCTGCTCAAGCCAACTGTCACTCATTTGGCAGTTCACACCATGCACTGATTGCAAATAGATGTTCAAGTCTCTGTTAGCACCATCAAATTCGTATGCATGAACTACTTGGATATGCTGTTTTTGCATTACTTCAAACACCGCAATATCCATTACGCAATCGACGCTCAGCATCATTCCGCCAGCAACTGCAACTTCTTCCTCTATTCCTGCCTTCCTTCCCGCCTCCGGCAATTTTACTAGATGTTGATTGCTGCACAAGGAACGAAGTATTGATGAATTACAGACTCCCTTATTCTCCAGAACCAGTTGGTCTTTCTCGTCAAGGTTCGTCACATCAGACGCAAAATTGCCGTCTTGCTTAGATGTAACAAAAGCAATCATTCCAGATTCATCTGATCTCAATTGTGACTGCCGACCATTGGAAGTCATCAGTTCTGTTGCCAAACTTAGCTAATCAACCCTTTGTTGATCGTTAATACAGATAGATCTATGAAATCTCTCCATTGCAAGCCTTTCCAAAGCATCAAATAGTTGGGATTGTTCTTTCAAACTCCTCTCCTGCGAATCAAATCACTGCATGGACTCCTTTGAAAACTTATCCACTCTTTCAAAGTTTTCCTCATCTGGCAATCGAGATTGTCTGCCTTCGTCTTCAATGTATATAACTTCGTATTCAAGGAATCCACCACCTTCCCTACTGAAGAAACCTTCTCCTCAAGTTCACTGATTTTCCAACCATTTCATCCTGGCGCTGCTCCATACGCATCACACTCTCCTCTAATCGGTTGACCAAAGTCATCGAAAAGCATTTAAATCAATCAGAACCGTGCTTTGATACCTTTGATAGGATCCGATTGATCTGAATAGAAAATTGCAAAGGAATTTTATTGATTTTGTGAGAAATTCTCACTGCTATTACAAGGAAATTAAAAGAAGAAAGAACAAGGATAGAGAAGAATAGGGAAGATGCTCGTGATGAGCTAAAGAAGGAAAACAAGAGCACTCTGTTAGAATTGTACTCCTATAAGGTGTCCTAATTAAATTATAAGTCTTTGGATTTAAAGATAGCTCAGTCATATCTAAAATGTGTACGCAATCCGAGTTCACGTAGAACTACACTTCTAGTTGAGTCATGATGGGAAGGACTCTATAAATAGAGGAGTCTAGGTCCATCTCTCACACATTTACATCACAAGTGGTTCCCATCTACCGCTAGTATTATAGGGAGAAGTGTTGGGGGAGAAGACCTCGTACTCTACTCGGTCTACAGGTGGAATCTACACACATATGGATTTAGGTACGCTTCCGCATCACATGATTTCCAACATGTGGTATCAGAGCCCATGTTTCGATTTTGGGTATTATAGATTCCACCCATAATTTGTATGAAAATTTATCTGTGAAATTATTTATGTTGTTACGGATTAATTACTTGATTATTTTTATTATTATTAAAATCATGCCATATCACTACCTGTGTATATTCTGGATCATGTCACACGGAGTATTCATTATTGAAGTAGAATATTCATTATTGATATTGGTTATATGAATGCGTGGTGAATGGATTTTACGGTGGATTCAGCATGAATATGAAATATTTATATATGCATTATGCTATAAATTTTATGACGGCATGCTCATGGAAATCCAAGTAAATTCTGCCTAATGTGAATTTAATTCCGGTTTAATTAAAGACACAGCACATGGATTCAGTATTTGTAGAATGATGCTTTCATGGATTCAGCCATGGTCTTGCTGTCACCGGGATACGTATTTCCATCTTCTCACATGGATTCAGTTAATTTTAAGCAACATGTCTGTTCAGAGTCGCCCGACATGCTTTAGGATTTCAATTTCTGCTGAGATTCATAATCTAATATAATGATAATATATGGATTTAGACCCCGTTATTGTGAAAGGGATTTCGGTTATGATTTCATCAGACCCATTACACTGTTAAATTATAATAATAATAATAAGATAAACTGCCATACCCGATGCCTGCCGCTGCCATGCCCGAATTCTATGTGTGTTGCCGGAATCAGAGAAGAGGGCAATCAAGCACGCCTGAACCGATGGTTGCTGCCGGATTCAGAGACGATGCCAGAAAAGAAAGCCGGCAAATTATGGCGAGACGCTGGAGCCAGAAGACGCTGCCGGTGGAGACACTGGAGGTGCTGGAGACGACCAGAACGACTGCTGCTGGATGGAGACAGCTGCCGGAGCTGGACAGGCGCTGGACGGTGCTGGAACAGATGGCACCATCGATCTGCTGTCGCGACGAGGACATCGCTGCCGGAGAAGACACCAGGACAACCGACCACTGCTAAAGGCGGCGACAGAAGAGATGGCGACAGCGCGCGACGCAGGAGCACTGCAGTACGATCGGCCGCTACTTGCCGAAGAAACCGGCACCGGCGGCAGTAGACTGGCGAAAACGGCCGAGAAAGGCGGCGATTGGCCGGGGCAGCGATGGCGGGAGGCGCCGGCGGGCTGAGACGGTGCATCTGTGCGGCTGGATTTGCCGCTGCGCTGACGTCGCCGGTGGCTCCTGGAGACCGCCATTGCTGTTGGCTGCCGGAGACGACGATCGCAGCAGATTTGGGTGGCGACGGAGACAGCAACGCACTTGCCGCTGTTGGCAGGTTCGGCGCAGGAAGGCAGCGATCGGCCGCTACTTGCTGGAGAAAGAGGAGCCAAAGCAGGCGCCGTCTGCCGGAGAACTGCGGCGTTGTAAACGCCGGGCGACGAGCGGCAGGTACCGGCGGCAGCAAGCGGGCGGACGGCAGCAGCGGCCGACGGCAGTTCGGCATGCCGGGCAGCATGGGCAATAGGTGGGTTTCGGCGGCGGCTGCTAGGGCATGTGCGGCTAAGGCTTCTCTTGTTTGGGGAAGAAGAGAAGATTTTTTGCAAATAAACCCTGGACAAAATTTGCAAATAAACCCTGGATAGAAATTTACAAATAAACCCCTAGCTATATATATATATATATTTTACAACTGGGTTTTCTTCCTGGTTAAGCTGGACATGGGCCTGGGCCTTTTCCAAGTCTGCCCACCGGCCCAACCCATATTCTGCCAGCCCATTTCACTTGAACGGGCCTCAAGCCAAATAAGCCAATCAGTTGGCCTAGTTTAGCTAAGCCCATTTATGGCCCCTTTTTGTGCCTGGGCTTGAACCAACATAAAGCCCATGCGGTTGGCCCATTTTAGGAGGCCCATTTCAAGAAGCCCATTGCACTTGGGCGGGCCAACTTCTCAAGCCCAGCTTCACAGGTCCATATGGGCGGCCCGTTTTAGCCCATAACAGGGTAGACCCAAACCCAATAGCCCATATATGACATGTGGCATGTTTATAAACCGTCCAATCATAAATTAACATAATTCTTGATCCTTTTATCCAAATTGGACGATCAAATAGTCATTTTCTATATTTTTGGACATTTTGGAACTAATGGAAGGGTCTGATTAAGCTAAATAGGTAAATAAATCTGACTTTTGAATATTTATGCAAATTTTTTGAATTATATGTGCAATTAATTCATGTGATTGGTATATAAATGCCTATTTAGCAATATATATTTATGATTTATTGCTTTCTAGTTAATTTTAAGCATGCAATGTATATATATATATGAATAATTATATAAACTATTATTATTAAATTTTATAGTGAGAATTACATTCCATGGCATTACTGGTTGTTGGTGTCTAGGCAAGAGGTATTGAAGAGGATCACGTGGTTATTTAATTAGGTCCCTGCTATGCAGGGGGAGCCTCCCACGCCCCACCTCACTTACCTGGCTGACCAAAAGAAATAATATGGAATTTAATCGCACATAATGAATTTAATAATCATTATTATTGAATTATTCATATATATATTATACTTTAATTATGTATTTCTAGTTGCCCCAAAGGGTCTAAAATATATTTTCAAAATTATTAATTAATGGAGAAAATATTATTGTTTATTTTTCTCATAATAGAAATTGCAATTAATTGTCATTATGCAATTTATGTTTAATAAATATTGTTCATCTTTATGTCTTATGTTGCCCTGAAGGGTCTAAGATATTTAGTTAATCAAATTTATTAAACAAAGAGAGAATAACATGATTTTTCCTCTCATAATAGAAATTGCATTATTAAAGAATATTATATTATAGTTTTACTCGAAGGTAGCTATAATTTAATATTTGTCAATAATTAACTAGAACTACATAAACGCGGAAAATTTTCTACTTGAAGGTGGAGATTTCTTGACTTTATGTATTCATAATTAATTATTAAATATTATTGTTGATCATAGCATTATTGACTATAATCATGCATTATTGCTTGTGTGATTAAATTTAAAATTTTAGCTATGATTAATTAATGGAATTGTTACATAATATTTTATCTGAATCATAATGGTAATGTGAGCTTAATCATTTTTTTACATCTGTGACTCCTGTTCCTCTATCTCATTTGTCTAATATCCCGACACTGAATGGATCAAATTACTCTGATTGGCATGAGCAATTACTTATTACCTTAGGATGTTTGGATCTGGATTTAGCCCTTCGTGTTGCAAAACCTAATGACTTAACGCCTGAAAGTACTGATAGTCAAAAGATTCAATTTGATAAATGGGAGCGTTCCAATAGATTCTCTCTTATGATTATAAAGAGTACAATAGAAAGGAAAATCAGGGGTTCAATTTCTGACCCTGAAAATAAAAGTGCTAAAACTTATCTAGACTCAATTAAGGAAAAAAATTCAGTGGGTCAGATAAAGCATTGGCTGGAATGCTCACTAATAAATTGACTTCAATAAAATATGATGGCATTTGTGGAGTGCGAAAGCAGATAATGGAAATGTCAAATATAGCTGGGAAACTTAATGAACTAGGGATGAAAATCTCTGACTCTTTCCTAGTCATATTTGTCTTAAACTCTCTTCCATCTCAGTTTTCTCAATTCAAAATCTCCTATAACACACAAAAGGAGAAATGGACTTTAAATGAATTAATATCCATGTGTGTACAAGAGGAAGAGAGATTAAAGCAGGATAGATCAATGACTATCTATTTCACATCGACTTCTAAGCAGTACAAGTCAAAGAAAGGAAAAGGGAAGAATAAATTTCCATTAAAGAAAGACTTAGAGGATGTTAAAGAAATCTATATATGGACTTAAACAAGCTTCCCGACAGTGGTATTTAAAGTTCAACAAAGTTATCACTTCCTTTGGATTTACAGAAAATATTGGTGACCAATGTATATATCTGAAGTTGAGTGGGAGCAAGTTTATATTTTTGATTCTATATATAGATGATATTTTGCTTGCTACTAATGATTTAGGTCTTTTACATAACACTAAAAATTTCCTTTCTAAACATTTTGATATGAAAGATATGAGTGATGCATCATGTGTCATAGGAATTGAGGTTCATCGAAATAGGCCTAAAAGACTTTTAGGGTTATCACAAAGGACATATATCAATAAAATTTTAGAAAGGTTCCAAATGTCCAATTTCTCATCATGTGAAGTGCCAATCTTTAAAGGTCAAAAATATGGTCTGCATCAGTGTCCACAGAATGAGATTGAGAAACAGGAAATGAGGTTCATCCCATATGCTTCTGCTCTTGGGAGCATGATGTATGCGCAAGTTTGCACACGTCCTGATATCAGTTATGCAATGGGATTACTTGGAAGATATCAAAGCAATCCAAGAATGGAACATTGGAAAGCAGTAAAGAAAGTAATGCGATATCTCCAAGGAACTAAAGATTATGAGCTCATATATATAAAAAAAAACTGATCAATTAGAAGTGATCGGTTACATAGATTCAGATTATGCTGGTTGTACAGACAGCAGAAGATCCACATCAGGCTATGTTTTCTTATTAGCCGGTGGAGCAGTTTCATGGAAGAGTGGGAGACAAAATCGTGTAGTCGACTCTACCATGGAAGTTGAATTTGTCGGCTGTCATGAAGCATTCTCACATGCACTTTGGTTGAGAAAATTGATCTCAGAGCTTAAAATTATGGATTCTATCTCTAGGCCTCTGAGAATCAATTGTGACAATTCATCAGCGATTAGCTTCTCCAATTATAGAAGGATTACTGGCGCTAACAAGCATATTGATACTAAGTTTATGTCAGTACAAGAAAGGATTAATGAACATCTGATATCGATTAGTTTTGTTGGTACTGCTGACATGATTGTTGATCCCATGACTAAGGCCCTGGCGCCTAAGGTCTTCTCTGGACATGTAAGAAATATGGGTCTTGTTATGTGGGACAATTATTGATGTAATCGATACATTTTGAGATCTCATGTTGGATGATTATTTTCTTTTTGTTTCATTATGGTATTTTGTTGACAATTTTATGTGATTTGGAAACAAAAGATTTTATCTATTTGATATTAATGTGGGACATTAAAATTACATAATTGTAAATCTGCCATTAAGAACTTAGTTAAGTAAGTTTGTTAATATCGTGATGCATGGAAGGAAGTATGTTTATATTGCATATAACCGCCATGATCCATGTTGACAAATTATCTTAACTTAAGTATTAAAGTTGGATTGCGTATGTAATAACTGGGCATGTTTTTCAAATGAGTGCACTCGTCCGGTAATTTTTCAAATGTTAAATCCAAGGATTGTATTTTAAGTATAATTTTTCTTTTCTTTCTTAATTTTTTATTTTAATTAGGCCAAGTGGGAGAATGTTAGAATTGTACTCCTATAAGGTGTCCTAATTAAATTATAAGTCTTTGGATTTAAAGATAGCTCAATCATATCTGAAATGCGTACGCAATCCGAGTTCAGGTAGAACTACACTTCTAGTTGAGTCATGATGGGAAAGACTCTATAAATAGAGGAGTCTAGGTCCCTCTCTCATACGTTTACATCATAAGTGGTTCCCATCTACCGCTAGTATTATAGGGAGAAGTGTTGGGGGAGAAGACCTCGTACTCTACTCGGTCTACAGGTGGAATCTACATACATATGGATTCAGGTACGCTTCCGCATCACATGATTTCCAACACACTCAGATCTGGGTTCCCCACTCCCTGCATTTGAACTGCGTAGCCTTTTAGAGACAACTTCACCGATCTCCCTGTGTCAGCCAGCTCAGCACTGAAGTGGCAGAATACTCAAGTATCCCTGTATCTGAGTGGTGCCTGAATGCACTCCCTGGGTCGGAGCTGATAGCTCAAAGAGATCACACAATCAGTTACTTTATCTAACTCTTCCACCATGTGTTCACTAGTCGGCTCCATGGGCCCATCAAGACTAGGCCCACCATTGACAATAACGGTCTTAACCGTCACAGTTTCAGCTGAAGCATCCTACAACACAGGGGGTCCTAACATCATTTACAGCTGCTTGCGCGTAGAGTTCTAACCAGATAACCATTTTCCAGCATCGATGACACCCTAGATAACCATTCCAACAAAAACTCGTGCATGGAGTTCATCAATGTTTAGGACCCAATCCGCAGCGTCGCCTTCACTACTGTCTTCTACCTGCTTGTGGCTGCATGGACTGTGACACGTTTTGCAATGCTACTTCTGACAACATCACTGGTCGTATACTTTACGAATTAGGGTGGGAATTAGGGTGGGGCGGGTTCCCCGACCCTATTTTATATTGGGGAGGTAAAAAATTTAAAGTTTTTTTGAAAATGCGGGTTGGGCGAACCAACCGTATCGGGACTTTTTTATACCATTTTTGACTTATCAACCAACTTGACCCGTTGACCCGACCTGCCTATCTTAGTTCTTCAAGATGCAAATAAAATTTTAAATAAGATATGTTTCATTAACTTATTCTAATATTTATGTTTTATTTAAATAATGATGTTTTATTTTGACTAATTATTAATAGTTTGAAGCATATAATATTTAAATTTGACATTTATATATTTTTGTACTTGACGTGTTTATAAATTTTTAAAATTATCTTACTTGACTTGCAATTTTTTTCCCAACCCTATTTACGATGGAGAGAAACGACAACATAAACAGGGGGCTGATGGAGTTATCACTTTTCAATCGAGAGAAGGGTTGGGAAACCATGTTCGTCGCCACGTTCCTATTTCTTTTTTGTTCTCCGAGATGGATCTCTCAGTTAGGCATTCGATGAGTTTTTTTTTCCAGCCCACGAGGGGTAATAATGCTAATATGAATGGGGTGAAATAGCAGAAACCCAACGCATTTTGCAGCAACGCCCTTGATGTGGCAGCAAACACGAAGACGGTGGGCCTGGTGCATTGAATTTTCGATCCGCCAGGTCGCATTGAATCGGGACACTATTTGTTCATGGGCAAATAGTATGTGGCGGTAGCAGGGTACGATGGTGGAAATGAGATGGTGGTGAATGGGCCGCCGCTTCTCATTTCTGATGGATTTCCGTCTCTCGTGACGACAGCCCTTGCAGAATATGGAGTTGACAGTGCTTTTGCGTCTCATGATGAGAATGAAGCGTTCATCTTCTCCGGAAATCTTTGTGCTCAGATAAACTATGCACATGGGCAGGTCATCAAAGGCCCAATGACCATCGCTGCCATCTTTCCCCTGCTTAAAGAGGGTATAGGTTCGGGCTTTGGAGATGGAACAGATGCGGCGTTTGAGTCAACAACGAGATATCAAGCTTACCTCTTCAAAGACGAGGAACACGCTGTTATGGACTATGATCCTAATCATTTTCTCCGATTGAGCATCACTTCCATCATTTCTGGTTACAATGATCTGGCAGGTAGCGTCTTTGCAAGAGGAATCGATGCGGCTCCTACTTCTCACAGCACTAATGAGGCATATCTATTCAAAGGAGACTCCAACGCGTGCATAAATTTTGTTTCCGACGACGTAAGTGGCCATGTCATTGATGGGTCAAGCCGCTACTTGATGGTTGGCCCTGTTTGTAGGGCATCTTGCCTAGTAGAAATGAGAGTTCTGATGGTTATGATGACTGCACTATTAGTGCTATGCCCACAGAGCCGCAGATATCACCTCCTCTGCCGTCGCCGTCGCCTTCCTCTCCTCCTATACCCATGATGAACCATGATCAACTTATACACTAGCTATCTTACAAGCATGACTAATGAAGGATCGATGATATATATGTATGCTTTATTGCAAGTGTTTGCCTCCATATCCCCCATTCGGCCCATAAATACCTTAATTTCTAGTTTTTCTTTGTTCTATGTATCCATACTCTAGTCGATCGGAATAATAAGGGCGTAATATTTCCCATTCACTCATGTGTAATTAGTGTGTTGAATTTCCAACTTCGTGATGCATACATGGTATGTGGTATGATAATCTTCCATCAATTTAATACTAACATTATGGGGCGACTCAACTGTTACTCTGGCCTTAAAATTCAACCAGGGAACTCAGGCCCACGTACATGCTGACATGCAAGTATGCAATTTATGGATGAATATTTGTAATATGTCAGTCGAGAAAATTGATTCAGGCTATGTTTTTAATGTAAATTTCCAACATCAATCATATGCATATGGCTGAATTAATTATTATAAATAGTAATTCTTTAAAAAAAAATTTAAACATCCACTAGCCATATTCCTCCAATCTTTAATATCGTACTTGATTTAATCCACCTGTAAAATAATGAGCTAATCCAAACATGATTAGCAAGTAGAAATCACTTAAAAATGGATAATGACATAATTAAAACTTAAATTATAGAAAATAATTATTTAACTTAATAAATAAATAATTAGGCAGCAAATTTTGAAATGCAAAATCTAACCTTGCTATTGAGTCCAAAAATATTAAAATAAAAACTTGACCACCTGACCATAAAATTTAAAGTTAATTTACAGAAATTATCATTTTTTTTTTATGTCAACAGAAATTATCATTAAACCGGTTAAATGGCTAAAAAATTTTCATGTCATCAATGCTCCGCCACTGGATTCGGCCTAATTGGACTTCATACAGGCTGGGCTAAGCCCAACTCTGGCCCAGGCTCCTGAACATGAGATCGAAGAGCAAATTCTTCCTGATTAGAGTGGTCATACAAACATTCTAGGGATACGTCCTCCCTAAAATGTTAATTTTCTTGTAGTGGCATATACTTATAAATATTTAATATCATTTGAAAATGAATACAAGCTTATTAATATTTATAAATATTTAACACGTAAAAATTTTAAATATTTAACTTTTGGCATCATGACTAAACACAAATGGATAAACATCCAGAGTTCAGTTTTAGAAAGTGAACCAACTACTTCATTACATTTTCAACTTCCTTCCTAGAAACAGATTAATATAAAAATGAAATAATTTTAAATTAAATCCTAATTGTTTTAGATTCATACAAATATTTTGTTATTTTTACAAAAATACATAAAACATATTCCCAAAAGAGTATGCGTGCATATATTATATCATCTCATTTGATTTAAAATTGGTATATTAAAGTTTCTTTAACATGTATAAATTTATTTTAAATACAATATTGATTCAGTTATTGAAATATAGCCCAGTTCGTTTGGACAATTTCCCTATAAATATTTATAGTACCTAATATCATTCGGTTAAACATCTATCCTGCGTAGTTCAGGAATGGGTTTAAGTGGCTGACAGACTGACCGTCATTGTCTCAAAGGCCACAGCACACAATCCACAATCCGCGGTCGTACAATCTGAATCAGGTCAGCAGCCTGCTGTAAGCACTAAGCACGTGTGGGGCAATGAGAATCATCCAAGCCTGATTCCACCTTGTTGTCCGGTAAGCGCCTAAACAGATACTATTGCTCTCGTTCAAAATCGAAACCGAGACCTCGTTTGTGCGTGCACTGATGTCAAGGGTCGACGATCCGCCTAAGACTGTGACAAAAAGAACTTTGAGAATGTTCTCACTCGGAATTTGTTGAATCAGTTAAAGTGGCCCCCGTGCACCGTTTTGTGGAATATATGTTTAACCAGTTCAACTGGACAGCCGCTCGTATGGAGCAACTGGCCGCAAATCATTTTTTTTTAAATTTAATTATTTTTATAAACATGTTAATCTAATTATATTTAATCTATATGTTAAGTTTTACTATTTTTAAATATATTTACATTTTTAAACACAACTATATTATGATTATTTTTTACATATGAAACTGACCAAAATACTCTTATTTTAAAAATTAAAAATATAAATATATCAAAAATCGGTAAACATGAATTATAGGTTAAATATGATTATGTTAGCATATTTATAAAAAATAAAAAGGGCCCAACTGTGGCTGGCCACTGGGGATCACCCCTCATTAAGGTGGGCTCATTTGTGGAATTTATTTCATTTATTAGAGAAAATTTCATTCCTTGTATTTAATTAATAAAATATTAAGTTCGTCTGATTTTAAAACAGATATAGATGAGTTACGAAATAAGCATGATTTAAAATGAGAACCCGTTACAATCCTAATCTCATGTGTGGACCACATAAATTTCTGAAAAAAATTGTAACTGATATTATTAAATAAATCATAATAAAGAAAATTAGTAGAAAAGAATCTATTATGTATAAAATGGTGAAAATGGGATAGGGTTCGTCACTTGAACCGATTCGGCATTGGCTTAAATGCTAACGGGTTCTCATTAGTAAGCATATATAGAACAGGTGCCCACCGTTCCCTTAGCATACAAGAAAATCTGTGCTAATCGGGGTCCTATAAATATATTTGAATGTGCGTTGGGAATGTGATCCAAGCCACGCAACGCATGCATCAAGAATCCCTGCAGACGACAGCCGCAAGTCAATTGAAGAGATAAGACATGTGGCGTATGCATTCGGAATCACTGCAGATACACGAAGACACAAGAGATGAAGAGAAACGTCGTGGGGTCCTTGACAATCGTCCAAGGCTGATAGGATTCCACCTAGCTCTAGCTTTTCATTTCGATGGCCATCCTCTAGCTACTTCTCCTTCAGCTTTGAATGGCCATCCAGTACTTCTGTCTCTGCTTTGAAATGTAGACAAATCTATCTCAAATTCTCAATCCTTTTTCTAGCTTGAAATGTAGCCAAATTATATTTTATTCGGGAGTTCAGTTTTAAAACGTCAGTCAATGACTTGATAACTTTTTTTCACATACTTGCTGGAAATGAATTAATATAAAAATAAAACGATTTTTTAAAATCAAATCTTAGTTATTTTAGATTCATACAAATATTTTGGAATTAATGATAAAAAAATGCATAAAATGTATTCCCAAGACATGTAGGCATCTATTATATTATTTCATTTTATTTTTTATTGGATTTATTTCATTTTATTTAAACATCGGTATATAAAAATTTCTTTAATATCTATAAATCTATTTTAAAATATAATATATAAAAGTTTCTTTAATATGTATAAATCTATTTTAAAATATAATACTTAGCTTACTTATATTTCAATTAAAATATGGACCATTTCTTTTCGACAATCTCCTTTATAATACCTAATCATCGATTCAGGTGGTTAAGGGGCTGATGGCCTGACGTTCGTTGTGTGAAGGCCACACCACAGAATCCATAATCCGCACTCGTATAATTTGAATCGAGGTCAGTAGCATGATGTAAGCTACATGACGCTGGCATTTGGAATCACTACGGCAGACGGCAGCCACAACTAACTGAGGAGATGTGATTATATGAAGACATGTAGGGCATTGGTTGTAGCTACAAATTATCCCCAGTAATCAGTTTCCTCAGATCACACGCGTTCATCACTTGTATGCCGGTTAAATTATTATATTTTTACATATGGGATAAATGAAAGCAAGTAATTTTCAAAGAGAAGATTATAAATACTTTTAAATTGAATGATCCACCCAAGACTGATAAAAATGATCTGCGGAATTGGAGCCAACAAATGTCGAATGGGTTCGAGTGGGCCGCCGTGCACCATTTTATGGGATAAACTTTTGACCAATTTACGTGGGCTCCTTTGCCCCATTTTATGAATCTATTCCTTGTATTCTATTTAATTAAGAAAATATTAATTGAATCTAAAAATCGACAAAAAGGGGCCACAAAATAAGCATGATTTTTAGAATAAACTCAAACCCATTAAAATCCTAATCTTACATGTTCAACAAAAATTCCTACTAAAATAGTTTTTATTAGTTTTTATTAAGCCTATTAAAATAGTTTTAAGTGATATTATTAAAGAAATCGTAATAAAGAAAATAAGATTATCTCCTTCTTTGTCTGAGTTCCGGCGTTCCGCTTCACAAAAGTCCTGGCTCCGTCGCACATAATACAGCCACAACTTATGAGCATAGTAATAGGAGTGAACTGTTCCAACCCCTAACCTCAACCACGAAAGCTCATGGGAGCGTGTGGCGACCACTGTTTCAACTAATCCGAGTCCTAAAACCTAATTAAAGGAATAAAGACATGTGGCGTAGGCATTCAGAATTGTTGCAGTGACAACAACAGCTACTTAAGGAGATGAATAGTAGACTATTCAGAACCAAGGTGCAATCGTATGCACCGGGTGCATTGAGCAATGCACTCAGGTGTACTACACTTATTTTTTAAAAAAAAATTCATGAAACTGTTAATTTAAGTATATTTAATATATGTATCAATGCTACTGATTTTTACAAATTTGAAAAAAATATCTAAAAATCTCAAAAGTTAATAAAAATTAATACATATATTAAATGCATTTAGATTAACCGTTGTGTAAAAAAATTCAAAAAAAATTTAAAAAGTAATTGTATGCATCAGAATGCATTGAGACTCAATGCAGGTGGATGCATACAACTGAACCAACCAACTTGAGAATAGTTTGAAGAGTGGACTTGAAATGAAGAGGAGATGGCGACAACACAACACATAATCCACACTCATATAATTTGAATCGAGGTCAGCAGCCTGATGCAAGCTACATGACGTGTGCATTCGCATTAAGAATCATTACTGCAGACGACAAATAATTGAGATACGAGGACACGTGGGCCATTGGTTGTAGCTACGTACAAATATCCCCGAGTAATCAGATTCCTCAAATCACACGCATTCATCACTTGTATACCGATTAAAATTTATACATACATATATATATATATATATAAATAATCGCAAGTAATTTTCAAAAAGAAGATAATAAATATTTTTAAATTGAATGATCTACCAATGACTCTGATAAAAATGATTCTGCGAAGTGTTCATTACTTGTAACCAACAAATGTTGATTGAGTTCAAGTGGGCCCCTTTGCACCATTTTATGAAAATTGTTTTCAACCAGAGTTCAAGTGGCTTTCTTTCCACCATTTTCTATACGGAATCTATTTCTTTTATCGTATTTAATTAAGAAAATATTAATTCTATTTAAAAAGACGCAGATGTGCCACAAAATAAGCATGATTTTAGAATGAACACGAGCCCATTAAAATCCAGGTTTTCTTTATCCAGCAAAAGAAAGAAAAACAGCAGCGTGAGTTCACAGCAGCCTTCCAATTTGTGGAACTGTCCACTTGAGGATAAATAAGGAATATTGTTAGTTGTGTGTTAGAATATATTGTAAGAAATTTATAAAAATATCTCAGAACTTAATTAAAAATATCAGTTGAGATGATTGTAAAATACCCATAAAAAATAACTAGCATGATAAAATTAGCCTACAAATTAATTAAATCTAGTCGTTTTCTTTTTGCAGGTCAAGTAAATGCCAATGGTTGCATATGTGGGACTTAAGACAAACCCTCAAACTATTATGGAAAGTAGACCTCCCAACCAAGATAAAAATTTTCATATGGAGACTCCTTCACAATGCTCTACCAACAAAAACCAATCTAAATCGGAGAGGCATAGCAATGGACTCAACATGTTGTTTTTGCATGAAGAGAAGAGAAGATATCCAGCACCTATTTGTTTACTCTAAAAAAGTCAACCCAGTAAGAGGGGAAATTATTCCTGATAGAAAAATATAAACTTCAAGGAAGGCGCTAAGAGGTACTTTCTACTAGTTGTCCTAAGTAGGACAAAGAGATAAGCGCGCCATCTACATTCTTCTCTGTTGGAAAATCTGGTTCATGCGCAACCAACTTTGTGAAACCAACCAGATTTCAACAACACTTTGGAATGGTGCATAAATTTTTCAAGACAGCTTCAAAACAGCCAAGATTATTGGAGAAATGCATGTTCTGAACGCAGAGCTACCGCGAAGATGGCAGAGGCCAAAAGTAGGAAGGTTTAAAATCAATGCCGATGGCCATAGAAATCCTAATAGGAAATGCATGGGCTTCGGAATAATGTCGAGAGACTCGAATGGGCATTTTTATAGTTTCTAATGGGTGGAAACTAGAGGGAATGATGGACACTCTAAGAATGGAAGCAATGACAACCTTTTTTGGAATTGGATGGGGTGAAAATCTAAAAATTCAGCACTGAGATTTGGAAAGTGACTCTCTAGTCCTAGTAAGCCTTTGCCCCATTTTTGTTAACTGTGGACCTTCAAATTCATGAAAATCCAAAACTGAAATGTTTCTATCTGTATCTTTCTCCCATGTCATGCGTATAGGTAACAAATGTGCTCATAGTATATTCAATTTATCAACCCATATTATTTTGTCAAAGTTAGACTGGTGGAGATGCCCTCCAGATAGTATTGTTCTATACGTGGACAGTTTTCTTTGTAGTTATAGATGACACCTTATATCAAAAAAATGACTAGCACGGGTCATAGGGGGTTGCCCTAGTAGTAACACCCATTGGTATGGATGCTACCGATGAGGGGTTCAATTCCTCCAGACGTTGGGGTATTTTATAGATTCCCCCTATTGTGGGGCTATTTGCAAATTACATTCACTCTGCACAAGCATTCCGGTAATATAATTTAGTATAAATTATATATATATATACAAACACACACGGTCCACTTTTATGTACCCCTTCTATGTAAAGGGGTTATATAAAAGTGGACCTATGTAACCCCTTCAAAATCGAAGATTTTAATTATTGATGGAAAATCCAAGTCATTCATTATATTTAACATCATTTGTTTATTTTGGAGACCAAGTAACATCCCAATCGAGTATGTTTATGGGTCACATTTGTTCAAAAATATATATATTCATGTGTAAATTATGAAAAATACTTAGATCTATTTACACATGTATTAGAATGTCATAATACTTTATAGAATCATTTATTTAAATAGAAATGATATTTTGTATAGTTTAGATGTCGAAAATACTACTTTAAAATTAATATTTTAGCATGTTTCATAATTTACACATGAATATATATATTTTCTAACAAATGTGACATGTAAACATACTTGATTAGGATGAAACTTGATCTACTAGATAAAAAATGATGTTAAATACAATGAATGAATTAGATTTTCCATCAAAAATCAAAATCTTCGATTTTGAAGGGTTTATATGGGTCCGGTTACATAAAAGCAAAACCTATATATATATATATAGAAATATTCAGGTGCAGTTGCATCGTAACAGAGGTGCAGTTGCACCAAAATAGGCCTCACATGATCATAAAATTATAATGTATTCCACCCATTGTATTTAGAATCATGTATTCTATTACCATGCCAATTTTCTTCCCGATTGGATGTGTATGGACCCTATTTGAAAATGGTACAAATTCAACGTAATAAAATAGTTTGATGTAAATAATAATTTTAAAGTAGTTTTTTCAACACGTAAACCATTTGCTATAAAATTTATATATGAATAAATTATTGTGTATATATATATGAGAGTTGTTCCGGTGCAGCGCAACTGCACCGGAACAGCTGTACATTTGCCAAAAATTGACCCCACACATATTAGTATACGATAAAAATTATACAATCATTTATTTAGATATAAATTTTATAGCAAATAATTTACATGTCTAAAAAATTACTTTAAAGTTGTTATAATTTTATGAAGATATGGGTCCATTTTAATGCAACTGCACGCTATTATGATGCAGTTGTACTGCACCTGAATATTTTTCTATATATAACTAGAGAATGTACCAGGTTCATGTAATATTGTAATATCACTTTGAATATTTCTCTATATATATAATTGATGAATGTACCAGGTTCATGTAATATTGTAATATCACTTTAACTGTTACTGTTGATTGTTTAAAACTTCTTGTTATGTAAATATTAGTATTATTCTAATAAATGATGTTATTTTTTTTGTTAATTAAGGAACCAATTTGAAACCCATCTGCCATGCGTGCGTGAGCTTCCCTTCTAGATGCAGTCGACCATTTTTTCATCCGACTTTTTTCCCAGTTTTCACACGTACATTTATTTTCCACACTTGAGTCGACATCAGCAACGTGATGCAAGGCAGATCATGTATGGCATTATTTCCTACGTTGTTGATCCGACCTAGCAGCTTAGATGGCTTACATATGTCAAGAACGTTACTAGAGCTATAATAATGAAGACGACGACGATAATGATAACAGCCCCATAGCCTAGGGGTGCAAGTCGGTCCGGGTACCCACGGGTCGACCCACTGGGTACCCGAATTCGGGTCGGTTCGGTTCCATGGGTAAAATACCTGTTTAAATTCGGTTAGGGGTCGGTTCCGGTACTGGGTACCCGAAACCGACCTGGATTTCCTATACCATAGTATATATATTATTTATAATATAATATTAAAATCTCCCCTAGCCGGCCAGCCCTAAATCCCCAATTGAATCCCGTCCCGATGAACTGCCCTGCGGCTGCGATACGCCAACCCTAAACGGCTAAACCTTTCTTCTCTCCTCTGCGTCGTCTGCGATACACCGAACTGCTGTCGGTGCCGGTGCCGGTACGTGGCTGTTTGCGGCCATTCTTCTCGCCGGCGTAGCTTCAGTCCTTCCGGGCTTCTCTCTCTCTTTCTCTCTCCCCCCGACCCTCTGCTTCTCATTTCCAGTTTCCAGATTTGCGATTTTCCTAGATTAGATCTGTCCGTGCACAGCTAGACAACTGCAAAAGCAATATTCGCAGCTTCCTTCTTAGCTTCCCTGGCCTTACAACTCCTCCTCTTTCGTGTGCAGACCTGTTTGGAATTCATTCATTCGTCGGGTAAGCAGGTTGCAGTTTTTCAAGCAAATGCTGTCTGTTTGGAATTCTCCTCTTAGCTTTTTACATTTTATTTTCACGCTTTTCTGAATTTTGTATGTTCAGACATATCTAACATCATACAAACAAAAAATAGTGGTCGAACCGAGATTTTTGCGATTGGTTACAGTTCAGCCGGGTCGTTGATTTCATCCTCCTTGTTCCCAAATCCCACGCCTTATGAATTCCAAATTTGTGCTTGCCTCTCACGATTTACTTATCCCTCGCGTCTTCCATTTTCATTTTTCGTTCAGATTGATGACAGGAGCCTCGATTGCATTTCTCCCATGTCTGCCACTCCACCTCTCCATCTATTGACGATCATTAGCAACCTCTTCGGTTGCTCTTTCTGCCCACACCAGTTGCCATCACCTATATGCACAGTTGCATGTGGCAACTCTCCGGCTTGCTCTCATCAACAACGTCTCCGGCCACCTCACTAGTCACCATCTTTCCCTCTCAAGCCTTGTCTCCCTACCCATTGATCATTGATAGCCTCTCGACCTCACCACCTCTCCATTTCGACCTCCTTGCTTTCGATTCCCTTCCAATAGCTTCCGATTCTCTTCTCTCTACTTTTGATTTCCTTCTCCCTGCTTCTGATTCCCTTCTCCTTGCTTCTGATTCTCCTTCTCTCTCATCTCTAAGCCTTCAGCTCTTCTCCCTTGTCTTTACAGTGCAAACCCTAGCCAATAACAAAAATTCTTTTTTTCAAAAAAAAAAATCAAAACAGTAACTCTAGCTGCTCTGTTTCTAATTTCTCCTCACCAATGTTTCCTTTACTTAGCGACTTCCAAGTTCCAACAGCAGCTTGTAGCAGGCAGCAAGCAGCAAACATGTAGTTACAGGTAGCAAATCATTGTTGTTATTTGCATATCAATTGCTATTTGATTGTGAAAATTTCTACATGTATTAATGTCTCCAACTTGATATGTTAATATTTCTGTTTCATTGGAAAATTCTTTTCAGAATATAGTATTTCTGTATTTGGAGCCAAGTTGGATGCATGACGTTTTTAGGAACCGACCCGCACTTGAAAAAATTGGGTAAGGTAACTTTCGGACCGACCCGGTCTAAAATAGGGTAAGGGTAGGTTCCACCCCTACCCGGGGGTACCCGAACCGACTTGCACCCCTACCACAGCCCACTAACCCATAAGGCCACCACCACCTCTTGCTCTATGTTCGGCATATAAGCACTACTCATGATGAAAGCTTTTTCATAAATTTTGCCTTACCTTAATACCCTCCTTAAATAAAATCATCGTCTTAGACCACTGCAACAAATTTGATTTCGGAAACTAAATTTACAAAGATTTGTTGCCAACATTATATTGTTTTCTCTCAGTGCAGGAAATTAGAATTTTTGTCAATTACAATTTTGGTTGCAAACAATCTTCTATTGCATGAACTCAATGACAAATAGACTTTTAAAGTTTTATTACAAGAATTTGGTGACAAGTGGACTTTATCAACGAAAATTTCATTTAGTTTTGGGTCTTTTCGCAATGAAAAATGGAAAATTAATATTAGAAAACATAAGACAACGCAGCTTTTTTTAATTCATGTACCTATATAATATTACAAATTGGCATATATATAATCCCCGCAACATACAAATTAGAATATGTATAATCCTTACAACGCAAATAAACCAAAGGTCAAATGCTCCCACGCTTACCATGGCGTTAATTGCCCTGAAGCGACGTAAGGTAGTCTTTGAACAAACAACATTGCTACCAACCAAATGAACCAAGTAGATCGTTAAAAGTGGGCCTATATCCCGATGTCAGCAGTGCCATTAGCGTAAGTTTTGGCGCACTTTGGGTGCAGGTTCGACTATTCGAGTAGACCCGAACCTGCACCCACCTGCCGACCCCGGCCACTCATAAAGAGGGGCTTTGAGTGTTGAACCAATAACACCCATCAGGTTGGCAATTGGGCATTAGCCCAGTTGGTTCAATGCTTGTCTCCATTGGACCTCGATTGCATGCGCTCGGGAGCGCATACACCTATTTTTTTAATTTTTTTTCAAATTTTTTTTATAATATTATTAATCCATATTTATTTAATATGTGTATAAATTTTTACCATTTTTGGAGTATTTTAGATATTTTTTATTTTTGAAAATCAGTGGCATTTTAGAAAATTAGATTAACAATTTTATAAAAAAATTTAAAAAAAATAAAAAAAAATGGGTGTATGCGCATGCAATCAGGATCCATCTCCATTTCCAGGAGTCAATCCAAGTCTCCCTCGGCCAGACTTCAAAAGTGTTATTCGGTTAGGGGCATTTGTCTAGAGCTAGTTATTGGTGGAACTTTGTTTCCATGTTTACAAGTGGGAGCTTGTGGTCTCCTTTAAGATATGTGGAGCATATTATCTCCGTAGTGAATGAGCTTCATATGTAGTATAAAGTTGTTACGATGTACAATGTACAATACCAATAAAAAATAACATTCCTCAAGTTAAAGATAGTTTCTTGAAAGTGAACAATAGGTTTTCTTGGTAAAGATAGTTTTTCTCTTTTCTGCTTCTCGTATGGTTATAATCCCCTCATAGTGAAATGATTAAGCCGTAAAGGGAGTCCCAAACACCATCAGTCACTCCATTAAAGTCTAACACCAAAAGTATATTTTAAGTTTTCGCTGCAAAAATTTTGGTTGACAAAAAATTTTTTTAAAAAAAATTCATCGTAATGGCAGCTGATGTATCTTATAACATTTAATATTGCCAATAATATATGTAAGTTGCAAGAATATTAAGATTTAGCAACCAATTCCATTCATTGCTAAAAAGTTCGAATTTTGTTTTAACAACATATGTTAGTGGTGAATTTGTTACTGATGTTCGTTGTAAGAGAGATTTAACAATAAAAAGACATATTTTCATTTCTAAACCCCATCGACGAAAACATGATCCGTTTCATATCTAAGGTGTTAGGTAACATGCAATCTGGTGAACCATTGCCAACGAATATCCATCGGCTATCTTCGGCAATGGCAGCTGATGGATTGGGTATAGGGAAACTATCAAAGTTCTTATAGGGTTACTCATTCAACAACATTCCAATTAATCACATATCATGTCGAGTTACAGCATTTATGTAAGTTGTAACTAGATTATATAGAATCAGTTTCACTTAACCTCATATATTTTTTCTATTTCATCATTTATTATAAATTATAAGCATATTTTCTAATCTTATCTCATTTTGTTTTAAAATTCTCACATTACTTATTAGAATTAATTATATTAGAAAAATAACAATTAATAACATACATTTGCATATATGCATATAACTCTTATGCATAATTATAATTTTTCCATCATTTTTGAAAACCTCAGAAAAAATATTATTATTTAGGAAAATATTTTTATAAATGCCGAAATCCATTCTAAATGAAGTATATTTTATATGTGTGGAAAATTTTAAAATTATTTTAGTTGACAAGCATTTTTTATCCAAACCATCGTCTGGATATCGATTCAATATCAACTGGAAGTTTGTCCAGAACTATTAAAAAAAGGTAAAGGTTAAACCGACTTTATCCCGATCCATTATAAAAAAAATAAGATCAAATAAAATTTTAAAAAAGTAGAGTTAAGGTTGAACAAACTCTGAGTCCTGATTCACAATCCTTAGTGACACCACTGACGTTGGAAGATAACAATTGTGGGTTAAAAGTAGAGGTGTTAATGGTCATAATCAACTCATCAGCCCGCTCGTCCAACCCATTTATAAATGGGTTTAGCTTCAGATTTTTGAATAAATAAGTTATAATCTATTAACCCATTCAAATATTTAATTAAATAAACAAATTAGGGTTGAAATTTTATAATCTGCCAACCCGTTTAGCAACCCGTATAACCTGTTTAACTCATTAAAATTATATATATAAATGTAAACTCCTTGATTATTTTCTCGTGCCAAGTATTCATCTCGTCACATAATTTTCATTTTTTCACTGTTGTCTTAATTCTATTTTTCTGTTATTGCCTTATTTTCATTTTTTCTACATTAAAAATACTCTCTTGTCTTTCCTTGCAAGATTATTATCTTCAAAAGTCTAGGCTTTCGTGTTGTCTTTTATACAATCCGTCAATCCATTTATTAAATGAATTATAAATAAGTTAAGATTAAGATTCTTAAAATAAATTAATAAACAAATTAAAGTTAAAATATTTTAAATAAATTAAAATTAAAATTAAACTCCAACCCCATACCGATCCGCTACCTAGGGGTGGGAATCGGGGCAAGTCGGGACGGGTCAGGGTTTGCCCAACCCTGACCCTACTTTTCAAAAATCTTGTTTGACCCTTATTTTTATATCGGATCGGGATAAGGTCGGTTTGACCCTTATTTTTTTCTACTAGGTCTGGAGATAAAATTCAGGATGGTATCGGACCGGTTTTGGGATAGCGGGTCGGGTCAAAAATACTGGTCAAATAAAGATAATTTTCAGAATTTATATACATATCAAACATAAGTACACATCTATACTAAATTTAAATATTATATGTTTCAATATTTCACTAATTATTAAAAAACATAATTAACAAAATAAAATATTTGAAAATATAGTATAAATTTATTAAAATAGGTTAATATATAATTACACATAAGAGTTATATATGTACAAATTTTTTTATTGATTCTTATATTATTTTTTTAATAAATTGATTCTTGTTGATAGAGTTGATTATAAAAAAAAGTAAGAAATTTGAAAGAAAATAATAATAATATTTAAATGTATACTTATAATTTTTAATAAATTTATATATGCGGGGCGGGTTGGACTATTCGGGTCGGGACATGGTTGACCCCACCACGATTTTATTTTTTGATTTGACCCATCCTCCCCCCCCCCCCCCGCTTAGGGGTGCAACTCGGGTCGGGTTATACCGGGTTTGAGTGAACCCAAACCCTAAGCCAACCGGGTTGGAGTAAACCCAAACCCAAACCCTAAGAATATAATTCGGGTTCGGACCGGGTTCGGGTCGGGTTCGCATTGGTTTTGGTTTGGTTTCGGGTTAGAATTCGGGTTACCAATAAACTATTTTTTTCCAAATTCAGTTGTAATCTAAAAGAAAATTATTGAAATATACATACATGTGTTTATGAAGTCAAGCCTCACGCTGAATTCTACAAGATACTTTCAAAGAATTTTGCAACATCATGCTGAATTCTGTAATATTCTTTGAATGAACTTTGCAAGCAATTTTTCAACACCCTATAGACACAAATAAATGACAAATTAGTTAGTTTTATGACTAGTTGGTCATTTCTATTTAATAGCTAATGGAAATGACTCAAGTATACCAAATAGAAAATGAATATATCATACCAACTTTGTAGTTGAAACTAAACATTATCGTACAAATTACTGAAATTGAATTCAAACTGAATATTTATCATACAAATTGCTAAAGTAAAAATTGACCACTTGTCATACCAATAAACTTAAAATATGAATCAAATTTATACTACAATATGAAATTCAAACTAACAGATTTCTCGTACTAATAGAAAGCATAATATGAAATAGATTTATCATGTCGACTCAAATTCAAACATAATCCACATAACAGTTATTCCAAGTAACTAAATCTAAATACATTAAGCATAATGGTTCAACATTCCAATCTAATTTAAGTGCAATCCAAATTTAAAATGACAATATAAACAAATCTCAAGTTTAAATAAGTTTATATCTACTTTTAAACAAATTCAAATTTCAAATGAGTTCATGTCTCCAAAGTTTCCA
The DNA here is from genome assembly GCA_030490835.1 of Annona cherimola. Lineage (NCBI taxonomy): Eukaryota > Viridiplantae > Streptophyta > Magnoliopsida > Magnoliales > Annonaceae > Annona > Annona cherimola. The sequence continues at coordinate 14,376,667 of CM059976.1, forward strand.
AAAAAACTAAAAAACTATTCGAAGACTTCCAAGTAATTTCTCCCTTGATTTTCATCTACGTTTCTAATGTCAAGTTCTTCCTCCTCGATTTACATATTTGAAAATAATATGCATCAACCGAGACGAAAAAATACATGCAACTGTTAACAATAAGAAGATAATAATTATAAAAAATCATCCTAGAAATTAAGTTACCTCAAGTATGCTTTGATAATGAAGAAAGAGGTGATTTGTCTGAATTAGAGTTAGTAATGCCTAAAACATGTATATATATATATTAATATTACAAAAAGCATGTATAATTGATGAAAAATTTATATAAACTACACCGGGTTCGGACCGGGTCGGGTTTTGGTACCGGGTTGGTGCGAACCCGGTTTTGGTTTCGGGTTTCTACGGGTCGGGTTGAAACCGGGTCTATTTTGAAAAAAATCTTAAAAATAAAACCCATTTTTGGTTTTGATACCGGGTCGGGTCGGGCGGGTTCGGACCGACCCGGTACCAAGTTGCACCCCTACCCCCGCTCCGTCACGCCATCATCTATTACTCTAGATGACGTGCGTCTGGTGGCCCAGCATTTCGACTATTTCTTGCTTCTGGACGCCAAATCCTATTCTAGTAATACAATTGGCTCTTTTTTCTCCCATCCCCGCGCAGTTTTCAGACATTTTCGTGTGCAAAACCGCATTTGAATTTTGAAGACGTTTAATTAATCTCCAGAATGGCGCATGCCTGTATTACGTTGATTCATCATCAGTCGTATGTGACGAGTTACATGATAATATATATTGCATAGACTTAAGAGTCAATATATTTTATTAACTGCTTATCACCAATTTAAATAATAATATGATATTAAAATAAGCCAATCACAGAAATCACAGAATACTCCATGTATATCTCTATAAATACTACCAAACTGGCCTCTGTGCAGCCGACATCTCCGGCTGCAAATCAGGTAAAATTAATGCTTCCTCTAAATTGTATTCAATTCTTTTCTTTTTATTTCTTATTATATTCGCTGTACTATTTACAAAAATAAAATTTTATTCTGCTTTTCAAAAAGTGATTCTGAACCGTTCATCGTATTTTTTGCATCATAATGCTTTGGGCGATTTAAATTTTTTCCTAAAAATCTAAATTATTAATTTCTATTCGCAATTATATCTTTATACCTGGAATTTCCTTACCTAAAGTTAACAACCTAGCCACTAATTAAAAAAATTATTATGTGCCTAAAAGAGACACGAAATTTCAATCCCATCTGACCTTAATATATATATATCATAGATCTGACAATATATATAATTATCATAAATTTTAAGCATTAGATAGATGATAGATCTCTTCAATCAAAGAGATTGTTTGATTAATTAATTACTACACAATATAGGGTCGTCGTCATTTCCCACCAGTTCTAAAATTACATTTTTTGCATTTTTTTTAGTTTTTGTTTTTAAAAATTGCATCATGTCCATAAATTAAGATTTATTATTTTTAGATATATATAAATATTTTTTAAAAAATGAAATACAAGAGTAATACGGTTGAAAACTACAACAATGTCCTTGTGTTTAAAGTTCAGAAAATATTTACACATATCTAAAAATGATAAATCCTGATTTATCATCTAGATTTACAACTTTAAGAAACAAAACTTTTTTAAAAATCAAACAACCGGGTTTTTTGACGGGTCTTAATCGGTTGTGGATGATCATCTGCCTACAATATACATCTCTTTCGGTATCGTAGGGACTGCAGTAGCAACCACGCAACCGACTTTATTTTTATATATTTTTTTAATTTTTTTCTATAAAATTATTATTTTACATTTATTTAATTCATATATCAACTTTTACCATTTTTTCATAGCAGACGCATATATATTTTTTAAAATTTAAAACTACTAATATACCCTATGATCTGCATTAAAAAACATATATATATATATGTACACCTCCAATTTTTAGTGAAAATTCGCATATTGGCTAAATAAATAACATTTTTATGGAAAATAAAAAATGAGATGGGCTGGCTCTTTACAGAATCACAGCTCATACATATAAATATGAAAAATACTTCGGTACAATTGTAAGTTACCACCACTTTATTTTTAAAATTTTAAAATATTCAATCCATTCATTATGTTTAAAAATATTTTCTTATCATATGTACAAAAAATTAAGTGAATTGAAAATTGTATAATCAGTGATTTAAAAATATAATTATAAAGAAATTCACGAATTTACACTTGTTGTGAAGTATATACGAATCCAAGTAATATGATTTTCATGTCATGCAAAAACGAATGGAGTAAAATATGATAGATGGTTTAGATTTAAAAGAAAATTTTAAAAATTTAAAAATAAAAAATAGAACCCATGTATGTTACAATATATTAGTTGTATTGAAGTACTCTATATGCGTATAACCTGGTTACATACATATAAATAGTGCTTATATATATACATATGAGAAATGCTCATATACAATTTATTGTAATGTTCAATTGGTTAAAATTTTAATTTTTATCAATATTTAATCTACGCATTGTGTTCTAAACTATTTATTTAGCCTATATACCAAAATCAAATAAATTTAAAATTTTTATATACAAGAATCTTAAAAAACATAATTCTTTATAACGTTATGTAGTTACACTAGTTGTAGATTATATATAAATTCAAATAACATAATTTTTCAGTTTAAAAAAAATAGCATGATTTTTCATTTGACATGAATATAAATAGAGTTAAACCTAATGAATGGTTTGGATTTAAAATAAAATATCAAAACTAACAAAATAAAAAAATCGATTCCATGATGCAATCAATTATTGATCATGAGACTTTGTATTAAGAAATGCTCCAATACAACCAATTATAATAATCAAGACGTCTGTAATATTTTATTCCTTTACACAGAATACAAGACATACTTAATATTTTAGATGGACATAGGAATATAACTTTTGACAAGCATATGAACTCGGCTTTAAATTCTAATTGAATTTGAAAACTAACTTGCTACGCAAAAAAAAAGAAGAAAATCGAATTAATTCAATTTGGCTGTCAACCATGAGTAGTCTCATTTTCCTCACCATCATACAACTTGGCTTCTAATAGCGGTTCCTTTATATCAATCTTCAAATCTTTACTTGATTGATCTAATGAGCTCTTCATGTATGAATTTTCATTAATAGCTCTGACCTCTCCCTTAGTTTCCAGTTCATGGGCTTGACCCCAAAGAACAACATACAGGCCAACCACCACAACAATGGAACCTATCAAGCTGCAATTCCAAAGATAATATTTGAGTTGTTAGTACATATTAACCGGTAATATTAGCGCGTATATGTATGGCCGATTAATCACTGTCAAATATGGCTTGCCAAATTAACCCACCAAACATATATGTTTCAGCCCGGAACATACATACCTTCCCATGTAAAGCTTCTCATTGAGGACTATACAAGCTATAATGGTCACAAGCACTGTACACAGAGGACTGAACATTGCAGAGAAAACCGGCCCTCTTCTTGAAATGCACCATGATTGAACAAAATATGCGACCCCAGAACCAATGATTCCCTGCATACCATAATACCAACTCTATTCATCTTATCAAATGACATTCATTGTATAGCCATATATATGCCAATGGAAACTCATGACTAGAAAGAATTTATGTCCTTAATCAAATGACTTTATCCAATACCTACTTTCAAACTCTCGTCAGAAATGTTTAAGAGAATTATAAAATGGGTCTATGGAATTACTTACTGAATAGACGCAACATAAGATCATGATGCTGGAGTTGAATTTCCATGATTCCAGATTGGGTTCAAAGATGATGGCAATGACTCCTGATTGGATACTTGCCAAGAAGCACATCCAAGTGGATAAAGATAGACGGTTAGGATAGCTCTTAGACATTGGCACCTGTAAAATTAATAGAAAATTAGAAAGTAAGGCATTCTTCAGGCATGAAGCCTAAAAATTAATGTTCTATGGGCGATATTTAATGAATCCTGATCTTCTACGACCGGTCGGAAATCCGGTGATTTCCGACCGGTCAAAAAATATATTTTTTTTTTATTTTTTTTGAAAAATAATTTTATAAACATGTTAATCTAGTTATATTTAATCTATAAACCAAATTTTACCATTTTTGGATATGTATATATATTTATTTTGGATTTTTAAATACAGGGGTATTTAAGTCATTTTAAGAATATTTAAAATGACTTAAATACCCCTGTATTTAAAAATTCAAAATAAATATATATACATATCCAAAAATGGTAAAATTTGGTTTATAGATTAAATATAACTAGATTAACATGTTTATAAAATTATTTTTTAAAAAAAATAAAAAAAATATATATTTTTTGACCGGTCGGAAATCACCGGATTTCCGACCGGTCGTAAATGATCAGTCGTCATATTTAATTACCTGCAAAATTAGCCACAATGCCCAGCTAGTGCTTCTTACAAAGAGAAGAGAACACCCCAACACCCAATTCTCACCCACTAATTGGATGATGGAGTTGAGTTTTAGGAATTGCATGTTGAGAAGTTTTGTGCCTTTCATTAAGGCAATGGAAATTGCACCTAAGACAGAGGCGATGGTGCCAATTATCTTAGCTATGCTGTACATACTTCTTAAGTTCACTTTCTCTAACCTGATTCATTAAAGATTTGAGATTAACCAATTGAATCATGAATTTAAACTTAACAATTGCATATTGGTTGTTGTGACTTGAAAGCGACTGGGTATCAATTTGGATTGATTTTTAGTTACCCCACAGTAGCGGCGATGACAAATGTAATAGCTGGAAGTAGATTAGTCATGGCGGTTGCAATTGAGGATGATGTATGATGCATTCCCATGAAATAACAGTTCTGGTTTATGCTTATCCTGCACATAATTCAATCTAACCACATTAACCTCAAACCCAGCCATTATATATATATGAGAAATATTTATATGCAGTACCTCAAAATGGACCCCACACGGTCATAAAATTATAATATACTCCACCTATTGTATTTAAAATTACGTATTCTATTATTATACTAATTTTCATCCCAATTGGATATGTATATGGACTCTATCTGAAAAATAGTACAAATTCAATGTAATAAAATAGTTTGATGTAAATAACATCTTTAAAGTTGTTTTTTCAATATGTAAACCATTTGCTATGAAATTTATATATGAATAAATGATTATATAAAGTATCAATACATTTAAGTACATGCGGAAGCCTATTTTAGGCCAAACACACCGTTAATTATGGTGTGGGAAAATGCACAAGAAAGATTATATATATATATAATCATTCACATGCAGACAGACTGCACCATAATACAGTGCAGTCCACTGTAAAATGGGTCTCACACATATTAGAATGTAATGAAACTTTATATAATCATTTATTCATATAAAATTCATACTTTAGATGGTTTGGATATTGAAAATACCACTTTTAAACTTGATATTTGCATTAAACTATTTTATTACGTTGATTTTGCACCATTTTAATATGGGGATTACACACATTTTGGATTTGGATGAAAATTAGTATGCTAATAAAGTGAACAATTTTAAATACAATTGAGAATTTTCCATTCATGATCATGTGAGACCCACAGTGCATGGACTATATAGTGCAGTCGCATGCACTATAATATTTTCCATATATATATGGAACTCAGTTCAATGCACCCGAATGTACTGCACCCATTTTTCATTTTTTAAAAAAAAATTTCATGATATTGTTAATTTTAGTGTATTTAACATGTGTATCAATTTTTACTAATTTTGGATATTTTTAGATATTTTTTTGGATTTTTAAAAACCAGTGTTAAAAATGCCACTAGCTTTTAAAAATCAGAAAAAATATCTAAAAATCTCCAAAAATGGTAAAAATTGATACACATATTAAATATATTTATATGAACAATTATGTAAAAATATTTTCAAAAAATAAAAAAATAAGTGAAGTACACCTGGGTACATTAAACCAAGATCCATATATATACACCCGGAGAGAAATGCTTGATCATATTAGCCGGGGCTAAGCAAATGTGTCTGCTTAGCCCACCTCAAAAAACTTATTTATAATAACTTTTTTTCTCTATACACTTGTTTATTTAAGTATGTTTAACATATAAACCAAGTTTTACCACTTTTTGATATATTTATATATTTTTAAACATCTATGTATATATATATATATTTAAAATACCCTTATCTTTAAAAATTTTAAAAATATATATACATATATCCAAAACTGGTAAATTTTAGTTTATATGTTAAATACACTTAAATAAACAAATATATGAAAAAAATTAAAAAAATTGTAAATTAATTTTTTGAGATGAGCTAAGCGGAGCATTTACTTAACTCTGGCTAACAAAATCATTCCTTATATATACACATATATGTATGTATGTATATATGAGAAATATTTAAGTGCAGTGAAGCTGCACCAAAATTATGGTGCAGTTACCTCGAAATGAGCCCTACATGATCATAAAATTATAATCTACTCAACTCATTATATTTAGAATTATGTATTCTATTACCATACAAATTTTCATCCCAATTAGATATGTATATAGACCCCATCTGAAAATAGTATAAATTCAACGTAATAAAATAGTTCGATGTAAATAACATCTTTAAAGTTGTTTATTCAATATATAAATCATTTGGTATAAAATTTATATATAGATAAATGATTATATATATGATACCTGTTCCGGTGTAGCGCTAATGCATCATAATAATGGTACATGTGGCCAAAAATGGGCCTCATACGTATTAGAATACAATTAAACTTTATATAATCATTTATCCATATATAAATCTTATAACAAATGGTTTAGATGTTGAAAAAATTACTTTAAAATTTTTGTTTACATTAAACTATTTTATTACGTTGAATTTGTGCCATTTTCAGATGGGGTCCATGAACATATTCAATTGGGATAAAAATTGGTGTGGTGATAGAATACATCATTCTAAATATAATGGGTAGAGTAAATTATAATTTTATGATCATATGAGACCTATTTTGAAGCACCTGACTGTAATTATGGTGCAGGGTTGCTGCACCTAAATATTACGAGGAATGATCCTATTAACCTGGTCTAAACAAGTGTTCCACTTAACTCGCCTCAAAAAATCCATTTACAACAACTTTTTTTGATTTTTTTTTCATACACTTATTTAGCTAAGTGTATTTAATATATAAACCAAGTTTTACCATTTTTGGATATATGTATTTTTTTTAGATTTTTAAAGATAAAGATATTTTAAATACATATATACACATAGATGTCTAAAAATCTCCAAAAAATATATACGTATATCCAAAAATGATAAAACTTGGTTTATATGTTAAATACACTTACATAAACAAGTATATGAAGAAATAGTAAAAATAAATTGTTGTAAATGAGTTTTTTCAAGTAGACTAAGCGGACTATTTGCTTAGCGCAGGCTAACAAAATCACTCCTTTTATATTTATATATATATATATGAGAGTTGTTCCGGTGCAACGTCACTGCAACGGAACAGCGGTACAGTTGCCCAAAAATGGGCCCCACATGATCATGAAATCATGATCTACTCCACCCATTGTATTTAGAATAATGTATTCTATTACCATACCAATTTTCATCCCAATCAGATACTTTAAAGTTGTTATTTACATCAAACTATTTTATTACGTTGGATTTGTACCATTTTCAGATGGGGCCCACATACATATCTGATTAGGATGAAAATTGGTATGGTAATAGAATACATAATTCTAAATACAATGGGTGGAGTGGATCATGATTTCATGATCATGTAGGGCCCATTTCAGCGATGCTGCACATGAATATTTTCCTATATATATATAGAGAGAGAGAGAGAGAGTGAGCTGTTTGGTTCATTTACCCAAATTTGGGCTCTACACATATTAGAATATAATGAAACTTTATACAATTATTTATTCATATATAAATTTTATATCAAATAGTTTATATATTGAAAAAATCACTTTAAAGTTATTATTTACATCAAACTATTTTATTACGTTAAATTTGTACCATTTTCAGATGAGGTCCATACATATATTTGATTGGGATGAAAATTAGTATGGTAATAGAATACATTATTCTAAATACAATTGATGGAGTAGATTATAATTTTATGATCATGCAGGGCCCATTTTGGCGCAACTACGTCGCTGTTACGATGCAATTGCTCTGCACCTGAATATTTCTCATATATATATATATATATATAAGACAGCAAAAATGAATATATTAGTGTTTAGTTTTGTTGACTAGGCCAATCATTTTCCCATTTCAACATGGAATCAAACCCAAGCTCAATTTGTGATGAGGTCTTCCATCTTTGAGTCCTTAATTGAAGACTCGTTGGCAGAGAATGGGTGGGTCCATATTTCAACAATTTTCATGATGCAAATTCATTCTGTTAGAGATGGTAATAGAGTAATCATTTACAACAAATATTTTGGTTCATCAATGCACTGTTCATTTGTTATCACAATGTAATTGTCTGATAAACCCATCAATATTTCTTTGAAGAAAGAAAAGGTGAATTCAAAGAAGGTTAATTAAAAGTAGGTATATGACTTTGATCATGAGATTGGTGGGGTGCCAAGCAGTCTGTGATGGCAATGGCATAGCATTCATGATAGAAACAAATTATGGATGATGAGCATCCCAAAAAAATGCAGTGTTAAAACATACCCAATAAGAGAAACAATAAATATCAATGAGAAGTTCTTTAGTCTCAGGGCAGCAGCAGTTGGCTTCCTCCTGCGAATTACTCAGCATTATTAGGGCTCTAAAAAGAACAATATAAAGGTGTTTGATATACAAGCTGTGAGCTCCTCATCCAAGTTACTAAATAATCAGAGATCATATCATAGTAACAAGAGATCATATGTTGAGATAGAAAACTAGTGTTCATATCACCACGAAGTGACTTGTCATGTTATTTTCTATCAAGTTATTAAGTACGTGCTCTTACTATACACAAAAAGAAAACCAACACAAAAAATTCCAAGTTAATAGAAAACGGTCTTATTTTGTTTTTGCCGTGAAATGACCTTTTTTAAGTTTAGAAATTGAATAATATCTAATCGATATATTATATTTGTCATTATTATCTAATTAGCTATCATACTTGAAATCATCTTCATTGATTCTATGATATTTCAAGAAGTATAAATTTTTGTACAAGGTATACAAATCAATCACTTAAATTCTAATAATATAATGAAACTTTATAATCCAATCAAGTATATGGGAAGAAAACTTTTAAAGAATCATGTCCATAGTGAATTTCATATTTTTGTGTTTTCACTAGCTATTGTATTAAGATCATTTTAGGCTGAAAGGGAGAGGAGGGGCGTTGGGGAATTAAATACACATGCGTGCGCGCAGAGAGAGTGAATGAGAGAGAGAGAGAGAGAGAGGAGGCGGGGGGGGTTAGGGAATGAAATACCCATGCGCGCGCAGAGAGAGCGAGTGAGAGAGAGAGAGAGAGAGGTGGTGGTGGTACCTTTGTGCAAAATAAGCAATGGGGGCAATGAAAATGGTAGCAATGGCGTGCGTGTAGAACACAAAGACTGCTGGTCTCATCCCTTGTGTAAGGGCTGCCCTTGTGAGCAGTGACACGCACGAGTATACCAACTGCAGTGCCACCATCGCTATGATGGGCATCTGACTCTCCATGAATCCCATCTCAATCTCTATGAATCCCATCTCAACCTCCTCTTCCTCACTCCATTCTTCACGCTAATAAATGATATATATACCATGGTGGCATCCATCATTGAGCTGGACCCATGCATTTCGTTTGATGACAATCTTAGCTGACATTATTATTATTACTACTTGTACGTGGGTCCCAAGTTCATGCATTCATCCACCCCATCCATCTTATTAATAACATCAACTAATTAAACAATTTTATAGTGAAATTTAGAAGGGCAAAGGCAAAAGAAATTGGACGAAATATTTCAAGAAGAAAGACATGTATGTATCTATAATAATATAGAATATATATGAACGAGGAATGATCATGTTAGCTTGGACTAAATAAATGTCTTACTTATCTTGCCTCAAACTATTTACAATACTTTTTTTTAATTTTTTCTTCATACACTTGTTTATCTAAGTATATTCAACAGATAAACCAAGTTTTACCAATTTTTGATATGTGTATATACTTTTGTGATTTTTAAAAATGCGTATTTTGAATATATATATATATACATATAATTTTTCAAAAATCTTTAAAAAATAAGTATACGGACAAAAAACAAAAAATACTATAAATTATTTTTTTAATGTGGCCTAAGCAAATACCTCACTTAGCCCATACTAACAATATTACTTCTCTTATTAAATTTACAAGCTTCAGCTCCCTCACTCATCACAGGCCATGTGGTTGTGACTTCTTTAAAAGTTGCAATCATCATTTTTTATTTTGTTGTGTGGTTATTCTTGGTCAGACAATCCCCATCGAACTAATATTTGTTGACGTGGGTTGGATTGGATTTCTCAGGTACAGGACAGGGGCTAAACTCATTATAATTTTGTTGTGTGGTTATTTTTGTTTAGACAAGCCCCATCGAACTAATGTTTGTTGACGTGGGTTGGAATGGATGTCTCGGGTACAGGACAGGGGCTAAGCTCATTATCAAAATCAATTGGCAGAAGTAGACGCACAAATATTCTCATCAGAGTTCACCAAGAACTCTGGGCTCTTAAATTAATATATATTAGAGGCGAGCTCATGAATGGGGCAATTATTCGACGGAACGGGTTCCATCATAGTGGTAATTAGAACGGGTCAACCCGCCACTCACCTTGATCGGACCCTTTTTGACTAAGTAAAATCAATAGTTTTTGACCGAGTAAAGGAATAGATGATAAATTTTGGTCCAAATTCAAAAATAAAAAGGTGGGTCAATCATGTCCCAACTCATCTTACATATATTGATTTATTGAAAATTATAAACAAATGTTAAATCTTTTTTTTTTTTTCAAAATTCTCACATTTTTTATAATTAATTTTATCAACAATAGAATAATCAATTTATCTAAAAACAATATAAGAATTGATAATAGAAATTTGCACATATACTTATAACTTTCACGTATAATTGTATATTAAACTATTTTAATAAAATTATACTATATTTTCTTACGTTTTGTTTTAGTAATGATGTACTTGTTAATAATTAGTAAAATATTGAAGTATATAATACTTAAATTTAGCATAGATGTATTTTTATGTTTGATAGATATGTAAATTCTTAAAATTATTTTATTTGACTCTTAATTTTTACCTGACCTACTGTTCTAAAACTAGTCCGATATCAATCCAAACTTTGTTTCGGGACCTATTAAAAAACCATAAGGGTAAAACCGACCTTGTTGTAACCTGGTACAAAAATAAAGTCAAATAAAATTTTTAAAAAGTAAGTTCAGGATTAGGTAAATCCAAATCTGGTACAGCCTGCCCCGATTCTCATCCCTAGTTTAGGCTTCCCATGTAAGGAAAAAGTGTTGAGCAGTAGTTTAATATCTGTTTCTAGCTGTATAAATTCTTGAATTAAATTTGTATTTCATTCATAAGATAGTTTTTCAATTTCCAACATAGAATATAACTTTTCTATTCTAGATATACATCATTGTATTCTCTTCCCAAATACAATTTGTCAATTTCATTTAAAAGTCTTATGCTACTTGAATAAAATCCTTATTGTTTCTTATTTTTTGAAAATTTTAACCTAAATAATTCGGATAGAATAGATAAGTTCAACCAAACACTAAAAAATAGAGGACTCAAGCGCTTTTTACTAAAATTAAGAGAACCTAAACCTACCTTTAATTAATTTGCTTCTCGTATTAGTATTTCTACCCACATAAGAATTTTAAATTCACTCTCCACCACTTAGCCAAATAGAGCCTCAGTAATGATCGGCTTATGGAGTTGACTCAATACACCTTTTCATTTTAAGCCAACTATTTGTGAGGATTTAATAAGATTTAATTTACTCATAATTGTATTTATTAACGTCAATTTAGATAAATAGCTAAGATTATTTGTTGGAAATTCTCGTAAGTAAAATCCATCCATTACATTTTATTGTCTCAAACCGATTTAGATTTTTAAGGATATATGTAAATCTCCAATCAATTTAATCTTACCAGATTGAGCAGAAATATTTCCCATGTTTGGTTTATTAGCTCTTGATCACATACACGCCAGACGAGCCACGTGCGTGCGATCGCCCAGACGGACTCACATACGTCATCGGATCACCCACCACCACCCAAACGCGCCACGACTTCACTCATTACCATTTTTATATTGTTGGAATCCGGCGGCCATGAATATTGTTTGTTGTATTTGGACTTATGGGTCATTAAAGACGTGAATAATTCATCCTCGGCCCCTGCGCATGTTAATTTTCTGCCATGCTCGCCAGTTCGATCTGGTTGACCTCTTTTGTCTTTTGGGCTTACTGGGACACCCCAACAGTGTTTTTTTCATAATTTCAAAAATGAATAATTATAACTTTCATGTATGACGCAAAAACTATTACTTTTTAAACTATAAAAAATATATACGAAAATTCAAAAACGATAAATTTTAATATATATATATATAGATAATACCCGGTGTTGACACCCATTTTTGAGCCATTTTTGGGCCACATTAATTAAATTTGGCCCCACTATAAAATGGTGCTATTTGAAATTATATGCATCATTTAGAATAATCTGCAATTGAAGGTACATTTCTGGGCCAGATTTATATTATGAATTTGTTACAAAATTATTAAGCTGCAAACACATGAGAATCAGCGGCTGCGATTGCTTGCAAAAGAGCTGCATATACACCGATATTTGTAAAACGCAGAGCACCATAATAAAAATGCCATCTCCCGCAAAATGGGGTTCCTGCCATGGCGGATGGCGACCTTCATCCAGCACCCATCCATTTGCGATCTCCACCGGCACTCCTCGGACGGTCGATCGGATCCGTTTACAAGGTCGGAGGCATGCACAACACTACCCGTCTTCTCCCGCAAAGCCCTATTTCCACATCTCCGGCAGACCCATCATCACCGAGATTACGCCCAAAACCCATCACCTCCCATCTGTTGAACCACCACTGCCCTCCTTTGCCCAGCCACGATTGGACAACACGAGAGAAGAAGAGGATCACGCAGCAGCCTTCCATCTTGACCGGTCGGCGCAACAGCGAAAGCCGTCGCCCATCCCAAATTCGACAGCCAGAAATCCATAGCCCACCTCCATCAATCACGTCCAGCAAAATCCAAGTCGTCCATTGTCAAAAGCCGCTGCTAGCGCATTCCACCCGCTAGAAGATTCATGATCCAAAAGCTTTCCCGCTCCAACCTCTCAAAAATAGAACCGGAAAGATCCACTAGTGGAATGTTGCTGCTAATGGCCACATGACCCATTGTCGCATGACGCCCAAGTCTCAAACAGCCGTGCGTCTGCACCATCCAAGTCGTTCCCAACGATGATCCCCACCATCCAATCCATTACTTGGCCCCCAAGCAGAAGGCTTAACGACGAAGCAAATGGTGGAGCACAGCCATATCCAAGGCGCATTCCACCGACCGACGAATCATCAGCTAAACTAAAGAAGACGCCGATTGTCCGAAGCGTGCCACAACCAATGAGGAGAAGCCACGTCACCAGTTCGTGCTCACCACCACTATAAATACCGGCACCTGGAGCAAGGGGAGAAGAGAGGGGCAATGGCCACCACTCTGCTCATCTCTATCCCCACTCTAGCCATCCTTTAGCAGCCTTTAGTTTTTAGTTTCAGCAATAAAGCCTTAGTTTCTAGCAACAAAAAACCTACCTCCATCCTCTCGCGGACTCTTATCTACATCCACTTGAAAATCATTCCTGCAACTACTGTCCCATCCAACCAAAATAATCTTGGACCCTGGTTCAATGCACCTGGGTGTACTTTATCCTTTTTTTCTTAGTTTTTTTTGAAAAATTTTTTACACGATTGTTAATCTAAGTGTATTTAACATGTGTATAAATTTTTACCATTTTTAAATATTTTTAGATATTTTTTTTGAATTTTTTAAAATCAGTAATGCCACTGGTTTTTAAAAAATCCGAAAAAATATCTAAAAATATTTAAAAATGGTAAAAATTTATACACATGTTAAATACACTTAGATTAACATTTTCATAAAAAAAGTTTTAAAAAAAATTAAAAAAATGGGTAAAGTACACCCGGGTGCATTGAACCAAGGTCCAATAATCTTTACCTATCCTACCTCCCTATTCCAGCCACTCTAAAAAATAAAAACCCCCCTGCGGTTGCTTCACTATTCCAACTATCCAAAAATTAGAAGTCCCGACTGCTATACACTAGCAGTGTAAATCGGGTCGCGTTGACTCGAGTTGGGACAAATACAACCCTAACCCACCTTATAAAATCCCAACTCAACCCTACTTTTCACACATTAACTCAACCCTATTTCAACCAACCTCAAATTGATTCGGTTCAGGGTAGAAATAGGGCTAATAGATTACACATATTATCAATACTAATTAAGTTTTTGTTCATCCAAATTTCTAAAATAACAAAAGCAATGATAATTATAAAAACAATAAGTACTAAAAAAAGTTCTACATACCTCAAAAGTGGAGGATAAGTTTAGTGATTGATTCATTTTTTTGCTTTTGTATTCTTTGAGCAATCGATGTCCTCTGCAAGTAAAAAGGGGAAAGCCAAGTAAAAGTATTGCAATAAATTATGCAAAATGAAAAAATAAATATCATAGTCTTACTTACCTTCTTAGTTGGCTTCCAATTAAAGCTACAAACATCTCAAATTCTCAATTGACCTGTTCGGTTATTCCAAATCACCAATGCAAGCAAACATCTAAACAAGTTATTTACAATGCAATATAACCAAATAATCCAAACACAATTTCACAACTAATTAACCAAATATATTTCCAAACCAAATAAATTCAAACAACATTTCACAACCAAATAGTCAAACATATTTCCAAACTCCACACAATTTTATTTAAATATCCAAACAACATGAATGAAATACACTCTCATAAACATATCCAAATACATATCTTATGAAATTGGGTCGGGTCGGGTTGACCGACCCCCTAACCTAGCTCAAACCGATTCTTAAAATCGGGTCGGGTTGAACCCGATTTTCAAAAATTGAATTTCCAAAACCTCAACCCTACCATGGTATAAATCGGTTCGGGTTGATGTGGGTTGGTTACACCCCTACACACACCTCTTCCAGCTATCCATAAAAAAATACATAAAAGCCCTGTTCGAGCGACACATGTTCCAGCCAGCCTCTCAAAAATACCCAATTTATTTTTATTATGTCATGGATATATGATTTGTCAGGAATCTATGTCTCCGTCTATGTAATGCTAATGTATTATCAATGTAATATTTAGGTTCTAATCTTCCCAAAAAGATTAGTGGCGACTCCCCATTTTATTTCTATTATTATTTTTATTTTAATGTTTTAATTTTTATATTATTGCAACAATAATATATAAATTTTAGCGAAATTTTTATTTTCATTTTCATTTTAGGTTGGCTAAAATAGACCAATTCATCATAGCGTCTTCCGCCTACGAAAGGGGCACTACACGTGGGCTAACATAAAAATAAAAAATATATATTAAAATCACATGCATGTACTATATTGTTTCTCTTACCTTCATGTCATCTCTCTAATTTGCCTTGAGTTCAACGCTTGAGCTTCCTTACACCTGGACACCGCTTGCTAGCTCATCGTGCTAAATAGCCTAACGACCTCCCAGTCTTTGCCTCAGTGCCTCTTTAGGCGCCTTCTGAGCCTGGGCCTTATTTATCCTCAATGCTTAAGGGCGGATCATGGCCTCACTTCTCTAACTTCGTTTGTGTGAGTAACGTGAGAGAATTGAATTGACAAATTATTCTCCTTACGTTAATGAATGATTTTATAAATTATTTTAAATTTTCAAAAGATGAATAAATTTAATTATTTTTAATTTATACATAATTATAAATGCTTACACAAGCTTCATCACCCAGCACTCCTACCGAAGTGATTCTTTTTTATAATAATATTGAAATGATTCTTTAATACTATGGTAAAATAAATGATGTATTTTAATTGATATTATACCCCTAGTGGAATTATATTATAAACAATGTCATGATTGAAATTTCAATCTCATCATCAAATTAAAGTGTAACCCACACAAGCCAACTGGGACGAGCCCAGTTGGTGACCATGGAGATTGTCATACCAACTGTCGTGGATTCAAAACCCGTCGGCTACAATGTGTGGGGTATTTTTATAACCCTTTGTTCTGTGCTCTGATAATGGGGGTATTTTATAGTTGATTCCCTGAATATAGGGATATTTTATAAGATGTCCTCCGTGGTAAGAGTTATGATCGAGTCTGATTTATAATATCAAATGTCATAATGTGTACAATACTAATCAAACAAAAATGTAACCCACACGAGAGGTAAAAATTAGTTTGTTAAAAATAGAGCCCTTATTTAATTATCTTTAACTAAAACTTTATAAGTCAATTTTTCTGATTCGGTCATTCAATCTATGATTCTTGGACGTTAATAAGATCCTTTTATTTAGGAGCACACCATAAGTCCAGCCCAAAAATATCTTTTAAAAAAGTTTACTTTTTCATAAAATTATTATTTAAGCATATTTAATTTTTACAATAAGTTTTACTATTTTTAACGATTTACATATATGTTTTAATGAATTTCAAATATAAAAATATTTAATCATTTCTCTTATCTTTGAAATTCAAATATATATATTTCAAAAATGACAGAAATTATTATATGAATTAAATATATATATATATATGATAGTTTTATGAATATTTTTAAAAAATAAAAAATATATGTTTTTCGTGGAATCATCCTTCATTGATATTAGCTCAATCGTTAATTATCTTTATCATATTTGATTGATTTAGAGGAGAGTTGCATTACAGGCTAAACAAATTCTACATGCAAACGGAACAATAGGATTGAACTTCGAAGATATAATTTCTCTTACACTCATAATAATTGCACATAATTTTTAATATATCCACAAAATTTCGTAAATTTTTTTTATACCAATAACATTTCACCATAAATTCTTCTCATAGCCATGCCGTTAAAACCATTATTATCTACTCCATTGAAAAGGCGATTTTGCCCATTTAAAATTTTTTAATTGAGATAATTTGACCTTAACATGACTCAATTGGTGGTAGTAAATCATTAATACAATATATTAAATAACTTGAAAGTCATATTAAAGTTGATTTATTTTAATTAGAAAAAATTTAAAATGACAAATTCGTCTTTCTAATGGGATAACAGTGGTTTTAATAGTGTGGGTATCGAAGGAATTTATAGTAAAATGTTATAGGTATAAAAGGAATTCATAAAATATTGTAAGTATATTAGAAATTATATACAATTGTCATGGGTGTAAGAGAAATTATCCCCGACTTCGAACAATCATCATGGTAATCCGAGAAATTACAGTATTTAACGCGATGCGATGCATGCAGATATTTAATACTACGGCCAGACAATGAAATGATAATCGGTAGAAACTTCAATCCCGATACATCAAGTCGTCATCTCCGCCTTCGGCGGGGTATTTGCGCCATACCCCCTCTAAGTATGCGTATTAGCAATTTAGACCCCGACATTTGTGTATTAGCATTTTAGACCCTGATAAGTTTCGTCTTTTACATTTTAAACCCTCCGCCCTAACGCCGTCTGCTACACACTATTTGGCCGTGTGCAATGACAGAAATACTCCTCAATAGAAACAAAATCGTAACCCTAATGAGAAAACCCTTCCCAAATCGAACGCCCTGTCGGACGACCGAACCCCCAAATCGAAACCCTATTGCTTTCACAAGCCGTAAATTCATGATTTCGATAGCTTCAATAGCATCCGACATCTTCAAATCGGAGACGAAAGCCGAAATCCTCCCTATGTTTGACTGATACGTCTTCCATTAGAGCCCAAACTTCATCCGCAATCCTACCTGTGTTGGCTGTGCGCAGCCCCGAGCATCGTCTTCTACGGTTATCGTGCGACAAGGGCTGAGAGAGATGGGGATGGAAGAGAGGTAAGTTGGTAATAAATGATATTCATATGCCAAAGTATGATTATTTTATGCACATTTGCTTGGATGGTAAGCTGTCCGTGGGGTATGTATATTTGTCGTTCGGCAGAAGATGAAGAGGAAGTGGTCCCATGGATTGAAAGATATGTTTTCTTTTAGGATGTTGTTGCTTGGCTGCCCCTGTGGGGTCAGTGGTCCCATGTTACATTAAAATTGTCTGTCTTTTAGGGATACATGTCATGAACAAAAGGACAACAAAAACAGTAGTTTTATTACGATGGAAGTTGGATCTGTGAGGCCTGAACAGAAATGCTATTATTTCAAACTAATCTGCCAAGGGTTTAACATATCCTGTAATAATTAGAAAAAAATGAGTTGACTATTCAACTGATGATGTGTCCACTGAGGTGACATCCTAACCATTGATCATTTGACCAAGCAATGGGCCAAGAATAAGTAGAAGGTTATTAGGCTAAACCCAAATAAGACCACTTAGAATGATGGGTTGAGTTATATAAAATATCGCGAGTATTTAACTCAACAGCCTAAGGTGCTTAAGTGGTTAAGGTGTTGGTCTTTGGTAGAGGAGGTCTCGAGTTTGAGTTTCAATGAGTGCGTAAATGATGTATTTTGCCTTTTTGGGTTCTATGGGTCTCACTAGTTTGAAATTCGAATTTGAAATTGAATTAAGATCGGATTGCGAGCAATAAATCCTCGGTGAATCCTCCGGGGAGTTATAAATAAGTGAGTTTGGGACTTGATGGAGATACCAGAGGAAAGAGGAGGAACGTTGCCGCTGAAGAAATCCGTGAGGGATTTTGCCTCTTTAGCCTTTAATTATAGCATGATTTAATGAGGATTTATCATATAATTATTTAGTGGTTTTACTAATATATGATTTTTTGGTCATTAATCATGCTGAGATGATATGAGATATTATATGCTTAATTGCACATGGAATGGATGTCACATAATTATTTGAGAAATGTATTATTTACATTAAATTAATTATGTGAGGATTTATCAATAATTTTTGAGGATGTTATAAAGGTAATTTTGGGCAAGATGGAAGCATAATGGCATAATTATAATTTATTTTGAGTAAAATAAATTAATCAGTAAAATTATGTACGTTACGTTATGCTTGGATGACCTAAAATTAAATATGTTAGCCAAATTATTGATAGGATGAATTTTTAATGCATTTAAGATGTTTAAAGGAGATATATATACGAAAATAATATTAAAATATTATATCTTGTATAAATGGTCGGATGGAAAAAATGGATGTTATTGCCTATTTTCGAGTTTTTTGGATATTTTACAATTATGCCTAATGGTTTTTCTGAAAATCATAAGCTGTCAAGAAGTTTCTGGAAAATCAGAAGACAGCAGGAGAATCTGTAATTTTTCAGGAGATGTTACGGGCTTCAAAGAGTGGGCTGGATTCAGGCTGAGCCCAGCTGCAGACGAGCCCAACTGTTGCGATGGGCCTCACAAGGAGGATCCAGTGAGCCAACTCATGGCTTAGAGCCTAGAGATGATAACCAGGCAGAAGCCCAGGCAGTAAAGCCCAAAGCATGGCCCACCAGGAAGCCCAGTCGGGCAGGACCACCGGCGGCGAGGGACACGTGGCACCGTTTGGTGCGTCCATTTTCAAATTGATATAAATTGAGCTCTAGAGGTCCGATTTGAGTGATCCAGGGGTCATTTCCTATAGTTTTGGACATTTTGAGTACAATGGAAGGGCTAGATTAGTCAAATGATGCATAGAAGTTTGAGTTTTGGGGATAGAGGAGTATCTTAAAGGATTTAAGGTTCTAAATCCTTAGGGTAGTCCCCAAAATTTAAGTCGAGTACTTCTAGAAAAAGATGATGGCATATAAGATGTATTAAAGGCTCTAAAAGTTGAGCAATTGAGTGAAGATGGTATATTCTTATGATCTCAATTGTAGGACATAATCCTACTTGTTGAGTTCTTGTGAACTTACCCCTTTTTTCTTTGACTCTCAGATGATTCCATTGATGGTGGCCAATGAGATGGTGGTGGCATGATGATAAATTGATCTTTTTATTTATTTCATTCTATGTAATGAGTGGCTTGACTTGGATGTAAAGATTTTCATTGACGTGGGCATGTTTGTAATAACGCTATGTACTTGAGGACTTGGATGTAATAATGCAAGTTTATTTCTTATTGCCTAAATGAGATGGTTTAATCGTCGCGTGGAAAGATCTTGGAGTTTTAAAACAACTCGGACCGAAAATTTAGGCAAAAGCCTTGATTTTTAGTTCAGGCCGTTACATATCCTAAATCACTCAAAGAGGTATGTAGAGTTCTATCTTAGTCTCTTACCAAGTCATTCACTAAAATTCACCCATCTAGTTCTCATCGATTAGAATTTACTCATTTGCTCTATCTCATTCAACTATTCTCATACCCCTCATTTGGTTTAGAATTCAACTGTCACATCACCATTTCAGCTACATTGCCATCCATATTACTTGTCACCAATGTTGGATATTACACTTTGGCCATCAAATTAATAATTATTGTTAAATATCTTCTAATAAAATCTTCTCTACAACCTACACGGAAGTAGAGAATCCCAAACTTGTTCGCCTTTAGTAGAGTTTGATCATGATGTAAAATTAATTCTATATAGTTATGATATCTCTTAAAACTATCATGAAAATATAATTGATATTTTTCCTCCTCATGAGTCACCAACCAATAATATGCCATGAGCCATAACATAGTTTGAACTTGTTGAGGTCAGTTCCATTTTCAAATGCATCTCCAATCAAAGTGTGCAATGATGCAACTAGACTATTTGCATCTTTTAGTAAATATAATGCAGAAGATATGTGAATTATTTAGGAGTTAATTTCCAAAAAGACTTATTAGTTGAGCCCTCCTCCTTAGGTTAAGATATACCTTCGATTTTGTTCACAAATGATTTTGGCATGAAAGACTCAAGGTCTACATTTCACTGTTTATGCTAACAAAAAATCTGACATAAAACATGATGATATTTCTAGTTTCTTCCCTTTTTGATTTTTGTTGTTGATTGTTATCAAAGGTAGGAAGACCAAATTTACAAATAATGAGTCCTAGCAGGAAATTTCAATTGGCAAGACCAATTTCCATTTGTGTACATCTTCCTAATACATAAAATTTACTCAAGATCTTCCTACAGATTGATTCATGGTCAAAATACTATTTTAATTTATACTTGCAACTCTCATAACTAAGGATTTATTTATAATGTATTTATGTTGGATAATATGCAGGGAATCAAATGAGGTTGATGTGATGTTGTAGTGGCACTTTGAGGGTAGATTTGTGTATGACATAGAGGAGGGTTGTGAAGTATACCATGGGGGAGATTTTGGTGTTGGCAGTGCTGACGTGGAGACATACAACCTACGTAGAATGCGTGAAAAAATGATAATAGAAATCGGAGTCAATGGTGATCAATTGGACTTTTGGTGTGGGAAAAAGAAGAGATTGATATCAGATGATGAAGTGTTGCATAATTTCCTGCTCGAAGCCATATGCGATGATTGCATGGATGTGTGGGTGACACCCAAAGCGGGAGTGCAATGGGTGTCACCTAATCAAGAACAGAGTTCAAAAAAATCCAAGCGCCGCCTAAATGTATTTGTCAAGGAAGAGGTGACAGAGGATACTGGGCAATCTTCTACTAGGATAGATGAAGTTGACAAAGTTGTGAATGGGAGTGCAACAGACACAAATGCCACCAACATTAGTACAGAAAATGATAGTGATGATAATGATGATGTTGGCAACAAACCAGCAGAAAAGGTCGATCATGAAGACCACGATGGGAATGTGACTCAAGGATGGAGTTCTGATAGTGATGATAGTGATGATTCATTCACTAAGGTGCACGAAGACTACGATGAGAATGTGACTTCTCATGAATATGATCCATACTTTGAGCTAAAGGACCCATACTTACGTTTCAGTCTCGAGTTTCACGATAAAAAATAGTTAGAGCTAGTGATCCGACAACATACAATTGTAAATGGATTTGATATTAAGTTTGTGAATAATGAGTGTTATCGTCTAACTGCCACATGCAAGGTTGATGGTTGCCCATGGCGCATACATGCATCGAGAAAGGCCGACGGAGTCACATTTGTTATCAAGACATATAACAATATGGAGCATATATGCACGGTTGCTAAAGGCAATGGAAACAAAACAACAAACAAAAGCTGGATCACAACATCTGTTGAGAAGAAACTTCATGTTAACAGTAATATGACAATCAAGCAACTAAATAATAGATTGCATGCAAATTTTGGGTTGACTTTGAATTGCTAGAAGGTGTGGAGAAGCAAGAAAGAGGCGATGGGGAAGATCAACGGCACCGAGGATGAATCATTTGCAACCCTTCTAGCATTGTTTAATACAATTGTGAAGATCAATGCAAGGACGATCACACATATAAAGATCGATAAGGATCATCATTTTCAAAGGGCATTCTTATGTATTGATGCCTGCAGAAAGGCATTCAGTGATGGTTGTATGCCATATATCGGTCTGGATGGTGCTTTTCTCAAAGGTGGTTTCAAAGGAAGCCTACTAACTGCTATTACAAAGGATGCAGAAGGGCAAATCATGTCGATTGCAATCGAAGTTGTTGAGTAGGAATGCTATAATAGTTGGATTTACTTTCTGACATTGCTGAGGAGAGCAGTGGGGGAGGGAGAATTCACCATTATGTCTGATCGGCAAAAGGGTTGAATGAAAGCAATGACATCTGTCTTCCCAAATTCTAGGCATCGCTATTGTCTTCGACACTTAGGGAGAAATTTGAAGAGAAAGGTTTTTGGCCAAAATGATGTGGTTAGAAAACTCTTTTAGGCAGCTGCCAGATCATACACCCAGCATAATTCAAACATCATATGAGTAGATTAAGAGAGATTAGCTCGCTCGCATGTGATTGGATCGAGAAAATTGAACCAACCCATTGGTCTAGAGCATTTTTCACCGATGATGCCCCATGTTCTGCCATTGATAACAATTTTGTAGAGTCCTTCAATGCTTGGATCAATGCAGCAAGAGATGCAAATTTGTCAACTTTTTGACAATTTTTGCACTATGGTGTTGGAATGGTTTAACGTGAGGAGTAGCAAAGCAATTTCATCAAATTTATCCTTGTCAGATAAATCTTCAAAACTACTAGAGAAGATTGGAGTAGATGACAGACGCGCAACATTCTTACACTGTGAGAATGAAGAATATGAAGTTTCATATGGTCTAAACACACATATGGTTCGATTTGATTAGAAGAAATGCAGTTATAGGCAATGGCAATTGGAAAGAATGCCCTGTTTACATGCATATAGGATTATTCTCTGGCGACGGGAAGATCCAATTTCGTATTGTAGTTGGTTTCATATAATGGATTCGTATCGAAAGACTTACCGCCATAGGCTCAAGCAATGCCTAGTCGACAATTTTGGGAACCCGATATAGATACTAAACTTTTTCCTTATTGCATGTTGATCTTTACTTGGAAATTTATTACTATTTCACACATTTATTATATTTGCTTCTTTTTTGTGGAATAATTAATCATTTGTAGTTGTATTTTGACACAAATATGATTGTCTTACCACCAAATGTTGAGAAGACAAAGGGTAGACCTCAAACTAAAAGATGGAGAGGTCCAGAAGAAAGACCACCGCAATATGTGAAGAAAACATCTGGAAAGGTACATTGCAGCCTATGCAAGGGAGAAGGGCACAATCGTAGGGGTTGTCCTAACAAAGGAACAAATGCCACAGGTCGTCCAGGGCCTCCAATGAAGAACTCATCTTCACAAGGTTCTACCTAAACGACTCAACCACAAGATGTCTCCTAACTGACGCGTGAACCACGACATACACAACCAAATGCAGGACCAGCTCCCACAACTTTTGACATCCCATCATTTTCACAACCAACGAGGCATTGGGTGAAGAAGCTGGCACGAAAGAGGACATTTGCAAGCACACAATGACAATTCAGCTGCTGTAGGCAACGACATTTTTTAGAAAGTTTTGGACTTGTAAAAGTTATATGCAATCAGATTTGGTTCTCGCGCAATATAACTGCTCTTGTAAAAGTTATATGTATAAACATTTCTCTTATATACTACTGCGTTCTTTTTTCATATGCGCGTATACTCTTGTACGCAAAATTGGTCTATATATATACATATATATCTTTTGACAAAATAAGTATAAATTGGTATGCAAGATGTGATATATGCACAGTAAAGATTCCCTTGGCCTTTGTTTTTTCCATCATAGTGAAATTTAAGAAAAGTTATAAAAGCAATAATCAATCCAAACACAAATTGCTTCCATAGTCAATCCATACACAAGCTAATTCATTGATTAGCAACTTTCACTAAAAAAAGTGGAACAACAATGTAACATAGATAAACATGTTTGGTTTTACATAGATTAGTACAAATCATCCCTTCAAATCAGAAGAAGAACATATATTAATATTTATGGTCATACTTGCCATTCCTTTAGTGATCTCTTCCACTGAAGTTGCTTTCTTCATTTCAGATAGCTCTTTCTTCAAAGCCTCTAACTCCATCCTCAAGGTTACATCAATTCGAGTAGAGCACTCTGTCTTGCATTCTTCTTCTAACACCATCATGTCTGCATTGGGGTTATACTCATCACACCAATGAAAAAAATTACATATCTTCACATCGTACAAAAAAAATTCTGATCATATGTCATTAAGCAATCAAATGATGATATTATACATTGTCCAATTGTAAAATATAGTAATCATATTTCATACCTTTTTAGGGCAACAGTAGAACCACCTATTTGGATTCTTGGACATTTTTGACATAAAACCTTTACAAATTCCCATTCCACACGGACATTGAATCTCCTTTATCCAGCAATGGATATTCCTGCTACCACAAAAAATGCAACATAACGACATAAAAAATATAAGAAAAAAACCTTTGGCAATCTCATTTATATATGGCTTTCTATATTGAGGGAAAAGTGCATCCAGTTTTATAACGTAAAATGAACATTTATTACCTGCGGCTAACAACTAATCAACGGTTTTAGCAAAACATGATAAAAATTATTCAAGATTAATGGTGCATTTTAAAATTTACCACGAAGCTTATGGTTTAATCAAAACCCAAAAAAAAACCTTAGTACGCTGAGTTTAATCAAAACTTGAAAAAATTCAAGGTTAACAGGCTGTTTTGCTGTTTTTAAAATTTACGCATAGTTCAATCCTGTTTTCACGAACATATTTCCCATTCACACCTCATCTCTTACCGGCATTGCACAAGAATAGAAAAAATCAAAGATTTCTCACTCACAGATATAAAAGATTATGTGAACAAGCAATTAAGAAACCGTACCTTTTTTCAGCCATTACCTAAAGCCTCTTCACTTAACAATGTCGTGCCTCTTCCAAAAGTTCAGCCTTTCCCTTTTCATCTTAAAAGCATCTCAATCAGTGTCATTTACATCATTTTAAAAAACCACGCACACAATGGGACGACCAGACTGTGCGCAGCAAATGGCGTTAGAGCGCAGGGTTTAAAATGCAAAAGACGAAACTTATCAGGGTCTAAAATGCTAATAAGCAAACGTCGGGGTTTAAAATGCTACTACGCATACTTAGAGGGGGTATGGCGCAAATACCCCGCCTTCGGCTTGTAATATCGCGTCCAAACATTATATATGCCCCTGATTGGAAACGGGAAGCAATCTCCGACGTCACCTAATATGGTGAATGTCAAGACCTACATCAATGCTACATTTCGCTCCTTCAATAGCAACGATGCGTATGCGTTCATGGGCAAAGACTACGTGCAGCTGAACTACACTCCGCTATCTACGCTCCACAGGCGACTGGGTTGTCGACGGACCACTTTGTGTTTTCGGCAGGCTTTTCGTCCATCGCCCGCACGCCCTTTGCTGATTACGGAATAGACCGTGCTTTTGGGAGCATTCATCTTCGCTAAGAATCTCTGCGTCCACATAAACTATGCACCGGACACTACAGATGGCTGGATAATCAAAGGACCAATGGCTACCAACAAGACGTTCCCCTACCTCAACAAGACCGTTTTGGAAGGTGGGGTGGATGCCACATTCAAAATCGTCCTGGTGGGTGCATACGAGAACCAAAAAACATACAAAGCCTACATCTTCAAGAACAACCACTACACTCTTATAGACTACACTTCTTCTTCTTCCTTTGGCCTCAGCGGCCTTGGTCTCATCTCGGAGGGCTTTCGTAGCGTGAAGAACACCTTATTTGAAAGAAAAATCGACGCAGCATTTGCTTCGCACGTGGATAATGAGGCGTACCTCTTCAAAGGAGATTCCTACATTCTCTTGCACTTTGCTCTGGGGAACAACTACATTGTTGACGACATGTTCAAGAAAATCCTTCCCAATTGGCCCTCTTTGCGTCCACACTTGCCTCGCAAGAATGGCATTGATGAGTGATGGTCATCCACTCTACCCGTCATACTCGCGGGCATGTCTCTAAGATATATATGTGGATGCATGGTGCGCATCTATACAATGAGGGAGTGGCGGTTTCTAGTTCGCCTTTATCTAGAATAATTAAGGGTGTACAATCCCCCACTTAATTCATTGGTGAGCTCCAACCATGTGTGGTTTTTGTTGGTCTTGTGCTTGTGTTCAATCTTCAGTTTTTATATTAGAGTATGATAATCTATTTGGCACCTTGTATCCCAACTTGAAAAATGGATTAGATGACAAATGCATATATGGCTGCTCGTAGAGGAGTTTGGAATCATTGTTTTGGGGAAGCAAATGCAACAACCTTGAAAAAAATATGAAATAAAAAAGAAAAGGCATTGAGCCAACAAAATTACTGTAAGCAATTAATTCCACAAAATAAAAATATATATATTCACATTTTCTTCGTTTGGATGCTTCACTAAACCTGTTTTCTCTTTACTTTAATCTTACGAAAGTAATAGTGAAACTATGCCTCCCACAACGGTGGATATAAATGCATGAAAGTCAATGAAAGACCTAAAGCTAAAATTGGGTCTGTTGTCAATGCTATTGGTAGCCAAAAACAAATAGATTAGAGGTCGATCAGTGAATTGCGTATTTGAGTGCTTTATCTAGCTAGTTGGTAAGCAGCTGCCAAACACACTTAAGGCCTATTTTCGTACAGCATCTTCGACACCCAACACACTGAACACCCGGTCCATTTGTCATTTTTCTGGTTTTAAAAATTTTAAAAATATAAAAATTATATATGTAGAAAATATAAGCTTAGCCTCGCATATTTATTCTAGAAAAAAAAATTATACAAGGAGCCCAATGAGAGGGAGCCATTTCAGACTTACCAAGTGCATTGGTTTAATCGAAATTATAACCCTTGCTCATGAATAATTTATTGGATTTAGGTAATGCAAAAGCATGCTTGAATTTATTGATGTTATAAATTTCATGTAGAATAATAGAAACAATTTTAATAAGCGTAGAGGCTTCTATCATTGTACTTTTTTTTAGTAATATCAGTAGCTTATGGACAATCGTAGGTGTAAATTGTGTGTAAGAGAAGCCTAGACTTTTCTATTTAGGGTGTGTTTAGTTATACACAAAACATGTCAATCAAAACTTTTCAATCAAAACTTTTCACTCCTCATAATTACCTTATTTTTTAATTATTTTTTCACATTTTCCTATATAAATCATCCTACTTTTCAATCATTTCCACACAAATACCCATATAACTACCTTATTTATTTTAACTTTATTCTCTTTACACCTCATATTACTACTATCATATCACATCATTTTCTATCAACTTGACAATTTCTATTCTGAAAAGTTTTTATCAAAAAGTTTTACCTCCAACCAAACGCACCCTTAGACAGAATCTATTTACGATGCTTATATAAAAAAAAAAAGAATCAGTATATACTAAGCTATTACTTTTGTAAAAAAATCTTAAAGATTATTATATACTAGGATCTTAAAAGATCTAACGTAATTCGCGGAGCGTCTAGCTAGCTTGCGGCAGCGCAAAAACAGGGGCAGTTCACTGGCACAGAATCAAATGCCCTGATCAAGATCTGCCCAACTAGATACTCGAGTAGTTGTCAATAAAGTAGCTGTCAGTAATACATTAAAAAAAAAAAAAAAAAGTAGCCGAAAGTAAAATATAACCTCGCGTGCTCGCATATAGACTTAGAGTCAATATATATTATTAACCACTTACTTATCAATTTAAATAACTATAATAATAATAATAAAATTAACAAATTATAGAGTAATCCATCTATAAATACCACGCTGGCCTCTGGGGCAGCTGAAATGTCCTCGCAAGCTGAAAATCAAGTATGATTCCTCTAAATTCAATTATTATCTTTTCTTTTCTTTTCTCTTCTTTTAAGTTTATACATATATATACATATATCCAAGAGAACGCTATCTATGAAAATAAAATTTCATTCCGACGAACTAGTCCTCCCGATGCCAGGTGCCTGCTCTGCCCATTCATTTTGACTGATTATAAATTAATTTTTTTTTATGTGAATGAAAACTATAGTTTCAGCCCAGAATTGAAACCATGACCTCAATCATGCACACATTAATATCAAATTAATGGGCTGTTCAAGTGTTGATAACATATAAACTAAGTAAGAAAGTATTTCATACTCTTGCCCATGTGCTGCTGTCACAAAAAAAAAAATTTTGTTTTGTTTTGTTTTGTTTTTATTGGGCTAGTGACAACTCTCACTGGCCAGCGAAAGCGGAAATTGATCCCGGGACCATGGGCAGGATTGCCCTGGTGAGGAACCAACCAGCATATTGGCCTACTTCGAAGATGAAAATTTTAGGTAGGTCGTAACTATTTGAAAATATTTATAGTCATAATATAATAATTATTAAGATCCATTCACCTATTTACTAAAATGTTATCATAATTGATTAAATCATTTGCCAATTCACGAGGCATGTTTTAGATGGTATAGTATTGAAATTAATAGTGTTAAATTAGATATACAAATTAAACGATTTAATTACATTGATTTTACACTTTCAACACTTTATCAAACGCGGCCTACAAAAATATGTTATTTGGATTAACGTTGGTTTCTTAATAAAACAAATAATTTTAAATGCAATCCATGAAATGGGTTTTGATTTATACCTCGAAGATGAGCCTAAATTTGTGTGATAATACCAAAATTTTAAATGATGTCGGCACCACAAAAATTTTCCATTATTTCATCAATATAATGATAATCCACGGGCTATGTCTAGTGGAAATATCGGATAAATATTCTTCAGTAGACCTCTTTCTTTTGGGCCTAACTTGATGATCAAATCAAAATAGAATCTAAGCATTATATTCATCATTATTTGTTTAATATGCTCTTATTCAAGGGAACCGGCCCGCTATTTGGCTCAACTTGATGACAATGTGAAATGAACTTTACTATTAATTGTCTAGCTAGAAACTGAGTTTCACTTAACCTTTCTATTGAATGTGTATTTTGGAAGTGGTAAAACTCTTGATGAAAAGTTTTTTGCTTAAAATTTTTTTAATTTGATAAAAATAATATGATATAATTGTAATAATTATGACAAGTAAAGATAATAAAGTTAAAATGGATAAATTAAATGTATGTATAGTTATATAAAAATCGTTAAAAGTAAGATAGTCGTGGTGGAAGAAATAAAGAAATAATTAAAAATAACATATGTAGTTATGAAAAGTGAAAAAATTTTATATTGAAAGTTTTAAATTAAAAAGTTCTAGGTTAAAAAATTTTAAGAGAAACAAACACTCTTAGGGTGTGTTTGGCAATAGTAAAAAAATGTCAAGTTAAAATTTTTCAATTTAAAATTTTTCACTCTTCACAACTACCCTATTTTTTAATTATTTCTTCACATTTCCCTATACAACTACCCTACTTTTCAATCATTTCTACACAACTATCCATACAACTAACCTATATATTTTAACTTTATCTTATTTATTCTTCACATTACCTCTATCATATCACATCATTTGACAACTTTTACTCTCTAAAATTTTTCATCAAAAGTTTTATCCATTCTCAAACACATCCTTAAAAAAAGTTTCATTTAACCTCATGGGCAAAAGGGCAAAAAGAAAGTTTCATTTAACCTTTATCATATTTGATTTGGACGAAAGTTGAATTCGTGGCTAAACAAAATATGGTAAATGGAATGATGGGATTGGATTTTGATTAACCATCTAGTAATCCACAGCCATCGAATCCCCGTCTCTGCATCCGGAATCGAATATCATATTACATGGACCAAGGCAGGCGGGTTGATCTGACCGAAATAGAAGGCCCAACCGACGAACAGGGACCCTCTCATGGGCGACAGAAACGGCAAGCTTTCTCCAACGTCGACCAATGGTATACTAGAGATGTGGTGAATGTTGAGACCTACATCAGTGCTGCATTCCGCTCCTTCAATAGCAACCATGCGTATGTGTTCATGGGCAACGAGTACGTGCTAGGGGTGCAACTCGGGTCGGGTTATACCGGGTTTGAGTGAACCCAAACCCTAAGCCAACCGGGTTGGAGTAAACCCAAACCCAAACCCTAAGAATATAATTCGGGTTCGGACCGGGTTCGGGTCGGGTTCGCATTGGTTTTGGTTTGGTTTCGGGTTAGAATTCGGGTTACCAATAAACTATTTTTTTCCAAATTCAGTTGTAATCTAAAAGAAAATTATTGAAATATACATACATGTGTTTATGAAGTCAAGCCTCACGCTGAATTCTACAAGATACTTTCAAAGAATTTTGCAACATCATGCTGAATTCTGTAATATTCTTTGAATGAACTTTGCAAGCAATTTTTCAACACCCTATAGACACAAATAAATGACAAATTAGTTAGTTTTATGACTAGTTGGTCATTTCTATTTAATAGCTAATGGAAATGACTCAAGTATACCAAATAGAAAATGAATATATCATACCAACTTTGTAGTTGAAACTAAACATTATCGTACAAATTACTGAAATTGAATTCAAACTGAATATTTATCATACAAATTGCTAAAGTAAAAATTGACCACTTGTCATACCAATAAACTTAAAATATGAATCAAATTTATACTACAATATGAAATTCAAACTAACAGATTTCTCGTACTAATAGAAAGCATAATATGAAATAGATTTATCATGTCGACTCAAATTCAAACATAATCCACATAACAGTTATTCCAAGTAACTAAATCTAAATACATTAAGCATAATGGTTCAACATTCCAATCTAATTTAAGTGCAATCCAAATTTAAAATGACAATATAAACAAATCTCAAGTTTAAATAAGTTTATATCTACTTTTAAACAAATTCAAATTTCAAATGAGTTCATGTCTCCAAAGTTTCCAAAAAAACTAAAAAACTATTCGAAGACTTCCAAGTAATTTCTCCCTTGATTTTCATCTACGTTTCTAATGTCAAGTTCTTCCTCCTCGATTTACATATTTGAAAATAATATGCATCAACCGAGACGAAAAAATACATGCAACTGTTAACAATAAGAAGATAATAATTATAAAAAATCATCCTAGAAATTAAGTTACCTCAAGTATGCTTTGATAATGAAGAAAGAGGTGATTTGTCTGAATTAGAGTTAGTAATGCCTAAAACATGTATATATATATATTAATATTACAAAAAGCATGTATAATTGATGAAAAATTTATATAAACTACACCGGGTTCGGACCGGGTCGGGTTTTGGTACCGGGTTGGTGCGAACCCGGTTTTGGTTTCGGGTTTCTACGGGTCGGGTTGAAACCGGGTCTATTTTGAAAAAAATCTTAAAAATAAAACCCATTTTTGGTTTTGATACCGGGTCGGGTCGGGCGGGTTCGGACCGACCCGGTACCAAGTTGCACCCCTAGTACGTGCTGCTGAACTACGCTCCGCATTCGACAGGCGACTGGGTCGTCAACGGACCACTCCCTATTTCCGATGGCTATCCATCCCTCGCCCGTACTCCCTTTGCAGAATATGGAATAGACTGTGCTTTCGGATCTCAGAAGAAGAACCGAGCATTCATCTTCACTGGGAATCTCTGCGCCCAAATAGACTACGCACCGGGCACTACAGATGACAGGATAATCAAAGGCCCAATGCCCATCCGCGAGATGTTCCCCTGCCTCAAAGGGACTGTGTTCGAGAGCGGGGTGGATGCCGCATTCGAAATTGGCCCAGTAGATGCATATGAGTCCCAGAAAACATACAAAGCCTACATCTTCAAGAACAACCACCACGCTCTTATAGACTATACTTCGTCGTCGTCCTTTCGCCTCAGTCACATCGGTCGCATCTCCGAGGGCTTCGTAACTTGAAGAACACCGTATTTGAAAGCGGAATCGACGTAGCATTTGATTCGCACTTGAATGGTGAGGTGTACCTGTTCAAAGGAGATTCTTACGTGCTCTTGAGCTTTGTTCTGTGGGAATACTACATTGTTGACGGCATGGTCAAGAAAATCCTTCCCAATTGGCCCTCTTTACGTCCGCACTTGCCTCGCAAGAATGCCGGTAGTGATGGATCATGATGATCCGCACTACCTCCCTTCATTCTCGAAGGCACGTCTAAGTACATATGCGGATGGTGTGCATCTTTACAATAAGGGAATGACGGTTTCTAGTTTGCCTTTGTCTATAACAATTAAGGGGGTACAATCCCCCCACCCGCACTTAGTCCATGGGTGAATTTGAATCATCTGCTGTTTGTGTATGTGTGTGCGTGGTATGTTGAATCTTCAATTTTGCATCAGAGAATGATCATCTATTTTATACCTTGTATCCCAACTTGAAGAATGGATTGGGTGTCAAATGCATATGTGGATGTTTGTAGAGGATTTTTGCGATCTTTATTGCAGGGAAGCAAATGCAACCACCAAGGAAAAAAAAATGAAATGAAAGAGAAAATGCATTAAGCCAACAAAATTACTGTGAGCAATGCTACAAAATTAAATATATAATCACTTTTCTTCCTTTTCGATGCTGCACCAAAACCTGTTTTCTCTTTATTTTAATCTTACAAATGTACAGTGAAGCTATGTCTCCCACGGAGGTAGATATAATGCATGAAAGTCAATGGAAGATCTATGGTTAAATCGGGTTCTGTTGTCAATGCTACAGCATTAGTAACCAAAAACAAATAGATTAGAGATTGATCGGGTGCTCACTTAGATTCTGATTCATGCTTCCCGTCGAGCTAAAGTGGTTGCCATTAGGGGTGGGAATCGGGGTGGGTCGGGGCGGGTCAGGATGTGCCCAACCCTGACCCTCCTTTTCAAAAATCTTATTTGACCCTTATTTTATACTAGGTCGGGACAAGATCGGTTTGACCCTTACTTTTTTCTACAAGGTTTCGGGACAAAATTCGGGTCGGTATCGGGTCAACGGGTCGGGTAAAAAATTGCGGGTCAAGTAAGAAGTTTTTAAAAATTTATAAAACTATCAAGTATAAAGACAAATTTATATTAAATTTAACTACTATATGCTTGAATATATTATTAATCAGTCAAAGTAAATATAAATAATTAAATAAAACATGAATATTAGCATTGAACGAGATTTTTCTTTTTAATATAAAATATCAGAAAACGGGTCAGCAGGTAGGTCCGCCCCGACCCGCCTTGACCCGCCCGCCACCCTGTTAAAAAACCGAATTTTGTCCCGACCTGCCCCGGTATTAAACAGGGTCGGGGCGGGTCACGGGTCGACCCACCCCGATTCCCACCCCTAGTTGCCATTGTTGGGGCAGGAATTGATTTTTTTTAGCTCGCCATAGGAATGAGTCGTACTATGACTCAAATTCAAAAAATAAGGTTGTGATGGATCAGTCATGCCTCAATCCGAAAAATCCCGACCTACCTCACATATATTCATTTATTATAAATTATAAGCATATTTTCTAGTCTTATTTTCGTTTTCTTTCAAAATTCTCATATTACTTATTATTATTATTAATTATATTAAAAAAATAAGAATTAATAATAGACATTTGCATATATACATATAACTCTTATGCATAATTATAATTTTTCCATTATTTTTGAAAATCTCGCAAAAAATATTATTATTTTAGGAAAATATTTTTATAAATGCCGAAATCCATTCTAAATGAAATATATTTTATGTGTAGAAATTTTTTAAATTATTTTACTTGACAAGCATTTGTTACCTAAACCGTCATCCCGATATCAACTCAAGATCAACTTGAAGTTTGTCCCAACCTATTAAAAAAAAGTAAGAATTAAACCAATCTTATGTTATCTCAAACTAGTATAAAAAAAAATGATCAAATAAAAATTTTTGAAAAATAGAATTAAAATTGTACAAACTCTGACATATTACGACTTGTCCTGATTCGCACGCCTAAGCGACACGACGTTGGAAGATAGCAAGTTGTGGGTTAGAAGCCTTATCTTCTCTCTCAAACTGCCGCTTGAACACAGATTTCTCGGTTGTCCGTCACGCCATTGTCTATTAATCTAAAGGGAGCAGGAAATAGATGACGCGCGTCTCGTGTCCCAGCGTTTCGACCATTTCATGCTTCTAGACGCTAAATCCTATTCTAGTAATACAATTGGCTCTTTTTTCTCCCATCCCCGCGCAGCTTTGACACATTTTCGTTTGAAAAACCACATTTGAACGCGTTTAATTAATATCCAGAATGGCGCATGCATGTATGACGTTGATTCATCATCGTCAGTCGTATGTGACGAGTTACATTATAATATATACTGCATAGACTGAAGAGTCAATATATTTTATTACCCGCTTACCACCAATTTAAATAATAATATGATAATAAAATAAGCCAATCACAGAATACTCCATATATATTTCAAGTGGTTTCATATAATCCCTTTGAATTTTAAAATTTTAATGTTTTATGGAAAATCTCAACTATTCATTATATTTAACATCATTAGTTTAAGTAGGAGACTAAGTTTCATCCAAATCCAATATGTGCATAAGTTATATTTGCTCAAAAATAAGTATATTTATGTGTAAATTAAGAAAAATGCTTAGATCTTTTCATATATGTATTAGAATGTATCAACACTTTATAAAATCATTTATCCATACAGTAATGATATTTTAGATGGTTTAGATGTTGAAAATCCTATTTAAGAATTGATATTTAATATTAAATTATTTTATTATGTCGATTTTATATGTTCGTATATGAGGCCCATACACAATGGCATTAGACAAATAAAAGAATTTTCACAATAACATTTGATCAATAGTACGAGATAATGAGATGAGATGATGCAACAAAGGCAACTTATTTTATATTATTTATTTTGTTGTTAGCTTGTAATAAATTAATGAGAACTTATCCTGTTAACATAGTAAATATTTGTGATTACATTTTTCAATATCATTAAATGAAATGTTAATTATTAAATTCATTCAAGTATAATGAACCGGTTTTGTCACCCAAATAGAATGGTCAACAACTCTAAGATTGGATTCTAACAATATATATTCACATTTTCTTCTTTTGGATGTCGCACCAAACCTGTGTTCTCTTTAACTTCAGTCTTACGAAATTTTGATATTTAAAAAAAAAAAAAAATCTTACGAAATTTACGGTGAAGCTATGCCTCCCACAGCAGTGGATATAAATGCATGAAAGTCGATGAAAGACCTAAAGCTAACATTGGGTTCTGTTGTCAATACTATTAGTAGCCAAAAACAAAGACATTAGAGGTCGATATCTAGTTGGTAAGCTGCTTCCAAGCACTCTTCGGGCCTGTTTTGGTATAGATAGCATTTTTGGCACTCAACACACTGAACACCCAGACCATTTGTCATTTTTTGGTTTTAAAAATTCAAATAAATATTCAAATAAATTCAAATATATAATTATTATGTATGTAGAAAATATAAGCTTAGCCTCGCATATTTATTCTGGAAAAACAAACAAAAATTTAAAAAGGGGCCAAATCAGGCGGGAGCCAGTTCAGATGTATCAAGCGCATTGGTTTGATATGATGCAAACATGGCCCTTGCACACGAACAATTCGCCAGCATCAGCCTCGCTGGCCTGCGACAGCCCCAAAACAGGGGCAATTCACTGGTACAGAGTCGAATGCCCCGACCAAGATCTGCAATAGATGCTCGACTAGTCCTAAATAAAGTAGCCGAAAGTAAAAGCAAACCATGCTTAGCCAAACAGAATTTGAAATTACAGCGCGTATTAGACAAGCGCACAAGTGGCACGGAAAAGGTTAGTACCTCACTATTCTTTTTTTCCCCCCCACTGATAAGCAAGAAACGGCAATCATATACTACTCTAGCGACCCATTTCGCGTATTTTTCTCTCATTTCTCCCATCTCTGCGCAGGTTTCACACATTTCCGAGCGCAAAACCACATTTGAACGCGTTCAAAGTCCACATAATGAGGCGCAGAGGAAACGCGTGAGGACCCGTTTGCTCGTGATCGTATGTTCTCGAGTCCTCTTCCCAGGGAATGAGAGCGGCCTGGACACATCTCCTCACAGGAGTATACACATTTCCTCTGGTGTGCGGGTGTTATTAAAAGAAAATTTCTATTTTTGTGAGGATTATGAATGTAGTTGGTTGTAATATGAATTATATATATATATATATATATGAGAGTGGTGCATTTGCCCGAAAATGTGTTTCACACGTATTAGAATGCAATGAAACATTATATAATTATTTATTCATAAATAAATTCTATAGCAAATGGTTTACATGTTGAAAAAATCACTTTAAAGTTGTTATTTACATCAAACTATTTTATTACATTGAATTTGTACTATTTTCAGATTGGATCTATATACATATCCGATTGGGATGAAAATTGATACGGTAATAAAATACATTATTCTAAATACAATTGGTGGAGTAGATTATGATTTTATCATCATCTGGGGCCCATTTCAGGGCCACTTGTACCGTAATTATGGTGTCGTGGCACTGCACTTGAATATTATCTTATATATAAACACCAATCAAAAAAGTCCATAGAATGATGACTATTCCAAAAAAAAAAAAAAAAAAAGTCTACAGAATGATGCACTCATGTATGAAGTTAATCAATTCACGAGACGCATGTGACGACTCACATATACAATATATATTGCATAGACTTAGAGTCAATATATTTTATTAACCACTTACCCACCAATTTTAATAATTATAATAATAATAAAATTAACATATCACAGAGTAGTCCATCTATAAACACCACCCACACATCTGGCCTCTGGGCAGCTGAAATCTCATCGCAAGCTGAAAATCAGGTAAGCTTAATGATTTGCCTAAATTTTATTATTCTCTTTTCTTTTCTTGTAAGTCCATCTATCCATCTACGTGAACACTATCTGCAAAAATAAATTTTCATTCCGGGATTTTTCTCATCATAAAGCTTTAGGCGATTTAAAATTTTCTGTAAATCTTAGTTATTAATTTTCTATTTTCAACTATAGCTTTGTACTGGAAATTTCTTACCTAAATTTAACCACCTTGCTAGCTACTTGCTAAAAAAAATGTTATTCACCCAAATCTGATCTTATTTTATGTCATATATATCCATAGATATGATCATTTCAAAATTGATATTACTGTATAGAGGTGAGAATTTGGACGAGTCGATCCGTGATCCAACCGTTTTTTACCCGATATAAAATGGGTCAGAAATTTTGATCCGAATTCAAAGATAGGGTTGAGGTAGGTTGACGTGTCCCGACCTAAAGAGTCTCAGCCCGCCCTACATATATTAATTTATTAAAAAATATAAGCCTATATTTAAATCTTATTTTTATTTTATTTCAAAAAATTTAGGTTTTTTTATAATTAACTATATCAACAGTAGAAAAATCAATTTATCTAGAAAATAATATAAGAATCAATAAAAAGAATTCGCACGTATATAAGTCTTATGTATAATTGCATATTAACCTATTTCAATAAAATTATATTATATTTTCTTATGCTTTGTTTTATTAATGATATATTTTTTAATAATTAGTGAAATATTGAGACATATAATATTTAAATTTAGTATAAACGTATCTTTATGTTTAATAGGTATATAAATTCTAAAAATCATCTTATTAGACTCATATTTTTTTTATCAACCTGCTGTCCTAAAATCAATCCAAAGTTTATCCCGAATCTTATTTATAAAAAAAGGTCAAATCAACTTTGTCCTAAGGTAGAGTTGGGCAAATCTTGACTTGGTACGGTCCGCCCCGATTGCCAACCTTATTCTTGAATTTGACCCGACCGAACCCCAACCACTGCATATCCTTCGAATCATAGATCTGACAATATTATCATAAATCCTAGACATTGCATAGATCTCTTCAACCAAAAGCTTGTTTGATAAATTAATTAATTTATACGTAGAATTCTTTGACAAAACCACAAAGAAGAAAAACGGATTGAATTATTTTCTTTGGATGATATGTGTGTATATATATTTTTAAAATTAATCTTTTTGATAGCCAAGTGCAAGAAGAAAATTAAATGTCGTCGATTCCAACGGATGCCCGATGGAGAGGCTGTTCGTCAAGCTTCCCACAACCATTGAGTGATGAAGACGTGAATCAAGCAGAATTTTTGGTACAAACCCTTGAGCGTTTTAATGCTGACATCGTGTATAGAAGCGATTGGATGCACCGAAACGAGGATGGAGGGAGGGAGTATGACATTGTTCACCATGTGTTTCGATGGGAGACTACCCACTATAATCAGGTGCTTCGGGGTGGCTTCCGTGCACAGCCCCAAGGAAACACTCCCGACCATGTCTACTACGATCTGTATCATCACGTCCATGACGGCGGTGCCCCTGGCGATCCCGACCACGATCCCAACAACGCTCGTTTCTTTGTCGGCACCTCAGCCCTCAGTAGTTATCGTCCTCCACGAATACGAAACGATGGGGACACCATTTTTCGATACGAGATTTACGCTCCCGGCGGAATTTGGGTTGCTCAGACTCTTGCTCGCTATCGATACCATAATCAAGACGAGATTGCTTTTCCTGCTGGTATCGCTCCTCAATACATTCTCTCTGCCCAACTCTTCCGACGAACTAGTCCTCCTGGTGCCAGGTACGTGCTCTGCCCATCCATTTTCACTGACTATAATTTTTTTTATTTATTTTTTTCACATGAATGGAGGTTATCGCTTCGGCGAAGAATCGGAACAATAACCTCACTCATGCACACACTAATATCAAGCCACTTGCCTATGCAAGTGTTCACAGCTATAAATTAAGTAAGGAAGTGTTTCATGCTCTTGCCCATGATACTAACGAAGTCTTCAGTGCTGCTGTCACATTTTGGCCTACTTCCAAGATGAAAGTTTTAGGTGGGTCATAGCTGCTTGAAAATATTTATAATCATAATATAAAAATCATTATGATCCATTCACATATTTATTGGAATGTTATTAATTTATTGAACCATTTATCAATACACGAAGCACGTTCTAGATGGTGTACTGTTGAATTAATAGTTTTAAATTAGATATACAAATTAAACAATTTTTTTATGAAAACGAGTTAAACAATTTAATCGCATTGATTGTACACTTTTAAAACGTTATCGAATGGGGCAAACAAAAATATTTAATTTGGATTAAACTTGGTTTCTTAGTAAAATAATTAATTTTAGAAGCAATCCATGAAATGGATTTGATTTCGACGTTGAAGAAGAGCCTACAGTGGTTTGATAACACCAAAAAATTTGAATGATGTCTGCACCCCAGAAGAATTTTCCATTATTTCATCAATATAATTATAATCTACAGGCTATTTCTAATGGAAATATCGGATCAATATTTCTCAGTGGATCTCTTTCTTTGGTGCCTAGCTTGATGTTTAAATCAAAATGGGATCCGAACATTATATTTATCATTATTTATTTAATGTGCTATAGTTCATGGGATCCGGCCCCTATTTGGCTCTTCTTGATGGCGATGAGAAATGCACTCCACTAATTGGTTGTCTAGCTGGAAACTAAGTTTCATTTAACCTTGTGAGCAAAAGGGGGAAAAGTTAAGGGGGGGAAAAAAATTTCATTTAACCTTTGTCATTTCTTCTTCTTCTTCTTTTTTTTTTTTTTTTGGAAAGCGAACCTTGGTCATATTTGGTTCGGACGAAAGTTGCATTCGTGGTTAGACGAAATATGGTAAATGGAAGGCTGGGTTTGGATTTTGATTGACCATCAAGTAATCCAAGAAAATTACAGTCTTTAACTATCTAGATCCACAAAACACAGCCTCATGATGGTCATCTAATATATTATTAATATACATACGATTCGATGCATGCAGGCATTTAACACTGGAGAGAGTGGGCGCCGACCTAATAATTAATAGAAACTTCAATCCACAGCCGTCGAATCCCCGTCTCTGCATCCGGAATCGAATATCATATTACATGGACCAAGGTAGGCGGGTTGATCTGACCCAAATAGAAGGCCCAACCGATGAACAGGGACCATCTCATGCGCGACAGAAACGGCAAGCTTTCTCCAACGTCGACCAATGGTATACTAGAGATGTGGTGAATGTTGAGACCTACATCAGTGCCGCATTCCGCTCCTTCAATAGCAACGATGCGTATGTGTTCATGGGCAACAAGTACGTGCTGCTGAACTACGCTCCGCATTCTACAGGCGACTGGATCGTCAACGGACCACTCCCTATTTCCGATGGCTATCCATCCCTCGCCCGCACTCCCTTTGCAGAATATGGAATAGACTGTGCTTTCGGATCTCAGAAGAAGAACCAAGCATTCATCTTCACTGGGAATCTCTGCGCCCAAATAGACTACGCACCGGGCACTACTGATGACAGGATAATCAAAGGCCCAATGCCCATCCGCGAGATGTTCCCCTACCTCAAAGGGACTGTGTTCGAGAGCGGGGTCGATGCTGCTTTCGAAATTGGCCCGGTAGATGCATATGAGTCCCAGAAAACATACAAAGCCTACATCTTCAAGAACAACCACTATGCTCTTATAGACTATACTTCGTCGTCGTCCTTTGGCCTCAGTCAAATTGGTCGCATCTCCGAGGGCTTTCGTAGCTTGAAGAACACCATCTTTGAAAGTGGAATCGACGCTGCATTTGCTTCGCACGTGGATAATGAGGCGTACCTGTTCAAAGGAGATTCCTACGTGCTCTTGAGCTTTGCTCCAGGGAACGACTACATTGTTGACGGCATGGTCAAGAAAATCCAACCCAATTGGCCCTCTTTACGTCCGCACTTGCCTCGCAAGAATGCCGGTAGTGATGGATCATGATCATCCGCACTATCCCCCAATGTCTAAGCATATATGCGGAGGGTGTGCAGCCGTACAATAAGGGAGTAGTGGTTTCTAGTTTGCCTTTATCTGTAATAATTAAGTGGGTACAATCCCACCGCCTAGTCCATGGGTGAATTTGAATCATGTGCTGTTTGTGTATGCCTGCGTGTGGTGTGTTGAATCTTCAATTTTATATCAGAGAATGAACATCTATTTTATACCTCGTATCCCAATTTGAAGAATGGACTAGGTGTCAATTGTGTATATGGCAGCTTGTAGAGGTTTTTCGGGATCTGTTGGAGCGGAGCAAATGCAACCACCAAGAAAAAAAATTGAAATGAAAGAGAAAAGGCGTTAAGCCAACAAAATTACCGTAAGCAATTCCACAAAATTAAAATATATATAATCACATTTCGCCTTTTGGATGCTGCACCAAAACCTGTTTTCTCTTTATTTTGATCTTACAAAATGTACAGTGAAGCTGTGTCTCCCACGGAGGGGGATACAATGCATGAAGGTCAATGAAAGATCTATAGCTAAAATTGGGTTCTGTTGTCAAAGCTACAGCAGCAGTAACCAAAAACAAATAGATTAGAGATTGATCAGGTGCTCACTTAGATCCTGATTCATGCTTTCCGTTTGAGCTAAAGAAGTTGCCATTGTTGGGGCCAGGAAACTGGCTGCTTCCCTTAGAGTTTTCATGGGAATGGCCATCCACTTCTCCTTCAGCAGACTGGAAAGTAGTTGAATCAACATTGCCAGCTCCGTCTTTGAGGGAAGACAAAGCATCTTCTCCATATACATGAGTCAGTTGCTTCTGTTTCAACAAAATTGGTCAGTTAGCATAAGCATGGTGGGGGGGAACTACATGATTTGAAATGGAGAAAATTTTCAGTGTGATGCGCCAGAACAGGCTGTAGATGGATAGTAGGAACAAACATGGTGAACTGCTGAGAGATTTCTCTACTTTGAAGAGCTGCAATTTTGCTGAGGTGGTTCAAGACTTTGTGACTGATTTCTGGGGAAAAAAGTGTAAGTTCATGCAACAAAATTACCCACACTGGACATAGTCATGGAAATGACCCTGAACATCAAAAATGTATGCTAGCTCCAGTGGAGAACATGCAAACTGTTTTTTTCCTTTAGACTAAGTCATTGAAATTTCACCATCAATGCTAAAATGACCAGATGCATAGTTAAAGTGCCAAACTAGTTCAATCACGGTGATGACAACACATGATAGTCAAAAAACTCAAGGAAACCGCATTCAATGTAAACAAGTGGTCTTTGACACTCTGTAATGCTGCATATGGCACTAACATCATTGTAGGGACATCAGATGCAGAGTTTGCTGTTTCAGCTATAGACCTCAAGAGCAGTGAGATATCAGTAAATCCTCATCCATGTTGGGCCACAACATGAGCATGGGACATGTTTGGGGAATTGAAAAAATAACCAGGCACCAGCAGGCCGCACCTTTTAATAGTTGCACTGAAAATCCCACCACTGAAATAAAATAAATATGAAAGAAAACAAAGGGAAAGATATATACAATGATTGATGCATTTTCAGATGACAATTTCTCGCATTCTTCAGCAAGTCTTTGAAGCTCAGCTTGGATTGTCTGATTTTCACTGTTCAATTTCTCCACTTTGGCTGCCAGCTCTTCACACTCAGCCTATTGGTACAAAGAAACATATCAGCAATACTGACCATGATGGATTTATAGGAACAAGCCACATGGATATAACCACGAATTTCACTGATATAGTGATATCTTCAAGCAAGAAATGGAAAACAACACTATAGCCAAAACTACAAAATAAAGGCCCTGAAATTCATTCCCTGATATATCATGTTGACCCCAAACAAAATAAATGATATCTTGGTCAAGCAACTAAAATATGATCAGTAAGATAATATGAATCACAGAATAAGGCAATAAGCCTAAAAAATTCATCAAATTGCTCAACTCTCCCATCAAATTAATTCATGTCTATGGGCACCAGTTTAGTCAGGCAGGGGAAATGTAAGTGCAGAAGGAAGAATCCTCAGCTTCCGAAGTCAAGAAATGCACAAACCTGTTTACGTAATCTTGACCTTCTGGCTGACTCCCTATTAGATTGTTTCCTCTTCTGTCTCTTCAGTTCACGCTCATCCTATAAAATCAAGAAATATAACTTATCGTGTTAATAACGGAACAGAAATGAAATTTGGACATGAATACTTGCATAGTCAATTGGTTTGACGTCATTGTAAGCATAAGGTCCAAGTTTCAGTTTCGGGCTGAGGCTATAGTCTCCATTCACATAAGGGGGAAAAAATGAAGCTTGGACAATCATAATTTTCAAAGCTGATGTTATGATGTTCTGTTGTTTCTTCTATTCCAGTCTTACTTACACTACGAATACGTAAAGGAGGCTGCTGCTTTTTTTTTTCTCCTGATCACCCAGATGGCCTGTCATCTCAACTACCTCATAGTACAAAAATAACAAAATGTTGCAGAATACTTTCAATTATAAGAGCTTTTCAATCTAATAAGAAAAATAGCAGAAAATTGAACTACTACATACAGAAATCCATGTAGAGTCCGGTATAACCCCTTCATGGCCAACCTTTGGTGCTGGAATTACTGATGGTGGGACCCCGGTTGCAGCAGATCTTGCTTTTACAGGCATAGATCCAGCAGAGGGTGAGTTCCAAAGATCCATCCCAATGTTCAGGTTGGTTGCAGGAGGAATTGCTGGCTTCCCTGGAAGTGATACTGGAAGACCTGAATTTGGTTGACCACTACCATGAACTGATGATTCAATGGGTGCGGCACTGCAGGAACCATCCTTCTCCGCATTTGCTCCTGGGATAATTTTCAAGTCAAAACCAAACTAGCTATTGAGGCCACCTTTCATACTTGAACTGAATATGACATTCAGGGAAATCACCGAAAAGGAGTCAGCCCCTCTACTTTTAAGGGGAAATAAGCCAAAATTAGAATAAGATTGTTTCACATCAA
Organism: Annona cherimola; assembly: GCA_030490835.1. Classification (NCBI taxonomy): domain Eukaryota; kingdom Viridiplantae; phylum Streptophyta; class Magnoliopsida; order Magnoliales; family Annonaceae; genus Annona; species Annona cherimola. The sequence continues at coordinate 14,421,323 of CM059976.1, forward strand.
GAACAACTGCAGTTAGGCCATAGGTTATCATAATGAATGAAGAACAGAGCCAGTAAGCTACCCACTTTGGCCATTTCTTCTTTGTCAAATAGATTACCACATATACAGTTAAAACAAAGCACAAAACTCATATTAAATAGTCAAAGTATTTCAATTGACCCAATACCCCTCGCAAGTATCTGGTTGAAACTTCTCTTTCGTTGTTCAGAAAAGTCCTGTTTCAACAAAATATATAGATGAGAAAAGGTGCAAACCATCAAACCTCAACCATGGTTATAACGAAATGGATTCCAATGGCTCATAGTGTCATACAATGATTAAGGGAATGATATGCAAAAACTCACAGATTGGTTAGCATTATCGTCACTCCTATCTGAAGCCTCACTTCCACTTCCACTGCTGATCACAAGCAACAATATAGGCTCAAGCAGAGAACAAAACAATGAAGATTGAAACTGACAATAATCCGTTGGATTGAACAGAAAAGATGATTAGTGTTAATAAAGTACTTTTGACGTTATATAACCTTTGTGAGGCATCATCATGTCCAGAACCTGAAGCTGCTTTTCTACCAAGTACAGATTTTCCACCAAGTCCAGAATTTCCCACTGATTTATTCATGGAACCCTTCTCTGTAACTTCTAAGGTTTCTGTAGTTGCTGCTGCCATGCCCTGCAAATGGACAGAGAAGCACAACATTCTTCATGGACATGGTGAAAAAAAAACAGACCTGAAAGCAACGAGCATCAGAAAATTGAACTTTCTCTACAAGTAAACCAATTTTATCGAATCAATGAAAAAGAAACAGAGAGCGCAGAATGACTCAGTAAATTGTGTAGCTGAGTACCCTATCTAGTTGCTAAGCAGCTCCCAAACACTCTTAGGGCCTGTTCTGGTCAATCATCTTTAGCACCAAACACACTGAATGCCCAGACCATTTGCTGGAAGCATCAATACATATCTTTTTGCTTTCCTCGTGAAAAAAAAAAGTTATCTTTTTGCCTATTAGAAATTTACTTAATTTCTAGAAGCAAAAGCACTTCCTTGTATTGGCCAAACAGTACTAGAAATTTTCAATCGCACTTTTCAGCCTTCACAGTGCAAGGCCAAATAGTTTTAGGGTCCATTAGGCATGGTTTTGTAAGATGGCTTCTGCACTTACCCACATCCACACTGTGATAAATTCAAACATTTTTTTGTATAAGGCCACTGTGGCTTTTCCTATTTTTTCAGGGATAAATACGAAAAAACAGCGCTTATTGCAGAAGCTTAAGAATATTGCTTCCACAGGAACCACTGATTTAATATCTCTTAAGCAAAAGCGATAAGCTAAACACAATCCCAAACAAAGCCTGAATCCTTAGTCATGAAAGTGCTTCTCTACATGTGTAGGACAGTGATCCATTTATGCCAATGCAATTGTTAAATCCATAGAATGTAAAGAAAGTCCAAGATAATAGCATATAGCCATTAATCAAATCCGTAGATTGTCTGAATGAAAATTTTGTGCGTAATAATGCATAACTTTTGTATGCTTTTTTTTTTTTTTTTTTTTTTGGTAAGGAAAGGCACACCCATGAGACATCATATATAATTTTTGAAGTGCAAAATCTCCTTGAAGCTTCTTGCTGATTGAACATAACACAGCTCATAAGGGCAAATGAAGATCAAAAGTCCAGGCAATTACCAAAGCCATGTGTGGATGTGCATATATGCCTCCATGAGGATACATAGGGGGGTAAGGAAAAGGTGTAGTCCCGTATGGTGGCATTAAATGCTGCAAAAACATAAGCATAAATCAATCAAACAAGTTTTTCCATTGACATGCAACCAAGTGTATAATCAACAAGAAAGGTCACCTGGCCACCCCACATGAATGCATGAGGAGGTGGCGATGAAGTAGCAATAGGAGGGAAAAACGGAGGTGTTGTAGTCGGAGCCCCGTAGTATGCCTATTCATGGTATCAACCAGTGATCTTTTAAAATAAATTAGCGTGTAACCTGAAAAAACAAATCCACGAAACTACCATGCTAGTAAGCAATAAAGTGAAAGTAACAAAAATGATAGACCTGCATAGGTGCTGTCCAGTCCGGATATGAGGATGTTGCCGGTAACTCCTGTATATGGAAAAGCATGAAACACAATAACTCAGCATTCAATCTCAGAGAATCAAAAAGAAAGTGAGGATGGGGGGTTGCACCTGAGCTGCTACAGATGGTTTGGTTGGCTTGGCATGATTGCTGTCTTCTGCGGATTCCATTCGAGCTATTTAATGTCTCTCCAAACTCGAATGAAATTCTGAATTATCTATCCTTTAAAAAACTGCGTTGGCGGTTGTTACAGGCTCTAAGCTTCACATAACAATCAAACCATGTCAAAAGACTAAATATTGAAATGAGCGAATGTATGACAAACTCAAGAAACATGCTTTCCTGCATCAATTAGCATAACAAGTCCCAAAAAATCATGGGCACGAGCGGATGTAAGTGCCACAAAATGCCAAATTCGAGATCAAGCACGTCCAATTCAGATGTATCAAGTGCTTTGGTTTGATGCAAACATGGCCCTTGCTCATGAACAATTCACCAGAATCAGCCCTCGCTAGCTTGCAACAGCCGCAAAAACAGCACCAATTTACTGTTAAGGAGTTGAATGCCCTGATCCCGATCTGCCAATACCATGCGCGGCACGCGGGCAGGCTCCATTCTAGATAATTAGCACGGCATAGAGATCGCCAGAAACCTGACTATTAAAGGCGCATATTCAGTTGATGCGAGAACGCGATTCGCTCTCTCGATTCCCAACAATCTAGCCATACAGCTAGATTCAATTGATTTGTACTACAGCGAACGCAGGGAAATTGAGCAGCATGCAAACATCCTCTCACAGTTGTATTCTTCAAAGTTGGTTTTTGGAAATCTATTAGTTCCCAGAACAACAGAATAACCCCACCAACAAAAAGCAACTCTCTTTTTTTTCTTTTCTTTTTTTTCCTTCTTTTTTTTGAATTCATAGCTGTGACTCAACCAGGCTAGCTGCATAGAAGGAACTAGGAAGTGATTCCCTCGCAATACCATCGACCCAACTTTCAGCAACCAAAAAACAAAAAGTCTCCAGTCTCGTATTTTACATTCCTAAAGCCGCAAAAACGTGTAATGGAAACGAAAACGCTAGAGAGAGAGAGAGAGAGAGAGAGAGAGACCCGTTTCTTCTGTGGCGGGAGAAGATGAGCTGGAGAGGGAAGAATCCGTTGGGCCAAGCAGGACGCGAGACGACAGCCTCTCTCTCTCTCTCTCCACGTTGGCCTTTTATTGAAATTTGTAGACGCGACGACACCTCGTCTCCGTCCCTCGCCAGGATCAGCTCCACCGAACTCCTGCAGCAGCCGTCCCTCAAAGCTCAAAGGATCATAAGGCGGTCCACGGAAAAATTCTGAACCGTCCATTGCAAAATCTTTTTAAAAAAAGAAATTCTAGTCCCAGATGTATTTATATAAAAAAAATATATTGTTATAGTTTAAAACATGGCGAACTCCATTTATACTTACGAATTTTATTTCTAATTTCACTTATATATATAACTTTTCAAAAATTCCTCATATACCGAGATATTTTACCCAAAATTATATATATATGTGTAATTAGGAATTCGTTAAAAGGGTCATAAGTGGTCTAGTCAAATGACAAATAGGTCCAAGCTCTAATATAATTAAAGATTAATTTGCTCAAAACTAAAAATTTATATTTAAATAATATGTAATTTTATAACTGTAAAATGATAAAAATTCATTTGAATATAAACTTTTAGTAATATAATCATAATTATAAATAGACATTTTTGTCAGTTTACAAGAGTACTAACAATCTCTTTATCGGATACTTAATAGCAATAGTATAAGTGAAATTTTACATAAAACATGTATGTATACCAAGAATTTTCGAAAAAAATTTAGTATAAATGGAATTATGGTTAAATTTTGTGGGTATATATGATAATTGCCATTTAAAATATGAAATTTGTTTTGAAACTATTTTCAATCGTAAATCATTCTTTTTCTGTAATCATTTAAAACTTTTGTTTGAATCCATAACTAACACTTTTAATAAATAATTCCCGTTTCGTTTATGAAAACAATAGGTCTAGACTATAAAGGTGGCGATGAACGATTTGGATCTTGGGAAAGTACGCGCGGGACCCACTTGCGTACGACGGCTGCACCAGGCATGTGGAGCAGCGTGCTCTGCGAAGCCCCCGCCCACACCACCCCGGTTAGGGCTTTCTTGCGCGCCACGTGTGGTGCGTCAGTCGCCCGCCTTTTGTTGGATAACGTCGTCTGCACATGTGGCCCTACCTGACCGACACAACGACAAAGTCGATCGGATGTGTCCCTCTTCGATCATCATCTCGCTGCAGCAAATACGCCGGTGCTGTTTTTGTCACCCGTTGGAAAAATCTGAACCGTCCAAAATCATTAAAAAATAATTTTTCATGAGTTGTAGACCAATAAAGGTCAAAATCCGGAAATTTTGTGCAAGAAACGCAAAGAATAGGTACGATATTGGCTGGCCTGATTAGATGAGAGTAAATCGATATTAATTAAACTTATTAATCTATTCTTATTAATAAAATTTTAGGATTGGATTCTTTATATTTATGTAATTTTGGGGAGGAAATGGTGATGTTGGATAACCCCACGGTACCTCTACGATAGTAAACAAACTTTCAACCGGAGGAAGCGGCAAATTACCGCGCAACAGCTGGACCAAAATTTAGGGTGCAACTTGGTCGGGACTACCCATGACTGGTCCTAATCCCTTTTTCCGGTTAAATTAATATTTCCATCAATCAAAATAGGTGAGGGTTGAAACACTTTATCCAAATTCAACATTTTGAGTAGAATCATGACCGGTGGCCATGTCTTGATCCAAATGCTCTCCATTCACTCCACATCTATTTATTTTTTAGAAATCGTAAACATATTTTTATTTTATTATCATTTTTAAAATTTTCCATATGATTTATGATTAATTATATGTTAATTTTAATTTTTAAATTATATGATATGATAACTAATGTATAAGTTTAAGGTAAATAAATAAGTATTTAAAATACTAAAAAAATTTAAATGTGCTACACTTCTATGTTAATCCTCTTTTACGTAACTTTTTTTCATTTTTAATATCTTACTAATTGATAGAAAATTCACCACTTTTGTCGTATTTGGCATTATTTATGTTAGTGTTATCATAGAAATCCTTTTATTTATTTAGTATCACTTTACTATACAGGAGTACCATATAGAAACGTTTAAAATCAACGTGATAAAATAATTTAATATTAAATATCATTTTTTAAGTAGGATTTTTAATATCTAAATCATTTAAAATATCATACTATCTAAATAAATAATTTTATAAAATATTATTATATTTTAATGTAAACGTTAATGGTCTAAGTATTTTTTTTCTAGTTTACACATAAATATATTTATTTTTGAGAAAATATTACAATGCTCAGATTTAATTTAGATCAAATTCGGTCTCCAACAAATGATGTTAATATAATGAATAGATTTGGTTTGGATTTTTCATCTGCCATTAACATCTTAAAAATATAAGAAGTTATATGAAATAACTTCTAGATAACTCCATTATATGAAAACAGAGTCCTTTTAAAATTAATCTGAATTTCAACCCCTACTACGAAAATGAGACAACCAGACTTGACTAAGTTGACCTTTTTCGGACCCTATATGACATATAAAATTTAAATAATGATTTTTCTAAACAGAGTTAGAGTTGGATTAATCTTAACCCTTAGGATTCACAGTCACAGCACTGTATTAAAAGCTTCCGTGCCCTTTTGGGAATTGAATTCTTGTCCGTGGCGCAATTTGTCAGCACAAAGCATGATCCAAACAGTTAAAACTAGCTTTTCATGTCTCTTATTATCAAAAAAAAAAGCTTTATATTTCTTTCGTTCTGAAATTTTTTAAATCAACATGAATTAGACGTGATCCTTTGGAATAGAGAGTAGATGATTAAGGTCCGAATTAAACGGTCATAACTTATGCACGATTTATAGATACACCGCTGGTGCACCGTGGAAAATGTCGGCGCCGGCAATGGATTAAAAAAAGAAGATTATGAGGGGAAAAAATCACTTTTAAAGGGTTTTAAATTTAAAAAAAAAAAAATAGAAATGGATTTGGCTTCAGTAACAAGCATGTGGTCCATGTGAATTCAAATTTCGTACCATAGCCATTAAGTTTCAGGGTATCATATCCGGTGTAACGTAGAGTATTGATCTAATAGCACACACAAGTACTTTTTTAGGGGCCGGAGCCCAACGCTCAAGCATTTGTTGTCAACGGGAGTTGATACCCGAACGTAGGGCATTTTACGGAGGTGAGAGACCGCTGCGCCAAAGGCAAGTTCTCGCTGGCACCGTAGTACATACATCTGGTTTTAACTTTTAACCTTTATTATTATTATTTATATTTTAAAAAAAAATTATATGAACTCATATATAATTTTATATCTATAACAAATTTTTTAAATTTTTATATATTTTTAAAATTGCAAAAATTAATAATTTCTACTCTCTCTAAGGGTGAAAATTATTGATTTTAAAATTATTAAAATATATATCAAAAAATAAATTTTATATACAACTAAATACGCATGGAGTTACAGAAAAATGAAAAGAAAATTTTAAAGAAAAAGCTCAAACTATATTCACTATATGTGGAGAGAGTTGATCATCAGTGATGCCCCAGCATTATCGACCAGTCAGTGCTGCCATTCGATCGAGCCAGAGATGATCTCCACCATTCAATTTTAAATTCAAAAATAACAGCTATTAGCAACATAATGAACTAAAAAATCAATCTTATGTAAAAATCGGTTGAGCATGAAAATAAAATATTGCAAACTGATAATTAAATTTGATTGTATTAATTTGAAAGGAGAAAATTAATTTTATATGGTCGTGTATATAACTGGAATCCTTTTCTATTTCTATATATATATATATATATATATATATATATATATATATATGTTTTTAAAAAAATTTAATACTTTTGTAGGCCTCATTTAGAAGACATTTTTAGAGGTATTTTCTTGTATAAAAATGTATTTTCAAAGGCACAATATTAATATTTTTAAATATTTGTAAAATAATATAATTTTAAAGAATAAGTTACAATATTTCAGAAATTTCATAATATGTATTATATATTAAATTAATTTTATAAATTAAATATTTAAACTGAAGTAAAAATAATTATTTATTTCAAATTAAAACATTCAAAAATTGATACGAAGTAATGGGTAGAGGAGTCATGCAACAGGCATCTTAGCACAGCCGGTAGAGTACTTATGTAACGTGCATATTCATTTAATTGAAATTAGTATTTTCAATTTACTTTTATTTGATTTACCTTTTAACTTTTATTAATCTAGAGGTGCTAGAGAGCCTCTGCATGTGCAGTCCTATTTAGAAAATTTTGAGCAATTAATTAATTATTTAAGTAGGATGATATATGGGTATAACCTATTTTGAACCTACCAATAATAATAATAATAATTCATATTAATTTAATTTTCCACCCCACATTTTGAAATGCCTCATAAATTTCAACTCAAGCAAACCAATTTATTTAAACTATTTAAGCTTTATATACTTTTGGCTTCTAATCATTTAAAAAGACTAGCAAATATCTTTTAGTTATTTTTTCCCTTAAGCTCATATATTATTTCATTTTATCATAAAAACATATTTGATCTTTATGTTTTGTATTAATGCAAAAAGCACATTTTGTACCTCATATTAAACATATATACATGTTGATTTACCCTTTTAAAATATTATATAGATTTTTTCCAAGATAATTTAATGGGCTGATGAATATTTAAAAGTTATTTTTAGCCCATTCTATTCTCCTTAGCATGTGTAATTTTATTTTATAGAAAAATGAGTTGTCGACATATTTTATGTTTTAAAAAATTAATGTAAAATTACTCTATATATTTTTGAAAATATTCAAATTAGATGTGTAAAAAATGCAAATATACAAAAATACAAATTTATAAGGTAATTTTACTTTATAGAAAAATGAGTCGTCAACATATTTTATATTTTAAAAAGTTAATGTAAAATGACCCTATATATTTTTAAAAATATTCAAATTAAATGTATGAAAAATGCAAATATACGAAATTACAAATTTATTATACATAAGACCTAACAATAAGAAATTGAAAATACTAATCACTAATATATAAATATTTAGATTTTATATATTTGAATGGTTTAATATGCATCTAATTGAAATAATAATTTATAATTATTTTAAAATATAATTCAATATTTGATATGTTTTAAATTTTTATATAAATTATAAGAATATTATTTTAGATAATTTTAATAATTTTATATTTATTAAATTTAATTTAACTCAATATTTATTTTTATTTAGATGTTGTTAAACGTTATTAGATATTGTTAGATACTATCAGACATTATTAAATATCGTTAGATTATGTTAGACATCACTAGACGCTGATAAATTTAATTAAATCTTAATAAACAAATTTTAATTAATATATTTAATATATGAAGGATTTTATAAGGAGCCTAGGAACATATTACCGATGTTAAATTAGGATTATCATATTAATTATAAAAATTAGATATTGTTAAATTTTGTTGGACGCTATTAGATGTTATTAGAAGTTGTTAGACATTGTTAAATATCATTAAATTTTGTTAAATGTCGTTAGACACTATTAGATATTGTTAGATTTAGATGAGTTTAATTAAATCATATTAAATAAGTTTTAGTTAATATGTTTAAGGTATAAATGACCTTATAATGAGCCTTGAAACATATTAATGATGTTAAATTCGGATTATCATATTAATTATAAAAATTAGATGTTGTTAGATTCTGTTAGACGCTGTTAGATGTTGTCAGATACTGTTAGACATTGGTAAATGTCATTAGATCCTGTTAGACATTGTTAGATACTGTTAAATATTGTTAGATACTGTTAAATGCTGTTAGATTTAGATAAATTGAATTAAATCCTATTAAATGAGTTTTAATTAATGTATTTTGAGGTGTAAATGAGTTGGGCCCCAATCGAAGACAGAATGGTTTTCCACTGTTTTTCAATTTGATGCAGGAGACTGAGAGCATGATATGAGATGCATTCCAACCCCAAGCCCGGTGATCATGTCAGGCAGAGAATCTTTAAGCGCCGCAGCAAGCCTTCAGCAGAGTTCCGTTACATTCGTCGCTGATGCCGGGCATGAAATTAGTCGTGATATTGATAGAACCGCCATCTACATTACAGACCTTTGGTGAATTCCCCTGCATTCCCCAGCGACTACGACGAAGCTCCTGTTGCCCCGAGGGCTCCAACGCACCCATGCACAACATCAACCGATGCGACGAAAGCTTTCTAGGGCACTTCATAACCATTTAAATCTAACTGTAAAAATTATCCATTTTGGCGCAAATGAAATTAATTGAAAAAAGCGTTTTTCTTAAAACATGATGCGATCATCAACCGTTCAAACTTAAAACATCCTAGTATATAACACGGAGATTGCTCTTTGAATTCCCCTTTTTCTTGGTGGAGACAAGATACCAATCCCTCCAAACATCAAAGCCATGCAAGCCACTCCAACTAGGGCTGCAACTCGGTCCGGCTAGGCCCAAACCCGAGTTGCAGCGGTTTTTAGACTGTTATTCTTTTAGCCTAAATTCAAATCGGTTCGGTTTCAGGTTAGAGGGAACCCAAACACTGTCAACCCGAACCCAATTTCAGTACTCCAGATAAAACTCTCTTTTTCTAGCAACCCTAGTCATTCAACCATTGATCTGCATTCTCCCTGGATCTTCTTCTCTGCGGCTAGGGGTGCAAGTCGGTCCGGGTACCCTAAATTCGTTCGGTTCGGTTCCGGTTTTTCTACCCATCCGGTCGGTTCGGTTCCGGTTCTGGATTACCCATACGAATTTGGGTAGGGTCGGTTCCAGGTGTTGGGTACCCGGAACCGACCCGGATTGCACATAAGCCGAGTACATATTGGTTCGGTTTCGGGCTGAGGGGCCTTAAAATGCCTCTTTCAAGTTCCCCCCAACCCTAGGTCTCCCTCCGATTTCTCGTCTTCGTCTTTTCCCCCAGCCAGCTGCCGCCCTTTCCGTTAGCTTCTTCCTCTCTCCGTTGCCGCCGTTGCCTCTGGGCTTCTTCGCCACGACCGGCAGAGCTTAGCCTTCGCGTCGGCGGATCTTCTGTTCCAGTCTTCTTCTCCAGCTGCGGCGGCCGCAGCTCTGCTTAGCTTTTAATCTGTTCCGGCAGATCTTCTAGCTTGATTTTCTTCTTCAGCTGCCGGCAGATCTCAATCCTCTTCTCCGCCTCCGAGTTGGTACAGGGACCACATTTTCGTCGCGACCGCAGTTACCGTGAGTTCTAAAATCCGTTTTTCCTCCTTTATTTTTTCATGTGATTACCTACTCATTGTAACTGTGTGTGGATATGAATAAGGATTAGAAATTGGTATCCTTATTTTCAGATTCTTTCGTTAATGGTTTCAGAAAAAGGTCCCGTTGTGGTAGACACAACATGTACGACATATATATATCTTATATTCTTCATTCTTGCCTGCCCTAACCCCTAAGTGCAGCCGGCAGCCCTGGCCCTAATCGGTTAATCCTCTATTCCTCCATTCATCCCAATTCGAAATTCCGAACAGACGAAAACCGGAAACCCCTTGCCGGCGTCACCGCAGCCTCGCTGGACGGACGCTGGTCGCTGCCTCGCTTTCAATCGGCGACGCTGGTCGCTTCCTTTCCACACGATGCCAATCCTGGTAAAAGGTGTCTGATCACCTTTGTTCGCACCGTGTGATATCTGCTGCCAAATGCTTTGCCTACCCATTTCCAGTATGAGACTACTAAAAAGAGCAGTTTCCAAAATGTACATTAATATCAGTGTTGTTGAATTCTAAGGCTGATGTCCGAAGAAGGGAATTGATATGATTCTTCACTACCAATAAAAAGGTCTCATTCTTGAAGTTTTAAGCCATTGAATTTTTGGGCTTTGACTAAGTGACTATTATGTTATGTATAACTGGCATGTTCAGTATATAATTAGAGTTAAGTTCCATGGTCTTTCCTCACTCTTCTTTTGGCAAATAGTTGTTACCAACTGATATGCCCATCCCATTTGTAGTTATTCAAGTTTACAGGTTGTGTGTTGTATATAAGTCTTGTTAATATTTCTGTTTCATTGAAAAATTCTTTTCATAATATAGTATTTCTTTATTTCGTGCATGTTGGGATGTATGACGTTTTTAAGAACCGATTTGGAACCGAACCGGAACCGACCCGCACTTGAAAAAATTGGGTAGGGTAGGCTCCGGACCGACCCGGTCTAAAATAGGGTAGGATAGACGTTTTTAAAAAACGGATAAGGGTAGGTTCCACCCCTACCCGGGGGTACCCGGACCGACTTGCACCCCTATTTGCGGCCGTTCATCGCCAAATCTTCCGTCGGCTACCAATCATTGCCACGAATAGAGTTTGCTGGCGTCATTTGTCCTCGGCTCCTAGAGCCAGCAGCTGCCGATGCACTGTTGCCTCCCTCTCCGTCGGCTGTCGAATCATCCGCTGACAACTGCCGCCTCCCTCTGCAGCTTTGCTCTGCATCTGCTTTAAAGAAAGCCCTTTCAGCAGATCTCCTTCTCCAGCTCAGGTGACAGGGTGGTCCGCATTGAGCTCAGCCACGTTCGGTTTTAGCGACAAGTGCTTCTGCGTCTAGCTCAGCACTGTGAGAAGCCGGATATTCCCTTCTGGTGACAGGTCCTCTTCGAGCACATTCCCTTTTTTATTCATTCTCATTTCCATTAACAATTCTTTTAGATGCATTATTTTTTTTTATCCACGACAAACTCATTTCTTTTGCAGAAAACACGTCAGCACCGTGACAAGCGTTACAAACAGTCAGCACTCGGCAGCAACCCTCCATTCCTCCTGTTGTCAGGATTTCTAGTGAGGTAATAGTCATCCCATGTGTTTATGTGATACTCAATTGCTTGCAATTCCAAAAATCTATGCCATACTTCCGTTGTCTGTGTTTGTGTTGATATGCATTAGTCAACATATTAATTTAATTTGCTATTGATGTAATACAAGTACAACTATTAGAATTCACATAGATAATCTTTTTCTTTTAGGCAAAAAGAGTTTGGCTTGGCAAATATATACGAGGTATTATGTGATAGTCTATTTCTTTTTTGGTTGGATGCTATAATATATGAGATGTTGTGTTCATATTGACCATTGATAACTTGATATGCATTGGTTAATATTTTGAATTAGTTTGTTATTGCTCTAACACAAGTAGAACTACTGAAATTCACATGGGTAATTTTTAATTGCGTTTATTTATTATAAAAAATGATATTTGAGTGATCAAATTAATATGTATAATTCAGGTAATATGCAAGACAAGATTAATGAGCCAAAAATCAACAATGAGCAAATAAAAAATACATCAATTGTCTCGAACACTGTTGATCTTACAAAAGGTTCTAATAAAATTAATGCCTATTTAAAAGATCTTATTGAAAATTATGTAGAACCATTTAATATTTTAGCATGGTGGTTCACAGCTACAAAATATAGAATTTTATCTTTGATGGCAAAAAATATTTTGACTATTCCTATTTCAAGAGTTACATCAGAATCTACATTTAGTATGAGAGGACATGTTCTTGACCAATGTCGTAGTTCATTGACACCTATGTTGGTTGAGTGTTTGATTTGCACTTAAGATTGGTTGAGAGCAACTCCAAATGATTCAAATTATGAATAATTTATTGATTAACTAGATAAATATATAAGAGGTAAAATATATTTTTCTATATTTCAATTATTTAGCTTACTTTTAGTACTATTTTCAAACTAATATTCATTTTTCAAAGGAAGCTAATGAAACATCGACATGTGCTTCTTTGCCTCCTCTTCCACCAAAAAAATTAATTTACAAAAGGCTTTAGTTATATCTTTGAATATAAATACATATATTTACTTCTTAAGTTCAATTGTACAACATAACATCAAATTTTTGCATTTTCTTTGAGGAAAAAAGAATTTAGCTTGGCAGATGGAAATAATACAAGACAGAGGCAATGAAGACAATATTAGAATATTAAAACGTTTATTTCTATTGTGTTGTAATGTGAGGACCTAAGTTAAATGTTGTAATTTAATAATTCAAATTTCAAGACTTGTGTTGTAAACTTGGACCTAACTTAGATGTTATAATTTAGAATTGGATACTCAACTTGATGTAATCTTATTTGATTTGATATTATTGTGGTTTTTAAATGATTTTCTTTTATCGTGATTAATATCATAAGATTTATCTTATAATTGAATGCTAATATTGATGTATATACTTGTGATATTAATGTTAAATTGCAAAATAAAAAACAGTTGTATTTCTTCATTCTTCAAAATATAGCTATTATTCTACTTAACGCAAAGAAAAGGTTCAAAACAGGTTTCTTCTTTCTACTCTTAAGCGTTATTTGAATTATTTTTTTTTTATAATAAATTGTCATCTTAAACTTTTTTACGTAATAGGTTTGTGATAAAATAAATATAAGATAAGTAACAAATACATATTGATAAGAGAATGTTAACCCAAAATTCAACTCAAAACTCAACCCGAGCCCAAATTTCAAAAATAGAATTAGGATTAAAGTTTATAAATAGAATTGAAATTAGAATTAGAGTTAAGGTAAACCCGAATTTCATGATCCCGAATTACACCTCAAACTCCAACGCCTCTGTAAAAATCAATTGAAGATGCTTGCAGCAAAAAATGAAGCCAAGACATGTCCGAGAGTGTAATCCCTCGCCACCACCAAGCCACAATTTAGTTTGTTATATTATTGAAATATTTATATCTGTGATATATCATGTATCATTCATTTATTTTACTTTTGAACGTTCCCAACAGCAAAATCAAGAGCCACTAGAGGAACAAAAAGAATATTGTAGAGGAGACCATCCATACACCATCCGAGATACAATGCATCCATGGGATTCAGCAGCTGCTCCATACAAAAATTAACCATCAAGGCATATCTTGACCTCCAAAGCTCCTCTGCGCGCTGTTGCATGAAAATTGTACAAAAAACACAGATCCATGGTTGGGCATGGACATTGCTGCAATTTTCAATAAAAGGCCTATCTGCCAATCCTGCCCGCATCTGGCAATGACGGCCACTTTTGCAGTCTTCTTGGCTTCACGGCATTAGCTCCTATATCCCAAAACAGCCAGCAAAAATGCAGATTCCAGGAAGCAAATTAAGGATTCCAGGGTGGGCCAAGAAAGATTTGGCAGAACACGCCTCTAGACCGTCGTAATCTTCGCTTCCTATGAGAAGCACTCATGAAAGCAACCAAAGCATCCCTGAGATGAGCTCTCAGATTTAGGCTCGTCACCCTCCCTGGATCTGTCCATCAAATGTCGGGTGCCTGGAGAATCTGCCGCCATATAGTTGCTCTGCCTAAGGTCAACTATGGGAGGGGGTGTCGTATGTGCAGGAGAAATGGTAACAAGGAAACCTGACAGCATGCTGCTTATTTGTTTAAACTCAGGACGGCAACCTGGATCTTCTGCCCAGCATGACTCTAACAAGGCAACCAGATCCTTCGGAATGTTGTCCAAATTGGGCCTTGCTTTCTGAGAAATAACCCATCACAATATCAGAGTAGAAAGAATTTCATGTTTTGATCTCCAACAGGAAATCAAACTGGAAATGCATGGCTCAAAAATCAAAAAGAATGAATTGCAGCTTTCATAAGCAATAAACTGTCTAGAAACTTTTTCAAGTCTAATTTTGCCTTCCATCCCATATGAAGTTTAAACATAATCCTCAATCTACCAAGTATCAATCAGTTCGAAGTAATTTCTTCCAATATATTCCACGCTGCTAGCCAAAGATTCATATTCCCCAGAGATGCGCAAAAGGATATGTTTGGAAAATTGGAGCCACAATCCACAGCATCAACAATGTATCTATAGACAAGTCATTAACTTTCAATGGCAAACAAACAGCAAGGAAAAATGATTGTACTTAGAAAAAATAGTCATTAAAGAGCATGAGAAAATCATACCTTAAAAGCAGCAGCATATGCTGCCTGCAGATTGGACATACCCTCAAATGGCATTCGGTTTGTAAGAAGTTCCCAGAGGACAATGGCAAAGCTATAAACATCAACCTTGTGGTCATAATGTTTCTTGTCCCCTCGACGGAGTGTGACAGTGCTGTACAACTAATTACACTTGGCAGTTGAGAAATAGAGTTTGTTGTATATGCTTTGAACAATAAAGAAACATGAGGTGGCAGAAAAGGTAGTAGTACCTCAGGGGCCATCCACCGGTAAGTACCAGTCTCAGCAGTCATCATTTCTGTCACAGTCTCCTCTCTTGCTAAACCAAAATCTGCGAGTTTAAGTTTCTTATGGTCTCCTGTTAGAAGCATATTATCTGCAGTATAAAAGAGTCAACCATTAGCAATATTCTAAAACCTAGAAATACACCTTTTCTTTTAATAATTATTCGGGTTTTTCCCAAATATACTCATTACATTTAGTCATAATCCCAAGTATACCCACTACGTTTTCAAAATCTCAAATATACTCACTACCTTTGCATACAATACCAAATCTACCCACTCTGTCACCAAAGTGAGGAAACAGCTTCAAAAATTCAGTGAAATTACTTCAATACCCTACGACAGCCGTCTTCCCCTAAAGTCACCTGTATTGGCTGGGTCTACATCTTCATCTCCGGACGATAGCGGCGAACCCCAAAACATATCAGCTAGGGCGGAAGGCCAATGTGGCTCAGATCCTCCTCCAGTGCCAAAGATCTTTGTTGGCTCAGATCTTCCAGTGACAAAGTCAGTCTCTTGAGCAAGAAATCTATATTGGAATCAAAATTGGAGATTTTCCGTTTCTTATGCCTTTGTCTTATGATCTGTGATTGAATGAGAGTCCTGATATGAATGAGCTTGCTTGGTGATGTGAGATACTACGAAGTGGATGGAATCGTTGCTGGGATAAAATCCAAACAATCTGCTGGATTCAATTTCCATGGAAGCTTACTTCTGAGGAGCGTTGTTGCTAGTCCCCTTTTGCTGGTGATGGTTCCATTATTGTCAGAGATGACGAGATCAAAGTTGTAGACGTTGATATGGTGCAGTTTTCAATTGGTAAATCGATTGTTTGGCTTAGATTTCTCGATCAATGGCCTCCAATGTCAGATCTGAAAGAATAACTGACGGACATGGTGGTTTGATTCCGCCGGTCTTGAAGAACAATAGGTGTTGCCGAAGGAGAGATAAAGATTAGCGGCCGCTGTTAAATCGTCCAGGTAGTTCAAAATCGTGGACCGCCACCGGCTGCTCCTGCTCATCTACGACCTCTTCCAACAGGGTTTTCCCATCAAATGAAGAGCAAACGTTGGAGCAATTTTGATGGCTGGTGTAGTGGCGGCGAAGAAGAGCACTTTCTCCTCACAAAGCACTCGCCAAAGAGAGTCGTTTGAAGTCAATCGTAGACGAAGAAGGCAGAGGCGACAGAGGCGGTTGATTTGGGGCAAGGCTTCAACCATCGAATGCGGATTTCACCGATGCAATTGACTTTAGGGCAGACGACGTGGATTCGGTGGCAGTTTTCTTCCTAGAGAAGATGGAGGAGAAAAAGGGGCTGGCGTGAGATCTTCCTCCATTCTTGCTTACGCTGCTGCTTCTTGAGAATCTACTTAGTTGGAGAGCCTTTGGAAATTTCTCCACTCAATTTGGACTCAAAGATAGACAGTTTTGGAAGACAACTTCATCGAGATTGAAAGATGGAAATTTTTCCCAAAATTAGCATACGCTGGCACCGCCGACTTGAATATTGCCACCTTGATTTGCTCTCTAAAGTCCTCGTCCTAGCGGCAGTGCTTCATCTCTAACAGAGCCATGGGCATTCCAGGCATTTTTAGAAAAATGACACTAAATTTCCAGTGCGTTTGTTACTCAACGTAACGATGAGTGGCAAAGTGGGTACATCCGGTATTTTGTGCAAACTTAATAGGCATATTTGGGATTTTGAAACGTAGTGGGTATATTTAGAATTATGGCCATACGTAATGGGTATATTTGAGAAATGCCCTAATTATCCTGAAAATACTAATCCTGGACCCCAAACCCCAAGAGTGAAAAGGAAATATGCATGCATACTTTGACCAAAGACCAATCCACACTCATCCACCGCATGTCTTTGCTCTGGACAAATGCTTGAACAAGCTTTCCAGCATCATCACAAAAACATTACCACAATGCAATTGAATTTAGAAATGATGTACGAGTAAAAAGTAACCTTAAGGAGGCATCAATGCAATCTTATGGAAGTCAGGTACATTTTGAATAGGGGTGCAACTTGGGCTAGGTTGAGCCCGAACCCGATTCCCAACAGTGTTAGAACTCGCTCTTCTGCAGTCCGAGCCCAATTTCTATTTTATATTTATTATAAAATATATTTTATATATAATATCTAAACAATATTTTTTTATATTTTGTGTATTTTATTTTATTTATATTTATATTTAAATACATGTTTGACATATTGTAATTATATTATAAATAAAGTATATTATTTTTATTTATATTTATCTTTTATTTATATAACCTTCTTCGTTTATCTTGTTTTTGATGTTATATTTTTTCTAGAGATATTCTTTATAGATGAATAATCTTATTAGCCCGGGCTAAGCAAATGCCCCACTTAGCCCACTTCAAAAAACTCATTTACAATAATTTTTTTGTTTTTTCTTCATCCACTTGTTCATCTAAGTGTATTTAACTTACAAACCAAGTTTTACCATTTTTGGACATGTGTATATATTTTTTTAGATTTTTAAATATAAGGGTATTTTAAATACATATATACACAGATGTTTAAAAATCTCTAAAAAATATATAACCATATCCAAAAACAGTAAAACTTAGTTTGTACATTAAATATACTTAGATAAACAAGTGTATGAAGAGAAAAATAAAAAAATTGTTGTAAATGAGTTTTTTGAAGTGGGCTAAGCTGGGCATTTTGCTTAGTCCGGGCTAACAGGATCACTCTTCTTCTTTATATTGTTATATTTTTTAAAAATATGTGGTTTCATTGTATATTATTATGTTTACTTATATGATTTATTATTATTATACATTTATATAAAATTTTAAACTTATCACTCTTAAATAAAATGTGAATTTATCAACCTAAATTCCAACCCGAAACTCAACCCGAACCCAATTTTCAAAAATATGGTTAGGGTTTAGGTTTTACACATAGGGTTAGAGTTAGGGCTGAGGTAAACCCAAGTTTCATGAGCCCGAGTTGCACCCCTAATTTTGAAACACCTCAAAGTCAATATCATTCTACTTATAACTTGGAAATTCAACCAAGTTTCATGCTTGCAATAATTTAGCATCCATTTGGCTCTGCTTTTTATTTAAACTTACCCGCTTTTCTATCATGCCACCATGATACTTTGAATTGAATGTTTGGATGGGTGGTGCATCAATTAGGTACAACTTGCAATAATTTAGTGTCCATTTGGCTCCACCTTTTATTTAAGTTTATGCGCTTTTCCACCACGCCACCATGATATTTTGAATTAAATGTTTAGATGGGCAGTGCGTCAATTAAGTGTTTTCCCC
Source organism: Annona cherimola (assembly GCA_030490835.1). NCBI lineage: Eukaryota > Viridiplantae > Streptophyta > Magnoliopsida > Magnoliales > Annonaceae > Annona > Annona cherimola. The sequence goes on from CM059976.1 coordinate 14,440,116, forward strand.
TATTTTTCAGAGAAAATAAAGCTCAATAGCATGGAGGAACATCCAATTTCTCTTCCGCATAAGCTGCTCTCTAGACACAACCCCAAATAAAGCCTTAATCAACATAAGAAAATAACTCTAGGTATGGTGCAGAATGCTCAAGCAATATTAAAATCGATGGCGAAAACTTCAGATGCTTACCAGGCTTTAGATCACGATGAATGATTCCATTTGCATGCAAACACTCCATTGCCCGTGATACATCCAATGCAAAGCTGATGGCAAGTTGCAGTTCCAAACAAGCTGGACGTAGTGTTCTTAGAAATTTTTTGAGTGAACCACCAGTCAAAAGCTCTGTGACTATGACCAGGTTTGTATCTTTACAAGCACCAATAAACTGTTCCAATAATGAAACAATTTTTAGCACTTTGTTTCATGAAACAAAACAAAATCAGGATATCCTATTGCCTTACAATATAACTAAACAGTATCAAGCAAATTATCTCCAGGCAAGGTACTTCTTCACTCCCCTTACAACAACATATGTTCTTAACAGTATAATGTCTGTCCATCTAGTACTTTGCCATTAGGAGTCAATACTGAGGCAGATAGTCTTTTAACCTGTTTGGCTGTGCATTCTGCAAATAGAAAACTCAGATAGCCTTCATTTTTTTGTAGGTGTTTGACCCCGCTTTTTAATACCACTCGGAATGTTTTGCTTCCAATGCCTTAAAAAGCAGTAATCAGCGTGGAATAAAAAGCCTCAAATCAAAGCTTTTTTAAAAAAGCGGAGACGCGTTTTTAATAACGCAAGGCCAAAAAGGCCCTTTATAAAGGCAAAATCAGATACATTGCAAAAACCGATCAAGGAATCCAAATAGCATACGAATCATAATTCTGTGGTTCTCTTTCCAATGACATTCATGTCATATAATCTTAGAACTGGAACAGTTACTCCACCAATAGATGCCATGGAATGAATCAAATTAACAGAAAATAATTCTCAGAAATGCTCAGATGTTTTGACCTGAATAGAAAACAAAACTAGAAATTCAGGGTGTGTTTGTTTGGGGCAAAAAAATGTCAAGCAAAACTTTTCAATCTAAAACTCTTCACTATCCATAACTACTCTATTTTTTAATTATTTTTTCACATTTTCCTATACAAACTACCCTACTTTTTATTCATTTCTACACAACTACCCATACAACTAACCTATCTATTTTAATTTTATTTTCTTTACTCCTCATCATTACTCCTATTATATCACATCATTTTCTATCAATTTGACAACTTCTACCCCCAAAAACTCTTCATCAAAAGTTTTACTCCCAACCAAACACACCTTTATTCTAAGGTTTTCCAGAGGCACGTTTAATGGTGCAAAAGACAATTCAAGAATTGCAAAAGCATCACACAGAAACATGAGGTTAAAACTCAAGAATATGAAGAAATATTATGTTGGTCACTGCCGAACAAAGAAATGCAAGTCAAGCACACGATATTAACATCATAGGGGTACATAAATCGATAAGATTAAATTTCATTGATGTTTCCAGAACACCTTTTTGCTCTAAAAACATATTGAAAATATAGCATGCCCAATGACTATGGAGGAAACTTGCCAAGTCACGTTGCAAATGAAATATTTAAAGACAACTCAGCTCTCCCATCAACAACCAATCTAAAAGATCAGAGGTTCTTCCCATTTTTCATGCCGCCGCTGTCCATTAGCTAATCTAATTCCACCATAGTAATACAAAATACTGATTGCTTTACATTACGTATTGCATTTATTCTTTACCTTCAAAGATATCTACTAATAATTGATTTCTTCGCCTCACTTTTGATGTCCGTTTTAAGGATTTTTTCCACTAAAACTGCCAAAAGGATGAGATTATCACCCGTTTTCTTGCTTCATTGTTACCTTTCTATTTCTTTTCTTCTCTCAGCTCTAGACCAACCATAGCCAATGTGTCTGAATAGCCATGCCAACTTTAAGCTTGCAAGCCAACAGACTGACAAGTAAATTACACCAGCAAACACTGAATGTACAACTCCAGCAAGCTTTCCTGTTATCTTCAGAACTCAGGCAAGTCAGCTCTCCTACTAGCTATATTAACTATTGCATCTACATTAATTTCTGCTTTCATTTCTTTTACATTCAAACTAGCAAATCTAGTGATGATATCCTTCTTATTAAATTGCATGCTTCATTTCTGACTACCCACTTGAATTTTGCAAGTAAAAAACTTATAAACCCTAATGTTCTGTCTTTCAGAAATACCTCCTTTTGCAAATTCTAATTGACAAAGTGATTTGCAAAACTTCTCTTTAGAAACCAATTGAAATCATCCACTCAAATCCAACCTAATTTTTTTTAAATTGGTTTAAGGCAGGTTGGAGGCATATAAAGAAGATTAGAATTTAAGGCCAGGCCTGAGTAAAGAATTTTTAAAATGGTAGTTCAACTTGATGCTCCTGACTAAAGTTATAACCCTAAGGTAAAGCACTCACTAAAAAATAACAAGGTTAATATATAGGACAAGTCATCAACAATTAAGCAAATTGGAAGCATGTTTTGGTAGAATTCACACTGGTTGGAAGAATCAGATTTTAGAGATGCAACTCTGATGCCACATTTGTCTGCTGGAAAAAACAAATTATTGGGCATACTTTGTGCTGCAGGTTGCAAAAAAGATCGGCACGTACAACTCTCAAAAGTTGAAGGTTATGAAAAAACCCATGGAATGATCATAGCTCAATTAAAATATGGCAGCAAATGATTAGCATGCCAATAAATATGACAAAAAATGATTAGCGTGCCAGTAAAGAACTTGGAATGATCATAGCACAATTAAAATATGGCAGCAAATGATTAGCATGCTAATAAATATGGCAACAAATGATTAGCATGCCAGTAAAGAACTAAAAGTGAAATCTGATGGAATTTAGGAATGTTACCAACAGCTAATAACATAATGAACAACAAATCATCTAATTTAGCCACTAAAACAGTTAAAAGGGTTGGTATTAATTCAATTTGAAGGTCTTAAGACATAAATGAAATACCTGAGATGCACGGTTAAAGGGGCTAATATTACTCCAGGGCACAAGGAAGTAGTCCATCATAGATAGTCGTAAGGTTTGACCCCAAATCCATCCAGTCAAACCTGAATTCCTAGTGGTTAATTTGGATATTTTCTTTACTGGGTTGGTCTGAGTTAGATCATTGTTATCCAAATTGTGAATCAGGTCAATCAGGTTAGAAGTGGCTGCAACCCAACTCTTCCCTGCTCTATCCTCATCATCTCCATTTCCCACACAGACAAATCACTATATCATTTCTTCCTTCAATTTTCCTTTTCGCTGGCAACTCCAGCAACAGCCTTTCAATTGAAAATGGCATCATGTATTCCACTTGCAGTTTGCTTTAATTTTTTCTTATCCATCCAACCTTTCCAAGGACAAACATCGGCCATAGAATATCTACTTATAAGTCATAGCATTGTTTTAGCTATTACGGAATTGAGCGGTGATCCCCTTAGGCTGGCCAAAGTAGGTGACTTTTTTTTTTTTTTTTTTTTTTTTTTATAAACATGTTAAGTTGGGTGTATTTAATCCATAAACCAAGTTTTACCATTTTTGAATATATTTATATATTTTTTCATTTTTAAACACAAAATATATATAAATATATCCAAATATGGTAAAACTTGATTTATGGATTAAATACACCTAACTTAACATATTTATAAAAAAAATAAAAAAATTGGTTAAACAGCCGAATGCAGTTGGGATCCCCCCTCTACATAATTTACTGATAAGTTACAACATAAATTATAAATAATCTTTCACTTATTTATAAATGATATAGGAGAATAATTTATCAGTACATGTACACCAAAGTGAATTGGTGATGCGCCTTAATGATTATATCAAATTCGACTCTACCATTATCAATATCAAAAATTATCCCAAACACAGACTCATTTTGGAAATAATATTAAAATCATTCATCAAATTAAAGTTAAAAGTACCATGTCTTTAGAATATCACCTTAATAATTATATTAAAAAAAAATCCAACACATTCATTAATCTTATCATTGTCTGTTTAGTTAGCAAGTAAAATATCAATTTAATCACTTAATCAAAGATTCATATTGGTCAGAAAATAAGATCATTTGATAGTGGTTATCAACCCATTAAATTATTGGATTGATACAAGGCCGACTACCCAACATATTTGTAATTCAATATTCAAGCCTTCTAAAATGTTCAACCCAACTACAATAATGATTGCATAAGATTTTATAACATTCAAATGCTTGAACGAATGAATCTAGATGAATTTTGAATTTTACATACATTTTAAATATTCTTTAGGAGTCCCACACAAGAGTTTGATCAAAGTTATTTCTAATATCATATTTAAATAAAGTATGTTATATATGGTGATTTAAATGGATTTCGTTTTGTTAGGGTTTATGTCTTGTATTTTGTACATGGGTTATTTGTGTAATGATTCAAACGTGAGAGAACGTGATGAATGCGTAAGAGTTCACATTAATTTTGCGTACCCATGGGAGTTATGCAATAGGGTATCAATTAGGGATTTAATGGAGCCCTAAAAAGATAAAATGACCATCAATTAGTTTCTAAATTGTCCAAATAAGGTGTGATTGAGGACGTGTGTGAAGCATCTAGAGAATGAATATTAGTCATTCTGTTTGTAATTTTGTAACATGTTTATCATAGTGAATTCATCTCTCCCGTGGCTTTTTTTTTCCCGCTTGAAGGGTTTTTCACGTAAATATTTATGTCTTATGTATATAATCTTGCCGTTGTTTATTTAATCTTGATTGTTTATGAATGTTTTCATAACAAGTGAAGTGATGGCATCAAGAAGAACCATGTTTCCTAGCATATTTGATCATCTAGTGCAACCCAAATAGATACCAATTCAATTTAATTCAGTATACATGCACCACTGAAGTGTTAACCTAAATTATATATGATAATTAACAGCATTTTCGATGCCAAATTTTGGAATGAATTTGAAAAAAAAAAAACACAACACAACACAACACAACAACAACAACAACAACAATGACAACTTAGAGCCTGATCAGCTACATGCAACAGATCGACTTAGAGAATTCACTTTTCCCACATGTTGGATTCTCCACCATCAACGTGGTCTCTGACTCTATTTTGCCTCCTGCCGAGAAGGGGGAAAAAACCAAAAAACAAAAAAAAAAATCCCTATAAAATCCAAATAGAAGTTTTGGAACCATTTCAGCATTTATAGCTTGCACATAGTGCTGGCTCACAAAACAGGTAGCTAAGATGACAACTTCATCAAAAAACACAAGAAACAAAAAAACAAAAAAAGATGACAATGGTGAGTTGAAGTCACATCTCAGATGTGCCAACTGAGAGCATTTAACAATCTGAAAAACGCCCTTGGACAACTAATGAACACAGTCAGAATCAGATGCATCCCATGACAAAAACTTCAATTATAGAAGCTGATTAGTTATCTTCTGTGTGGACTGTGGAGTCATCCAATTTAGCAGAAAATGCATCCACGATTAAAACAATAAAAAAACTTCAATCATGTTTACCAATTAGCAATTTTTTCAGAGTAGTCATCCAATTAAGCAGCAGATAGAAATGGGTACTGCCCCATGCAGGGATGGACACTTGTAATCAAGTGGTTGAGAAATGACAGCCCATTCCCCAAAAAACAATATATATATATATAGATATATATATGTATGTATGTATGTATGTATGTATGTATGATACATACATACATACATACATACATACATACATACATACATACATATATCTATATATATATATATATATTCAGAAAACAATCTCCACAGAACATGAAAGTCTAAAAACAAAACTTCAATAAAAAAAATTTGACCCCAAGCACAATGAAGTTACCGTCACTAAATTTTCATGTTGAACACGAGTTAGCATAACAACCTCCCTCAAGAACTTCTCCCTACGCCTTGCAAACTCCTCAGGTGAACTACCAGGTTGTACTATCTTCACTGCAACACTTGAGGCTTTGTACCTACAAGAATATGATCAAAATGTGGTTTGACTTTTCTCCATTTAAGGTTCATTTGGAAGTTCAATGGAATCAGAACACACAATTCTATCAAGGCAGCATTCAGACAACGCGTTGCTTCAGATAGCATGCATACGCAACCACCTACCCTTCAAAAAATTTCTATGTAGCATGTATACGCCCCTATTAAAACTTGAGGTACATAGAGAAAACAATGAAGATAGATACAGCAGGGACATAGCTAACTACGGCTATTTTGATGGAAAGGAAACAGAACTACAGTATGACTCTAACATCAGAATCACTATGCATTTTAAAATGCTTACTATTTCCTCTTCCATGCTATGCAGTTATTCACGAAAAACATTGATCCAATTTCGACTTGAAAAAAGAAAAGATAGCATCCAAGACACATAGTTTTTTTTCCGACTAAAAACCAATGGAATGACGATTAAACAATTCCAAGACACCGTAAGTCTCCGTCAAAATCAAAAACACAACAGAAAGGGGAGAGAGAAAAAAAAAAAAAAAAAAAAAAGGAAAAAAACAACAGAAAATATGAGAAAAGAAACCGAACAACCGTGCATCCAGAACTCGAAAGTAGCGCGAGCTTGTAACGCAGCGAGGTTCTTCAGCAGCGGCTCCGTGTAAGAGCCGCATTCATAAACATGAATATAAACAGTCAAACGGCGAAAGCAACAAATTACAACTGCAAAATAACGCAGATAAGAGACAAGCATAAGAACACAATAGCGGCCATCCCATTTGCAACCGATTACGGCCAAAAACCAATTACAGAGACAATTCCATCGACTTTCCACACCAAGTTTCTTCATTCGATATTTTCGGGGGTCCAGAGAATCATAATCACGTTCAAAATGCACATTCACCGGCCGCGAGAAACACGTAAAACAGTCAACACCTCCAGACTTCCGAGTCTCGATCTACAGTCCACAGCCGCGGAGCCGAGATCTGAATTCAACATGCAAAGGGAGCGACAGAAAGCAAAGCAAAGATGTCAGAAACTCACATGCCCTCATAGACCTTGGCGTGGCCGCCTTCTCCGATCTTAGGCCCGAGGTAGAGGAGCTTGGGATCAACAAGCCAGCGTTCATCGATCTTGGGGTCGGTCGCGAGGGAGTCGGAGCCGCCGCCGCTCATCGCTGAAACCCTAGGTGATCTTCTTCTCGGATTCCCCTCCTCTATTCACACCCCCGAATTCCCGACCTCCAGCCATCGCCCGCTTCTTCCATGTTTTTCTGTCATTCCCAGCGGAAAAAAAAACCAAGAGAAGCAGAGCAGCAGCAGCAGCAGCTCGCAGTAATGCAAAGAAGAGAGTGGTTCAAAGTTTAAACGGGGCGAGCGGGGAGAGGGACGGTCAATTCCGGAGTCGGGAGGGTGAGAGCGGGCGGAGGAATTTATACTCCGGCGGCGCCTGATGCTGATACACAGGTCCTTGGAAATTGTAGACTAGAAGCTGCTGCTGCTGCTGCTGCATCAAAGTCAGATATAGCTGAAGAACAACGCCCGCTGACTTTTGGTCGAGGGTGTTTAAGATGGGGGGGAGAAAATGTAAACCATCCATTAGTCAAATGAAGGGAATAAGGTATCATTATTAGTCAATGAGGGTTGTTAGGTGATTGATTGCCGGTGTTAAACATGGTTTTCATTAGGATTTCTGGTACGTGGAATTGACGGTGGGAGGCGGTGTATTATCATTTATTCGGGTGGACCAGAGCTCCAAAGCGTTTTTTCCCTTGCCCTTCCGAAATCTAGACCCCTCCCGTCGTACGGACAGGGTTGCGGCTTCTAGAATCTCGCCGACTCCAACGAGGCAACGACGGGGTGCTCTGTCTGAGGCCTGACGCGAGGAACAATAGTACGAAGTTGGGCTTTTATGTTTCTTATATTTAGGCTACAGGGCCAGTCGTGGCCCATTACGATTACGGACCGTGGCTTTGCCCGCCACAGGCGGACTTACCATGGGGCCAATTAAATGTATTCATAAGATATGTCTGTAATTTTAAATATAGCCACATAGTTGGTCCAAAATTTCATCCATACCCATGACAAAAGCGATTTAAAAAAAGGACTATTAGCCCTTTTGGAAATAACAAATATGCCACAACTATGAGTTGGGATTAATTGCCTCGAACATAAAAATTCACATTTAAATAACACATAATTTGATATCCATAAAAGTACTAAAAATTCAATTAAATGTAAACTTTTGGCTAAAGAATCATAATTAAAGCTCGGGCATATTACTCATTTGATAGAGAAACTAATAATCTATTTAACATATCACAAATGTTGTGAGTATGAATGAAATTATAGGCAAATCATGAAAATGTATTTGGAATCATTAAAGAATTATAATTATATTTCGAATTAGAGGCAAAATTTGTAAATATACTTGGGATTTGCTCAATATGTAACGGTATTCGTCTATATTTGGCACTAATAGTGCAACTGGTTTCCAAAAAACAGTAACATGATATTTTTTATTGTAAGGAAAATTATCTAATCTATGGGAGGGAATAATTCAACCACATGTTCATCTAATCACACTGCCTGCCTGGCTAAACGAGCTCTAAATATTTTAGGATAGAATAGATTCAGTTAACATGTTATTAAAATCAGAGATCGTGAGATTATTCAAACTTATTTTATCTTCTATTTGTATTACGTTCTCCACATGAACTTATGGGTCCATTCTCTTCTTCCACCTACTAGTAAACATGAGATGAAGTGTCAGAGTGGGTGAAAAAAAAAAAATTTGAAAGAAGAAGAATCTCATCCTTTTAAATCTATCTACTCTATTTGTATAAATTTGGAATTCACATTTGGAGAAGTTTGAATTTTTTGCTTTCCTAGTACATAGCAACTCTGCTTTCCATCTCTTAATGCATAACAATTCTATTTTCGTGATTGTCATCGATCCTTTTTATATTTCACTATATGATGTCACATGCACCTGCTAAAATAACTTTATTTTTTAATCTCATAATTTTCCATTCCAAATCTATTCCAGTCTAATTGAAAAATAAGTTATATACGAGGGTGTTAGACTTGAACCAACTCATTTATATCGTATCAATAAAAATTTTAAGTTGAAACCAATTCAAATTTAAAGCAAGATCGGAGACTAAGAATACACTCTTATCATTTTGGGTTACGCCCCCTAGACAACTGGAAATATCTATGTGCAGAAAAAAGTCTCGAGACTCTCAACTAATAGGCTAGGTTCGATCATTGCCCGCTTCTGCTACAGCTTGACCCCGCTCAGGGAAGAAGGAGGCCCCCAAAGGAATTCAGATACGAGCTATTCTGGGCCCGTGATTCCGAGGCTACAAAAATCGTTGAGAAGGTTTGGAAGTCCTCCGGCTACAGGGAAGCAAATATTCAGGAATCAGTGAACGGGAAAATATGGAGATGTGGTGCAGAGCTATCCAAATGGAATAGACTGAAAAGAGGAAATATCAGACGGGCACTCGCAAAGAAGCAGGGGGAGCTATCAGTGTTGGTGGATCAACCATATTCAGAGGCGCGGGAGGACCAAATCCGGAAAATCAAATTTCAGATAAATCTTTTACTGGAAGACGAGGAGAAGCTATGGAGCATTCGTGCAAAAGCCCACTGGCTCAAGGACGATGACAGAAACACGCGTTTTTTCCATCGGGTGGCTTCAAATCGGAGGCGAACAAATTTCATTGAGTCACTCATTGATATGGATGGGAACCGGGTTAGGGACCAAGATAAGATGCTAAATTTGACGGTCTCTCACTTCTCAGAATTATTTACCTCCTCAAACCCTCAAAATTCGAGTTGGGTCTCTAGCCTCATTCAAAGGAAACTTTCTGAGGATCAGAGGAAGGGTTTGATTATGCCTTTGTGCATGGCCGAGGTGGAGAAGGCTGTCAAGAGTATGGGTCCCACCAAGGCTCCAGGGCCGGACGGAATGTCTCCAGGGTTCTATCAGCAGTATTGGCACATCGTCGGCCAGGACATTTTCCGATGGTACAAAACGTTCATGGAGGGGAGAGATCACAATCAATTGGCAAGGCACATCCGGGAGGCAAACGCTACCACTATAGTGTTAATTCCAAAGAAGGCGGGCGCCCAAGACCTGTCGCAGTTCAGGCCTATTAGCCTATGTAATGTGATTTATAAAATCTTGGCAAAGATCTTGGCGAACAAGCTAAAAGTTGTTCTCAACGACGTCATCGGCGCGGAACAAAGCGCTTTTGTGCCAGGTTGGCTAATCACAGATAACATGTTGATTGCATATGAGGCAATTCATTCTCTCAGGAGGCGCAAGGGGGAAGAAGACGTGAGTTGACAATCAAGTTAGACATGTCCAAGGCTTATGATCGCGTTGAGTGGAGCTTTTTAAAATTGGTCATGGAGGCTATGAATTTTTGCCCGGTATGGGTAAACTGGTTGTTATGTTGCATTTCTTCTGTCAGCTTTACGGTTAAGGTGAATGGTTTCAAATCCAGGCTTTTCTATCCGAGGAGGGGATTACGGCAGGGGGACCCCTTGTCCCCATATCTATTCCTTCTCTGCGCGGAGGGTCTATCGGCGCTCATCTCTTCTGCGGTTGCCCGGGGCTCTTTGCATGGGATAAGACTTAATTTCAGGGGGCCTCAAATTACTCACCTTTTGTTCGCAGATGATGCTCTTATTTTCCTCCGGGCGGACGATTTGGATATCACGAATTTCTTGGATATTCTCAAAATCTACTCCGATTCCTCTGGCCAATTGGTGAATGTTGACAAAACTTCGCTATTCTTCAGTGCAAACATGGAAAGCTGGGAACGGGAGGCGTGAGCGAGCAGATTGGGGTCTTCGGGACACGAAGTTCTCAATTATCTGGACCTCCCGGCGTGGCTCGGGAGATCTAAAAGCAGATTGTTCAAGGGTATTAGGGATCGCATCTGGCACAAAATCAAGGGCTGGAAGGGGCGTCTATTATCTTGGGGAGGGAAAGAGGTGCTCATCAAAGCAGTGGCCCAAGCTATTCTAACCTATGTAATGAGTATCTTCTTGCTTCCCAAGTCGTTTTGCCACGCTATCAAAGGGATGCTTCGAAAGTTTTGGTGGGGTGAACATGCGAATAAGCAGAAGATGTGTTGGGTTGCCTGGAGAGATATGTGCATGCCCAAATGTGCGGGGGGAATGGGGTTTAAAGACCTCCACATTTTCAATTATGCCCTTCTTGCCAAACAAGTGTGGAGACTCTCATCGAGACCGGAATCCTTTTGCTCAAGGGTTCTCAAGGCTAAATATTTTCCAAACTCCGACATATGGGACTGTATGCCAAGGCAGTCCGACTCTTTCACCTGGAGAGGCATTCTTAAGGCGCGTGATATGTTTAACGCGGGGTGCAGGTGGAGGATTGGTGATGGGAGGAAGGTCCGTTTCTTCAAGGACGCTTGGTTGGATGGTGGGGTTTGCAAGGTGGGGCCGCTTCCCCTTTCCATCCCGGAGGATGTTCCGGTCAGTCACTTTATAGATGAAAGGTCTTCCGACTGGAACAGGGACAGAGTCTTGGCGGCTGTTGGTGAGGTGGGGTGGCAGGCTGTCAGGCGTATCCCCCTTCCCCGCCACCCTTCGGTGGATTGCATCTTCTGGAAACACGAGGCAAACGGTCAGTTTTCCGTCAGGTCGGCTCATAGATGGTTAACGACTGTGCATGATGATCCATCGCCATCTAGTTGCTACAGGGCTATTTGGAAGTCGGGGCTCCCGAGCAAGATAATGATATTTGGGTGGCGGCTATTCAGAGATTCTCTCCCGACTATGTGTAACCTTTCGAGGCGGGGGATAGAAGTCAATCTTCAGTGCCTCTTCTGCTCGGGGGAAGCTGAGGACGTTCACCATTTATTTCTGCGCTGTGCCAGTGTTGCGAGTTGTGCTAGAGGGTTTGTTCCGGCTAGTCATATGTTATCCTCGGTTCAGGATATCATGTGTCTCCTGGCTTCAAAAAATGGGGGAAATGAGTTGGCACTTTTCATTATCTTCTGTTGGCGTGTCTGGTTCTTGAGAAACAAGCTTCATGCAGAGGGGGTCCATCCTGTGTTTGCCGACTTACTTCCATGGTGCAAGGACTATATTGAGCAATTGAGGTGTGTTAGGCTCCTTGATTTTGAGTCCGCTTTGAACATTCAGCTCGTTCCCAGGTGGACATTGCCACCTACGGGAGTTTTCAAGATAAATGTGGACTCCAGATGTCTCGCGGGGCGGGGCGTCTACTGTGCGGCTGTTGTAATCAGGGACGATCGTGGATACTTTATTGCGGCTCGTGGCCGGAAGTGGATGGGAGGCGGGGATACTCTGTTTTTGGAAGCAAAAGCTTTTATCTTTGGCGTTCGATGGGCACTCCACCTCAAGTTTTGAAAGGTCCAGATTGAGTCGGACTCGCTTCTCCTTTGCACTTACCTGTCAAATGTCAGTCACATCGCCTCGCCTGCGGGTCATATCATCGATGAGATCAGATCGGTGCTCAGAGCCAATGACCACATTTCGGTTCACCATGTTCTTAGACAGGGGAATTCGGCGGCTCATGCTGTTGCGGATATGGTTTCAGTTTCTCCTATGAATTATTTGTCATGGTGGGGAAACCCTCCACAAGATATTGTTGAGAAACTCTGTGCAGATAATTTTTTAGCTATGAATTCAGTGGATTACTCTATCCCGAACCCTTTTCAAAATGTGAGGGGATCGAGGTAGAGTTATTCCTTTTCATCAAAAAAAAATTAGGCTAGGTTCGGTGGAATTGATCCATTAACAATTTCCTATTTATTTACGCTTGCAGCTTCATCTCGACTCAGAGAAGCAAATAACAAGGACTTGCTTAAATTTTCCAATAGATTTACAAGGTCACATAACTAACGCTTAATATATATATATATATATGAGAAGTTATTCTTTCTGGCTGATCATTTCCAACCAGCATGGTCTAAAAATATTTATTTTTTATTTTTTAGAAAAAAAATTATTTAAAATGACTTAAATACTCTATATTTAAAAATCTAAAATAAATATATACACGTATTCAAAAATGGTAAAACTTGCTTTATAAATTAAATATAACTAAATTAATACGTTCATAAAAAATTTTAAAAAAATAAAAAATATATCTATTTGGACCGGTTTGAAATCACCTGACTTCAGACCGATTAAAAAAGATCGTTCCTTGTTATTCTGTGCATTTATATTATAGTAAATTACGATACATTTGAAAAATGCTGGTGAAATTGGAACATCATATTGCGTGATCTTGAATCATGGTCATGAAGCATGAGAGAGTAAGATAAAGCTAAATGTGGATCATGGAGTATAAGAGAGGTAATATAAACACATTTGTGTAATTTTTGTGCTAGTCACGTTTTTAGGGTTATTGGCTTGTTCCCTGGGCTATATGTAGACCAGTTTTTCCTAGTCGAGTCTACTACACCTGGAATATTTCTATCATCTAACCTTTATTAATCTAGTCCTTAGTTACTGGGATGACGATATCACTTTGATGATACAACTTATCTGATAGAATTGATAAATTTATGTTATAGCTATAAAGATAAAAGATTAGTGAGAAGATGAAATTTCTTCAGGACCTTGTCCCTAATTGCAAGTAGAATTTTTTTCAACTATTTTAAGGTGTTCCCAGGTCGTATATTCTTTTCAAGTAAAACAAAAAATTTGGCCAATAGTTTTGAGATGGATAATTATAGGCTTGAATGAGTAATTTTGATTAGTTTGGTCCATGTTGGAATTCCAACCATTTGGTTTTCCTTCTTCCCCATGCAATAATTTTACGAGTGCTTCCTTCATTTCGGTTTCACAACAGATGCCACCAAGCCACGAGAATTAGCCACAAATTTTACTTCTAATTTTATTTATATTTATAAATTTTAAAAAATTTTAAGTATATTTATATATTTTTTAAAATTTTCGTTTATACTTTTGTCGTTAGAGATCTATTAAAAAGGCATTAACTTCATATAAAATGACCAATATGCCCACACCCTTTTTTATTGTATAACTAAAATTTTATATTCTAATGAATTTTTAATACTTTTACAATTATAAAATCATATATCATTTGAATGTAAATTTTTAGTTATAAGCAAACTAAGTTATATTAGAGTTTGGTTATATTCGTCATTTCATAAGGGATTAATTGTCCTTTAACAAATTCCTAATGATATGAACATGAATGGAATTTTAATCAAGATATGTAAGTATATTTAAAATTTTTAAAAATTTATAGGTATAAGATGCAATTCAAATTGGGTTATAGTAGGTTCGAGTAAACCCAAAGTCTATCCGTAATTTTATGTATTGGGTTCATATAGAGTTTAACTTGAGCTCATCCGTGTTTCAAGCTTAGTTTCAGGTTCATCAAAATTAATAAATCAAAATAGTGTATTTTAAAGTATGTTATAACTTTAATCCATAAAACAATGTGAATAATAATTATTTGTAAAAATGAAAAATAAAATTTTACTTTACTACATTAAATTTTAATAACAAAATTAAAGAAATCACTAATTTACAAGTTTAAGAAACTGAATGAATTAGCATATGTTCAACATTTTTAAAAATATAAATAAATATTACAAATAATTTTGAATTCATCTTTAATGAAGATATTTAAAACAATGAAAAGATAAAGAAAATTATTTCATTAGTCGCACAAGGTTGTTAAAAATAAATAACTTAGAAAAAATATTTCCAATGATTAATGTACATATCAATTAAAATATATCTTAAAAGTATATATTAAACCTATAATAGAAAATATATCTTAAAAGTATAAATTAAACCTATAAAAATGCATATATATAATTACATAAAAGAATATATTAAAAATATAAATGAAATAAATTCGTTAGATTTAATACCGGTTTTGGTTTTTTTCTTGTCGGATTCACATTAACCCTAATCCAATCTAATTTTATTAAAGATTGAAGCTAAAGCTAGTTTTTTCAAGATGGGTTCGAGTTAACTTGACTTAGGTTGCACCCTAAGATATAAGTGAAAATTAAAAGCAAAATGTGTGAGTATATGGTTAGTTCGGGCACTAAAGCCACCGTTTGATTTAGATTCCTTTCCAAGAGAGAATGAAATATGTGCACAAGCCTTTTATTGATTTCCTTTGTTTCTTGAATTACACCGAACAAGGTGTGATAATGTTTGTAATGGTGGTAATGCATTATATGTTATTGCGACTCGTTATTTGTCTGGCTTGGTTGCTCCATTGAGGTGTTATTTATGTACGTCCATTCATCAAAAAGCTCAAGCATGAAAATTGAATTAAAACTTCATGCGGATCCCCCAAATGTGCTGGAACATGTTTAATTTAGCAAAACATCAATATTACAAACAAGCTGAAACCCGTTGAAAAATTGCAACACATCCCCATGACGGCCAAACTTAAAAACCTCACAAATTGGACATGATAGGTACATGACAATTTTAAATTGCCACTCAAAAGTCTGATTATCTACATGGGGGCGGATGGGCAAACATGTAAGAAAGGGAGAATTTGGTGAAAAGTAGGAGAAGAGATAAAAAGGAGGCGGGAAAGGGGAAGAGTGAAGGAGGAGAGAAGGATGAACACAGTTAGGGTATGTTTTAAAAAATGATAAAACTTGTTGATAAAAAATTCTGCGAGTAAAAGTTTTTAAAATAAGAGAAAATAATGTAGTATAATATGAATAATGATAAGTTTATATTTATATATAAATTATTGAAAAAATAGGATAATTGTATAAAAAGATTTAAAAATGATTAAAAAGAAGATAGTTATGAAAAGTGAAAATTTTTAAAATTAAAAATTTTGATTTGAAAAGTTTCGGTGCTAACCCAACATCCCCTAAATACTATCAAACTAGACTCTGTTACATCAAAATGGGAATCCCCATGTCCTAATCATTCCAAGTATTATACTTTACATCACAAGCATGTGGCAATGTCATTAGAACTATGACAACGTAAGGCCAAGGTAGTGAATGAGGATTAATACAATGTGAGCACTACTGTCGTAAGTGGAACGATGCCCAACCCACCACATGCCATGTACCCCCCTTCACCGCATCTCCTGTCTTGTATTTTGTCTCAACCCAAGTCGTGGCAGTAACAGGGCCGCATGTGTGCTTTCCTGTGCTTCAGGGAAGCAGATTAAGACAGTTTAGCCGTTGTCCAAAGGAAACAGTGTGCGTACAGGAAAAGACCACGTAAGGGTACTGCTGTCGAATACACACGGGCGTCTGCTGGGGTGTTATGTGGGAAACGTGGAGGGACGATGGGCGCCACGGGTCGCTCTTGGGACAGCGGAGCTACCGTCCTAATCCGTGTTCCCAATTCGGGTCCTGCGGTAGTACATAACGCTCTCCTTATCCTTTCTATGTACACGCTGATTTGTTGCAAGCCTACTCATACAAATTAGGATAGTGTGAGAGAGAGAGAGAGAGAGTTGCAGAAAACTCCAGCAGTAGTGACAGCCTCACTGTTAGCAGAAAGCTCTCTACCATGATATTATTAACTCGATAATAACAACTAGCTTTGCTGAAGAAAATACTGAACATGTTACATGTTGCATTGTTCATAAAAACAGATGATGGAATTACAACCCTGCTTCAAGCTGGCATTTTTCGGCACCATGTTCAAGCCCGCCAACTGAAACGTCCAAACTTAAGGGGTGTCATTTTGAAGCTGATTGGGAGGAATGCGGATTGCGAGAGGGAACTCGACGGAGCTCCAGATAGCCCATTATCGATATGATGATTTAAGATCGAGTCGATTTAAAATCTTTTAGCTACCCAGTTCCACATTATTACATCCTCTCATGCACAGGGATGTGGGCAACAACCTCATTCGAAATGTTCATGCAATTGGACGTGGAATTGCATACCTTTTTTTTTACGCCGGGAAAGCTGGATCCCCACAGATTCATGCTCGCATTTCATTCTTGTGTATTCTTTCTCTAGCTGCTTAGTCTCCCACCGTGCCCTGCGGTCTCCACTTATTCAGCACTGAGTTTCCTGATCTTCTTCGACCCTATGTTCTTCCTCCTCCCTTGCGTCATAGCCTTCTCCTCCGTCCTCACAAAGAAATAGTGCAGGGCTAGAGAGAAGAACAAAAAAAGAAGAAATTCGAATCGCACTTCGACCCCAAACAAATGAGCTCGGCTCATGCCTATTTACAGCAATCCCTCTCGAATGCCACATTAGCTTACTGCCACAGAAATTCCATCCAACTCAGCCTCCATCTGGCGCAATTACTCGGGTGGAGAATCGAGAACAATCCATCAAACAAAGAGCACAAATGTATCAATGATCCCTAATACAAACTCAAAAGAGTTTTTCAAAAACTTGATCGGGAGTTTAGTACTAGTGGAATGGAACCTTTGAATCCACAAAATATTTTAACACTGCATGGACAAACCAACTTTAAATATTTTAGGACAGAACTGACACAATTAACATGTTATCAAAATCAGAGATTGCGAGATTATTCAATCTTGGTCTCTCTCCCACTTTTGTTATGTTCTTAACTTGAACTTATGGGTCGAATTCTCTTCTTGCGCATGTATGAAACATGAGAGCAACTCGTTGGGTCGATTTGGTAAAAATAAAAATATATATAAAAAAAAAAATTTCTCCTCCCCTTGACTCTAGTCTCTACCTGTTCTGTTGGTATAAATTTGGAATTTAGAGTGGGAAGCAACCCCATTTTTCTTCTCTCCACACATAACAATGCCATTTTCCCTTGTCATTATCAATATTTTTCATATCTCACTATATGATATTTTTTTTTTATGAAAGGAAATACCTTATCCCAGCTCTCTTGCACTATGATATTTTTAGGATTGCCGTTATTAGAATTGCTGTCATTAAGATGGCTGTTACAGGGGAACTTGCATCCCTACGTGCTGAAAATAAGAGAGTAGGAGAAGTTGCCACGTCGGATGCTGAGTTGGCGAATAGTTTGTAGTCGGTGCTCTGTGTCTATAAAAGGGAGAGACGTAGGATGGATTTGGTGTGGTTGAACTCAGTTTTCTGTTGTATTTTGTTTTGTAAGCTTGCCTTGTGCGTAAGCTTTCCTTGTCTGTCCATTACACTGTAAAAGTCAGTGAGAATTCTCACTTTGCAATAAAAATTCCTTCAGAGTTTTCATTCGCATTGTTCCGATTCTAACAGATATGATATACATCTATTACGATAATCCTACTTTTTTAATCCCAATTCTCATTCTGAATCTATTCCTAATCCAAATTGTAAGTTGTACATTTGGGAGCAACTTTAGCATGTTAGTACCCATTGAACCGACTTACTTTGGTTAAGGTTGGTTCAAAAAAAAAAATTACTCTATATGGTAAAAAAAAAGTTACAAAAAAATTACTTATATTTATAATGAAGGTGAAATAAGCTATATATAATGAGTATTCATAACCAACCACTTTTTTTTTATTTTTCCTTCCTCTTAATAGGGATCTTACTTTGCTCAACTTCTATGTTGTATTTCCGTGAAGAAAAAACTCTATTATTTTGATATGAAATATTTTTAAGTAAATGATCTGAAACTAGAACTAACTCAACCTTTACATAAATAGGATAGAATTGATTGGAAATTGAACAAATTTATAAGTAAAGTATGCATACAATAAGACTTTTTAAAATATAGTATGGTTGTGGTAATTCAATAACTGAATCAATTCGAATTGAGTTGCACCATCCGTTAAACTGAACCAATTGCAAATTGGGTTTTGTTGGTATCATATCAGTTGGACATTTTGGGTCAAACATAATTCAAATGCGAAGCAAAGTTAGATTAGGTGGAATCAAACCATTAGCAATTTGCCCTTTAGTTGGGCTCTCAACGTCATTTTCCATCTAGTCACCTATCTTAGATGACTAGGTGGCGAACAGAAGTGTATTATGAAAGAAAGGTGACAAAAGTATTATTTTTTCCCAACTTCGAACTCTGGACATCTTTACACTGACATTCTATATAAATTTATGTCGATCACTTGGTTCAAGTGGTGAACTTTCAACTTCATCTTTGATAATTTGGACTCAGACAAATCAACAACAATTTTTCTTAAATTTTCAAATAGATTTACAAGATAATGTAAATAGTAAAAGGAAACGTGTGAATTTGCCCTAGAGCAAATGATGCATGATGAAGAATATTTTTCTCTTTTCCTAATCAATTTCAATCAATCTCCCCGTGTGGAACAGTAGAAAATTATATTATTGAATCTAGCTAAAAATAAAGCAACATGTGACCAATGACTGCCTAAAAATACTAGAAATGATTATACAAAACATCATGCATGTGTTGGAATA
This sequence comes from Annona cherimola, assembly GCA_030490835.1. Classification (NCBI taxonomy): domain Eukaryota; kingdom Viridiplantae; phylum Streptophyta; class Magnoliopsida; order Magnoliales; family Annonaceae; genus Annona; species Annona cherimola. The sequence continues at coordinate 14,459,546 of CM059976.1, forward strand.
TTGATCAATTTGTATCTCTAATTGATGAAGGAAAAAAGATTTGATGTAAGAGAGATTTTGACAAGTTATATTGCCAGTCCAAGGTTAACCAAATTAACGAAAGTATTATGAAGAGGTTACTAGATAGAAAACATTAAAAAAGATTAATTTTTATTTAAAATGAGGAGTCAAAGACCCAATTGAGCTATCCATGTAGATGAACCACGATTGAAGTATTGTTGATGAAAAAGCCTCTTAAAATTAAAAAGCAGTCGTATTTTAAAATACAATTGATTTTGAAATTTCTAAATTATAAACAACAATTGTCTCCTTAAAATGATTTCTTGTATAAGGATTCAAATTAATTGACTACCAGTTTCGATCATAATATAATATAATAGTATTAACATGCAACAGCTAAAACAACTATCCATTTGGCATAAATAAATGAGAATTAATTGGTAACAAAACCAACAGATTCTAACATAATGCATGCCAGTCACATGTATCAATGTGAAAACAGCCAAATATGCACATTGGCAACAAAACTCCTTAACAACATTTAAAGGTATGTTTTGTTACGTATAAAAAATTTTAAATTAAAATTTTTTAATCTAAGATGTTGTTTGGAAATGTGAATTTCAATGAGATTTTGAGATGGTGTAGGAAATGAGAGAGGAAATATTTTGAAAATTATGTAAATTATATGAAATAATTTCAGTAAAGTTATTATAAATAAGGTAATTTTAAAAAATTATTAAATTATAGGGATAAAATTAGAAAAAAGGGAATTTAGATAGGTAAATCGTTATAGAATATTGTATAAGAGAGAAAAATAATACGAAACCAAAGGAATTGATTACCAAATGTCTTTTAAAACTTTTTTTTACTGTTCATAGCTAATATAATTTTTAATTGTTTGTATCATATTACATAATGAGGTTGGCATTGGATAAAATTGGGAAAAAGTGGGAAATGATAAGATTTCGTTTTTCAAAGCAATGATTGTTATACCAATAATAATATTTTTTCCGCCTTTACTCTTACATTATAATCATTTTTTTCTAGACGACTGATCATTTACGACCGGTCGGAAATCCGGTGATTTCCGACCGGTCAAAATATATATATATTTTTTATTTTTTTTGAAAAATAATTTTATAAACATGTTAATCTAGTTATATTTAATCTATAAACCAAATTTTACCATTTTTGGATATGTATATATATTTATTTTGAATTTTTAAATACAGGGGTATTTAAGTCATTTTAAATATTCTTAAAATGACTTAAATACCCCTGTATTTAAAAATCCAAAATAAATATATATACATATCCAAAAATGGTAAATTTTGGTTTATAGATTAAATATAACTAGATTAACATGTTTATAAAATTATTTTTCAAAAAAAATATAAAAAAAATATTTTTTGACCGGTCGGAAATCACCGGATTTCCGACCGGTCGTAGAAGATCAGGTCTCTTTTTTCTACTAGCTACTTCTATCGAACTTATTTATTTAAACTCTACTTCTATTATTCTCAGGGTGTGTTTGGTTGGGAGTAAAATTTTTGATGAAAAGTTTTTGAGATGGAAGTTGTCACATTGATAGAAAATGATGTGATATAATAGGAGTAATGATGAGAAGTAAAGAGAATAAAGTTAAAATAGATAGGTTAGTTGTATAGATAGTTATGTAGAAATGATTGAAAAGTAAGGTAGTTTGTATAGGAAAATGTGAAAAATAATTAAAAAATAAAATAGTTATGGAGAGTGAAAAGTTTTAGATTGAAAAGTTTTGATTGACATGTTTATGTCCCAAACAAACACGCCCTCAATCAATAATACAATTGTCAAAATATTTCATTTTCTATTTCTCACCACATTCTACAATTCCATACAAATTTCAATTCACAAATTTTCCACGGCACAACTATTTACACATTTAACATATTTATTTTAACTTTATCTTTTTACACCTTTTTATTATTTCTATCATATCATATTATTTTCTCTAAATTTAAAAATTCTTACATCAAAAATTATGTAGTTAAAGATTTTACCATTTTCATTTAATATTTAAACCCCTCTCGTTTGAGAAACAAGATAAACATGCCCGCAACTAACCTATATCCATCGTGCATATGATTCCATGTTTGCCCACCTGCTGACATTTGATGCGACAAAGAACGCATGCCCGGTCAGGAATTATTGTTATTATTATTGCTACGTATTGTCTTGGCACGCTCTTGAAGAAGCAGACGGCCAGAGTAGCAATTATCTATTCATCGCTTTCCGTCTCGCGTCAAATCCCCCAATTACTGCAGACTTGCAGCGCAGCGACGATGTCACACGTGTGTGGCTTCGGCACGTGGATGAACAGATGTGATGTTATACGTCACGTCCATCGTGTGGTCCCGATATGTCGACGGCTGTGGATAAAAGGGCCCACGGCGAGTTTGATACTTTGATGCAAGTGTGTCTTTCCAACGATGGACGTGAACATGAAATGACAGGAGAGTTTTTGTAATTTTAATACGATTTTGTAAATTTATAATATAAGAAAAATTCCTTACGAAGTGAACATGAAATGACAAAGAAAAAATCACGTGTAAAATTTTGAAATACCTTAGGTTGGAGACTGATTCACTGTGCCTTTTCAACTTTATTTTGAATGACTGTCCCATCCGTTCTCCGGCGGGAAATGTAATTAGTGAGATCAAGTTTTTTTTTCCTTTTTCAGCAATATCTTTGTTTACCATATATTAATGTAAGAAAATATGGTTGTTCATTCCTTAACCGATTTTGTATCTGTGTCTTTTTTGGATAGTTATGTATGGTGGGGTAACCTACCTCATGTTATAGTGGAGAAAATTTGTATAGACAATTTTTTGGCAATGAAATTATCGAATAACTTCATCCCTCCCCTCCTTTATATTCTAAGGGAGTCGGAATAGGATTTTTTCTTTCATGGAAAAAAAAGAGATGTAGTAGGAATAATTATTCAAATATAGAAAATAAAAATAAAATAAAATCAATAATTATATCAAAATATAATAATAATAAAAACATAAAAATTGATATATGACTTCGATTTGAGGCCCACGTGCGTCATTTCAAAATGTGTGGTAGATATCAAACTAAAAAAAATAGGTACAACTTAGATGAGTCCCTTTTAAGGTTCAAAAAATAACTATGTTGATAAATTAATTTTATAATTTATTAATACATTCTAATATATACATAAATGTATCTAAGTATTTTTTCTACTTTATTGATAAATATATCTATTTTTTAGTAAATACGGCTTATGTACATATTGAATTTGAATGAAACTTAGTCTCATAACTAAACAAATGATATTAAATATAATGAATTAATTAATTTTTTATCCAGTATCAAAATTTTAAAATTTAATGGATTATATAAAATCACTTCTATATTAACTGGTATATAGAAGTGATCTCGAACATAACAATTTCAATTTTTTAAAAAAAATATTACAAAAATTTTTTCGTTTTACATCTTGTGACATGGAACCTAAGAAGACAAAAATAAAAGTAGGTTAGAGTTGGTTTAACTGTTAGAGTGACTCAAACATAGGATTCCAAGGGGCCCCAGCTTGTACAGCTACAGCTTCTCGTTACTCAATCCCTATTTCCATTGCCCATGCTTAAGGTAAAGGAGGAGGCCAACATAATAAAATCTCAATTTTCTTGTACGGGCGGGGACATATCTCGGTACAAGACAATGCGAGCTTTAACGCTTTCAGTTCCCCCCCTGAGGAATTTAACCCTTCCATCTTTAACTGGGCCCCACTTGTCTGCTTTATTTATTGATTTATTATCATATTTGAAATAAGCCATGGGGTTTGCATGCAGGTGCTTCAAGTTTATGAAATTTGCGCTTTTTACCCTTAAGTTTCATATTTGTCGCGGATAATTATAAGTTTCAGAAATGTAAAGTTTTAGTCCCTTCAATTACAAGACTCCCTAATACTGGTAAGTTTTTAACATAACATAACCTACATGACATTTCTATAATTTTATCCAAACTTTAAATTAATTTTACTGTTTGTTCAAATTTTGTTAGACCGCTTTTTTATGACATCTCTTGCTATGAGAATATTTTAAATTTAATTGAATTATTCAAAACATTTATTAAAATATTAAAAGGACATTTTGTTTATTTGCTGTTAAAATGTTTCCATGTCGAGAATTAGAGTAACTAGAGTATCAAAATTTTATATTTCTTAAACTTGTAGTCATTATGTAAGTAACTTAGAAGTCAAAAAGGACGGGATAAAAAAAGGAATTTTGCAAACTTTAAGCAGCCTAGTGAAAATCCCCGCTAAGCTGCCGTCACTCTCACTCCTTTGCTGCCATCGCTGTTGTGGCACAGTCGTTCCTCAGTGGCAAGAGAGTGGTGACTTGATGGATGAGTTGTCAAGACTCATGGGTGTATTTTTTTATTAATTTTTGAGTGACAAGTGTTAAACAAACGGTATGTCGTTCGTTGCTAATGGCACGGATAAGGATGTGCTAGAATTTTTCGTTTACAGGAAATACTTTTTTCATTAATAAAGTGACGACATATTAATCATGTCCTAATATATAAAAGTAAAAGTAGAAAGTAAAAATAATGAAAATTTTAGAAAGAAAGTATCGTGAAATGATACGAGTTCTAATAAGGAATGAGAAATAAGATTAAAATAAATAAGGTATACATGTTGATAGATGTGAAAAATGATTAAATGTAAAAATGATAACAAAAGAGTATGATTAATTAATTAAAATGTCAAATTATATCAACTAGCATATAGAATAATTGATTTTTAATCTTTTTATTAGAAAAATCTAAAAATTGCAATATGAAATTTTTTTAAAAATTAAGATAATAGATATGATATAAGATGTGATGAAGATCAAAGAGAATAAAACGAAAATAAATATAGTAATCGTATAAAATTATATTGAAAAATATTAAAATATAGCATAATAACGCAAAAAGAATAATTCAGTATTTGCGTGTTAAATTATATCAAATGTGTACAAATAAATATACTTTTAAAATTTTTGTTATATATCATAAAAATTCTTCAAAATCCATTTAGAAGACGTCACTTGTCAGTGAAATAGTGAAAGTAGGAATGCAAGATGTAAACAAAAATCTCGATGCTAATAATTAAGAATGAATAGAATAAAATTAAAATAGATAGTTATATAGAAATATAAAAAGTTAAATAATAATATAAAAAACAAGGTAGCTAAATAGTTAAAATATAAAATTATATTAAAATATGCAAAGAAGTGGTAATCATTTTATTTTTAAATGTTACCGAACAAATCTCATTGTTAAAGGCGATGGTGGTGAAATAGGTTGAAAATATTAGATGAAAAAATTATTGTTGCATATTAAGATATGAGAAATGGAAAAATAACATTCAAAATTAAAAAGTAAGATTAAAAATATCACTAACTAGACCCCATGGTTCAAGATGATGAAATGAATTGAGGAGTTTAGATGAAGAGTGCTATTATGTATTATGATATCGGAATTACACCGAGAATGAAAAATAATATTAGAAAGAACAATAATATTATTATGTATTTAAAATGTGATTTTTTAAAAATAGAAAAGTTTTTTGAGAATGTCAAATCTCATTCTCATCCATGCATCCGATCTGCTTCCGTTAATTTCTAAATCTTAAAGGTGGGATATTATGAAAAAATGCTATAAGGATTAAGGGGGTATTTGAGAATAGAAATCCACCATCTTGTCTGCATTCATCCATTTGTGAATCTTATAGGTGGGAAAATATGAAGAAAATGTTATCAAAGGCCAAGGGGGTATTTGAGAATGGGATTTCAGTGGATTTTGAGACCGGGTAAGAAAATAATAAAAGAAATATTTTAAAAATTATGTAAACAAATAAAAAATTATAAGTGTAAAGTTAGAATAAATAGAGTAATTGTAAGAAAAATGATTTAAGTATATCAACAAAATTACAAAAAATAGGATTGTTAGATAGTTAAATTATTTATAGAATAATGTGTATAAGAGAAAAAATATGAAAAATATGGCAATGGATTTAAACCAAATGTGCCCTGAAAATAAAAGAATAAAATTTGTCAGAAATAGTTATAGAGCCTATTGAAGAATAGGTTACATTTAATTTTAACTATCACACTGTGATGACGACGACAATAAGATACTCGTGAGGGTGAAGGTCGTGAAAGGATGTTATTTGCTACTCGGAAACCCTTTCCCTCCGTCTTTCACAAGCACGTACTCAAAATCCAAAACTGCATTTTATCAAAAAAGAAAAAATTGGATATATAACTCAAACCCCATAAAATTCTGGAAGCATCATTTATATCAACCTTTCGAAGAAAAGTACATAGTAATAAAAATGAAGTAATGAATAATGAATAATTAAATACGACACTAATAATCAACAAGAAAATTTTATGAAAAGATACGGATAATGACAAAAATAAAATTCTTAGATAATTGAGATGCCAATGAATCATTGATTATTGGATCATCAAATACATTGGAGAATGATGATGAATTGACAACGGAAGAGTTATTTAAAAATAAGAAATGATCATGTTAGCGCAGGTTAAACAAATGTCTCACTCGACCTACCTAAAAAAACTCATTTAAAATATTTTTTTATTTTTCTTTTCGCATACTTATTTATCTAAGTGTATTTAACATATAAATCAAGTTTTACTAATTTTGAATATGTACATATATTTTAAAGATTTTTAAATGTAGATATACATGTATACACATAGATGTTAAAAATCTCAAAAAATAATACACATATTCGAAAATGGCGAAACTTGAATTACATATTAAATACACTTAAATAAATAAGTGCATGAAGAAAAATACAAAAGTATTGTAAATGAGATTTTTAAGATAGACATTTGCTTAGTTAAAGCTAACAAGTTCATTCCTCTTTAGTTGGAGGGCTCTCCTATAATCGTAGGCTAGTAAACATAATCGTTATTCGGAACTTGGAAAAGATGAAAATGGAATGAAAATAAGATAAAAATTTAGGATAAAAACATATTAGAAATAAAAAGATGTAATATAATTGATAAAAGTTGTATTTAAAATGAAAAAATATATTGCTACTTTTGGGAATAGAAAAGGTATTTTATAAGAAATTAGAGATTTCTACGCTGGCGATGAAGAATAAAATTTTAAGCGGCCCGAATAAAGAATTCTCGAAATTGGGCGTCAAAAAGGAATCCGAGATGCACATTCAAAGGTCTGATATTAGTATTAAAGAAGTAGCAAGGCCATATGCTACAAGACATGCCTGCCATTTTGCAGGAAAAGGACCAAGTAAAAATGGAAAAAAGAGAATAAACAGGGATTACCAAGCAGCAAAGAAACAGTCCGTGCATCTGCTTTCCACAGCTGGGTTCTCTCGAAAACCAGCCATAAAATAAAAAATAAAATAATTGCATTTCTCCCCACCTCGAAAAATTCATAAAAACGGGTATGCGCCGAAGAAGTTTAGTGGCTCGCGTTACCTTATTCCTTTGGTAGTACGCGCCACCGTCGCGCCGTTCTGATTCATGTATGTGGGGACGTCAATTATTTATTTATTCATTATTGATTTATTTTAAAATTTTATAATCTCATAAAAGAATTCGTCTTTTTAACAGTTACTAAAGAGTCTAGATTCTAGAAACGGCACGTTTTGGGAAAAGAACCTTCATCAGTGGTCCTTCCAGTGCCCCGCGGGCCACCATACTAGGAAGGGCCCAAAGGCACTGAAGGGAAACCGGCGCTTGTTTAACGGAGAGAGAGCAGTATAGAAGGGTGCATCTCGAACGAGAGACCTCCGTTGTCCGGGAGTTACTGATCGTGATAAATGGCCCATTAATATCTCGACCCAAGCCATCCATAATGTAAAAATATATTTTAAAATAATAAATCATAGCCTTTATGATTTAAAAAATCATTTTTATAAACTACATTTTGGACCGTTTGCTTCGAGTGGAAATAATAAATCAAAATAAATTTATGTTTAATTTATTGTATTATAAATGTTTAATGCGAGAAATGATCAACGGTTGGGATCGCAGAACAGAAATGCTCGAGGGAAAGATGTGAATAAGCGGGTGGAGCACTGGATCATGATTCCTCCTCACAAAGCCATCTCTGCGGGAAAGACAGGAGGAGACAAGGCTGAGCTGCTTCCGCTTTCGCCTCTTCTTCCTGTTCTTCCGGAGATTTTTCTTCTGTCCTTAGAAATTATTTTCCCAGTTCTCGGTTTCGCTTCCGGTTTTTCACGGGTTTTGTCAGTGCTACTGAGCTGCTGTCGCCGTAGCAACTACTTGCCAGGTGGTTTTCCGACACTGAAGTTTGGTGGGTTTCTCTTCCTCAAAGCTCCATTTCTTCTGCATAATATGCATTTTTCTTTTCTGGGTGTCTTGCATTTCATGAATTTTTCTTTTCTGGGTGTCTCGCATTTCATGAAATTCTGTATGGGCTGTGTTTATTTATTTATCGGGAAATGCAGATTCATATTTCTTTGCTGGGTATTTGCTGTGGATTCTGGATTTTTTTTTTTTTTGATTTTTTCCTGTTCTGGAACATGCATTGTTTTTGGAATATTTCCTAGAAAAATTGGTTTGTCCGCATTTCATTTTTTTTTATACATTTCGATCCTGTCTCTTGCAAAATGCGGTGAGAAGCTATTCATTTTCAGTGAGCTGTTTTGGGTAATTTCGGGCGGCATTCTCTTTGTGGTACGAGGCATTGCGATGCTCAAATCTGGATTTGTTTTAGTGAATGCGCAAGACACTTCTTTTTATTTCCGCCGGATTCTAGCTTGTAGTTAGAGATCATCCCAGAAAAGAATAAGGAAAACAAATCCAGAGAGAAAGTGTCATCGTTAGAGGCTTATAGATTTGCAATCTCTAGCTATTTACTTATTTATCAATGCAACTGTGTTGGCTTAGCAGAAAAAAAGAGGTGGGTATTCCCGTGGTACGGGTTTCCGCGTGCAGTCATTTATTTAGCGGTGGATTCGTGTGAAATATCCCATCTCCTCTCTGGTTCCTGTTCTCTTTTGGAATTGTGCAAAATGAAAAAAGAAAATTGAATAAAACGTTGAAAGGCAGCTGCTTTTGATGATGAACAGCTCTACTTTGGTTCTAAAATATGAAAGAAATGCTGCTGAGGTGTTGCCTCATTGGTCAAGGACCGGCTCCAGTGAGTCGGGCGTCCTTGGTTTGAATCTTGACAGCTGCATTTTCTGAAGAATTTTAGTGGTGAAGTTTATTCTCTCCGAATTTTCCGTAGGAGCATCCACTAACTGGATATTTTATGAATTATTGTTATAAACATTAGATTCTTGGTTAGATACTTGTAAGAATGTCTCGGAGCTTGATTGTACTACCAATTGAGATATTATAATATATATAATAAAAAATATGAAGAAGTCTGATTTAACATGTTGGTAATGCAGTGGCAATAGAGCCTGGTAGTGGAGTTAAAAAGTTTGGTGTCACTGTCATATTAAATATTATATGTTTGCAAACAATGGCAGCCCTGTCATTGGTTGTCTAGCACCACTGTGAAATCAGTGGTCTTCAAATGGGAATTTTGCATGTTAGGCAGAGTTGGTCAAATTGAAGCTATTCCATTTATGGATTATTCATAGCTGGGGTATTCTACCAAAATTCTGCTGATACTTCAAATCAATCTGTAGTAATTTTGACATACCAAATACTTCCTCTTCTGGGTTCAATTTTCTGCCTGGTGCATTGTCCTGTATGCTAAAGCGAACATAAAATGCTGCAGATGGTAGTTCTCTCAATGGAGTGATAAATGAAAAGCCCTCCAGAGTGCTTCCAATTTATTATTTTGATATTTGTTTTTGTATCTGTTGCAGTTTATTATTGCAAAATAATTGATGGAGAGGTTTTTTAGTGCTCATGTTGTTTTCCTACGCATGCAAGAAGTAGCAGGCTGTTGATTTTTTCCAGTCTCTCCATTGAAAAATAGAAAACATGAAGTCAGGAACAACGAGGAATTGGCATTCCTTCTTACCCCTCCGTTTGAGAGGGAAATCAGCCACACGGTTTTGCTTCTTATCTAAAGTTCGCTCAGCAGGCATCACTCAAGGGGATACGCCTGTTTATCTCAATGTGTATGATCTGACACCTATGAATGGTTATGTCTATTGGGCAGGCCTTGGGATATTTCACTCTGGAGTTGAAGGTATTTCTCTTTTGCCATCTTTCCACTCTCTTTTCTTCCTGACTGGATGCTGTTGTTTGTAAAAAGTTAGTTTTGAGATTTTCTAGGTTCTACCGCTTTTTCCTTTGGAGATTGTAAGATTTTGGTTGTTAAAAATTTTCTGCTAGCAACTTAGTAGTCCATGCATCTTCTGGTTGCAACGTGACTGTATTTAGTCTGTTCTTCACTGTGTGCATGACAGCTGCAGGTCAGGCTACTAATCCCATTATGTGGTTGAAATGTTTGAAAATTTGGGTGCAATAAGCAGTCAGCAGCAATTGACATCTAGAATAGATATGTCTGCCTGGTGATTTCTACTACTTTTTTTTTATTTTTTTTTATTTACATCATGGTGGCTGGAAGGCATAAAAGAACTATTAGGTGGATAGCCAAAGTGGAGAGCACTTTCTGGAACCAGTCTCCCAAATAAGTGTGAAGGGAATACGTTTGAATTGTTACAAATTTAGCTGTTTAGGCCAATTGACCTGCACTTGTGCTTGTTCATTCCTGTGCTTAAGGGGAAAATACAGTTCACTATGATAACGGAGTGTCAAAGCAGGGTTTATTTTAATGTAATTACCAAAAGCCAGCATAGTTTGGGTTCTCTTTTCTCACAGCACCCAATGCAAAATCTTGGATTCCTATGATATATTATGACAAACTGTAGGTCAAAGTGGGATACGAAATATTGAAGAAATCAAATTATAAGTAAAAGTGCACATATATTGATCAATATATCATGCACATTCTGATTAGGTCATAGGGTTTGTGAACATTTCTTCAATTGTCTATTCCTGAACACAAGGTCGAGGTCATCATAATGGCTATGAAATTCTTCTGATCCCCACATAAATATTTTTGGCATCTCCTTTCCAGTATTTCCTTAAGGGTATGTTTGGTATGAGTTAGAACTTTGGAATGTGATCCTGTGCACCCGGGTGCATACAACACATTTTTAATTTTTTTTGAAATTGTTTTTATAGAATTGTTAATCTAAGTATATTTAACATGCATATCAATTTTTACCATTTTTGAAATCAGTAGCATTTTTAATAATTTAAAAGTACTAAAATGCAATTGATTTTAAAAATCCAAAAAAAATCTAAAAAACTCCAAAAATGGTAAAAAAATTAATATACATGTTAAATACATTCAGATTAACAGTTGTGTAAAATGTTTTTTTTTATAAAAAAAGGGTATTTGCACTCGGGTACACCAAAACTAAGTGCACTGGATCACTCCTAAAACTTTTGAAAGAAAAGTTTTTAGTATAAAAGTTTTTAAAATGGGAGAAATTATGTGATATGATATGGGTAATGATAAAGAGTAAAGAGAATAAAGTTAAAATAGATAAAGTAGTTGTATGGGTAGCTGTGAAGAAATGATTGAAAAGTAGGATAGTTGTATAGGAAGATGTAACGAAATGATTAAAAATTATTGTAGTTATGAAGAGTGAAAAGTCTTAGATTGACATGTTTCATGGAATGCTAAATACACCCTAAATTTGCTGACATGAATCATGAATGTTAGTTTACCTTCTTTTACTTGTGTCTTTGTTGATACTTACCACAAAATGATTGTGTTTCCAATCCTGCTGGAAACTTACAGTATCAACATTTGAGGATAGTAAGTGTCTATGCTCATTCTTATGAGAGTAAGAAAGAGGGACCAAAGTCTGCACCCTAATATAAGTTGACTCATCTTATATTCCTGCATGTAACGGAATATTGGAGCTTTTAGTCAGTTTTGATGCCATATTTTTGCCATGTGTTTAAAAGAAGAAAAGGAGAAGAAAAAAAAAATTAAGTGCTGCTCTCAAAAGTTTAAAGATGATGGAATATTGTCATAACTATCATCTTTCTGATAAGTACAGAATGAAGTGAAGTGCAACATGACGGAAATGTGAAAATAGAACCTTATTCCTATAATGGAATGCAATAGAACTAATTACTAATATGATTTGTATGATCTATGTTTCCATTGTGGCTCATCAATCATCTAATTTCTATGTCTATGGCTTTATGCATCTTCATGATCTTTCTACCAGTCATTGCTGTTGTATATCAGATGCCCAATTACTTTGGTCTCCACTTGCTTTGCATGGAGTAGAAAGATGAATTCACATTCATATTTCATCCTTATTCTGATGACTATGCATATCTGTCTTATAAATTTTATTTGGACTGGAGGTTTTCATGGTTTTGGATTGTAATTGTTACTTAATGATTATTTCTGAAGTCGTTCTTTGAATTTAAAATCCTCTTGTAGTTTGGTTCGAGATTGTAACCTTATGTAATAAAAGAAACATGTGTCTGTTGTTTTCACCATATATTTGTCTTGAAAGATTTCCCATTAAAAAAATTATTATGCTCAGTTTAGCAAAATGTGTACAAGCACTACTTCGGCAAGAATCATGAGATGTATCCAACTCGAAATCTGTCTTAGCCATTTGGTGGGAATCTTGGTATTCATCACCAGGGGAAATTAGCTAATCTATAATTTAGATGGGATGGAGCTTGGCAGGTGATTGTGAGATGCAGCAGCTAGTCTTGTGTGAGATCCACAAGGATTATGCACTGCTTTACAGATTACGACTGATCAACTGACTTATGTCATAAGATTTTTGATTGAGAGATTGTTAAGATTGATGATTGATGATTGATTTTTGTGAATTCAAATCAGACCAAGGTGCTGATATTCACATTGCTGTAGTAAACTTTGTTGTTATTGTCATTATCCAAGTTCACTAACTGAGATTAAGTTCCATAACAGTGTTCTGCCATTTATGTTTCCTTGGTACAAATTGTTGAGTATAAAATAGAATAAACTTGTGGCGAGTTTGTCTTTTATCGCCTCGAGTTTACTAACTTATGCAAAGATGTTCTAGAATTATTCGTTTAGATATTGCTTAGATTTGGGTTTTCCCGGGCTTGATTTAGTTTTCTTCTCACCTCAGTTTTCCATTGGTTGTCAATGAGGCCTTGACTTTTCCTAGGGTTTCTGTTGGGCTGGGAGCTAAATCCCATATCAGTCGAATTAAATCAAACCTGAAGTTCAAGGCATGTTTAATGCGGGACACGAAGTTATTTTCATAAATTGACTTTTAGATTGTTTGAGGATGTTTATTTCTATTTTGGATTTGTTAGAATATTTAGATGATATTGCAAGATCTCCTAGAATATCTTAAAATCTGTTTGAAATAAATTTGTATATATTTTAAGTTTATTTCTTCTAGAAGTTTACTTAAAATGTGCAATTTCTTTTTCTAAAAGATTACATCTTTAATAAATGTTACTAAAATAAGGTGTTATGTTCTCTTGTAAGTACTACCTTTTGTAAATTCTAAAGAGCATCAGTTTTGAGAATTATATAAAGTGTTTCTCCAATCTCTCTTCTATTTTTCTTTTTCTTATCTTTCTCCTTATTCTTCTACTCTTCCTATCTTCTTTCTTCTCTTCTCATCTCTCTAGAGATTCCTTCATCTTTCTTCTATTTTCCGTTTTACGCATCTTACATCAATTGGTATCAGAGCAAACCTTAGGGAATTTTTATTTCCATAAATTGATTTCTACAACCAACCTAGCTTCAAGCCCATCACTGAAATCTGTCAAGTCTATGCAATTCTCTTCATTAACTCCATTGATTCTTTCATAGAGTTACTGTTCTTCACTTTCACAACTCTGTGCAGACAAATTCTAGAGCTTAGTGGAAATTTCAGCTTGTTTCTAGCGCTGCCTTAAGGACAAATTCACATCTAGGTTTTTAAAACTTTCAAACAGGTCCTCCCACTTGTTGCTGAGAAACTTCTTGATTTAGAAAAATTCAAAAAAAAAAAAAAAACCAGATATTTCTAGAAGCCCCTTTGCTTGCTGAAATTTGGAAAATTTGTTTATAATTTCTGAAATTTTGCAAAATTAACCCTCAATTTTAAAAAAATTGCAGCACTATCCCAGACTTTTCAGCAATTACAAAAGGCCTCTAACTTTTTTGAAATTACAAGTCTCCCTCAATTTTTAGAAATTTCAAAAAGTCCAATTTCAGAAAAATATAGAGATTACATTGACTACCAAAAATTTTCAGAAGGCTCATCAAAATAGAAGTTGCAACTTTGGTGATAAAGTCTTAGTCGAGTAACAATGTGTCATTCCAGCGCATTGAATTACTTTATTACTTGTTCAAGTTGAAAAAAGTTTGCTGCAAAACTTGAAGATGAGTTTTTTCAAAGTCAAGGATAATAATGCGGGACATAAAAATATTTTCATAAATTGAGGTTTAGATCGTTTTAGGATGTTTATTTCTATGTTGTATTTGTTAGAATATTTAGATGATATTGAAAGATCTCCTAGAATATCTTAGAATTTGTTTGAAAAAAATTTGTATATATTTTAAGTTTAATTCCTCTAGAAGTTTACTTAAATTGTGCAATTTCTTTTTCTAAAAGATTATATCTTTGATAAATGTTGCTAAAATAAGGTTATATGTCCTCTTATAAGTACTACTTTTGTAAGCTCTAAAGAGCATCGTTTTTTAGAATTATATAAATTATTTCTCTAGTTTTCTCTTCTATTTCTCTTTTTCTTATTTTTATCTTTATTCTTTTACTCTTCCTATCTTCTTTCTTCTCTTCTCATCTCTCTAGAGGTTCCTTCCTCTTTTTTCTATTTTCCTCTTTACCCATCTTACATCAGTGTTCCAAAGGATCCAAGATCTTTGAATTGAATATGTCTTCCCATTCCCAATACAACTTTCCTCATTTCTAATAAACATCATTACATTCTCATCTAGTCATCCCATTTCTCCATCCTATTTAAGCTTATTTAATCCTTCCGAACAGGTTAGGGTTCACTAGGAAAGCTATGCAGCAAATAACCTAAAGAGAAGACAGTTTGCGTATTTGTTTAGTGTGCTTAGGAAGGCATAAACTAGGAATCACTTTTTGAGGAGATTTTGACTGATGCCCTCAACTTGATTCTGAGTAACTGTTTCTCTGCAAAAGTTCATGCAAGACCACCAGAGGATGGTTAGGTCAAAAGTGAACCATTTGCATTTCCCACTATCTCTATTTTTTTCCACCTGAATTTACCTTGCTTTTGCTGGTAAATTTGTTCTCATCTTCTGAAGTCTGAAAAAGTTGCTTGTTCCTTGCAAGGTACAAAGCGTGTTACTTCCATAATCATGAAATCTAATTTTGAGGCTAGAAGCTTAATTGTGCAAAATTTATCTAGTCTTGGGCTTCAAATAGACAACATTCTTTAATAGAAAATAATTAAGGTACTTCTTTAATTATTTTTTTCATACCCTAGAATTAGGCTGGAACTATAGTCTAGGAATGGATGAGTGGTTAGCATGGCTTGAGCCGTTGGTAGTTATCCACATTGCTTTGTTCCCAATTGCATGGATTTTCATCACTTATGTACTCGAGTGTTACAAAATTGCTATAAAATGTGGTCCATGAAGCTTTAGACTCTATACAACATGTTTAACTATTGTGAAATTCTTATTTTGGTGCTTAGCAACAACAATCTACATATGTTTTTAACTATGTGTTATCATTGTTGGTAAAATAATTTTTATGAGATATTCTACATTTTCATATGATGAATGCTTCTTTAATAAACTTTTGCACATATTTACAGTGCATGGTGTTGAATATGCATTTGGGGCGCATGATTATCCTACAAGCGGTGTCTTTGAGGTTGAGCCCAGACAATGTCCTGGCTTCAAGTTTAGGAAGTCAATATTCATTGGAACAACATGTTTGGACTCAATTCAGGTGAGGGAGTTTATAGAGCGCCTCTCTGTAAACTACAATGGTGATACATACCATTTGATTGCAAAGAATTGCAATCATTTCTGCAAGGATATTTGCTACAGGCTCACTGGGAACCACATACCAAAATGGGTTAATCGACTTGCCAGAATAGGTATGCTAATTATACATTTTTTGTCAATTCTTCAGATAAGCTTCCTTATTCTTGTGTATGGTATGGTATTATTATTTGCCTATTGCATGCATTTCCAAATTGTAACTTCATTAGACTCTAGGGTTTCCAAAAGGACCTGTTTGGAACCATGTGGTGTGTTCGTGAATTTTGTGTTTTATTGTTTGGCATTGCCTAGGAACTTTGTGGCCAAATGTGGCTTATAAGAAACAATGAATTTGACTCTCATTTGGCTACAATCTTCTTTGCAGGAGTTAGGGACATAGTTTGTATTGGTTGTCAATGCTCGCAATTGATACCTTTTTTGAGCAACACAATAAGATGAGAAAAAGAAGGTTCATTTGTCATTGGGTTATTGTGTCTTGAACTTGTTTCATGTGAAATCTTCACACGCTTCTATGATCTTCAATGAACTTTTGAGATCACAAAAAGGTGTGTTCAGCAATTTGGCATGGGTATTGTGGTTGAGATTCCTTTTACGCCAAGTTACTTTCTCACTTACCATGAGAGGAGGAGAGTTAGGGCTTAAAAACACATTAATGCTGTTTTAACCTCTCATTCTCGAATTTGGGTGATACCATCCAATGTGATGCTGCCATTTTTAAACTTGATCTTTTCATTTATCTTTCGTGCGCATTTTTGCTCTCTTGTTGCATCACCCAAATTCATCGTATCACCATTAGATTAATAGTTTAGATCTTCAATTGCAATCCTAAATTGTTGGAAATTTTCTGCCTTTCTAACTTTGCATTCAGTTGATTATTAGGTCTTAAATTCCCTTTGGTTAGAATTTTGGTTGTCTTGAATTTTGCATTGGGTTTTGTCTAACGATTTGCACATGAGAGTACATGGTGAATGTGCAAAAAATCTCACGGATTATTATGCAATTACCTAGAGGAGTCATATACAACAAGGTATTAATTAGACACACAATGACAGTGTGTGTGTAAATGAGGTCTTGATTTCGAGTCTGGGCTGGAGTGAAAGTTTCTATTCGCATAAAAAAGAGATTCAACAATGCCTTTTAAAGGAGTCTAGGGAAAGTTGAAGGAGCCACCATATAGTTCCTAAGGTTTCCTGGATTGTGAGGTGGTTATTAAGGCATCTTGATCTTGTTATTTCTTACTTTGTCCTGATCGATTACGGATGCTTTCACAACTAGTGATATTAAAACTATGGTCGAAGGTTTGTGATTTAGGCAGTGATTTGAACGAAAACAAGATCATGGTTATTGATTGGGAAGGCACAAGATGAATTGCATGGTATTTGCAGATCAGTAGATTAGATGATTGGATTATGGGTAGCATTTTGCAGCGAAGATTGGATGACCATGATTGATGGTCGGTGAACTCTGATGGGCCTAATAGAAGATGGATGCCTGCCATGGATGTGTGTGGGTGACGCACGGTGGACAACATTAGGTGGCAACAATGATGGCTGTTGATGAGCATGTCGTTTGGATTAGGTAAATCACTGATGGCTACGAAGAAGGGCTTGATCTGATTCGTGGACAACTACAATTTGGTTGATTGTGCATAAAAAAAGTTTGAATTGGTAGTAACATGTCTGAAAATGGCAGTAGTGGTGTGTGACATTCCTGTTCATTTTGTTAGCAGATTTAGGCTAAGGTGATGGATTTGAATGTGCCAACAAAAAAAAGCTGGGCATACGACAACGATGAAGGTTGTTGATTTTGAATGGTGTGATGGATGGCTAACATTGGACAAACATGGAGGACAGTAGCAATAGCAAATGAATCATTTTTTTTTTTTTTTTTGTCGGGCCTAGAGGAACAATTAAAAGTGAGATTTAGAGGGTGTTTGTTTAACATTAAAACTTTCAAGCTAAAACTTTTCAATCTCCGCAACTACCTTATTTTTAGTCATTTCTACGTAGCTTTCTGTACAGTTACTTTACTTTTTAATCATTTCTGCACAACTACTATACAACTAAGCTATCTATTTTAACTTTATTATCTTTACTTCTCACTAATACCCCTATTATATCATATTATTTTTTCCCATTTCAAAAACTTTGCATCCAAAAATTTTATCACTTCCCAAACACACCCTTAATAAAATTCTAGAGAGGAGCCTTCAGAGGAGCAGAGGAGCAGTCATATTATTCTTAAGTTGTCTCGAGGTATGCTAGGGTTATTGGTGTATCTTGATCTTGTTATTGTTTATTTTATTCTAATTTATCTTTGTTGCTTCCACAACACCTTTCATTAACCATAGGTTGTAAACTATTAGGGTTAATTTCAAATATACCTATTAGGTTTGACCCTAATTTCAAATATACACATTAAGCTTCAAAAGTTTCAAATACCCACTAACTATGATGAAAATATCAAATACATCCAATTTGTTTGTTAATGGCTTTTAAATATTTAAAACCCAAAAATGCCCCTCACCCCTCCTATTAACTTCGTTGCGATGCATGCTAACTGCCTTGCGCAAGTGGGCACGTGTCGCTTGCGTCTGGTGCCAACCACTTTGCTGTTGAGCAAAACCCCCAACAAATAACCTCAAATCTCAAAACAGTGCAATTCTAATGTGCATCAATGATTGGTCAGATGAAGAAACAATGAATATAATTGATTTCTTAAAACTTGAGTACCCATCAATTAGTGATTATGTTTATGGGTTCATTAAAATATTCTTCTAAAATCTAATGGCCTAAGAAACATAACTTAGATGTGGTGATCCTTTGATGGGTTTCTGCCCATGTCTTCCACTACGAGAAATTGTCTAGTGGTATGTTCACCATCTTCAAATTGATTATTGGAACTTGCATGATTTGCTTTGTCTTAGATTTTCTGCAAATTGAACCTAATTTCAGGAAAGGGAATATGAGAAATTTAGGATCGAAATTTATATCCATACGCAACCCACCCACCTTCTCTTAGAGCGATGACATCGCCTTGAATCTGCTTAGCATTTGCTCGATCCATCTTTTGATTTGGATCTCTCAGACTTCCTCTTTAATGAGGACAAGGAGAGCAGCAGCCTCTTATACGATGAAATCTCCAACACATTCATGATTTGGAATGTTGATGCTGACAACCTGGACTTTAGATTCTTCATCTCGGCATTGCTCATTGGAGATGACGTGAAAGAGTTGTTGGTCGACAGCGAGGTGATGAGCATGATGGTTTTGGTGGTGAGAAAAAGGAAGAGGCAATGGGAGCCATTGAATTCGTGTGGGGCAATACACCCTGGGAAACTCTCCCATCCCTTCCTTTCTCGCTACTGCCAACAAATTCACTTATCCTATCTCCATTTTCTTCGAGACTAGTTCACCTACCGCCGCCACCTTCATCACCTACATGAGCTTATGGAGCCCCACCAATATGAGTATTTCTATTCACCACCTCCATCTCCCCAACATAAAGGTACCTAGTTCCACCACTGCCATCATCACCCATGATTCATCATCCTTCCGTTCTACCATTGCCAACTTCTCATATCCTCAAACGCTACCTCTGCCATCATCAATTTGGGTTTGGCTAGCACCTGTAGCAAGGGTATTTTAGACATTTTGTACCAGAGAAAACAACAACAATAATCGGTGCCTGACGGAATGGGTATGGATGTAATTTAATGAATGCTTAATGGGTATATTTGTAACTTTTGAAATTTAATAGTTATATATGAAATTAACATTGAACTTAGTGGGTATGTTTGAAATTAACCCAGAATATTATCTAGAACTTACATGTTACCTGTTTATGCGGATATTGTTCATGGGGTATTGACTTAAAACATCTGTATGTATTGAAACTCAACACGTATAGGTGGTCAGAGCTATTTTTTTTTTCAATTTAAAAATTTTCTTTTCATTTTTGTCTTACTCCTCATGTATTAAAGTTCATATACAAAAAAAATATCATTTTTGGATTTTTGAAATTATGAAAAAATATATACAAAAATTCAAAAGCAGTTAATTTTTGTATATATAAAGATTATAAGTGGGCTCACGAAAAAATGAAAAGAAAGTAAAGACAAATAGAAGGCTTACATTTTCTCAATACTGCTATGGCTTTTATGTTTATTTTTGAGAATAGGAGATTGTCAGCCAAAGTGTTTTGTCTGTGATTATACCAGTATGTATCCATTTCTGAAGTGACAGCATCCTGTTTTGCAAGACTATAATACTCTCCAAACAACAAGCTATTTATTTTTGTTGTTTTGCTGTATTTTGTACAGGATCTGTCTGCAACTGCCTTCTACCTGAGGCACTTAAGGTTTCAGCTGTGCGGCATGAGCCTGACTGCCTGCCATATGATAGTGAGAGGAGAAGACTGAGGACCCCATTCAGTTGCCTATCATCAATTTCAATGCGGCAAAGGCATTTATCGGCATCATCTCTTTTCTTACACTCACCATTGAAAGGGTGCTTAACAACATGGGAGTTGAGAAGGTCTACTAACAAGTCAATGAAGGAAAGGTGAATATTCTCCTCTGCATTGATACAACTTTCATGGCTAAAATGGCATGTGGATCTTAACAATCTTTCTTGACTGGAAGGTGTTGGATGATCTCGTAGCCCAATGCTGATTGTCAACCAAAGTCATAAGCTTTGAAGTTCTGTAGTATGTTGTGCTTTATGTCAATACTAGAAAGAAGCATGCAGGTCCTTTTTCAGCTGTGGGTCATTCTCAATGTCCGTGTGATGTAATTCTACTCTAGATTCCTAAGATATGATTTTTTCAGTCGCAGATTATGAGAACACCTGGTGGATTTCATCTTGGTTCTGCTTATCCCAGTCTTCTGATTTGTGTTTGACATTGCTTTCTCAAGCCCACATTGTTTTCTCACATCTGATACTAACTTCTGTCTTCTCTGCCATTGTATCCAATTGAAAATGATCTCGAAAAGTCTCTGCCTTTAGTCATGCTAATATTCGCTGTTGGCTGCATTTTGGGGCATCTCATAGTACAGTCGCTAGTTTTGGATTTCGCATAGTGTGGTGGTAAGGCTTTTCACTTGTGTCTCCAATGATAAAGGTTTTGAGTTAGAAACAGCCTCTCCCAGATATAGAGCTAAGGTTGTGTGTATAGCTAGCCATCCTTGATCTCTGCAGTGGCAGGCGCCTCATCAATTGAGTAGACCCTCATTTTACTATAGTAGCTAGTTCTTCCCATACGGCTTTTACTAGAGCATACAGGGCATTGGGTGCTGCTGTCTTATGCTTTTGACCTGTCTGTCCTTGGGCTCAATCCAAAACATGCTAACTGAACATTTTGACCTATATTTCCATGAACATCATCATGAGCTATGATGCATTGCCATCTTTATGTTGAAGAGATGTGAAAGGAATGCAATTGTAGTGTTCCAGTGCTGCATTGGGTGGTAGGAAAATACCTACATCTGCATCTGCATCCTGCATCGTTGGCAACAACCATCCACAGCTTGTGTGTTAATTAGCAGTGGGAACTGAATTCTAGTACCTAAAGCTTTTGATGCGGCATTTGTTTGAGTGGGGACAAAGGGTGATGAGACGGAAGTGGTAACGACTTTCTACCTTGGTGGAGACAGTAGCCTACTTTGTACCATCTATTTGCATTTTGCAAGGACAAAAAAATGATGGGCGTCTAAAAATTCGACAACTCATCCCACTCGCTAGCAACTCTTTGAATGCTATGTTCGTATGCACCATGGAAAAGTGAAGGGCTGTAAAAAGACTTCGCTTTTCCTCCTACATCACTGGCATTCATGATTCATGCATTTCCTACCACTTTATTTCTTTTATGAAAGATCATACCTGAATTTTTATTATCATGACTTCGTTATCTCCATATTTACTGAGACTAGTACGCATTTTTATTACATTCTTGATCTTTTATCACCATCCAGACGGTAGGGTCCAGTTGCTCAACCTTCTTTGCTCGACCATGTGCTTGCAGGCCTGTGCTGTGCTTGCAGGCCTGTGCTGTACTTGATGCAGCATGCCCAAAGAATAAGATATTTAGAAAAACTACCTCTGCACTGTTTTGGGATTTCCTTAAAACGCATTTTCCACTTTGAAGAGGCTTCGTACACTTGTGCTTTGTTTGGCCGTGTGATGAAATTTTTGCAGTTAAGAAAAGCCATTACAAATGGAGCTTTTATAAAGAAGTATGGTAGCAAAAAGTCATTTCGAGTAGTGCTTCAATTAATAATTTTGTATTTGGCGTAAATATTGGGAGTGATTTTTTTTATTGGGGTATTTTTATATTATGGTGTGTATGGGAAGTGATAAAAAATTTTAATCGAAAGTTTTTGGAGTAAAAGTTTTTGAAATGAGAGAAAATAATGTGATATGATAGAGGTAATGATGAGAGTAAAAAAAATAAAGTTAAAATTGATAAGTTAGATATACAAGTAGTTGTGTAGAAATGATTTAAAAGTAAGGTAGTTATATGAGAAGAAGTGAAAAATAATTTTAAAATAGGATAATTATGGAGAGTGAAAAGCTGCAGTTTGAAATATTGTTGGTCTAAATAAATATTTTATGCATCTCAATTTATGTTATAATCAAGTCTCAAGACAATTCTTACAAGTTTTAATAAGGAGATCACAAGCTCTCGTATGCTCCTAAATAGTAGGAGTGCTTTTAAACGTACGAAATTATCAAAAAGGATATGTGGATGCCGTTTTAAATTTAAGTTGTCATTATGCATTATTAATTACATAATGTAAAAATGAGTATAAAACTAAAAAATATGGTATGGTTGTAAGGGCTCCTCTCTTACGAATAATATTTCTTGAGGCAAGTTCTATATATACCCATGAACTTTATCCATAATTTTACTTATACTAAACAAAATTTTAAAAATTCTACATATATCTACGTATTTTGCCTAAAATTTTACTTATATCTACACCGTTAAAGATTTGTTAAAGAGAGGTTGTTAGCGACCCTGTAAAATGACAAAAATGCCCATATTTAGTTATGATTTTATTGCTAAAAATTTATCTTTAAATGGATTTTTAACACTTTTACGACTATAAAATTGCATATTATTTGAATGTAATTTTTTAGTTTTAAGCAAACTAATTTTAAATTATATTAGGTTTGGGTATATTTGTCATTTTATAAGATTGCTAATGACCTCCTTTAATAGATTCCTAATGGCGTGAGTATAAGTGGAATTTCAGGCAAAATATGTGAATATACGTGAAATTTTTAAAAATTCATAGGTATAAATGGAATTAGAGGTAAAATTCGTACGTGTACATGAGATTTGTCTTGTTTTGTTATGCATTAATTTTTGTTACATAAAGCTTTGTAGTAATATAAAATATTTTTTTTTGCAACAAATAATTGGATGGCATTTCATTTATCACTTACAATTCTAAATTTTTAGAAATCCATCATATCCATCATATTAACTCTAGAGTTTTATAAGATCAAAAATTTATAAATTTTTTGAGAATATTTTTTTTCATTTTAATTTTTTTTTTGCATTTTTATGAATTTTTAGATTTGAAATTTTGATAAATTTTTTTATTATTCTATTAGCTTTTTTTTTCGAGAACAAATTCTTTTAGTTATTTAATTTCTCTATTTGCTATCCTATATTAGCCCTCACTAATATACGAAAATTGGTAATCATTAATCAAAATTAAAAAAGTAGACAAGTGAAGTAATTTAGATTAACTATATCTAAGTTTTTTAAATATTTTTTATTTGATCTCCATTTTTATATGATCTGATGTCAATTTGGAGGTCACCAAACCCAGCATGCAACCGATAATTTTTTTTTTGATGAAAAGGAAATACCCTATCCCAGCTCCCTTGCACTACGAGGGGAAGAATGGATAAGGAGATCCGAGCAAATCATTGCCAAAAAATTGTCTGTACAAATTTTCTTCAAAAGAATTTGGGGGGGATTACCCTACCAAACCTGACTATCCAAAAAAGAAATACATACAAAATCTGCTAAAGAATGGGCGACAGCATTTTCTTGTCTTAAGACGTGATGGGCCGAACAGTGTTGGTTAGATGACAGAAGAGATTTTATTTCCTCAATGGGAACCCCCACAGGTGAGAGGATATGTTCATCCACCACCAGATAATTGAAAAGTAGTAGAGAATCAGTTTCAACTTGAACATTTCGTAGACCGAGCTGGAGAGCCCAATTGAGACCCAAGAGAAAAGTTGTTGCCCCCATGCAACCGATAATTACTGTGACTGGTTATTAAAATATTGACAAGCTACAAGCTATAACCTCTTATACGAATGCAAAAATCTAAACAGGGTTTACGCATATTGATTGGAATATAAAATTTATTTTATTATCTATAAATAAATTTGACCCCGACTTCGTCTTTTATCATAAACTAATTAAAACTGGACACCCACGTTTTTATAATTGTTTGTCTAGAGATAGTGGTCTACAGCTCCGAAGTGTTAAGATAAAAGAAAGTTTATACTTATAATGAGATCTTAACTACAGCAGGAAACAACCAACACAAGACTTCGTGTCGATTTTCAAGAGCATTATCTCTTTTATGATAGCATCCTAAGTTATTAAATAACCTATGCTAATAACTATTATGATTTTTAATTGCTTACGTCTTATTCTTAAGTTAATATTTACTATATATTTTATTTATCGATGGAAAAATTCATCTTTATTTGACCCGTTATTTTTCTTTTCAAAGACAAAAAATTACCACAGGAACTTGTTTATCAAGAATACTAGGTACATAGATGTTTAAAAAGTTGCATAGCCCTATTTTTGGATAAGTAATGTGAACTTTTACTACATAATAAAATTTTTATAAAACTTTTCACGAATATATCATGAAAGAATTTTATTATGGGCTGAAAATTGATAGAAGTGTGGAACATAATTGCTTGAGTTTTTGGCATGAATTTTAAGGGTAGTTTTATCTTTTGGTTGGCAGATCGGTTTTTTGCCTTCTAAAGCGCGAGGGTTGTGCTTTCTTTCAGTTGTTGTTTTTTACCATTGCAACTCCAAAACATGATTTTAGAGCAGAGAATAGCTCCGCCTATCGGCCTATGCATGTCCAGTTCACCGTGCCTTGATAGCGGCAAGTATTCCACCTTAAGCGCGTTTTCACCCTCTAATCGCTAGGCCAAACTGGCCATTGTTTGGTTTGAGATTCATCATCTTGCATGGAAGCAACCCCATGAAATTGGAAAATTTCATTGTAGAATCTAGTTCTGGTCAGGAAGAAAGTAAGCTAGGAAAGCAGCAGCTAATTTACATGGATAATATGGTATTTACATCCCAAACCAGTAGCAGGTTTTACAAAGTAGGTTGCCATATCATATGCCATAGAAATTTCCCCAGTCCAACCAACTCGTGCAGCCATTGTCAGGTATGTAAGGGAGGCTCTCGATGAATTCTCCTAGAAAAGGAGCATTGTCGGATAACGAGGAAGAGGTGGGGCTGCCGCTTTCTCCCTCCGAAGCTCCTGTAGCAGTGGCAGCCAGACTGTCAGCAGAAAGCTTTCTTACTTCCTTTTCGGTCTCTGATAGCTGCTCCCTGAGTTTCAGCACCTAAAACAAATCCAAACACATCAGACACTGCCTGAACAATGGGAGTCTCTACTTCATTCTCAAAATGAGTGTTTTCTCCCCTAAAACAGATCCAAACTAAAGCGGTGTCCCCCAAAATAGAAAAATAGTAACGAACTCTTGACTCGTTGCAAATGTTCATGCAAATGAATGGTGGAATCACAAACCTCTGCTTCAAGCCTGCATTTCTCGATCACTACAGCCTCATGGGCGCATTTGAGCCTCGTGTACTCTTCCTCAATCTGCTTGCTCTTCCACCGCGCCCTCCGGTTCTGAAACCACACCGCAACTTGCCGAGGGTCGAGACCCAGCTCAATGGCCAGGTGGAGCTTCCTCGAAGACTCCAGCTTCCTCTCATTGCCGAAATTCATTTCTAGGAAGCTCACTTGCTCAGCACTTAGCTTTCTCTTCTTCAATCTTTTGTCCTGATCACTTCCTCCTCCCCTACTCTTCTTCCTCCTCCTTGGCTTCATTTCATTCTCACCTACAGATCAAACCCAAAAAGAAAACAAGACCACATCTCAATCCTAGAATGATATCTAATGCACCCAAAATATGAATGGCAAATTGAAAGCATGTCTACCATGTTCATGAGCATGGAATAGCAGCGTTTGCTCTTTTACTTGATTCATGAGGTCTGTCTTTCACTTCGAGCCTTCTCTTGGGTGAAGTAACCTCAAGGGAAGTGCGTTCCTTTCGTTGGCTTGGGCACCGTGGAGCACGGGGCATGGATTTATAGAAGGTATATCTGCAAATGCCCCTGAGACATGGAATAATTTCTAAAATGCGCATTTGTTTGTGTTCGTGGTGGGCCTTGGTTAGGTGGGAATTAGAATGTGAAAGGTGGACGGTTCTCTATAGTCAGTGCATGTCTCATCTGAGAAACGGATGGTGAAGATGTTTTGTTTTGTCGGAGTGGTGCTTTGACCAATCTGCCCCCTTGACCTGGAGTTGGATCTTTCAACTTTGGAAGCCACTGTAGCGCATGGCCCTGATATTTCCTCGCCATCGAAGTAGAACTGGTTAAGAGTTCATGTGAACTTTACCCGTAAAAAATTGAAAGCCGGTACCAAATCTAACCGAGATTATTATATATATATATATATTTAATATCTTATTTCATGCAATCACACATATATATACACTTTTATAGATTTAATACATACTTTTAACATATATTTTTCAATCGATATGTATAATAATCCTTGAAAATATTTATTTTAAGTTATTTATTTTTACTAATTTTGAATAACTAATGCAATACTTTTCTTTACCTTTTTATTGTTTTAAATATTTTCATTAAAGATGAATTCAAAATTATATATAATATTATTTCTTATTTTTAAAATGTTGGGTATTGCCAATTCATTCACTTTCACAAAACTTGTAAATTATTGATTTTTTAAAATTTTGTTTATTAAAATTTAATGTAGCAAAAATAAAATTTTATTTTTCATTTTTAACAACTAATTATTGTTTACGTTTCTATAAATCAAAGTTATAATATACATTAAAAATGTACTATGTTGATTTATTAATTTTAATAATATGTTATATTATTTAAAAATATGAAATAGTTATATGTTAAAAATAAAATAATAGAAAATTTAAAGTTCAACTCAAATGCAAATATGAAATTCATCCTGAACTCCAACCCTAAACACTCGTGAATCCAGATTAAACTCAATCCGAACTCAGTATGTAAAGTTAGGAATTGGATTTACTGAAATCCGACACAACTTAACCCAAGTTGCACTCTAATCAAAGAGGCTTCACTCCTTACCTCTGAAGTTACTCCAGCTGTTCGCGTGAAAGCACAAAAGCCATGTACTTCCTTTATCCTAATGCTCTTTAATCTTTGAATCCCTGGGACTTCCAAAAACATGCAAGTTCAAATGTTGCTTCTTTCAGTGAGATTGGAGAGGAGGAGAACTTGTGTGAGTGGTACTTCTCTCAGGTGGCCTCACTATTAGCATGTTGAATCGTGGGAGGTTGATGTGGAGATATAGTTGTCATTTCATCCCCTTGAGTCCCTACTCTCAAAAAGTTGTGCTAGTCTTTGAGTCATTCAAATCTACATGGCAGTGATTCCTCCGAGTTCCTTGTCTAATATCTGCAATTGGATTCTATTGCAATATTAACATGCCTTTTTCTTGCTTTTTTTTTTAAAAGAAATTTCAAATAGTTCATTTTAGGAATTAACTAGTATAATATTATAACTAAGAGTGTTAATTTGATTGAGATTGAAGAGATGCAAAAGTAAGGAAATGTAGAAAAATGTCGCAAAAAGGGAAATAATATTAACACCACATGAATGATGTCAGCTATAAATAACATGGACGGAAAAAACTATCCCTTTTCAATTACGAAGTAAAAATACAGCAAGGAACAAAACAATTAATTTTTAATGCAACTTTTTCAGAGAAAATTTTAACGTAACTTTATTATAAGAAGTAGTGTTAAAATTTTGAATAAATATTTTTTGTTAAGTACTTCCTAACCTAGGCGATCCAATAGAAATTTGAAGATTACATATTCGCTTCGAAAATTGAAATGAAATTATTTTAGTAAGTAATTTATTTAGATCAGGACCATTTATTTGCATGAAATTAATTTCGGCCGAATTATACTGTGATGGGGCATCAAAGGTGCAGTTTGGTAAGGTTTTCATCCTTCTTACACATTCTCCCATAAATGATTAGCTATCTAATAATTTAATTTTTTTCAAATCCTTATACTCTAATTCTTTTCTTACAAGTACTTTTTTTTTTTTATTCTAACTTTACTCAGATTATTTATACAAATTTTAAATATTTTCTTTTAAGCTTATCTCAACATCCCAATATTCTACCAAAACAAATGTGCCCTTCATGCATATGGTTAGGAGACCAGTCACCATCATTTAAAAAGGCTGTCAAAGGCTGACATATATAGGGGTGATGCGTGACTTGTGTAGTCCCGGATTTGGGAAAATCAAATCAGGATTATGGGATTGTAATGAGCATGGGGAAGAATAAAAAAGAGGGAAAAGACGCATTTCTTTGGTGTTTTAAAACTATCTCCTTGTTGTAATCCACGCATGACCTGCCCCCACCCTAAATTATATTAATGGTAGCTAGGTGGGGGTGTCATTGGGGGCTGGAAAAAAGAAACTCACATTTAGTTTTTTGATGCTCTCGGATCCCAATGTGGGTGAGAAGTTGGGGCCACAGCTTTCCTGATTGGAGCATGTGGCTCTTTCTTGTCCAATGGCCAGCTATTTTTCCTTCTTTCTTAATTTTCTTCCATGCCCAACCAGGCTTGAGCTCATTCATCCCTCCCTCTCACAGCCACCAAAAAAAAAATAAATAAAATTGTGCAACAGCTTTTTGTATAGCAAATAAAAAAATTAGTGCACGGAACGTTAAAAATAGCAAATATTTGTTCTTAACATTATAGCTTAGCATTTCCTTTAAGCACTGAAACAAGTGCAACTTTTGTTGCTAATGAAACAAGCATAGCGGAATGGCAACAGAAATGAAGATCTGCGTTCACCCGGGTAAACTAAATGCGGCAGTCCAACTGCGGTAAAACTTGCAGTTGTTGCTAAAACCAAATTTTATTATAGAGTGATATAGTAATATACAGCTAAATTATAACTTTATTTTGGTTGCATATGTACTTGTTTGTATGCCACCTCCTCATGGCAGCAAAATATAATTATTATAAGCAACGATTTTTTTTTTTGTATGCGGCACATTTTATTGTCGCATATATTGATTTTTCTTATTGTGGTTGTGGTGAGCTAGGACAATAAAAGTAAAGATTTTATTGAAATAAAAGAATGAAATGTGAAAGAAAATGAGGAATTGGGATCATAACAACAAAGAAAATAAATCGAGACTTTTTAGGTGATTGAAAAATAAATACTGATAATAATAAAGAATAATTATTTCAGCAGGTTAGGACCAATAAATAGCACGAATTGTATCAATTAAATAAGCCATAAGGTTTACCAGAGACCGTCACGTTCAACCAAATATTTGGTTGAATGTACTTTCTTTGACTGCTAAAAAAGTTTTTTTATTTTTATTTTCCTAATCATGGTTGCCAATACTGAATTTTCTTGTAGTCGTTATCCATGTTTCAATTTTTGTTTATTTTCCAGTCCTAAAACTTTCTCGTACTTAATTTTAATCGTTACTATTTTGCATCATATTTAATTATTTCTTTTACTTTCCCATATCTTTTTATATTTGATGTTTCTACTATTTTCCATGCACGTATTAGTTGTATATACATCACAACGAATTTTGTTATGTACGGCAACTGTTTTGCATCTTTATTTTTTCAAGGAAGATTTGCATCTTAATTTTTAAATCAATGTTACAATGTTACATGTCATCTTAATTCACATTACTAATCAAGCTTTAGAATTCATACATCTCAACTAATTTCATATAGAGTATTTTAGTCATATTTATGACAATTTAAATGGTTGAAATATTCCAGTACTTAAAAATCCACAATAAATATATATATACATCTCTAAAATAGTAAAATTTGATTTATAAATTAAATATACAAAAGTTAAAACTTTTATTAAAAATTTTAAGAAAGTTTTGTTTTTTGAACTGGTCTGAAATGATTAGATCAATCTGAAAAGTTAGCTACATAAAACAGTTTTATTTGTAGGGGTGATATGTTAGTCTATTCTTTGCTGTCAATTGATCCATCTTTAACGTGCAGAGGCCCTATTAAGCTGAAAAGAACGTATATCCCCACCAAAAGTTAGTTCTCCCCAAACTAACAATGGATTGGAATTGGAAAAGGCGAAGGTACATATACATTGTACATGCAAGTTTCCAATATCATTTTAGTAACTTTAAGATAGATCAATGCATCCACTTGTGCAAATATCTTGCCCTTAATAGCTAGGCTGCTGCATGCTTAAAAAAAAGCCAAGGTGTAATTAGGAATATTAATGCAGATATGGAAAGAATAAAAGATATTGAAGAAGATCACAACCCTTTCCTTTCCTGCACTTATAACCTTCTTTTGTACAGCCGTCCAACCAAATTCAATTAAACAAGAGTAGGGTAGCAGGCTTTTATAGATTCATTGGATTGGGCAAGAAATTAAAGTAAGCAGACACAAATGTGGATATATGTTGGTTTATGGAGGGTGAGACGTGGCTGTCTGTTGCCCCCAGCTAGGTGGTATATCGGCCAGCTTTTCTCCACTTTGAGAACCCACCATATAGGTGGCAGTGTATCTCACAAGCTAGCTAGCTAAAAGCAGTTAGATATAGATAGGCTGGTTGGCCGGAGGACAAATCTCTCTATCTTCTTCTTAATTAATTCTCCCCCACAAATCAGGAATACCTAAAGAAAATTAATGTGCTACATACAGATCATTACTCATGTTTGTCAAAGATTTCTTGCTTATTTTTGAAAAGGTACGGTTCGTTAAAAAATTTTAAAATACATTTTTGATAACCCTTATCATTGACCAAAGAATTTTTATTAGAAAAATAAAACGCATATGCAAGACGAAATTTCCTCACTTATTATGATGATACTTTTGTAGATTAAAAAAATTTCCTCACATACTTTCATAATTAAGAAAATTTTTCTTGCTTTTAATTGTTATAGAATGGTTATGCTGAAACTTGGGCTCTTAGTTGAGAAAAAAATCCTAAATATAAGAGTGGAGTTAATTTTACATCATTCTTAAGGTTAGCCAAAATGTATGGAGCCATAACACTGGGCACTGAGCCTGGTACCCCGGTAGTAAACCGTTTGTCTTGTATATGGATGATGCGGCTTCGAATGACAAGATTTCTTTAGTGGAGCTATGTGTTTAGATTTGTAAGAATATTTTAGGGCTTAAATGTAATATTTGTTGAGGTGTAAGTAAATATTCCAATAAAAAAAATACATGGAGCTATAAGAAGAAAATTTTTGTCTAATCCAGTTATATCCAAGCAAGACCACATTGATCATAGCTTAGATAGATGGTAATGAGATGATAGTTTGGGATGCAAGTATATTAGGATTGGGAAAAGATATATTGGCCTATTGGGATTTACAAAAGTTGTATTGAAAATAAAAATTGTTGTTATTTTTTTGGAGCGGAAAAATGTTTTTGATAAATGGGAAATTCCATTGCAGGACCATCCCTTCCTAGCTATGGACAACCCCTCTATTAATACATGACATTGTTACATAAGGTAATTTTTTTTCGCTGAGATCATTCTTATCAATCAAAATATTAACGGCCTTTTCTTCTAAAACTGGTCTATCATAATTTTAACATAATACACAACTTGGATTGAAAAAGTTAAGTCAGAAAAGGAGAAAACTCGCGGGTACAACTTACACCAAAATCAAATTTCTAATTTCTAATTGCAGTCATGAGCATGCAACAAATTTGATCAATACTAGCATTTTTTGGGGTAATAATAATTACTGGTAAATGAAAATAGCCCATTAAAACAATTTGTATGGCATGGATAAAAAAACACGGAGATTGATTGTGCACCCAGGAAATTCCAATTCAAATATTCAATGTTGGGCCCGCACATGAGCTTTTAGTTGCACAGGCGCATAGCTGCTGGAGTCATGGGGAGGCCTGCGGCAGGGGATTGGCGTAGAAAAAGTTGGTGAAAGGAACACGGCTTGGACGACATCACATGCACACGCGCATGGGGATCTTTACACGCGTCAGCACCCCAAAGCACCATTGGGACCACATGCTCCCTAGTCCCAATGCCACGTGTCTCCACTTCATGCATTGGATTTCCGGCCCCGATCCTAAGTTCAGCTACCCATCTGCTTTGCTGCTCTCAAGGTTACGCCAAGCGATGATGATGATGATGCTTTGCTTGTGTTTCTGAGACCATATTCAGTTGATCCGAGCCGTTTATCTGATTTTTTCCGGCTTTGAGATACAAAAGAATTCAGCCAAAGCTTTTCTAATCCTCAGATTATTGCGCCATTAAAATAGATGTGTGCTGCTTTCCAAGCGTAAAATTCTCTTCTCCTCCTACCTATTTTAGGTCATGTCGTATTCAATCGGTTCAATGGTGCGGATCGGCTAAAATAGGGTCCTGCCCTATGACAATCATGCATTTCAGTGGTACAATGGTTTATATTAAACAAATACGTCAGTGGGTGAAAATTCGTCCATTGGTGACCACAACTTTTTAACTGATGACGGATAATTGGCATTTACAGCCATACCTACAAGATTTACCACCATCCGGGACCAGGAGATGACGCATGATCACTATATGGACAGTGCTCTGTTGGTACCCGCTGGATTCTTACAGATAAGTGCTGGCATGGGTTAAGTCCTACTGGCTGTACGGGATTCTTTCATATTTCTCCCAATGACGGGGGTATTTTCAAAGAAAAATGCTTTTATGGTGGGTGGGTTATGAAAGAGCTCGTTTCTATTAGATGTCTGAAAAGTTATCATATTATACAGATCCGGTTTAACGAGTTGAAGTCCAATATTAATCCTAATTCATTTAAAATATTTTAATTTTATTTCGTTTAATCTGACTCATTTATAAGTTATTTAATAGATGGATTGACGGATTGCTAACCCATTGTATAATAGATCACCTGAAGGTTTAAACTCTAGCAGACGATAATCTCACAAGAAGAGGCGAGAAAATATTTTCAACACATAGGAAATAGAAATGTGGTAGTAACGTGAAAATCAAATTAGGGTGGTAACGAAAAAATGAAAATTAAATAACAAGAGGAAGACTTAGCGGAAAATAACCAAGACATTTACAATTATATATACGTATAACTTTAATGAGTTAAATAAGTTAAACGGGTTAGATGAGTTAGGTTGACAATTATACAATATTAACAATAATCCATTCATTTAAGTAAATGGTTGAACGATTTGGTGAGTCATAACTCATTTATTTAAAACTTCCAACCCAAACTCATTTATAAATGGGTTGGACGAGTAGGTTGATGAGTTGACCATGACCATTAATACCTTAATTATACTTACCCCACCTAAAAAATTCTTCTAAAGAATTTTTTTTTTTTTTTTTTTGCTTTTTCTATACACTTATTGAGCTAAATGTATTTAATATATAAACTAAGTTTTACCATTTTTGGATATGTGTATATATTTTTTAAATATTTTTCAATATGGGGGTATTTTAGTGATTTCAATTGAAGAAGGCTAGAATACTCCTATGTTTTAATTTTTTTTTAAAATATAAGCATATCCAAAAATGGTAAAATTTGATATGTAATATATTAATAAGTTTATGAGGAAAAATAAAAAAAAATTTAAATAAGTTTTTTGATGTGGGATAAGTAAGTCATTACTTTGTCTAGACTAATAAGATTATCTCCTAGATGTTACAGCGTATAAAATATCAATAAAAAAAGAGACGATGCATGATCATTGCGAGCTGGCCATAAATCATATTTTTATTATTTTATTTTATTTTATAAAACTGTTACCAAAATATGGTTAATCTATAAATCGAAGTTATTATCATTTTCATAGGCGGCTATGTACCTATATTAATAATTTTTAAAAAATGATAAAAAAATATGTTAAATGATCTGACGTAGTTGCGGCCTAACCGCTGCCGACCGCAGGGGAAAGATATTTTGCTAGTGTATTTGATTACTACTAATAAATACATTATGAAGAGAATAATTTCAAATTGTCATTGCGGCCACTAATTAATGCCATAGAGTCGGTATAGTAAAATGTGGGTATATAGTTTCAATTTTAGACAAAATTGTAACTGCATCCGGAAATTTCCCTTTTATGCTAATAATTCTATTTTTTATTAGTACGACCTATAATTTAATTGTTATTTTCTATCTTTCTTGTTTCCATCGGAGATTTCTGTATTTTAACTCCACTTTTTTTCTAATGGTAACTCCACTCTGTTTTGAATCAACAGCATATTCTGTTATCCCCACTCTCTTTATTGTTTACCTTAATTGCTTAGTTTTGGTCCACTTTTTACTTTTCCTGCCCTTCTTTCTATCTTTGTGTTTTTACTCTCATATTAGTTTGGAAAGTTGTAAAAGTGAAAAGATGAAAATAAAGAATTTTTAAAAGTAAGAGAATAATGTCATATGATAAGGGTTATGTTTAGGAGTAAAAATATTAAAGTTAAAAAGGACTAGATAACTATATTAAAAGTATAAAATGATTAGAAATAATGAAAATATAGTTAATTAGGTAGTTAAAATGTCAAATCATAACAAAAGATGTATCCGAAGGGTGTGTTTAGAAAATGATAAAAATTTTGGATGAAAAGTTTTTATTATAAAATTTTTAAAATTGGGTGATATGATAAAGATAATGATGAACAGTAAAGAGAACAAAATTAAAATAGATAGTTATATAAGTAGTTGTGTATAAATGATTGAAAAGTAAAACAATTGTACAGAAGAATGTAAAAAAATAATTAAAAATAAAATAGTTACGGAGAATATAAAATTTTAAAGAGTACTTTGCAAAAATACCTACATAGTTTGACCGAAATTGCAGATATACTTACATAATTTCATGTATCTTAGATAAACCCCATATAATTTCGTAGAAATTGCAGATAACACCATGTTAATGGCTTGACTACAACGGCTGAGTACATGCGGTTAAGTGAAAATAATCATTTTGAAATTACCCTTCGATGGGCATGAATGGGAGAGACGGTTCCAAAGCTACAGTTGACGTGCTGCGGCACTAGTTTTATTTGGGTAGATTTCATTGGCTGCCAGTTGTAATTGGATGAGATGGGATACGTTGGTGGCCGAAAATTTGCTAAACCGGTGAGAGAATCGCATGTATATAAACAAAATGACGTTGGGAACTAGCTTATAGATTCGATTTGGGAATGCCTTGAAATTTCTAGCCATAGACGACCAAATTCGTCGGCTGGCCAAAATTGGTGTAAAATCATGCTAGAAATGAGATCATTGCTCGTCGAAATAGACCATGGTGATTGCTTTCTTATTTGCTGAAGATGGGTGCCATTGCCAAAGCTAATGACGGAAGCCTTGATACCGTAATCATGGAAGACGAGGCTGAAAATTTTAACAACGCTTATTGTCGAATCACTGCTGGTTTAGGGCTGGTTGTCCAGATTCTCGGAAAGAGGTGTTGTGTCCATCTATTCAACTGTTGATAGAAATGAAATTTGCAAATAGGTGGATTTGGCTAGCCAAATTTTTTATTATACTATCGCTTTACTGTGGATGTTTGATTTGATGATTAAAAAACGTTGTAGCGTTTAGCACGCTAAATTAATGGAGGACTTGATCTTTGCAGTTAGTCGATATCATGGTATTGCTCATCATCGCTGCTGCTCGGCCATTTTCCCCTAACAACTAACAGAAGTGATCGTCATCACCCTCTATTTCTTACATGGGTCCATAATCAATGACGAATGATGTTGCTGATCACCGTTGTAAATCTAGTAGAAAAATCACTATCACATCTCCTTCTTTCAACCATGGTAGTTAACCCATGTTTGCCACCATCATAAAATCCGTTCCAAGTTCCAACAATAGAGGGACAATTTTTCATTTTAAAAAATATACAGCTCATGGTGTCACCATTCTGCTTTTGGGTAAACGTTCGTGTTAGAAAGACGGAGTTGGTTGGGCACGCCTATTCACCGACACTGATGGAAAACCAGGCGAATAGAAATTGGCGAATTCCTCCTTCGCCGTCCCTGGCTAGACATGTTGTTATGATTGGTGGGCAGTTTGATCAGAAAAATATGGTTCTGCGGGAGGAGATAATGTTATGGATTTCTTAGATAAGCTGCAGGTGAATCTCGGTTGCAAAATAGGCTATTGTTGGAGCAGAGGATGACGATTGAATTTTTGAAGTGGTCGATGGCATGAAAGTCACCGGCCATTTCTGTCTTTATCCAAATTTTTAATCTACATATTAACGGTTTCTGACGGCAAAGACGTTTTATGGATACACATGCAATTTTAGTAAAATTATACATGAGTAATATATAATTCGTGAAATTATGTTGGTATATCCGCAAATTATCTAATTTTAAATTAAAAAATTTTTAATTTAAAAAGTTCTACATATAGCCAAATACACTCAAAATGTACAAATTTATTATTATTATTTTTTATAAAAAACTTTCTTACATGTTACCAATGATTACCCCAAATCTCAAATAAACTAAGAAAAGAAATTATTAACTTTGTTTGTTCTATTCAAGCTATTTTTGTTTAAAGCTTATCCTCTTGCTCCTTCCATGCAGACACTTCTAATGCTTATCTTCTCTCTACAAAAGCAATCATGCTATTTTCACCATATTTTTGGCCAAATTTGGCAGTTCGGGAATCTTGCACAACCACGCGTCGGGATTCCTCGAAATACCAATATTAAGCACCAGGGCAAATGAGTGGATTTCCCACGCATCTGCCATTCATGCTTCAATCTCGCTTTCACTCTGCATTTGCTTAGTTGCATATTTGGCAATGCCAAAACTACTCATTAAATTTAAATAATGTCCTGTTTTTACTGCAACTTGTTCTCCTCAAACCGAAGCCACTAAAGGTGTGTTAGATTCAAGATTTCCAAAATCTTACTTCCTCTTTTTCGAAATTATGTACATGTTCTTAATGACTATGTAGTTTTGCTGTCCTAAATTCTATCAATCTTCGCACCTCTCAAGTTTCAAAATTGCAGCATATAACTTTTGTCAACATTTTTTTTAGAAAATAATAATAATTTCCCTGTAAATACAAATATAATTATAAAATATAAGAAAATACCTTAAAATACAAAACATTATTTTTAAAATATTTCTTAGATTAACTAAATATATTTAATACCAGAAACTTTCATTTTATAATTTTATTAATTTTTTAAAATTTAAAATTTTATTTTTTATATGGGCACTTTTATTATTATTATTTTAAAATAAAAATAACATGTTTGCCAACAATTTCACCAAAACTATATAGATACAGATATACAATTCCTAAATTAAAGAAAATAATCAAGAAACATATGAAATTCACGATATTGTAAAATTATAATGTGTTATTAGCGGAATAAATATTACTTATAAATTAAATAAACATGAAACATAGTAGTTATTTACATTCATATTTGAATTTTCTATAAATTAAACATTTTAAACATTTTGGCTTTTGCAAATTAGGATACTTTTGATAAATCCATGTCACATATTAATGTATTAATATATCTGCTTAAGATGCCAAAAATCACTTGATTTGGTATCTTCGTGAGGCTTTAATTAGTTATGGTCCACCTGAGGTATCCAATTAAGATAACTTTTGATATTCTAATTAAATTCATATAAGGAAATATGATGCATGACTTAAAGAGTACTGTGATAGACAAAAACTGTCATGACCCCAACCCAAGAATAATGCTCTGATTCCATTTTTGTAATGCCCTATCGACCACGTTAGCGGCCGCTACTTCTAGACTACAAGATCGATGATAATGGGGAGAACATACAGGTGCAACAGCTTAAATGATAATGTAATATCAAATATATCGTAAGTTACTATAAACTGGATGTCTCATTAAATCTCAAACCAAGCTATATCCAAATGCTCAAATTCGTAAAATATATAAACATTATGCCCTCCTTACATCAATCTCAAAATAAATAATTTCAAATTTGGATTCATCAAGTCTTAGCCTCATTTGGTGCACCAACCCCATGTTGGTCTCCACTCGTATGCTTGTTATCTAAAAATATGATAAGATAAGATAAGTTTGAGAAAACTCAATAAGTAAGATAGTTAATGAAAAACTGCTAAATACTAAAAATCAGCTCACAAACATTTAGTTGAAAACTTGAAACTTTTAACATGCCAATGCTCATGTTCATACTTCAATGCAACTAGTCATGCTTATGCATTTAACCATGTAACTTTATTTCCACTCTCAGCTCAGTGGCTCATGGAACTCTCACATCCGTCAAGCCTTGGCTCACAGAACTCAAGCATCTGTCAATCCATTAATCGTAACTTTAACTTTAAGTCATCTTTTTCATGTCATGCGCATGCATTCAAACATTATACTCGTGACATGCTAAATCATGCTTTCTTAATTACAATTCAAAATTAAAAATTGAAACTTCTTTGCAAATAAATACCACATAAAACATATAAAATCTACCGAACTAAAATCCATCAAATTCACATCAAAATACATCGGCATTTTCTGTTACATACATGGAAAACTCAGTTCAAAATCCTTTCTTATAAATTAGAAAATATCCTCCTTACCTCATATTTCACTTTATCACCATCTTAAAATCTGATAAATCCTTGCTTCACTCACCTAAAGAGGTAATAATAATCCTCTAAAATTAATCATTTATTTCACTTAAATCAACTTTGAAAATTTATCTCAATTGGATCAAGTCTTAGATGATGAGCTTAATACTTGAAAATCTCTATTATCATTTTAATGGGTTGTAATTAAGTGAAGTCTTCTCCGTTAAAATTTTCCCATCAATAACTTTTAATAACAATCTTTTATGGATAATCCAACCCATCCAATGAATTTAGAACATTTGAAAATATAGAGAACGATAGTTGGATCATCAAAATAGGACATCGATATCAAAATCTATATCAAAAATACTTTTAACGGCTCTCAAGCCACCATATATTGCTAGAATGAGCTACTACTGGCATTACCCAGTACTCAAATAGGAGTATTTTATATGAAGTATTTTTCTAAAGCTATTCTATGAATTTCTAGCTAATATAAGGTATTTTTGTAAAAAATTTCATTATCGAGTGGCTTTCTGTATTTTTTTCAACTTTTCTTATAAAATTCCTTCATAAGTCAAGAGGGTATTATATAATAATTTTTTTAGAAATATTTCCTGCAAATTTTCCAACGAAATTTAGGCTTTCCTGTCATTTTTTGCAAAATCATAAATTTACAGGTATTTATATAAAATTTCCGTCAAAAATCAAAATTAGAATAGTTCTTCTTCCTCCCTGCTCCATTTTCACTCATCTCTGTCAACATTTGGCAGTTGTGGAAACTACTCAAACAAACCCAAATTTTTCCTTTAGACACATATCAGAGCTTCTTATTTAATATACGTTTGTCAAATACTTTTCTTTTCGTAAATCAAGTGAATCTATAAAGTTTGAAAAAAAAGTGGGTGAATTGCATAAACTTAAAAGTTTTATTGAATCTTCAATAATAAAGCATGAAAATTTCCAATTACCTAATTGGTGTACTCATTGAGGGATTTACTAGAACAGATCTGACAATATTGCAAGTGTTCTTCCAAATCTCAACTCGACAGCCTCGTTTCTATCTTTCTGTCTTCGTGTGCCAACGCTCTCTATTAATGCTTAATAATTTTATTTTATTTATATATATATATATTTATGGTTATTACAGAAACCAAGTGCTTTACTATTACTGTAAGCATAGCTACAAATATTTTTAAATATTGATATGCACATTTATAGCAAGTTTCACATAATAAGCATAACCACAATTTATATAAAAAGTCACAGGTACAGAGCGCAAATAACTTTAAAAATAACTTAAGATATAGAAGGTGATAATTTGAAGTACAAACAACAATAATAACAAAAACAAATCGATCCCATAGAAACATATAAACACTGCTAATTGATGTAAGCAAGCTATCAGTCATGGTCAATTTCGTAGATGAAAATGATCAATTTGGTGGTTAGGCTTCGGCAGTGGAGGCGGAACTTGAGCAACTCAAAAGTCAATATGTGGATAATGAGTACGAGTGGATAAAATGTGCCAGGGGGGTTTCAAGTGGAAAGCTAAGGCACTAGGACACTCAAATGGGTCCCAATGCTTGGAATCATTATGTCACAGCCTTAAAATTCCTTTCGGGATGGTTCATGCATGAATACTTTTGATATTTTATCGGCCACATCCAAAAATGTTCCTTTCTTGGCTCTTGTTGGGGATAAGAATTTGCAACTAATAGCACCTTTCTAATTCTAGCTGGTTGCACTTCATGCACCGAAAATTGTGGACATTTTCTTCAACATGGGATTGGAGAGATGTGGGATGAGGAAAGGAGGTGAAGCAAGCATTACTAGCCATAGAAATATGGGTCCCAGCAACTTAATATTTCGTTCATGTAAAAATCATCATCCCTCTAAAAGTTAGCATTATTTTGTATTTACTCTAGTTTTAGAATGTACATCTGCACCTGCGGTTCAGGATAATTTGTAAATATGCTTACTTTTTAACTATAATTGCAAATATACCTACAAAGTTTCAGAAATCATAAACAACTCTCATATAGTTTAGTTATAATTGCAAATATACTCACATTGTATAATATCATTACTGCACAATCACGGCATGAGTACATTTAAAAAGCATGCAAATTATGTAGGTATATTCGCAAAGATATGCCAACTATGTGGTATATTTGCAAAATTAAATAAACCCATTTAATTTTTAAAATTACAAATGTACCTATATAGTTTATATATCCTTGCAAATATATTCACCTTGTGACTATGTAGTAATGATACCACAACGATGTGAGTATATTTGCAATTATTGTCAAATTATGTGAAAGTTATTTGTAATTTTTAAAATTACGTGTATATATTTGCAATTATGGTCAAACTAAGTGGGCATATTTGCAAATTACCATAAAATTATTACATATTTTAAAAATAAATTCGTTGTCATGGCATCTATTCATTAGAAAAGGCATTTAGGCTCTACGCATTGTTGTAGTTATTGTTGTTATTATTATTATTTTCTTTCAATGGTTAAAGAACAATGGTTAAAGTGTGATATAGTAGAAAAGCAATATGTTTTGACAAACATGTCATATAACAAGGTGATTGTTATCGAGCTTTGCTTTTGTGAAATTTCTTTTTATGTAAATTTTTTTATTTTTAATATCTTAATGCTTGATAAAAATCTACATTATCTATTATATTTATCATAATTTATATTATCATGGAAAATCTTTCATTAGTCTAATATCATTATGAATTGGCTCCATTTAAGATATGTAAAATTAATATAATAAAATAACGTAATGCTAAATATTAATTTTAAAGTTCTATTTTCAATATTCTAAATTATCTAAATTATCATTACTATATCATATAAAGTTTATTATATTTTAATACATATGTAAAGAGATCTAAGCATTTTTCTTAAATACATGAATATATATATTTTATCAAATCTGGCCCACGCACACACTTAATTACATGATGGTTTTCTAGCTAAATATATGATAATAAATATAATGAATGAATTAGATTTTTATCAAACATTAAAAATCTTAAAATTAAAAGTTATTATATGGAACCACTTCTATAGAAATTAATTGTTGTTGTTGTTGTTATTCTTGTTCTTCGTTATTACCTTTTATCAAAATGACCATTAATGATCTACAATAGCTAAACCTAATGGCCTTAATAACGTAATATTTTTTTTTCTTTACATCATCCACTGAAAGTGTAATATTAAAAAAAATAAAACTCACATCGTAGACGATCATTTCTTTTGACTCTAACT
Source organism: Annona cherimola (assembly GCA_030490835.1). Taxonomy (NCBI): domain Eukaryota; kingdom Viridiplantae; phylum Streptophyta; class Magnoliopsida; order Magnoliales; family Annonaceae; genus Annona; species Annona cherimola. The sequence goes on from CM059976.1 coordinate 14,501,836, forward strand.
TCCGAGATCTAAGTTAATTAGCATGAATGTTTTTGAACCCAAAGTTAAAATTAATATGGGATGCCTAGAAACTACGGGATCACATGCTGCCACAACCCTACCACGCATGGAAGAGCCAAGCAGCACTGAGGTCATACGCCAGGCGCGGATGTAACCACCGAAAAGATGCAACCCATGTGAACGTCGTTATCATGCCATGCAATTTTCACGATTGGCAAAAGAGCCTTGTAGGTTAAAAGATGGTCAATTGGCAGCAAACAAGCAATCCCGCTTATAACTGCTACATTTCTTTTGCATTTTAAATCCTACTGGATGAGAATGAAATGGTATCTTACATTTTTCAACTTTTCCCATCTCAATATAATTTTTTTTTAAATTATCAATACACAATAATAGTTTTTCATCTAACATCTTCATCCTTTGTTCATGTTTGGGATTGGATGGAGATAAGATGATGAAATAGAATCTCCTATTTCTCAAAAATACTTTTTTCATCTTCAAAGATAGCAATTCAATTACTTTTTCCCTTTCTAATATAACTTTTCTCAATTTCTATATACATTTTTACATTCCCAACACATAATAATGTTTTTTTTTATCTCATATACACATAAGATTTTCATATGTCATCATGTTTTCATCTAGGTTAAATATGATATGGGACTATGGTAAAAAAAAAATTGAGATGAGACTTTTCTCCTTTGGAACTTTTTTTTTATATTTAACCTTTTGTACATTTAATATCTTAATGCTTGATAGCAACTTCACTTCATTTATTGTATTTAGTGTTATATATTATCATATAACTTTTTTATCTGTCTAGAATCGCTATGCATGGGCATGATCTACAAGTATATATATATATAATTAAGGTTTAATATTAAATATCAATTTTAAAATTATATTTTCAACATTTAAACAATTTAAAATATCATTACTATGTGGATAAAGAGTTTTATAAAGTATTATTTATATTCTAATATATATTAATAGGTTTAAGCATTTCTCATTACTTGCACATGACTATACATTTTCCAGCAAATGTAGAGCATGTACATATTCTATTTAAATAAAACTTGATTTTCTTAGTTAAAAAATGAAGTTAAATATAATAAATAAATTGAATTTATCATCAAATATGAAGATATTAAAAAATATGAATGGATAATATAAAACTACTTATGTATTACCCTATATAATTTGTTACATAGATGTAGGACCTTATTATGTGTAGTTAAAATTTGTGTTGAATATAGATTATGATCTCGTTAGCCAAGGCTAATATAAGTTTATGTTAATTTGAGCTAAAAGATGTATTTTAAAAAATTTAGTTTTTCTATGAAAATATTTTCCTAAATGTACTTAACTCATATATTAGATTTAATAACTTTTTCGATTAGGATAACTTTTTATTTTAAAAAATCAACATTTTGGGAGGGTGAAAATGGCTTGAATATCTCCAAATGTTGTTTTTGAAAATAACAAATACAAATACATGTGCACACATCAAATATTATAAAACTTGATAATAATAATAAAATTATTATAAAACTTGATATATATAAGTTAAATACAATTGTAAAAACATATTCAAGAAAAATTTTAAAAATTAAAAATGCACCTTTTAGCTCGTAACCCAAAAAATGTCATGCAAGAAAATTTTTAAACAATAATTGCATTTAAATCGATGCAACCACTCTTGAGTATTAGCGGAGAACTTGTGCAAGCATATGCAGAGACAATATGGCTGACTGACACATTTTCTAATTTAACTTTTCGAGAAAGAGTCTTGTCAAGTTTTTATTGGGTCCCTAGGTATAATTAAGTAAAAGCGGGAGAGAAAAGTGTTCATAAGGATTAATTTATTGAGAAAGGGGTGTGTATTGTTACAAGCAATGCATAAAATACTCAGAAGAAGTTTGTCAACGAGATTCGCATGTACTTTGTTTTGGATTCTCCCACATGCTTTGCAACTAATCTATTATCTGATCACTGATCATCCTTCTTTGATCCAAGATATTAACACTAATTAAAGAACTCAAGCTAAAGGAGTTATCTTTTACCCTATTTCACAACTTCGCTTGCCTTGCCAAACTATGCTCATAGTGGCAGAATATTTAATCACGACAATATTATATCTTTAACTAAGGGTATATTTGGGGAGTGATAAAATTTTTGGATAAAAATTTTTTAATATAAAAGTTGTTAAATTGAAAGAAAATGATGTAACATGCTAATGATAATGATAATGATGACGAGTAAAGAGAATAAAATTAAAATAGATAAATCAGTTGCGTAGATAATTGTATAGAAATAATTAAAAAGTAAGGTAGTTATATAGGAAACTGTGAAGAAAGAATTTAAAAAATATTATAGTTTTGAAAAATAAAAAGTTTTAAATTGACATTTTTTAACATTGCCAAATACATTCTAAGTTTCATTAGTTGGTAGTACTAACTTAGATTCAACAACAATTAACACGGTAGATTGAGTCACCGGATGTAGAAGTTGGTGGAGTGTAATAGCCTTTCTATACTTTTTTACTACATATATAATTCCATTCTACATCATTTTCATCGTTTTTTATAGTTAAAAATGTCATATGTATATGTATATCATCTTTATTAATTTACTACTACACGACGGGAGTGCATCATTTCCTATGCTTCTTAATGAGATGGTCAAAATTAAAGCTGTTCTAATCACCAACACAATTAATGAAAGTTGGGTCTTAGGGTGGTTGAGCTATGCTCCGTTTTGTGTGAAACAACTGTATTAATCAGGTACAGGGTGCTAAATCTGGGTGGAATTCCTATTGACCATCTTACATTTACTTCTCTTTCGAGAGTACCGAGGAAGTTGATTAGCAAATGGGAATTCGGCGTCTATTTATTGGTGGAGAAGGATCTTTTTTTTATTGGCTGGGGATGTCATCGAGAGCATGTCACACACAAGTGGCTTCGCTCAGTGGCGGACACCTGTTCTCAGAGCTGCACATTTCCCAAATGCGCATTAAAGCCGTCCAAAGTAATTGTGACACTTGTGCTGTAAGCTTATTGCCAACTTTTGGCGTACGGCGTCTCGCGATCATGAAAATTTTGCATGCTTGTTAACAGAGCAAAATTTTATATATACCAATCAATTTTATTCTCAGTTTTATTTATACCTATAAATTTTCAAAAATTATATATATTCACATATTTTGTCTAAAATTCCACCTATACTTATATCATTAAGAATCTGTTAAAGAGGCCATTTGTAGTTCTCTAAAATGGATAATATGAGATTAGTTCTCTTAAAACTAAAAATTTACTTCAAATAAAATGTGATCGTATCATTATAAAAGTGCTAAAAATTCATTTGAACATAAATTTTTGGCAATAAAAATCATAATTAGAAATAGACATTTTCGTCACTTTATAAGAGTGCAAACAGTCCCTTTAACGGATCCTTAAAGACGTTGATATAAGTGAAAATTTAAGTAAAATACGTAAGTACATGTGGAATTTTTAAGAATTTGTGAGTATAAGTGGGAATATAGGTAAAATTCATAGGTATATATAACATTTGTCCTTGTTAATATTAAAACTTTTCGACTAATATAAACTTTTTTATTCTCCACAACTATTTTATTTTTTAATCATCTCTTCCTATACAACTATCATATTTTTCGATTATTTCTACTTAATTACCCGCATAACTAACTTATTTATTTTATTTTATTTTTAACTCATCATTATTATCTCTATTATGTCACATCATTTTTTACTGTTCAAAAACTTTTTCATTCTACTTTTCTATCTAAAAATTTTTCAGTCAAAAATTTTTCAATATAAAACTATCCTATTGTTAAATTTTTTTATATCTTCCCATACAATTATCATACTTTTTAATTATTTCTACATAACTGCCCATAAAATTAGCTTATCTACTTTAACTATTTTATGTACTCATCATCATTACCCTACCATAATCATATCATTTTCTACTAATTCAAAAACTTTTATATAAAAAACTTTCATCAAAAGTTTTACCACTTTCCAAATACAGCATAAAAAATTTTCATCCAAAGTTTTAATACACCTTGTAATTAAAATAGAATTTTAATTTTTATTCATAAATCTTAAATTTGTTAAATTACGTGAACTGATATTTAAGGGTTTACATCTAAAAAATACTTTTGACAACTTTCGTAATATCAAATTTTATCAATATTCAATTTACCTAAATAAACTAAGAAATTTTTATTTAAGAATTTTTCAAAAAATCATATAAATATTTTTATGTGCATATATTAATAGCATATAAAACGAAAGATCTTACCTTACTTATTTTAGAATTAAAATTGTAGTCATTTGTTCTTACGCTACATTTTATGCTATATATATTATTTATTCTTTGTTCTCTGTTAAAATTAATTATCTATAAATATATGTTTTGAAGTTTGATTTATATTTTAGCAACCAGATTTTAGTTTTAATGTACAACACAAGTGCCACCTTAGGTGACATCACCGCCGGTTACATGCAAACAGCACCCGTTTTCGTTCTGCCATTTCTTCGTGTTACAAAAAGCATTTTTGGCGCTAATTTGATTATTCAATTAAAAGGGGATCTCCAAAAGCTAAGCAAGCTAGGTTTGATGGGATTAAGAAAGGATTTGTGCTCAAAGGCTGATTTAGACAGGGCGTAGATCCTGTACTCATGCATGCCAAAATCTCCTTCAATTCCACCAGTTGAAGGGACCCCTACAATCATAATGCCCTCTAACAAAATCTCTTACATGGCTACCTGTGTTTATTTAAAATTAAATATGACTGTATTTAGTACCAAACGCAGCTAATATCCAGCTTACTTGGGCTATGTTGTATTATTACTTATAGTCAAATTTAAGTAGATGTAGCATTTTTTTTTCACCATTATGTGGGCTTAAGCACGGTGTTTTCATTTATGTATTTTTTGCAATTTTATGTCAAATTTTAAGAATAAACATTAAGATATTTCTCATGTGCCCATATATGAAATTTAAAATTTTTTAAAAATAAATAAATATAGGATAATGGTTACTGCTTAGTGCGCCAGGAGTGCTGGATCATTACCAATTAAATATTTGCAGCCAAAAATCAATTATATATACATGTAAATGCAACCGAAATTATATAACAAAGGTGATTTTGTCAGCTTTCGTTTAGCCCATCTTAAAAAACTCATTTACAATACTTTTTTTATTTTTATTTTTTTTTCTTTATACACTTGTTTATATAAGTATATTTAATATATAAATCAAATTTTACTATTTTTGAATATACGTATATAATTTTCGAAATTTGTAAACATCTATATATATTTTAAATATATATATATATGTAGGTGTTTAAAAATCTCAGAAAATATATATAAACATTTTTAAAGTAATAAAACTTAGTTTATATGTTAAATATATTTAGATAAATAAATGCATAAAAATATTATAAATAAAATTTTTAACATAAATTAAGCAAGCCATTTAATTATTCCAAACTACCGTATCCTTCCTCGTTATATCACGTGGCCCAAAAAACCAGTCTGAATACATCTGTTGGAGTGACGTGGCAGCCCTCCTTTAGTAGACGATAGGGTGTACGGCTATTTTGTACAGCAATTGAGCTGTATTTGTCGACACCTTTTTGGTTGGAGGTAAAAAAATAAAATAAAATAAAATAAAATAAAATAAAATCTGTCCGCCAGACATGTTGCCAACCAGAGCCTTTTGGAAACAAATCAGTGGTTAAAGTAGGAGGGGGAAAAAAAATGTGGCACTGTACGATACCATTGTTTGAATGTGAATTCACAGCAAACATGCTTTTTTTTTTTTTTTTATTGCAATCACTGTTCCTCTTTGAACAGATTCCCTAATTTACTGACCAACTTCTTTTCTCCTGTATTTTTAAATAAAGAAAAACTTTTTGGAAACAAATCAGTTGTAACAAAAATGTAAAAATTTGTAACAAGTGTTTGGTTAGTGGAAAATATATTTTTGGTTAAAATTCACTTAAGGCATATTTGGAAAGTGACAAAATTTTTAAATGAAAAATTTATGGTGTAAAAGTTATTAAATAAGATAAAATGATATGATATGATATGATATGATAGGGATAATAATGAGAAATAAAGATAATAAAGTTAAAGTAGATAGGTTAGTTATATGGATAATTGTTTAGAAATGATTGAAATGTATGATAGTTTATATACGAAGATGTGAAAAAATAATTAAAAAGTTAAGTAATTGTGAAGAATGATAAGTTTTAAATTGAAAAGTTTTAGGTGTGTGTCCCGTAAGTAAAAAAAATTTTGATATAAAGTTTTTAGTGTAAAAGTTTTTGAATGAGAAAAAATGATGTGATATGATAGAGGTAATGATGAAGAATAAAAAGAATAAAGTTAAAATAGATGAGTTAGTTATATGGGTAGTTTCGTAGAAATGATTCGAAAAATAAAGTAGTTGTATAGAAAGATATGAAGAAATAATTAAAAATAAAGTTGTTATGAAAGGTGAAAAGTTTTAATCGAAAAGTTTTATAGGTTGCCGAACATGCACAAAATTTTTTTTATTTAAAAATAAACACATCCTTAAATTAACTTTTTATACAATTCAGTGTTCCTCTTTGAACATGTACTTAACTGATTTAACTCTCTTTATTTTGTACCAAAGTGCATAGCACAGCTGGAGTACAATCCTAGCCTTAATGCCAGCAGCCCGGAATTTGACTTCAACAGGAGTATTTTTTATCTCCCATTTGCTAGGAAGTGGTGTCTTCTGTAGAATGGTATAGGAATAGGTATTCCGGTTAGAATAGTGAAAAAAGCTTTCATTTTAACTTCTTTTCATTTCCCCCTATGTTTTAAAAATAAAAGCTCATTTATGTTATTATTTATTTATTTTACGACTGATATATGTCAAATTAGCCATTTCTTATCTTGAGGACATTATATTCTGCCAATTTTCAAAGGAGGGCTGATAGATCGAGGTATATGGCTGCCACTATGGGTGTACGGCCCCGCTAACCCAACACGATTATTCGTGGATTAGGGTGGGTGACATTCAAGGACCCCGATTGCATGCGCCCGGGCGTTGCATGCTCCCGGGCGCAAACACCTATTTTTAAAATTTTTTTTTATAATATTGTTAATCTATATCTATTTAATATGTGTATAAATTTTTACCATTTTTGGAGTATTTTAGATATTTATTTTTTATTTTTGAAAATCAGTAAAATTACCTAAAATGTCACTGATTTTCAAAAATAAAAAATAAATATCTAAGATACTCTAAAAATAGTAAAAATTTATACACATATTAAATACACTTATATTAATAGTTTTATAAAAAAAATTTGAAAAAAAATAAAAAATATGGGAGCATGCAGCGCTGCATGCTCCCGGGCGCATGGAATCGGGATCGGACATTCAACCAGGCAATCCAACTTTCCGGCTTGTATGAGGAAATGATTTTAGCTGTAGGTTGAATAAAAATAAGATAACTAATATTTTGGTAAGTTAAAAAAAAGTCAACTATTAAAAGGAAGATATTGTTTATTAGGTTAGTAATTAAGATTTATTTTATTTAATTTGCTTCTCAGTCTGACACAAGTTTATTTGGAAGATTGCCCATAAATGAATAAAAGTGGATGGATGAGTTTGCCTCACCTAGCATTGGGATTTAAATTCCATCCCAACATCATTATGAAGTGGAATATTCAATGAAACAGGATACAAAAAATGTGATACATGGGCAGGGAACGGAAAAAGTTGATTGGATTGATGCCTAGGATTTTTTTTTTTTCAAAAAAAGAACAAAAGTTGTAAAAATTATAGTTTTGAGATTGGGACATATGAGCTGGCTACATGCCAAAATGTGTTTGTGGTGAGTGCGTATAAATAAAAGCTGGTGGGCGTTGGTCTCCCGTTAGGCACGTCTCATCGTTAAAAAGCTAGGAGATAGAGAACATGGATGTCTCTCACTTAAAAGGGTCTAGACTTGAGAGCCAACTCATCAGTGTGCCTTTGAAGATTGTGGGGGGGGGGGGGGGGGGGGGGGGTGGGTTGGGGGGGCTTATTTGCACCTTCTTGTAAATTAATTTGCATTTGGGCACCCTTAAATATAAAAAGATTATAATTAAGCAATGTCCGTGTTAATCGTATATACGGACCACCGAAAGTGTTTTTTGGCTTTTGAATTTTCTAACTTTTAAATGGGATGTTTCTATGAAACCCCTTCCATTTTTAACATTTAGATGGTTGATAAAAAATCCACTAATCTATTGTGTTTAATATCACTTATATTATTATGGAAACATTTTCATTTGTCTAATATCTTATACATGAGCCTCATCTACAAACATGTAAAATCAACATAATAAAATAATTTAATGCTAAATGTCAATTTTTAAGTAATATTTTCAACATCTAAAATATCATTACTACATGCATAAGTGATTCTATATAGTATTATTATATTCTAATATATATGTCAATGGATCTAAGCTTTTTTCCTAATTAACGCATGAATGTACCTATTTTTGAGCAAATTGTGACTTATGCATATTTTGGATTTGAATGAAACTTTGTCTCATAATAAATACATAATTTTAAATACGATGAAGGGATTGGATTTTCTATCAAGCATCAAAATTTTAAAATTTGAGAAATTATATGGAACCACTTCTTCCCGAAAATATTTTTGTTAGAGTCTCATAATTAAAAAAACGCTTGGTTCAATTTCCTTTCCACTCATCGCGTTGCAAATAGATATTTATTTAAAAGAAATATAATTGTAAATAAGTAGATTTGTAAATATTTTAATTTTTTAATCTTCTATCTTGTTTATTTACATAAATTCGTGAAAAATCTAATTAGATTTTATCATATTTCAAATTTATCAATTTTTAACTTTCATATTTTTGTTATTGTATTTAATTATCTGATTATATTTTAATGGATTTCAATCCTATATTTATGAAACAAGTTCCATGAATTTGAACTCATGGAAACTCTTTATTTGAGGGCCATCTTAATAATTATATATAAAATTCACTTCACTAACTGCACCTAAAATTATTTGTTAACAAGGAAACCATGTTTTATACAAATCCAACCACCGGATGGCCCTAGTCGGATCAGTTCAAAATGTAACCAAACTATTTAATTTATACATCAATTTCGAAATTGTAAATTTAACATTTAAAGCCTAAGTTGTCTAAAATATCTTATATATAGATGAATAATACTATAAATTATTATAATAGTTTTTATTACATGGGGAGGATTTGATCCCTTGACCGGGCAACATATAGCAGCAATATGTTTCCACTAGTGCAAGCCCTGGATAATTACATATTTCGAATCAAGTACGCCCTATTAAGACTCCAAATTGATATGAGTTTTGGTACCTCTAAAAGATAATTTTAAACAATGTGATAGGTTCTAGTTTGAAAGTTTTATGTACTCAAATTTACAAAATTATTTCATAATTCGAATTCATAAAATGGGTTCCATAGCATCAAAACTCTATTTTAATTGTCTTTTTAGACAAAATTTTATGTACTTAATAAACCTATACTTATGAGGACTGATGATTTGATCTTTCTTCATTATTTCAGCATTTTAAAAATCTTTTTATCTTCCAACTTAAATCACCTTAAATACATTTTTTCCAATTCTTGCTCAAACTTAATGATGTACCTATAGGAAATAATGCTCCTAAAAATGAAAAACAAAGCTCCTTCAATTGGGATTGAACTTAGGACACCTCACATAAAGGCCAGAACTTTATCAACTTGGCTATGTCTTTGTTGGCATTATTTTAGTATATTATCTTCAAACATAGCTAATTAGCAATTTAAGGCATTTGTTTCAAATGTAGTAAAAATTCTCTATTTACTAAACTTAAACTATTTATAATTGAACAATCAAATAAGCGCAATTATGACTTTTATTTAAAATTTTTTAGGCAAAGTAACCCTCATGAGAGGAACTCTCAATGCGACATTATGATTTACATTTAAAAGGCTTTAGCAATTATTTTCATAAGTTTTCACTGAAAGTACGTTGCAAAATATTTATTTTCTTTTCATATTGGATTCTAATTAAGCATAGTTAAGAATCTATTTTAAAATATGGGTGTCAGGCAATATAAGGGATCAAATTTCTGATTAACTATAAGAGAAAATTGCAAGTGTTTGTATGCCAAACTTTGGATAGTAACCAAAGTTGTAATGTTGAATTCTAATTAAGCATAGTTAAGAACCTAAAAAAAAGGGAATCAGGCTATTACGGGCCAAATTTCTGATTAACTATTGGAGGAAATTGCAAGCATTTTGTACGTCGAGTTTGGGATAATAATTTAAAGAGCTATTTTCAAATATACCTACTACATTCAACTTTAGTCTCAAATATACCAAAATATATTAGCGGTGTTTTCAAATCTCAAATACACCCACTACAGTATATTGAATCCCAAAGATGTTTCTTTCCATCATAAATCATTATTTAAGTTAACAGTGGTCCAATTAAGTATTAGTTAAATTTTCGTAGATGCTCTAATACATGCGGTATAAAATAATGAAAGATGAAAAAATAGAAAGAGAACAAAATTAGATCCTGTGCAATTGGGGTAATGGTGAATTATAATGTTTAATTCTTTCAATCTAGTCTTAAATTTGATATCCGCATTGGTAATTTAATATGTTAGTTAGTGATACTTAGTCATGTTTGTGAGTATATTTAAAATTTTGTAAACATTATGGGTAAATTGAAGATTATGGTCAATTTAGTAGGTATATTCAGGAAAGGCCCACTAAATGAAGATTATCCAGGAGAAGATATTAATTGGACAGATTTCATGCTACTTGTGCACAGTATACCTATATTATGGGCCAGATCCATGTACTGAAAACGATAAGCTAAGGCATACTTTAAATTGGTTCTTATGGGATATATAGCTCACTACTTAATTTATATGCATGAAGTAAAATCTTGCTTGACCATAAGTGATCATGTAACGGTGATAATCCCAAATTAGCCCACATGAGTGGTGCATCCAGCACTCCAAGTCGACGATAATACAAATAGAAGTCGAATTAGAGGTTATACTATTATTATATGCAGCGACTACAGCTTGCTACAAACAGTGTTGAAGTGGACTACATATATTTTCTGCCTTTACTTTTATTTACACCAAACTTCACATTTGGATTTAAAAACATGTGCTTATATCTTTTATATCATTAATTGTCTTTAATTTTGTTAGTAAATATGATTTGGATTCATGTTGATTCTAGCGGAACGTACAAAGAATAAAATAGGATTAAAAAAACAACAGCAAGATCAAACACAAGAAACACTAGGATTTATGTGGAAAATTCTTCAAACAAAGAAGAAAAAAACCATGAAAGAGATACTAATCCACTATGATAAAACAGGTTACAAAGATACACATAAAATACCTTATACGTATTCTTTAGATGCCTCCTATACACCCCTAACAAGAACACTCTAATAACCTCCTCTCTCATGTCTTAACAGTAAAGTTCTATAAATCCCTAATTGATATGCCTATAAATAGAATTCCTATAGGCACTTAGGTAAAACTAATACATAATCTCAAACTTCCACAACAAAAATACGTAGAATGCAAGACACATCTCACAAATTTGCTTATTAGAAAATTATCTATTTTAGTTGTAAGTACATATGTTCCAATTAAAATTCTGTCCTCTACACTGCATTTGTGAGGGTACCTTGGTGCTCTTTGTTCTACGCCTTACGTTACAATTGCATATATAGTCAAAGGGCTAATATACGGATTCTAGGTACCCTTTTAAATCATGTTATTATCGATGTGGAGAACCACTTGCGTATTCAATCCAAGAAGGGACTAAATGGCCTAGCTAGCTAGTATGAAATTAAAGTGAGTAGAATTGCTGAGTGGTGTGAGTGTTCTACAGATGACATAATCGATCGATCGGTTGGTTAGCACTCACATGCACTCATGTAGGAAGGATGCATGGGGTTATAGATAGATATAGATAGCCTAGATGACTTGAGCAATTGTGGCAGTCTGTACGGAGGATGATTGACAAGCACTTTCAACATATATGTGAAGACATGTAGGAATCTAGCAAGATATATATATATATAGGTCTTGATGACCACTGGGAATAAAATGATGCCCATTTTTTCTCCCCCAACCAAACCAAGTTTCTTTGAAAATAGGTTGGGAATGATGCAGACATCATAATATGCAGGGTAGAAATGATAAATAGTAATGATTTTAATTCCATTTTTCATGTATACATTATTTTATCCAACATTGATCTCTCCATTCATTTGACTCAAAATTGAAACTATGCTTATGGAGAACCAAGCTCCTTACCACTCAAATTAACAGGGTTACAAGTTATAAATTAAACATCTAAAATTTGTAAAGTGTTCATTCCACTTTAGATAGTTCTTGTATATAAACTGGTAATATTCTAATACTATATTCAACGGATTCAAGTGAAGTTTAAATTTTATATATTTTTAGAGGTGGTGCTCAGCAAAGACTTTCTTGAAATGATTGTTGATGACTTGGCCAAATAAATGATATTGAATATAATAGATGAAGTAAATTTTTTATAAATTTAATGATTCACTTTGTTACATTATTCATGTGCCAAGAGAAAATTCCCTTTTAACAATACAACTATCCATACATATGCATCCTTAGGTCCTTACTGCACTATGCTTAGTAAACAGTTTTCAACATTAGAAAATAATTATTTTTCGACTTTGTGTAGGCCTAGATGTGTTTGTACCTACCACAGAGTGGTAGTTCAGTAGTAACCCCTCATACTGTCACAACGTTGGTGTGGGTTCAAAACATAGCAGGAGCATTTTTTACATGCAGTAGTCGTTGCATCGTGCGGTGTTGTGGCATAGTGTGACGATGTTATTTCTCCCCTATTTATGGAAGCATCTACCACTATCCACCATTTGAAATGCTTAAGATATTTGTAAGATTTTTTGTTAGGAAAAAATTATAAAAATGTCTCAGAGCTTGCTTGTAATATCAATTATGATGATTGTAATATATGAGTACCCATAAAAAAAAGGTGCCTATACCTTCCTATAAAAAATGTATTTGTATCTTGAAAAGCTGCAACTTCTTAAGGATCTAATAGACACCTTTGGCGTTGCAAATACATGAATGAGATAAAAAGCTGCTATTTGAGCAAAGATTCCCTTATTAACCCATTTAGGAGTCCTCCATAGAATAAACTCAAAAAATAAAAAAAGTAGTCCTCCCGAGAAGCGATTTGATGAAATATCATTAATTTCAGTGTTTAGTAATGATGAATAGAAAATGTGTTTCATTTATTATATTTAACATCATTTGTTGAGTATAAGTCAAAGTTTCATTTAAATCAGCTATGTGGATGACCATATTTACTTAAAAATATATTTTTATGTGTAAATTGAGAAATATACTTATATCCATTGATATAAATATTAAAATGTAATAATATATTATAAAGTCATTTATACACATAGAAATGATATTTGAATAATTTACTTATCAAAAATACAATTGTAAAATTAGTAAAGCATCAAAATATTTGATTACATTCATTTTATATGCTTCATAGACGAGGTCATGAATAATAATGCTAAACAACTGATGCCGTTTTCCCGGCTAAATAAACAATGCTAAACACTATGGCAATCAATCATCAAGGTGCGCGAAATGTGCTTCATATATGGAAGCGAGATTCTTATAATCCAAAACTGATCATTTTGGTTTTTCTTACCAATATTTTTATTTAAATCTTTTTCTTATTTTACTCTAAAAATTTACATTTACTGTGTTTTATTCACATTATTACTGATATCAATCATAGTTTATAACGCATTTAATTCTCATGCACACTCAATAACTGGTATTTAATTAAATATTGAACCAGATGTCAATGAATAGCCTATATTACTCGAAAATATACACGACTCATGTAAAATATAAAAATATCTAAATTTATTTACAGATAAATTGAAGTATAATTATTAGTGTGTTCCATAAGAAAAAGTTTCAATAAATTTATATTTACTCTTCGATAATGTTAACCCACACGAGTCTTCCATCAAAAGGTTTGTTTTGTTGACCAAATAGATGGTAATATTTTTTGTAAGGAAAATTGATTGATTTTAGAACATTTATGGGATGAAATTAAAAGGTGGAAATGGGGATTTCTATATCTAGTGGCGTCATTTGGTATCCATTTAAGGGATACTCACAAACATATGTAGAGTGTAGGCTTATCTCGATCCACCGAAGATGAAGGGGATGGATGGCCAGGGCATGGCTAGTGGAATATTATGCCTTTTCATCCCCCTTCCATGCACATGCTAGCTACCTGCATCCATGCTATATACTAGTCAGGAAAAAGAAGATGGCCTGGCCTGCAAAGACAATTTAGATGCCATTATTCATGCTTGTGTTGCAGCATTGAGACGCACGCGTAAGACCTAGCCTCCTTTTCCATTGGATTCTTCTACCTCTGCTTGTTGTGTATGCTGCAAATGAAGTTGGAGATTTTGAATCCCCTGCAACACCTGGTCGGCCATTCCACGCCCAAAACATCTGTAAACTAGCTAGCATGCATGGTATTATTATTATTTTGTACATGGTGTGTTAATTTGTATGAAAAAGTCCGAGAGGAGAAAAAAGACTAGCAAAGGATATGAGAGTCTGTCCTTCTATTCATTCATAATTATATGTATTTCTGTATGGAGTTCTAATCCTGTTAGCAAGGGAGAGTTTATATATTTTTATGAGAATATGGACATAAATGTTTTAAATTCACCACAAGGAAAAACGACATATTTAATAATAAAATTTGTTGCTTGGCTACATAGAGTTGATGGTATATACTTAAGGGCGACCCAATCATGTACGACTAATCCGAAATAGGGACATTTCTAGCAGGCCATAAAACTTTTTTTTTAATGAAACCATCAAATTAGATGTATAGGAAACCTAAAATTAAGTTTTACAGTTTTTGAAGACATGTACATATATTTTTAATTTTAAATATAGAAGTATTGTAGTCATTTTCAACCTATGCCAATATGTTTAAACTTTAAAAAAATTATAAATACACACTTCAAAAATTATAAAACTGAATTTATAGAATATATACACTTAGGATCATAGTTTTATAAAAATAAAAAATAAAAACTTACTAGTTCAGATCGATCGGAAATAACTATCCGCCATACTTAAATGCAATAAATGAGAACATGTGTAACTAAAATTACATTAAGAATTAGCTACATATAGTATTACATGCAATAGACACCTTTTCGTCGTATGCAAAAATTATATGCAACAAATATTTGCTAACTTAATGTTAAATGCAATTTTCCTCAAGAAAATATTATATGCAATAACTTTTTGTTGCATGAAGTATTTCTTGGTGTAGTGATTCATACATCGAATTTTTAAGTTTTGGGTGTTATTTTAGAATTCAGAAAAATATATATTGAAAAATTATAAAATTTATTATTTAAATTAAATAGACTTAGCTTATGTTTCATGGAAAAGAACTTAGGAAACATCTATGTGCCTGGGCTAACATGATAGGAAACATGTATGTGAGTGAAACCACTTACAAAAAAAAGGGGAAGTGACCTGCCATGAACGGGCTTGTGCGCCCCACGCTAAATAAAGAATCGGTCCTAGGGATATATTTGGCTGTCCTCATTGTGAGAGTTGGGTCATGCTCCTAGAGGATAGAATGGTGCATATGTTGAAACAGCATTTTAAATTCGCTGAATGATGATTTCAGAACAGTTTGAAATCTCGTGATTTCATACGGGTACAAAAACATGGTTTTCAATTTTTTTATAAACATGTTAATCTAGCTATATTTAATTTATAAATCAAGTTTTACCATTTTCAGATATATGAATATATTTATTTTGAATTTTTAAACACCTTTGTATTTAAAAATCTAAAATAAATATGTACACATATCTAAAAATAATAAAACTCGATTTATAGATTAAATATAACTAGATTAACATGTTTATAAAAATTTTCAAAAAACAAAAAATATGTTTTTTGACCAGTCTGAAATCTAGTCTAAGAAGATCACAACTCTTTAAATTCAGGCTATACATGCAAATCTAAGTAATTTTTTTCAGCATTTCGGAAAAATAGAAGCAAATATCCGAATTTTAAAAAAATGAGGAATTTTAAAATTAAATATGATTGTTAAAATTAAATATGAGAAGCAAGTTAAGAGCATTCTTTCTTCAAAAGTAAACAGTTCCCATAAATTAAATAAAAATTTCCGATGAAAATAACGATTAAGATATTGACAACATACATGGATAAGGGCAAATCAGAAAGTTGGCTAAATGCCATGTGAACCAAACGAAATTGAAAAAAAACGAGAGCCTGTTTGACTATTTAACCAAAGGTCCTAGATAAGCAGAAATTTTTTTTTTTAAAAAAATTGAGATAAGCAGCAGTTTTGAGTTCATTCTTAGAAACCTTTGAATAATGGCCATATTTCCCAAAACATGTCAGCTTTCTCTTTTATCATTCTTATCTCTATTTCCCTTCTCCGTGGTGCTACGTATGTCTATCACAACAAACTCACCTTTTAAAAATATTTTATTTTATTTCAATCACAAATTTAAGAATAATAATGATAAATAAAAGGGTTAATTTCAAATATACTCACTACATTTGCCCTTAATTATAAATATAACCACGAAGTTTGAAAACTTTCATATATACCCACTAAGTATGAGTGAAATTTCAAATACACTCATTCCAGGCATAATTAAAAATCGTCGTTATCCATCACATGAAATGTCCAAAAATGCTCCTTATCATTTAATAATAATAATAACCATTCAACTGTGATAGAAGTTGAACAATATAATGAAAACATATCTAATGTGAGAAAAAAACTACGGTCTGGATATTACACAAATCATAATAAATATTAGATTAATAAGAGATATTTTAAGATTTTAAAATTATTAAACATTTATAATTGTCATAATGGGTATATTTAAAATTTTAGTAATACTTAGCGGGTATATGTAAAAGTTTTCAAACTTAGTGAGTATATTTGTAATTAAAGAGAAATATAATAGATATATTTTAAATTAACTCAAAATAAAAATCTGGGTCATTTTCCACATATGAAATCCACATGGGGTGCGGTGAATGGATGGACGGATGATGTCAAACGAAAAATCATGTCTCTGCTGCCAGACAGACAAGACAGACACCACATGTAGTATTGAGTTTCACATACGCTCTTTCCGTGCAGGGAGAGGTTGCTGTTGCTGCTCTTCCGAGTCTGGTCCCTATTAGGCTCTTACAGTCTTACTAGCCAGTAGTGTAGAGAGGCGTGTAGAGAGGAGAGTCAGCTCTCAGCCTCTGACATTCAAATTTCTCTCTCGTCGTCTGTCTTTCTCGTGACATGTGCAGTGGTGCAATTGGATAGGATATGCATCTGTCAATTAATTGAATATCGTAAAACGGATTAGGTAGATTTTTATTTTATACTCATATGATAAAGTAGGCTATAAGTAAAAAATTATTCAATTTAATTATAATTGGATAAGTTCCAATATCGGGTAGTCAGTAATAACTCAAATAACTAATATATGACTTTCAAAAAAAAAAAACTAATATATGTTTAATTATATATTTTACGAAATACTTTAGGAAAGTATAAATATATTCTTTAAATATATAGAAACTTGGTAAATTTATCTACTATTGTCTTGATTATAGAATTTTAAGTAAGAGTTAAAATAAATTATAGTTTTAAATATAATATAAAGAATATTTTTAAAAACTAATTTGGAATCAAAATTAAAATCGACCCAACTTTAAAATATAGGCTAGGGTAGGCTTAGAACTAACCCAATCTAAAATAGTACAGTGTATGAGTTTTTGAGAATACCGTAAAAATAAGATCAACTTCAAACCGGACCTATCTGACTTACATTACACACCTACATAGAAATGTGATCTTAAATTCTATTAGGGCCACTACATTTAGTAGATGCATGAAGTCAAAAACTTGAAATTGCTATGTTTTGAAGCACTTGATAGGCTTCAATGGTTAAATTTTTAATAGGATTATTTGCATTCATGATAATATGAAATTCAATAATTTTCATGCATCTAACTTTTAAAAACTCTGCATTTTTGAAAACTTTGTTAAATTACACCTAATGGCTATTAGATATCTACGATGGAGTCGACTCATTAGAGGATGTTTGAGTTCATAATGGGATTGACTTCTTATTTAATAACTATTAGGTGAAATCTAATGGAACTGGTGTGAAATCAAAAGAAAAAAAGAATTAACAAGAATGCAAATAATTTAATTTTTAGATTCACATGGATACAAATCCAAGAAGAAACTACTTGTTAATGTTTACTTGCAGTGATATTACTATGTAGGTACACTTCGCTGTATAAACCTTGATTAGTAGAGAACTTCTTTTCGTTTGTGCAAAATTTACAAGATCAATAAACTAGGAGCGTAAATAGAATTAGTTTCAATCCGAACCTAACTAATCCAACTCAATTTATAATTGAGTTTGACATTTTGAAGAAATAGACTACAAACTTGCTTTAAACTATTCTAAATTCAAAAGGAAGTTGGTGTGGGTTTAAGGCTTAATTGACCTGGTTCGATTTAGTATGTTGATATAAAATATAATAAATTATTAAAAGATAATTATATATGACTATTACTATAACATTAGCACATAGAATCATATGATACATAAAATATTACTTAGACATCATAAATTTAAAATAAGATTGCTTAGCAATTGTATTGCTATATAACTCATAATTTAGAAAGTATTCTTGTAAAAAAGATTAGTATTTATCGTTAGTATAAATTTTATAGTAGGAGTGTGGTCTTCTACTATTTGAGGTAAAAATCTATTGACCAAGATAAAAAAAACTTACTTTCAACTAAGTTCTATATATAACAATAAAAAAGATTAATTTATTTATGTAAAAAAAAAACTTCAGACATTGTATATTTATTAACATAAAATTATGTATACTAAAAATGAAAAAGGGGAATAACATAATTTTAAGATTAATTTAATTAAGTAAAAATATTTAAGATATTATATATTTATTAATATAAAATTATGTATACTAAAATGAAGATTGAGCATAACATAATAATTTAAAACTAAATCATCTCATTTTCTTCCCTTACAATGTTGATTAACTCAATTTACATAGCTCGACGAGAACTAGTTTTTATAGGTTTAATTTAGGATTAAATTAAAATTTGTAAAATTTAAAGTTGTACGGAAGGGTTGAGGTCTCCTCAACCCAAGTCCATCAGAATCTATATTATAAAATTATAATTTTCAAGTATATTATAAAGACTATTTTAAAGAATTCATTTGAAATTGAAATCGGAACCGATGAAACTTTAAAAATAAGAAAGAATAAGCTTATAACTGATTCGATTTAGAATAGAGGAGAAGAGAAATTTAAAAAAAAAAAAAAAAAAAAAAAGAAAAGAAAGAAAAATAGCATCGACCCCGAGTCAAGCCCGAAAAAGCTTGAGAGTGGGAGAGAGAGCACGCGCGCGAACTCATGCAATGACACGCACGTCTATGAGTGATTTGTGGGGGGAAAAAGGGCTCGCGTCAAGGACAGAGGGAGGAACGGATTCGGTGGGAAATGGGAACCAGTTACCACACGAGAAGATGCCGATCCCTTCACCTCATCTTGGTAGATAAAATGCTTGTACAATCCCTTTCCCACGCCAGACAAATAATCACCGGCCACGCCAACCGACATCGCTCAGTTGGTCACAGCACCCACCGTAAGGACTTTGAAGGAGCCGCTGCGGTGGCTTCGAATCGTACGCATCGATTTCCGCCCCATTTTTAGGTGGAAGCTTGTAGGATGCGGGAGCTTGTTATCTCCCTATCTTGCATGTAAACGTGCTTAATTTGTAATATCTAATGTCATGTCATTTCATATGTACAAATAAATAAATAAATAATCACCGGCCACGTTTCCATTCCATAGACACATCCATCGCCCCTTTGTAACCCTTGGACACACCATTCGCATTGTATCCATCTTTATTTCCATGTATCGGCAATGATTCAAAGATAATGATCTTGTACACACGGTTGTTAATCTCGTGCATTTTATATATTTTAGTTTTTATTTTTATGTAGACTCACGTGTATTAAGTTTATGTATTAAATATCATTTTTGGATTCTTATATATTATTCGAAATTTTAGAAATCAAGAATTTTACAAAATTTTCTATTTCTGAAATTTTGTAAAAAATATACAGGGTGTGTTTGTCAATTGATAGAAAATGTCAGTTAAAACTTTATAATCTAAAATTTTTTATTCTCCATAATTATTATATTTTTTAATTATTTTTTCACATTTTCTTATACAACTACCCTACTTTTCAATCATTTCTACACAACTATCCACACAACTAACCTATCTATTTTAACTTTATCATATTTACTACTCATCATTATCCCTATCATATCACATAATTTGACCATTTTTACCTTCTAAAATTTTTCATCAAAAGTTTTATTCATTACCAAATACACTCACAATAAGTCAAAATTGGTAAAATTTTGAAACATGAACTAGATATACGTTGGGCCCAAATAAAAATAAAAACTAAAACTATACAAAATACACCAGAATTGGATGTGCAAGATCATTATTCGTGATTCAATGTGTGTGTGTATATATATATATGCCGTGTGTCCAGCTTGAAAACCTATTTTTTTTATTTCTTTCATGGGTAAGTAAATCTAGGTGTATTAAATCTATAAACCAAGTTTTACTATTTTTGGATGTTTTTAAGTATTTTTTTTATTTTTAAACACAGTGGCATTTTCGTAATTTTTGGAGATCAGAAAATTACGAAAATGCCACTGTGTTTAAAAATAAAAAAAAATACTTAAAAACATCCAAAAATTGTGAAACTTGATTTATAGATTTAATACACCTAGATTTACTTACCTATAAAAAAAAAAAGTTTTCAGGCCTCTATATATGTGTGTGTGTGCACTGAGCCTCAATATATCTGTGTGTTTAACATTTTTCATTTTTTGGGGGCCCACATGTAACTCTACTCGTACCAAATTTTATCATTTTAAAATTTTATATATTTTTAATAATTTCAAAATAAATAGTTTTCACCCTGTAATGTATATATTTTAAATCAATTGGTTTATATGCATTCAATAGTTTTAAATTAGTACCATGATTAGATGCAATGCATTTGTGTTGGCCCAACATGCGAAGCATATGTAAATTTATTTTTTATTTTTAAAATTTTTCTATCAACATGTTTTCACATACCAAGTTTTACTATTTTACAGTCTTTTTATATATTTATTTTTTAAACCATCAATTTTTGGGGCATTTATGTCATTTTTAGTCCTTAAAAACCTGATTTTAAAAATAAAAATATAAATATAAAAGTACTATAAAATGATAAAACTTAGTATATGGGTTAAATATACCTAGAAAACATGTTTATGAAAAAAACTTTAAATAATAAAAAATGAATGTACATATGCTTCGCATGTTGGGCCAACACAAATGCTTTGCACATAATCGGAGTCCTTTAAATTAAAGATTCATAAAAGGGCGAAGAATATCGATTCATGAAATTATAAAATATACAACAAAAATTCAAATATAGTAAAATTTGGCATATAGAGTAAATACACGCCAGGCCACATAAAAATAAAATGAAAAATTGGAAAAGGAAAACTTAGACCACCTATATGTATTGAGGCTTGGTAACCTAAACAATATTATCAATCTTTTTTTTCCTATCGTAAAGAGGTATGTTAGCTACTTTTACTCATCTTTTGTGAATAAAATAATATTTATTTAAATTACTTTAACCATTACAGCAATTTCCACTTCGTTTTATCTTTATTTCCATTACGTAGACCATGGCGAACTTCGGAACTTACTAACGCACTCAGTAGCGTCTACCAAATGCTATTTAAGTGTTGGTGTTTTTACGCTTATCTAATATACACCGTTTATCCTAAAGGATCTTTTTTTTTTTTTTTTTTTTGGGTGTAGGGAATCAAAAATTTGGATTGAGTGATTTATGCAAATGGTGGTTTTTTCTATTTCTAGGATGTATTTTACATCTAAACCAGATTTAATATTAAATTAATATGCATATACATGATGTCAAATATCAGTTTAATTGGAAACTTGCATGTCATAAATATTTAACATCTTTTAAGGCGAATATGAAACTATTAAATTTTAAAAATAAACATATAATCTGTAAAAATTTCCAAAATATATAATTTTTAGCATATAACTAAATAAAATTCGATGAAGATTTTGAAGGTTTGTATATTAAAAAATCATATGCGAAGTGTAGAAAAGCAATCATTTGTATACACCGCTGCATGCAGACGTTTGTAAGAAGTTACTTCCCATTCTAATAATTAAACTTTCAATTCTCATACAAGAAATTTTTTTTTGTTGGTGTCATTTTTTTTTTTTTAACTCTGTTGGTTCAGAGAGGAGGGAGTTCAACCATCTTTTACAGACACATTGGCATGGTGCTCGGAGTTTACCAGCCAGTTTAGGAGCGCTAACTCGCTTGTTCATTCGGGCCTTTTGGACAGACCATTGGTACCTCGCTGGTCCAAACCGCCGATGGGTTTTGTCAAGATAAATATTGATGCTCGCAGTCGTGGGGAATTAGAGTTTTTCGAATGTGCCGCTGTTATTAGAAACTCCCAGGGCGCATTTGTTGCAGCAAGGGGGTGGAAACAGGTGGGTGTCATGGAGGCGCCATTCATGGAGGCTACGGTTTTTTTGCTGGGGCTAAAATGGGCAATTCAGATCAATACCAGACGGGCACAGATTGAAACGGACTCACTCATATTACATAACTATTTGTCTAGCAGTGAACCCATCTCATCCCATGTGAGCTTTCTTATTGATGAAATCAGGAACATTCTCAATACCATTGCTTCTTTTTCTGTCAATCATGTTCTTCAGCAGGGAAATACTGTTGTGCATTCTTTAGCCGAATTAGTTGTTGTTTCTCCGCTTAACCACCAGTGTTGGTGGGGCAGTCCCCCACGGGTCATTCGTGGGAAAATTTGTACAGACAATTTTTTGGAAATGACAAGGTTGAATCACTCTAGTCCTAATCCCTTAAATCTTGTAGGGGAAGAGGGATAGAGTGGTTCTTTTCCATAAAAAAAAATATATATATATGGAATCCATCAAGAACAACTTATCCGAACAAACCATTACATCCTAATTCACTCCTCTTTTTCAGCTGAATTCATTTCATACATGAGTCTGCACCTGACTAGTCAAACGGGCACCTGCTACTTGTGAATGATATAATCCCTGAGATGAAACAAACAAATTACTGGAGACAGTTCCTAATGCCAACTTTTGTTATGCACTTAAATTTGGGCGTGCACGCATATATCATGGACCAGCAATTTCATCCTTGGGTAATGGCATTCATTATGATTAACCTTGGTCAAAGATGATCAGAATTGCATGGGAAGGTCGATGGAGAGGAGAATGATTCAGCAAAGACGGGGGCTGAGAATGATTTCCAACTTTTTCTAGATTAGGTTTGGAAAGTTGCAGGACTAGAACTGTCCTAGCCCATCTGCTGTTGTTTCACCATTTCAAATCAAACATGAAAGTGACTCTTTGTGATCCATGCATGGGCAGCTGTACATTTTATCTGGGTTCTGGACTCACCAGGACAAAAAAAAAAAAAGGGAAGAATTGGAAGAAAAAGAAGAAATCCTGCTACTCTGTATTTGTTTTTGGATTGAGCAGCACTAAGTTGTAGTAGCAATACTTGCTCAATCGATTTGTGGCTCTCCTACCTAGTAATTGAAGTCCAATCCAATGAAAAACTTACATACAAGTTCCTCTCAAAGCGTTTGTTGGTAGAATAACAGCATTGGTTTATTTTATAACTAACATTATGATTTTTCTAGTAATTTCAAAAAAAAAAAAAAAAAGAGTACATCTTATCAATACAAAGATTCCAAAACCCCTTCAGTAGCTAACGATGATGGTAATGGTAATGATGAAACAACCAATCAACGAATTTTGATCTAATTATGCTACCTACAAGCTTAATAAATAGTGTGGTTGGCAGTGCATTTAAAGTCGAGTGATTAAAGAGTTGATACAGGTAGAAAGATATGCACGTCTAGCTGCCATGATAATCACAGACCAACAATCTACGGAATTGGCAGCGAGTAGAAGAGGACTTGGCACGTAAAGCACGAGTTTTATTCTTGTTTATTCGTTGAAACTCCTGCCTTGAGGTTCAGTTCTTCTCCATTTGTGTTTGCATGGATTAGGAAAACAGTAACCGATGTGAATTCATAAATCTTGTTAATCTTCACTTGCTATAAAGTTTCAGAACAGATTTAACAAAAACAACCATAATTAAGCTGTTATGCTACCGTATATCATCCATGACATCCTGGCGGAGCAACCATACTTGCTCGATCGAGTCATAATACCAAATACATTTGATCGGGGTGTAAGAGCATCTGAATCTCCATGCACTAATCTAATCCAAAAACAAAGCCACAATGTAGTCTGATGAATGGAATGGATCACGCTGTTCATGATTACCATGGCCGTTTTTTTATTATTATTGATAATTTGATGGTCCTACAACTCGAATAGGCACCCATGTCCGTAACTCTGTTAAATTCAAATACTTTCCTAAAATAACCTCTCTAAAGATGATTTAGTTGCAACAAATAACATCATATCCCACGAACAAATAACTAGCTGGTCCAAAATTGGTGGTAGCTTGTGAAATATGACAGCGATATAATCAAACACATTGGGTTAAACGACAGGCCATAACCAGGCACAGAGGCTTGGACATGAGAACAACCAGATGAACAAATTAAAATCCCATCGTAAGGACTAGCAGGCACCGCATTCAGAGGGTACTTCCGATTGGGAACTGTAAACTTCTATTTATGGCGAAAATATCACTAACACTTCTATTTTACAAAAAACTGACAATCGATAAATGAGACCTAGAAACGGAGTCTAAAAAAAAATCCTGATATTTTCTAAGGTAGAAAAAAAGAAATAAAAATGGCAAAAAAAAATTTGTAGGGCTCTACAGCTCTTGGGAATATCATATTATAGCATCTCTTTCATTGTATACAGGTCTACTTTTCTGGGTTAGGACAACACAGATGATGTTGGGTCCAAATTTTTTTTTTTTTTCTTTTTTTTTAGGGTCATAGAATCATCTAAGGGGAGAATTTACAGACTGCGAATCCGAATTAGCTGTGGCAAAACAAACCTGCAGGACACCAAAGAAATGCTTCAGTTCTACAGATGCAAATAGACACCATGAAAGACTGTCCTTCCAATCTTTCTACGATTTGTAGCCATTCAAACTACAGTTCAATCAAAAAAAGGAAAAAAAGTTTCTTTCCCTAATGTTTGCTCAGGATATTTCAAACGCAAATGCATAAAAATAGTAGGTGATTACACAGAATGCATGGTCCTAAGGTCAATAACTTTTAATAAAAGTAAAAAAGGGAAATCGGTGTTAACACAGCTGGTTCACATTACAGCAGAATAGAGGTTTCCATTATGATTGCACTTGAAAGGGTATATAAATAAAGCCAAGCAACCCAACTGGAGTCGGAAACAGTTTGGAAGTGAGGGCGGTGATTTTTCAATCGTCTTTCACATGTAAAACACGAGGAAGGCTATTATTACCATTTAGTGCAGCATGATAAACCCGCTTCTCAGGCAACCCAATATCTGACAATGTTAGATTACCCTGCACATCATCAAGAAAAAATTGACTAGAAGGGCATCCAAGAAATGGAGTGTTTTCATAAGAAGAAAATTTTATTTGAAAGATCAGTTTGACTAGCATTTTCGCAAAGCCACTGGAAGTTCCATCACATACACTGAAAAAAATTTGACAAACAAAAGATGATACCTCTGCAGCCATTAGTTTCCGCAAATTATTAGCATAAAGCTTAGGATCTTCCTTTTCTGCCTCTGAAGGCACATAGATGGGTAAGCGAGTCACCTCAATATGATTCACAAATTGACAAAGAAGCAAAAGGACATGGCGAACCTGCAAATTAAACATCACAAGTTTCAACTCGACATGGTCAGAGATTCAGATAAATGCACATAGATTCCATTCCGGAAATTATAACACTGCAGGGACCTTTAAAAATAAAAATAAAGAAGAAAAAATGAAGGAAAGAAATGAAAAGAAAGCAACAAGAGAACTTTTTTAGAAAAGATGCAGCAAGCCACAGCAACGGACACCAAACTAGTCATCATTACATATTTGATTTCCGATCCCACCTAAAGATCCCAATTTCCAGTAACAGATTACTTTGTTCACACAACGATCATTTTACAACTTGGTATTGGAAGTGCAATAATTTGAATCGGGTAGCATACAAAAGGAAACACACACTTGAGGGAAAAGAGTACGCATTCGCATTTCAAGATAACAAAGAACCACTAGACATCAGGCAATGTGCCATCGTCAAGCAAAAAATTTGTACATGAAAACAGTGTAGATGCACAATACAACAATTTCAAGTTTTCCTACAAAGGAGACAAGATATCTCACCCCAGATATAGAGTCCCAGGCTGGACTAAAACGTTTGTACGGATATCTCAGAATTACTGGAAGCACAGGGGCTTTAGCTAGAAAAGCCCCAGATTTAAATGGAAGAAGGTAATCTCCATTGGTTGTTGTACCCTCTGCAATTAAAGGAAAGTGCCAGAGCAAGATATCTTATTAAAATCCTCAGATCAAAACTGCCAAACACTAGGCTGCATGGAAACTTGAATTGAAAAGATCATGCCAGTCGGTGCACACTGAGATTTTCACAATACATGCAATTTTATGTTTTATGGACCTCTGTTCATTTGGATTCATGGATTCAATCTACTTTTGCATACCAAGTGAAGCTTGTTCAGAAAAAGTGCCATGGTCAAAAAATTATACAGAACCACCAAATTGTTCATACACCAGCAAGCATGACTGTTCCATTAGCAGCTAATTTGCATATAACTATAATAAAATAAGATAGTTCTGTTCATGAACTATGGCAATTCATCATTCTTAGTAATGTCCTTCACTGCTAAATGCACGAATACATAAATGCAAATATTTACACGCATACAATGTAAATTTAGGATACTACCTCCAGAAACTTAAGAACACCGCATTGATAAGAAGAAAATTCCACTAAGGTACATGAGTCAGCCTCCTTGATTGAAAGATAAATCACCAGGATCCACCTTTTGGTGAACCCAAGTTATGGGAAAAGTCATGATGATTATGATAGTGACTAGATTTGAATTTCTAGTTTCAGTGAAATAATTAATATCTTGAGAAACGCTGAAATACAGAATAGCATAAGTAGATAATGTTCCAAATTCATTCTGAATCATTGTCTACTAGAATAATAAATTGTGCTTACAAGAGTTTCATGCTCCAACCACCACTCTTATGTGTTGACAAAGGAGCACTAGCTTATGTCAGAGGGAAAAAGGCTGACAGATTACATGCAGCTGACATCAATTATCTGAGATGAGGTTTACATGATGATAACATCAGTGAAATATAAATTCCAAACTCCAAAGTCTGCACAAGGATAACAGAACCATGCTAAACAAAAAATTCATGAAAGAATTACTCATATTAGCACAAAAAAGGCCAATAGTTAATATGCAGCAGACCTCAATTAGCTGAGATGACATTTAGACAATTACAAATATTACCAGGGTCAAAGTGTGAAACATAGAATTATTGGAATATGTACACACAAAAGGCAAAACTACCTGGAAAAAGCATCATCAAAGGAGCATGCTCATCTTGTTGGGCTGCCTTAACTCTTTCTGTCACAACACCTGCATACGAAATACATATTTAAAGCATGAACATTGGAGCAAAAAACTTAGCAGAAATAAGTAAACTGCGACTCTGAAGGTCATGATTTCTATCATCAACAACATCACAACATCGGACAAACAGAGGTGGCCACAGGTTTTCACAATAGCATGTCCTACATGGTTGACCATATAAGATCATAAATATTTTATATAATGCTTGTGTTATACCTGATACACCTTTAAAGTCTGATGATTTTGACTCTCGTTGGACATAGACACAACCAAGGCACTTGCTGCAGAAAAAAATAGTCTCAAATAAGATCTTTCGGTGGGATTTCTCTCAGAGTAATTTGCTGAGGAGATGCAGAAGTGTCACACTTCTAATATAAAAATTCTTCTGCACATACAGGAGAAATCCAACAGACTGCGAAAAGAATTATAAAGCAAGCTATAGATGTACAACTGGTAGGTGGTGACTGAATAAACTCAGACAGATTCAATGTGGGATAAACATATATGTGCGCTGAATTAAGAAAACAAAAAAAATGCAGTACAAAAGATTCACTTTCAAACACATCATATAAAAAGCACCAGTGTAAATCAAGACATACACAAATGAACAAACAAATGCAGCTCACAAAAGTTCTGTCAACAGAGCAGCACAGCAAAGAACCCAAATTTCCCAGATCAAAGAAAAAAATAGTCGAATAAGCTGTATTAAAGGCAATTATTAGAATCTGCAATCCCTAGTAGCCTTCTCTGATGACTAGTCAGTTCCATTGAAGTTCAGCCGACTGTTCAATGTTAAACAATCCCTACAACCCAGAAAACAATTTGCCCCATTTCGGTGGGTTAGTTGGACATGAACTCAACAGAATCATCAGTTGGACAGAATTTTATCCAAAATTGATGATAAAAAAATAATATTTTTAAGTTGCATAACAGGAAAAATACTCACGCAGAGCAAATGATAAAGATTATTTATGAATAATGATGATTGATTATGAGTGTGACAGTCAGAATTAGATGATAAATACATTGGCATATAAAGGGTAAACTCCAAATGCAAGAAGATGGACGGGAAACAACACATTTTGCCCAGATGCTCCCCAATGAGTCTCTACCAACTTTGGATCAATAAAATTGTCCATTGCATATAAATTTTCCCTGTCCTAATGTCAGACTAATCTCAAAAAAGTGAATATCTAATCAATCATTTGATCCAATGTAGTTGGAAGTTGCAACCCTATTACATTTTGCCAAATTTTCGGGCCCAATCCAGTACAAGAAATAAATCCAGTTCTTAAAGAAGGAAAAAAAAGTTTTTATTTCAAACGTAATAAACATGCTTGGAGCAATTCATAAACTAAGATTGTGTTTGGAATAAAGAACAAAGAAGATACAATGCAGATGTAAATACATTTACTGAAGTTCAAGTGGCATAAGCCTCAGAAAAAGCACAGTCAATCCATAACAGACAACTACTAACCTGATGAGGCCAACAAGAGGAAGTTTACCCACTGATCTCTTTTGTAAGTGATATTTTGGTCCAAATATGATGAAAGGGGAAAATTTGTCAGAACCAATGGCGTTCAAAAAGTTTCCTGCTTAATGAATAGTGAATGAAAATGCACCAAAATTTCCAAAGTGCACAAATCACATATATACCTTTGCAACAAAGCTGGGGAAGGAAGATGACATGTGATAAAGGATATCCAAATATGATACATGGTTGGATATGATTGCTCCAGGTCTTTCAGATACTTCCGAGAGCTCTTTGCACTCGTTCTGACAAAGTAGATGTACAAAGCAAAAAAGTAATGATTACAGAATGTTATTGATGGTGGTGCTCCTAGAGCATATAAGTGTCAGGCAAGACAAGAGGAACTTCATAATCCTTTCAAGCAAGAAAGTGGAATGCCATAATGCTTGAGCTGAGAAGATGGTGGTGCTAATTCAATTGCTGGAAGGCTTAAATATAGTTTATAGAAAGCTCAATTATCCAAATTATCTAAGAAACGTAGTGCAGCAAATGCATACACAGTTAACCTAAAACATCGTCCTAAGGGATACATAACCAAACTCTCAGCAATTATGATAATGTTCACTTTTGCCGCTGTTTGTTCATAGAGACATGCAACACAAATAGTCCTCAAGCCATAACATGTCCACATATTATGTTGGGTCACCTGCGTTGGTCGTGAATGTCTAGTATTTTAAATGGTAATCAGTTAAAAAATAAGAAGGTTATATTTTTGTAAAAAAAATATATTTAAAGAAAAGAGAAAATTTTAAGACAAATTAAATTAAACAAAAATTTATTGCACTCAGATAACAAAGATTTATTTCATCCACCGGATATATCCTTTTTATTTCATAAATAGGATGCTAAAAATAAGCAAACTGAGGGGGATAAATGTCCATATGTGACATATAATAATCATAATAAAAGTATAATAGATGACAGAAAAATAAACAAAATGAGAGAATAATCATTAGATCAGCGTCTCATGTTAATTTTGCGATGGAACATTTTCATGAAACTAGGAAATATATGCCAAGATTTTTAATTGATTCCTACGCTAAAGGTCTGTGGAAAATCATTGGATCTGAGGAACAACAGACATGATTAGCTAGCATTTCCAGACTCATCTGTCCTTACAATCAAACAGCCCATTCGCAAAACACTATTTCCTCACCTGGCTACAATGTGACTAGAATCTAATTGGGGACTAGTAGGAGAAAGGCCAAACCAATGACGTCCTCACAATCCATGCATTTCAAGTCCAATAGAGATTAACTATCCATTGGCGTCGCTATCAACTATCAATGCCTTAAACATAAAGAAAACATAACCTACAAACATTTCGATCTTCCGGAGCCAGAACCCTATATGACTCTACTTGAGATGAACAATATTTCAGCAAAATGCAATTCACACAATGGTATGATTAGCAGCAGAACATAATTCAACAAATGCATTCCACCGACTACGAGTTGCCGGTTTCAATCCATTTCACGGAACAAGCAAAGCATCCAAATGCAGATTCCAAAGAACTCCCAGCCAAGATCTCATCTCGCCTCATTTGTGTCCTTGTCGCGGGATCGCGGGACCCGATACGTCTCGTCAATCCGATAAAACCCCATGACGAACAGCATTGCCCTCGAGAGCAACCTGCCGGACTTCACGATGGCCGCCCGCCGCCAGCCGCCCATGTGGGCGTAGTCCTCCTGGTCGTCGTCACCCCTGTAAGGTGCGGAGAAGAGGGTGCAGAAGCGGCAGACGAGGTAGTAGGCGACGAGAATCAGCATGCCGGCGAAGACGCGGAGAGGGACGAGCGTGAGGAGGGCGAGGCCGAGGAGGATCTTCTCGGACGCCGGGAGCTCACCGCGGCCCATGGTCCCGTAGACATCGCGGCGGACGTAGGCGGCGCACTTATTCTCGAGCTCTTGCAGGGTTTCGTCTGAGGTTGAGGCGGAGGCGGAGGAGGAGTCGGATGATTTGGGGAGGAGGGGGCGGTGGTCCTTGGTGGAATCATCGTTTTCGTGGGGAGGCGTGGCAGGATCGGAGGAGAGATTGTTGAGCTCGGATTCCATGACGGCGACGGCGGCGGTGGAGGAGCTGAAACCAATCCTAGCCATTGATTGGATAGGGCATGGGGGGAGATGGAGGGACGTAGGGCGACGGCGGCGGCGTCGTTTCGCGCAGGGATACGGGTTTCATGGCGGGAAGTACCGATCTCGTGAGTGCGCACGCCAACGCCAGGACGAAAACCAAAGAGTAGGATCCTTTGTCCTTTTTTATTTTTATCTTTTATTATATTTTCGTAAGTTCCAGAGATGCACGTCGGGAACACGTGCGTTTGGTGACCGATAAAAAATTAAAAATTTTGCTTTCTGACGCTTTTCCGTAACAATTATCCGACTAATAAAGCTTGTTTACAGCTATGATGGGATTATCTTGGAATTGAATCTCTTATCTTCCTAAAAAAAATTTCTAAATTTACTTTTTTATTTATAATATAATTTTTCATAATCCCAATATTCTTAAACATTTTTCTAAATTTACTTTTTTATTTACGACATAATTTTTCATAATCCTAATGCTTCTTTTTTCTATTCTCAACGCCCTTCTATTCTAACAAACATTTGGTGACGTGAAAGTTTATGAAATCGTAAGATAAGTAAGAAGTGAAATATTTTGAAAACTATGTGATTGATATAAAATAATAGTGGTAAAGTTGAAATAGCTAGAGGAATTGAAAGAAAAATAATTAGAATATATGGATAAAGTTCAAAAAATTAGATTGTTGAGTTATAAAATCATTTAATAGTAAACATGCTCCCTTAACACATATGACAATTATCAAACATGCCCGAAGTTCTCATCATGTCTTTATTTCGTATAAGCTCTAAACAACCTACTCTTCACATATTTGCACAATAATTTTATCTATTTTTAATCATTTGTTTTGTCATATTATATCCAGGATCCACTTAATAAGGAAGAGATTTTCTCTTCTTCTCCTTTTCTTATGCTATTTTACATCTTTTTATATAATTACTCTATTTATTTCAAAATTTTATCTTTATTCTTAACTCTTACCTTTATCATATTACGTTATTATTACATCTATTTTAACAAATTTTATGCAAAAATTTTCCTCATTTTTTCCCTTTCTTATCCACGATTTATTTGGGAGAAAATTATCTAAGCAATTATACCCAAGTGGGCGTAGGTATAAATGTAATAAGTTGCACCCATAACTATTGTTTTTGTTATATTTACATCTGATCATTGTTATTAAGTCTCTGCTTCTTGGGATAAAGATGCGATGAAATCTCATTTTTTTAAAAAATATTTTTTTCATTCCTAAAAGATAATAATTTGTTTTTTTTCTTATATAACTTGTCTCATTTCCAACATATTTTTTCATTTTTAATGCATAATAACAATTCTTCGTACCACATATTCATCTCATCCTTACCTCATTTAAGTTATCATTGTTTAGTCTCATATTGGATAAGGGTGGAGATGAGATAGCCAACAAAAATGGGGATTTTTGTAAATATACTTACAAGGTTTTACCGATACTGCATCTGTGTCCATAAGTTTTCAAATGCCTACAAAGTTACACAAAAATTGCAAGCATATTCCCTTTTGATGGTTTTCCAAAACGTCTTGCTCCGGCTGGCATATGATGAAATGAAATGCCCAAATTAGCCCCAAGCTTATTGAAAAGAGTCAAAATTCCTAATTTCCCTCCAGCCAGTCTCCTTCCCCCATCCCAAAATTTCTCCTTCTACCATTGAAGATCCCCAGCCACGACGAGCGTCTCCGCTCGCTTCTCCCACCATTGTCAAAAATCATCCAAGAACCGTTCACCTCATCAGTTGTGCAAGGATATTCTCACAAGCCTCTACCCCTCCACCAAACGCAATCCAAATCCAGCCAGCCCTCTTCCCAAACAGGGGTTAGCAACAATGCAACCTTCTCCAAGCGTTGATTAATCAAACTAGTAACACCGCTATTAGAGATGCCCAACAGCTCCATGTTCCATCTCCCCTAGCTGGTTCACCAAAAATCTACCAATCGACGGATTCCAGCAACCATAGCCACTAACCTTCTTCTTCGACAATAGCAATCCGACCGAGCACTGGCACGCCTCCAAATCAAGCTCAAACGACAGCACTTACGGGATGAACAGTTCAGGCTTCCACTAATTCAATAACGATTAAGCTACCATTCAAATGCAGCACCAAAATAATGAATTAGAGCAATCAATGACTTGTATTTCCTAATACTCATCAATAGCAATTAATCGAACCAGTGAGACTAAAGCAGCGAAAATTGATGTTGCACCCAACACCCCTGCATCTTCTCTCTTTCCCGACTAGTCATGAGTTCGGCCAATCAACAGCCCACCGGCAACCATTTTGCCGCATATATTTTATCAGCGGTCTTTAAGGGTGTGTTTGGGAATGGATAAAACTTTTGATGAAAAGTTGTCAAATGATGTGATATGATAGGGGTAATAATGATGAATAAATAGGATAAAGTTGAAATAGATAGGTTTATTGTGTTGGTAGTTGTGTAGAAATGATTGAAAAGTAGGGTAGTTGTATAGAAAAATGTGAAGAAATAATTAAAAAATAGGGTATGGAGAGTGAAAAGTTTTAAATTGACAACTTTTTGTTGTTACCAAACACACCCTAAATTGCAAAATCCATCATCCACCTTTACCAACCCTATTCGGTAGCCTTAATACAGAGTCACAGGAGGAATCACACGTCACTTTCAAAATTGCAACCCTCCTCTTCACTGTCTCTCCAAGCAGCAGGTACCTGCCAATTTCTAACCCATCTCTGCAACCTGCAATCCAGTGCCGGTCCACAACAACCATGGTTTCTGTTCTTCCGGTTATACACCATGGAAAATGCAGCCATCGATTTCAAAGCTGTGAAAGTCTATCTAATTAATTTTAGTGGTGAAATTCCAAATGGAGCCATAATTCACTAATCACCATGAAAGATTTCACAAAAAAAAATTAAAGACTTACTTGGATTTTTTGCAAAGCCACTCGTGAAGCTTCCCTATTCCAGCTAAAAGAATCTCATGTGTTTGCTTTTATCATTTCAGCATGGTTAATTTTGCAACATATAAAAGTTATTTATTACCCAGCTGACGGTGTTTTGGAAAACCATCAAAAGGGGATACATTTGCAATTTTTGCGTAACTTTATAGGTGTATATGCAATATTTGAAAACTTGTAAACACAGATGCAATATCGGTGAAACCTTGTAGACATGTTTGCAAAAGTCCCATCAGAATAATATGAAGTCTTTCATTTCTTAAAATATTTTTTCCATTCCTTAAAAAAAACCTAACCTACATTTTACATTTCCAATACAAATTTTCTTATTCTTAATAATTTTTTTCTTATTCTCAATACATAAAATACTTTTTTTGTCTAACATGCTACTCTCATCCTCATTCCATTTAAGACGTCAACATTCGAAATTTATTTATTTAACTTTCACAGCAAAGTTTCATCCCATTCAAAACTATGGGTGCGTTCCTCCAAAAATATCAATATAACAAAAATAATTGTTTTATATCAATTTTAATACTATATTTTTAATATTTAAATCATTGGAACCATCATTACCACGTAGATAAATAATTCTATAAAATATTAGTACATTTTAATGTATTAGTGAATGAATCTAAGTATTTATTTTATTTTATTTTATTTTTTGATTGGTAAGTATTCTTTTTATTATTTACAAAGGAACATATGAATATATATTTTTAAGCTAACGGGGACTTATAGCTAATGTGGCTTGTCAATGACTTCGGTTGAAACAATTTTTAATAATCTAGTAAACCAAAGAATGTTGATTGTTGAGAGTAATATTATCAGTTGGATTTTTCTTCGGGTCCCATTTTGTGGTGTCACACCGCAGCGGAAAGTGGGATCCCTTGTACTATTCATTCATATATGTTTATGATTTTAAAAATTAATTTGATTATTTTCAATTTTCGATAGTTACATATTTGCCCTCGAATGATATTAAACTTTTATATGTATATAAGTTTAATAAAAATTTTATATGTTTAGGAGTTCCGATCATCATCACAGTGAAATGAAGAATATAAAGAGTGTTGATCTTCTTCGACCGGGTCGTTTACCTGGCTGTTTTCGACCACCGTTTAAGGCCGTTTGATCAGGCGGGAAAAATTCAGCCGTCGAATGAATTTTTTTAGAATAGTTGCACTGATAGAGCATTTATTACCCAGAAAATTTTAAATAGTTTTTTTTTAAATATAAAAAGACAGGATAACTTCTTTGCAACTGATTGCATTACGTCGATGCCTTTCAAGATAAAAATCTATTATTATTAAAATAGTTGAAGATAATGGCAATGGTAAAGTAATTAAATTAAAATTAATGGACAATTTTATTTCAAATATATTATAAAAATTAGAAATATTATGATTATTTAACCCTTCCAATTTTTTTCTTTCCAAAGGCCCGCCAAGCAGCCGCATCCGACGTCGTTTTCACGGGTGGAGACGGCCTATTTCACGCGAAGCAGTTCATGTTTTTCTTCCAACTTTGGAAAGCCTTGGGAAAAGAATGCTGTGACGTAGAATGTCAGAGAGCGGGTCGCTTACGGAATTTGTTATCTGGGAGGCTACGAAAAAAAAAGAGTAGTGACGGGACTTAGTAAAAAATTCTATTTAAAATAAATTTTTTTATTTTTTTCTTTGTACACTTATTTATCTAAGTGTATTTAATATATAAATCAAATTTTACCATTTTTGGATATGTGTATATATTTTTTTAGATTTTAAAAAATAAGAATATTTTAAATACATGTATACACATAGATGTTTAAACATCTCAAAAATAAGATAAACAGATTAAAAAATGGTAAAACTTGGTCTATATGTTAAATACACTTAGATAAATAAGTGCACGAAGAAAAAAATTAAAACAAAATTGTTGTAAATAAATTTTTTAAGGTGGACTAAATGAGACATTTACTTAGCCCGGACAAACGGGATCACTCCTCAAAAAGGAATGGACTAGGATAATATTTTTTTCTTAAATTTTCATTTGTAATATAATTTTTACTTTTAAATACCAAACAACCTTATTTTTTATTTTAAGTACTCATTATTTGACAATCCTTAATTTATTTTTCTTATCTTATTCACAACTACTTCAATTTATTATTATACTCGGTTAAAATGTGATATGAAAAAGGAAGTGATTAAGAATAAAGTGTTACAATGAGGATGATATAAGGTAAAAAGATAATAATTACCAATAAAGAGAATAAATACAAATAATAGTCCGTGTAAGAAAAGGAAGATGATCAACTTAGGCCTGCCTTAAGCGGGCTCAAAAACATAATTTTAAGTATTTTTTCAATTTTTTCTTCACAAACATATTATGCTATGTGTATCGAATCTACAAACCAAGTTTTACCATTTTTTAATATTTTTATGTATTTTAAAAAAAATTTATATACAATGACATTGTTGTAATTTTTTCAAATGATGGAAAATTACGACAATGTCACTATATTTAAAAATCTTTAAAAAATAATTTAAACTATCAAAAAATAGTAAAACTAAATTTATATATTCAATACACCTAGCTTAACAAGTTTGTAAAGAAAAAATTGAAAAATACTTAAAAAAATATTTTTAAGCTAGCCTGGCCTAAGAGGATCAAACTCTCTTTTTTCAGTTTTTTCTTTACTAACTTGTTAAGCTTGAGTGTGTTGAATCTACAAAAAATTACGACAATGCCACTTTATTTAAATTTTTTTAAAAAATATTTAACAATATCCAAAAATAGTAAAACTTAGTTTATAGATTCAATATACCCATCTTAATATTTTTTTTTAGACTGGCCTAAGTTGACTATCTTCCCTATTATAATACAAAGATTTTAAATTTCTTAAAACTTTGAGTTTTTTTCAAATATATCCATTATGTTTTCAAAATTCCAAATATACTTACTACGTTTGCATTTAATTTCAAGATGTTCATTCCATAAAAAACTATTAGTTAAATTTTTATAAATACCCAAAATACCCCATTTTTTAAAATAATAAATGACAAATGAAATAAAAAGCAAATGAAATTTAGGATTATCTAAATTTAGAAGACAACAATGAAGTATGATATTCAATTTTTTCAATTTTGTCTTAAATCCCAAGAGTATGTTAATAATTTTACATATTAACTAACGGTGTTAACTCACAAAACAGATGTTTTTGAGATTAAATGCAAACTTAATTTCTATATTTGAGATTTTAGAAATATTGTTGGTATATTTTGAATTAAGGTCAAATCTAGCGAATATATTTAGAAAAAAAACCGAGTAACTTGTCTCATAAAACATCCACACCGCCCAATTCATAAGCGGAAATTAAGTACTCCACTATTACCACCACCCAAAACGATGGAAACACGAAAGGCTTTCGTTCCAAACTCTTGTTTTGGTATCCTAAAAGTGGGTATAAAATTACCTGTTTTGCATTCTTTGTGAACTCAACGCGTCGATTTTTCTTTTTCTTTTTTTTTTTTTCTTTTTTTTTTTATATGGATTGATATTGTACCTCAACGCGTCGATTTTGAATTACGGATATGTTATATTAACAGATGCTTAGGGCCGAATATCACCAATAATGATCTTCCGGACCATCAAATAACGAACGTGATCCGAATATCCGATCCGACATCGGAGAGCGGCACAGCATTCCAGAAGAGTCAAGAGACGTAACGATCTCGGCCGTGCATCGCGTCAGTACGTAACTCACCGATGCTATCCCTCGACCTCGGAACAAAAACGGGTGCGGATATAGACAGGTCACGGACCATTCCGCGTTCTAAGGTAGCATACTACTTTTGGATAGGACGCGAATATGTTAATCATGATAACATATTAATCAAGGTAGACCTTATATGAGTAATGATTATATACAATATATTATATATATGCTTAATTTACAATATTCATTTTTATTTTATTTTTTAATATTAGTTCATGAACTTGTTTTCCTAAATATATTCAATCATATACGAAGTTTTGTCGTTTTACAATATTTTTATATTTTTATTTTTAAAAAAAAAAATCATCAATTTTAGGGGCACGTAGGTCATTTTTCACCCCTCAAGAAACTTAATTTTTAAAAATAAAAAATAAATATATAAAATATTGTAAAATAACAAAACTTTGTATGTTGATTAAATACACTTAGAAAAATATATTTATGAAAAAGAAATAAAATAAAAAATATTATAATTTAAGCATATGTACAACGGGAATATTTCTATGAAACCGGGTTTTAGAGAAATGATTTCGTGAAACCCTTTTTATTTTTGAAATGTTAATATTCGATGAAAAATTCAACCCATTTATTGTATTTAACACCATTTTGTTTAGCTGGGAGACCAAGTTGCATTCTAATCCAATATGTAAATAGGCCAAATTTTTTGAAAAATAGGTGCATTCATGTGTAAATTATGAAAAATGCTTAGATCCATTCACACATGTATTAGAATGTAACAGTACTTATAGAATTATTTATCTACATATTATTCATATTTTAGATGGTTTAGATGTTGAAAAAACTACTTTAAAGTTGATATTTTAATATTGAACCATTTTATTATGTTGATTTTACACATTTACAAATGAGACTCATATATCGAAATTAAAAAAATAAAAAGGTTTTCGGGATACTATAATGATGTTAAATACAATAGATGAAGTGAATTTTCTATAAACCAACAAGATTTTAAAAATAAAGGGGGTTTCATAGGACCGCCCCCGTATATACGACATTTGTATATAATCGTGACTCACCTTTATATTGTAAATTTTTGCACAACAATTCGTAATTGTCTTAATCCATTCAAATTCATGGCAATGTGGACCCCGTTGTTGGTCCATAGTCATATCTCTATTTAGCAGGCTGGAGGATTTTTTTGCATTTTAAATTCTCTAACTTTGCCTATTTGTATTTTAAACTCTAAAGTTTGGCCATTTACATTTTAAATTTTAAAAATTATGTTTTTGCATTTTAAACCTTGACCTATAATTATATTAAAAACTAATATTAATCCATGCAAAATGACATAAATACCATCTAATATTTAGAAAAAGAAAATTTTTATATTTTAAACTTGACTACACGCTTTCTCTATTTTATTCTTAGATACTCCAATAACATCTTTACTTTTAATACAGATTTAGGTATTTTTTTAAAAAATAATGAAGGATATTCATGTCATTTCGCATGAATTAACGGCAATTTTTAACATTGTTATGAATTAGGTTTAAAATGCAAACTATCAAACTTTAAAGTTTAAAATGCAAAAAACTTGTAGAGTACATTATATTAGTTAATAACATATTAGTTAGAAAATTATAGATTTGGAGGCTACATTGATTAGCATACTGATAACTTATGTAAGTGACAGTGTCTACATTTTCCTAATCCATGTCTACAAAAAAAAGAGAAATATTTACGACAGTTTAACGAGGCTTCTTTATATCTTTTATTTTTTTAATTTTTTTTTACAAACAATTCAATTTGTATTACATTTAAATCCAATGATATCCTTACAATTTTCAAAGAGAAATTATCACAAGCTCCCATCTATTAAACTTCCACCAAATATGAGGAGAAGAATAAACTTCCACAGAATACAGGGAGAGGAATAACATACGTACATCACATGCACCCACCGGGGCTCAAATGCCTGCTGCCCGAAAATGAGGTTCTGATCAGGTGCACCCGGGCGCATACACCTATTTTTTTATTTCATTTCAAATTTTTTTTACACTAATGTCGATCTAATTGTATTTAATATTTATATCATTTTTTACCATTTTTGAAGATTTTTAGATATTTATTTCGGATTTTTAAAAATCAGCAGCATTTTGCCACTGATTTTTAAAAATCCGAAATAAATATCTAAAAATCTCTAAAAATGGTAAAAATTGATACATATGTTAAAAACACTTAGATTAACAAGTTTATGAAAAAATTTTGAAAAAAAAATAGATATATGCGCCCGGAAGCATTGAGGTTGTACCTAATCAAAACCCCTAAAATGAGCCACCGACATTACCACTAGGTGGACCCCTAGTTACCGGTATATTTTTTATTAGATTAGAATTAATTATATTAAACTTTCTTACATGTTTAATCGCGGCAACCAAAATTTCTTAAAATATCTTGAAAACTACAGCCACAAGATTTAATATTTAACCGGCATGGTCCACACGAACAGCAATTAAGCTGATCGGTACTTTTTAATATAGCCAAGGGGTCCAAGTTTGTCTAAAATATTTCCCAGAATAAAAAAAATTGCTTTTCCCCAGCCAATTGCATTATTTATAACCATGAAAAATTCATATACGTCGCGGAAATAGGAAAAATTTTGTAATAAGGGTAAGAAATTTCTCTATTTTCTCATGTTTTTTCGTTTTAATTTTTTTTCAAATATGCCTGCATTCTAATAATATTGCAAATTTGTTTTTAAATTTTGTAAAATTATAAATGTGCTTACAAATTTTACAAATAGGCAGTGATTTATAACACTTAGCATTTTTCTCACATATATAAATGATTATTTTGGGCCTTATAAAGCTGATTGTCTGAAATCTAAACCATTTGAAATGTTTAATGTATCATATTTAATCAGAAAATTTTAAAAAATTATTATAAAATAATCATTATATACCATGAAATTAAAATTATTTTTACAATATATAAACATATTAAAACTTTTAGACTATGTTTGATGCTTGTATAATATTAAATTATTTTTTGAAAGGGATATTGAATTATTTTTATTTACAATATAAAAGGTGCGTCTAGGAAGTGATAAAACTTTTGGATGAAAAATTTTAATGTAAAAATTTTTAAAATAAGAAAAAATGAGTTGATATAATAGAGATAATGATGAGGAGTAAAGATAATAAATTTAAGAATTATTTCTGAATATACCCATTACATTTGATATTAATTTCAAATACACCCACTACGTTTCAAAAATCTTAAATATACTTAACACGTTTGTATAAAATCCTAGATATACTTACCGCATTTTTAATAATATTGCAAATGCGTTTTTAAATTTTGTAAAATTATAAATGTGCTTACAAATTTTACAAATAGGCAGGGATTCATAACACTTACATTTTTCTCACATATATCAATGATTATCTTGGGCCTTATAAAGCTGATTGTCTGAAATCTAAACCATTTGAAATGTTTAATGTATCATATTTAATCGGAAAATTTTTAAAAATTATTATAAAATAATCATAATATACCATAAAATTAAAATTATTTTTACAATATATAAACATATTAAAACTTTTAGATCATGTTTGATGCTCGTATAATATTAAATTATTTTTGAAAGGGATATTGAATTATTTTTATTTACAATATAAAAGGTGCATCTAGGAAGTGATAAAACTTTTGGATGAAAAATTTTAATATAAAAGTTTTTAAAATAAGAAAAAATGAGTTGATATAATAGAGATAATGATGAGAAATAAAGATAATAAATTTAAGAATTATTTCTGAATATACCCATTACATTTGATAAGATAATAAATTTGAAAATTATTTCTAAATATACCCATTACATTTGATACTAATTTCAAATATATCCACAACATTTAAAAATCTTAAATATAGTTACCGCTTTTGTATAAAATCCTAGATATGCCCATAACCTACGTGAGAAAACGTCATTAGAAAGTATTTGAATTACCTAACTATCCATGAGCTCGGCAGAACCAAAAGTGGGGCAAAATGTCAACTGATGTTGCGTCAATCCATTTCCTAACCCCTACGACAGCCATCGTCATC
The DNA here is from genome assembly GCA_030490835.1 of Annona cherimola. Taxonomy (NCBI): domain Eukaryota; kingdom Viridiplantae; phylum Streptophyta; class Magnoliopsida; order Magnoliales; family Annonaceae; genus Annona; species Annona cherimola. The sequence continues at coordinate 14,544,278 of CM059976.1, forward strand.
TTCATCTTCGGCACTGGTCTTCTTCATGCATAACGACTACGCCATGTTCGGCACTTTTCCTCTGTAGATATGTTGCTGTCCATAGCGTTGTCGTCGTCCGCAGCGCCACAGCCGGAGATGATCTTCTCATCTCCGCATCGTCCGCTGGTGTCCATCTTTGTTTCCAAACGACCGCCACCGGCGGCTCTGTTTTATAAAGTTGCGATCTTGGATGCACTGAACACGAACCTGTTCATCTATAAATTGCCCAGAACTGGAATTCATTCTTGGAATCCCATTACGGAAAGCTTGGCTGTTTCAGAAATTTTACTGCTACATTGAAGTTGGGCCAAAGGATTTCCTATTGATCTCAATGTGTTGTCGTTGCCCACTCATTGAGGAAGGTGTAAAAGGAAGCTACATTTACTGCCTAGTGAGAAATGGCTACGCCTAGCGTCATCCTGCCGCAGTTGAAGAAGGTGGCCTGAATGGATAGTGAAGATGCTCATGGTTGACGAGCTTGATGGTGGTGGTGGAACAGAGAAAATAGAGTTTCCAGATTTCTGCATTAAGGGTTAGCGCTGGATATAGATGATGGTGTCATTGATTTGAGATCTCCGGGATTTCTTAGTGCCTACCATGCTCGGATTGCTCATCGAATTTGAAGAGGGGAGTTCCATTGATGTCATCGGTGTAGAGGCTTGCTGGAAACCACATACATTCCCTTCTTTTCTGCACGCACGTAACACCGCAGTCGCCATTGCTACTTGTTAGCGGCTGCTGCTGCCGGTTGGAGAACAAGCCGATCGACCACCATGTTGATTTGTTCTTCAACGCCTCAAAATCTAGCTGTCCAGATCTGTCCTAGGTCTGCCCAAATCGTTGTTACCTGGTTTCTTTTTCACCGGCTATCTATATAGTTTCTTCCAGATCAGAAATGACAACCATTGCCCATGTGACGTGCGTAAATCTGCTCCACCATGGTTGTCAGTCTTATGTTCGTCTTCTCTGGTGAACGGACTTCGTCATCATGGCCCGTTAAATGTCAAAATGCTAAGGATATTCCAGGCATTTTGAAAAAATTGACAACGTTATTCCAACATCTGCTACTTGGTATAACGGTGACTAACATAATGGGCATATTTGGGATCTTGTACAAACATTCCGAGTAGAATTGATATTTTTGAAATATAATAGGTATATTTGGAATTAGTGTTAAATGTAATTGATATATATGGGAATAATCCATTTAAATAAATAGATTAGTTGTTTAAGTAATTGTATATAAATGATTAAAAAGCAAGGTAACTGTAAAGGAGATGTAAATAAATAATTAAAATATGGAATAGTTATGAATAATGAATTTTTTTTTTGTATAAACAACCAACCCAAAATATCTTTAGTAGAGGCTGTTTGGCATGAATGAAAACTTTTTGACGTTTTGTTGGGTTAAAAAAACGTCAGTGCCGTGTTTGGAGTGCGCAACAGTGCATCGTGTCCGGCGCAAATAGTTGGAGCTCGCTTTAACAGCAGAGCTCATCGATGGAAAAGGCTCCTGTGCATAAGTACGGATAGCTGCAGTGATGAGTGAAATGACAGGATTTTACTGCAACATCCCTGGCCTGAAAAGTTTTATAAAAAAGTTAAAGTTTTGCCTGTTGTCAAACAAATTTTGGTATTACATCCCCAGATCTTCTCGCTCTTCAAACCAACGACGGATGACCAGGTGAAAGTAAAATTCCATGGGCAAAGAGATGATATCACATTTGGTCTTGGCCACAAGAAGCAATGATCCCGGCAGTATTTTGGCACATCTCGCCCACAAAATCCGGTTTTCTAATTGGAAATATATGAGCTGCTCATCCACTTCCTCATGGCACCTCCTGCTATTGAGGGAGGAGAGAAAGCCCAGCATAAAAAAATGAATATGATTACGTACAGCATTGGATTGCAACTAAGGGACAAATCAAATCAAACATGATTAGAAAAAGACCCTTAATTAAAGCAAAATCCGCTATAGTGTGGGCAATGGTGCTCCCAATTCTACATACATGTGAGAAATCATAACTATGGACGATAAGTTTCTTGATTTTCAAAATCAGATGGCCATCAATAGAGCTGATATGACAGTTTTTCTTAAGAAAATTATAGAGCAGAAGTGAATATCCCTCACACATAACATCTTCAAATTGGAGAGTCAATATCCACCTGTTGTCAAGGAGCAAGCCTTTAGCTTACATCTGTTGATCAGCAAATTGTATATTACTCCCAAATAATATAGGAATATTTGCAAACATACCCACACTGTCATAGGGCCATCATAGTGTGATATATTTGCTAATATGTGCAAATAATTAGGGTAATTTAAAATTTTACAAACTGTATAAGTATATTTGTAATAAGATCAAATTGTAAGGGTATATTTACAATTTATCTTTTTTATACTTTTTGAATATGTGTATATATTTTTTAAAATATATCTAAATAATTTTTAAGGAGTAGAACTTGGATGGTATCCATAGTACTCACCTAAACTACCTTAATTTTAGTAGGATAAGGTAGGACAATTTATTTTCTCTTTATTTACAATTTGTTTGGTTTTTTGGTCAAAAACAAAAGTCACAAAAAAATCTAAATCATTAAGATAATAATTTAAGTATTTAAAATTGCTACATGTAACCTTAGATAATCACATAGATACCTATCTAAGTTAGTATCAGATTACTCTTTTTTGTTAAAAAATAAGAGTCACATAAATTTAAACCATTAAAGTAATTATTTAAGTGTTTAAATTGTTAAATACAACATTAGATACTCACATGAGTACTCATTTAGTAAGGCTTAGTTGAGTATGTACCATGAGTATTTTACCTAGGTTGTACTTCTAAAAAATAAAAATTACTTAAATAACTCTAAAAAATATTTTATTTTTGTGTTAAAAAACATGTATATATACACCCAAAAATTATAAAAAATAATTTGCAAATATAGCCCATGTTCGGTCATATTACAAATATATCCTTAATTTTTAAAAATTGCATATTATTTTCATATAATTTAAGTAAATTTGTAAATATGCCCATATCATGACAACATCCTAACAACACCACAATGACGTTATGACAATACCAAAATAGCAGTGTTATAATATCATAATAGAATATATATATATATATATTTACAAATATATACAAATTATGTGTAGGTAACCTGTAATCTCATAAACTAAGCAGGTATATTTATAATTATAGACAAATCATATGGGTATAGTTGCCAAGTCCAACTACAAAATCTTGTTGAATTGGGGCTGACGATTATAAAAGCGCGCCGAATTATAATAATTGCATCAACCAATTATGATCCTGAAGTGATTCAAATTCCTTTTGGATTTCTCTGCTAATACTAGATGAGATTAAAAAATTTCTATTTCATGGGGTTATGAATTCATAGAGACAACATGATTCTACAGACGGTTCAAATTTCATTCCCTTTGCGCTCGTCCGAGAAAGAAAATAAATTTCACTGGGATTATCATTCCAAAAACACGATGTTACCTGCAGTCTAACTTCAAAGCTAACCACCAGTTAAAATTGTTTGTATAGCTAAGTGGTTTAACATTAGTGTATATATGAGTGTCCTAATTTAGATTTCGATCTGAAGGAATAGTCTCCATTCACCGTGCCCCCACCATTTGAGTATAGGGTAAATACAGTTTCAAATTACTTCTTCTAATAGGTTAGGGGTTATTTTCTGTATAAAATTTCACACAAAGTACTTATCAATGCGAGCAGAATTTTGGAAATATGTGGCACTTCAGGACTCGAGTCTGTGCAACGAATCAATACCTTACTCTAACTCTGCTCCTAACTCTAACGGTCTCATTTAACTTCCAATATTCAGATTTTTTTTTTTTTTAGCAAAAAAGAAAAGAACCGGATTCCTACTCTGGACATTTTGATATTATAACGGGTACATTCGCATCCCTCACATTATGGAGAAATTTTTTTTATACACACCCCTTATAAGAGGAAAAATCTTATAAAAACCATATTCCTGTAGAAATTGTAGAACTCCTGCTTTGGGGTGGACTATTTTGCGGAACTCCTCCCTACATGGGAGAAGACTTGAATCGAGGTGGGTAGGATATAGCTAGGGGTGGGAATTGGGGCGAGTCGACCCGTGACCCGGTATTGTCCCGACCCGTTTTTGGCCGGGTAAAACCAATACATTTTTGACCCGGTATAGGGATGGGTCAGAAATTTTGACCCAAATTCAAAAATAAGGTTGGGGTGGGTCGACCATGTCCTGACCCGAAGAGTTCGACCCGCCCCGCATATATAAATTTATTAAAAATTATAAGACTATATTGAAATGTTATTATTATTTTCTTTCAAATTTCTCACTTTTTTATAATTAACTCTATCAATAATAGAAGAATCAATTTATTCAAAAAGCAATATAACAATTAATAAAAAATTTGTACGTATATAACCCTTATGTGTAATTGTATATTAACCTATTTTAATAATGTATACTATATTTTCAAATATTTTGTTTTCTTAATTATGTGTTTTTTAATAATTAATGAAATATTAAAATATATAATATTTAAATTTAGTATAAATGTATACTTATGTTTGATAGATATATAAAATTTGAAAATTATCTTATTTGACTCGTATTTTTTACCCGACCCGTTATCCCGAAACCGGTCCGACACCGACCCGAATTTTGTCCCTAGACCTGGTAAAAAAAGTAAGGGTCAAACCAACCTTATCCCGACCCGGTATAAAATAAGGGTCAAACAAGATTTTTGAAAAGTAGAGTCAGGGTTGGGCAAACCCTGACCCGCCCCGATTCCCACCCCTAATATCAGCCCTCCACCTGTTACCACGCAGGCAATTACTTGATGGCAAGCGAAGTATAATTTAGAGTTGTTCTAGACTTGAAATTAATTAAGATAGTCTTAACCAAATAAATATTATTACAATTTTATAAAAAATTAGGACTTATTCTAAATATACCTGCTATATTCAACCTATTCCAAATCCCTACCTGGTTTTAAAAAAAATCTGGAGTTGATTTAAGATGAGGAGAATAAGAATTATGAATGGAGAATAGAATGGATCTGATAGGGGAAAAATACTAGTAAAAAAAATTTCGATGAAAAATATGAGAAAACGATAAAAAAAAAAAATACGAAAAAATAAGTAAAATATAAAGATAAAAATAAAAATGTAGATAAGTGTTTGCTTTTGCATTCTTATGTCTCATTTCTATCTTCTTCTAAACAACACACACTCCAAGTATACACATTAAGTATTTATAAAATTTCGTTCATCCTCATTTCGTCACCAACATTACAAATGTTTGTTTGCAAATATTCGATATGTTTAAAATGCACTAATGCAAAATACAGTAGCACCGGAGGCCCCTTTGATGCCAACGATATTTACAGTTATCTTCTTCATGTAGAAACCCACTATCGCTTGTCTTCAGCTCGCCTACTTAATATAAAAAAAAAAAAACTCGTCTATTTAAAAATATATATTTTTTAGACCAGTCTAAAATGGCCTCATTTCAAACAGTTCAAAAACAAATTTTTGTTTTATTTAATTTTTTAATAAAATTATTAATCTAACTATATTTAATCTATAATCAAATTTTACTAATTTTAGAAATGTGTATATATTTATTTTTGAATTTAAGTATAGGGATGTTTTAGTAAATAACTAAATATACATTTTTAAAATTTGTAAAACTTAGACTATAGATTAAATATACTTAAACTAATACTTTTATAAAAATTAAAAACATGTTTTTTTGACTAGTCTAAAATGGCCACATTTCGAACTGGTTTGAAATGATCATTTCACGGAATGTAAATGAAAATTTTCTTCATCTAGATTATCTCATGGAAGTGAAATGATCAAAATTGGTCCAAAAAGTATATTTGCTCGTTTTTTGAAATTTTTAATAAAACTACTAAGTTATGTATATTTAATTTAAATCAAGTTTTACTAATTTTGGTGATGTGTATATATTTATTTTAAATTTTAAATATAATATTTTATTTATGTTTTAACAATTTAAAATGGCTAAAATACATAAAAATCCAATATAAATATGTACACATTTCCAAATTTGGTAAAATTTAGTTTATAAATTAATTATACTTAGATTAATAGTTTTATTAAAATTTTAAAAAATAAAAAATATATTTTTGGGACAATCTAAATGGTATCATTGTAAGCCAGTATGAAATGATTAGCCCTCTTATATTCCCATGCTCAACAAGCACTTAATTGTTTAAATAAATAATCGCTATTTCCAATGATTTTTCAATAAATATTTAATTTTAGAAAATATAAGGGTAAATTTCACATATATACATGAGTTTTACCTTTACTTCTACTTATATTTACGAATTTTCAAAAATTTTAAATATACTCATATGTTTTGTACGACACCATTCCCCGTTTCTACAAAATTTCTTTTCTACGTAATCCTATCCATTTTTAAAATCTTAATAGTCGGTAGAAAATTCATTTTATCCATTGTATTTAATATAAAGTATTATTATATTCTAATACACGTGTAAATAGATTTAAGTATTTTTCATAATTCACATATGAATAATATTATTTTTCAACAAATGTTACTTATAAGCATACTTGACTGAGATGAAATTTGATCTTCAAAATAAACAAATTGAATTTTATATCAAAAATTAAAATTTTAAAAATTGACAGAGTTCCGTTTCTATATAACCTGGTTACATAGAAGCAGAGACCTATTTCGTATAATATTTCATGCCGTTATGATTATTAGCCTTCTGAGTAATGACACATATGTCTATCTCAAAAAATTTGTCTAAAAATTCATTTAGTAATTTTACAACTATAAAATTATATATTATTTAAATATAAAATTTTAATATAGAGCAACTATCCTCTCAATATATTAGAGCTCATGTATATTTGTCATTTCATGTAGGGTTAATAACTTATTTAATAAATCTCTAATGGTGTGAATAAAAAATATAAATATATTTAGAATTTCTCAAAATTTACAAGTACAAGTGAAAGTAGAAGTAAAATTCGGACTTTCCAATGCAATTTGCGAGAAAATAAACTTCAACGAATTTCACACGCAGCTCCAAACCGTCACGTGTGGCTGCTCCCTGCCGTCGTCTTCCTTCCTTTGACCCTCGGGGATCCTGCTCATGTCAGAAACGTGAATCCGGGGCCACGCTATTTATTCCTCTCTCATGGCGGAAATGATTTCCGCCTTCAAGCCTGCAAATCCATGGCGGAGGAATCCATTTCCAAAACCCTACCCCCAAACACGAGCCGTCCGTCGCCCTCCCCTTCCTCCTCCGACGGCCGTGATTCCCTCCCCCGCCTCGAGGCCTACCTCGCCAAACGCGACGGCGTCGACAAGCTCCTCAAGATCTCCCGCTACGCCTCCAAAATCATCCTCACATCTTCTCTCCTCCCCCAGTCCCACCCCCTCCACCCCCGCCTCAAATCCTTCGAGTCCTCCGTCGGCATCAGCCGCAAGGCCTTCCGCCTCGGCAAGTTCATCCAGGACTTCAACGCCCTCCGCTCCGCCGCCCGCCGAGATTCCGGCGGCCGAGCCGCCCTCGCCGTGCTTGCCTACGGAGGAGAAGGCGTCTACTATTTCCTCGAGCAGTTCGTGTGGCTGGGGAAAGCCGGGCTGATCGACGGCCGGCGATTGCCGGCGCTTCAGAAGATGAGCGCTTGGGCGGAGCTGATCGGGTACGTGGGGAGTATCGCGTTGAAGGCGATGGACCTGAGGGAGATTTCGGAGGAGGTGGAGCGGCTGCGCTGCGCGGACGGCGTGAAGGAGGCGGAGAAGCTGCGGCGGTTGCGGGAGAAGGAGTTTCTGAAGAAGCTCTCTATCTTGCAGGATTTTGCGGATGGGCTGATGGCGATGGCTGATGTGAGGGATGGGAAGGGGCAGCTGGCGGGTCCTCTGCTGCTCTCGTCGGCAGGGCTTCTTTCTGCGCTCATCAGCACTCACAAGAATTGGATTTCCTGCTGAGCTGGTGAGTTGGAAAATTGTTGTTTTCTCTTTAAAAAAATAAAATTTTGATCAATTCGTAGGCCTGGAATGCTTCGATGAATATGTAAAGGAATTGTTTTGCTCTGTTGGGTAGGTTGGAATCACTTTCCATGATTATTCTTAAATCACTTATTCATGAATTAGAAATAAGATTTATGGTTGCTATAAGTTTGAATTTACAATTCTCTCGCAAGAATTTTTTCGGTCGCAATTGATTCGCCTGACCTGAATACAAGGGGAAATCAAAAGAAGGTACTTTCAACACATTCCACGTCCGGACATGCTTTTATGTTCATTTTTTTCATCAAAATGAACTCCTGTTGAGGAAATACCGAAATAGAGAGAAAATTCAAGGCAACGCAATGCAAAATTGCTAAAGTTAAGTGTGTGTTGAGAGAGAGAGAGAGAGTGAGAGCGCGCGCCTGACTTTTGTGCATGCGTATATGTTTAATGAACCGGAACCCCATCGTATGCTCCCGCGGGCATACACTTATTTTTTTATTTTTATTTTTTGAAATTTTTTTATAAAACTATTAATATAAATATATTTAATATGTGTATAAATTTTTACTATTTTTGAAATATTTTAGATATTTATTTTTTATTTTTGAAAATCAGTGGTATTTTTTTCAAAAATAAAAGATAAATATCTAAAATACTTCAAAAATGATAAAAATTTATACACATATTAAATGCACATAGATTAACAATACTGTAAAAAAAATTTTAAAAAATGAGTGTATGCGCCCGTGACCTGGAGCATACAATCGGGTTCCTAATGAACTTCGGGTGTAGTAGAACTGTAGAAGGCATAAGGGTAATTGAGTTTTGGTCACTGCCCCTGATATTTTGACCTAGATGTGCTTTGTGATTTACCTGGATTCGTCATTATCTATGAAATCTGCCCTTTCTGACTTTCCATTTTTGTTTCAGTTTCGTCTGCTTTCATATTCCTTTGCATTGCCCTTCGTTCTCATTGGTCAGCAGCCCTTTGAGCTAATTGAAATATTTTTGGACATTAGATCCATTGTGTTTTGCCAATCAATCAGCCAATCTAAACAAGCATACCGTTACGGGTATTTTGAAAAAAACAAAAAAAAAAAAAAAAACGGATGGAGCTAGAGTTTGATTCGAAGTCCGCTTGGGGTCATATTCAAGCTTAAGCCAAATCAAGCAGACCTCACACGTCTTGATCATATATTTTTAGACGATCCTAGATTTTCAACTCTAGCTAGGCTTGTGAACACGACCTTGCGTTTAGGATTTGGTAAAAAAATGTGGAGAGATTGATGCGATATGACAGGGGTAAGGGTTACTATTAGAAGTAAAGTGAATAAACTTGAAATACAAATGGTAGTCCTATGAAAAGATGTGAAAAAATATTGGAAAGTAAAGTAGTTAAGTAATTAAAATATCACATAATATAGAAAAAAGCGGAGAAACTGAAAAAAAAATTCCCTTATTTCCAAACGCTGATTTTGAACTGATGCTAGAAATCCCAAAGCAAAGGACAATCAGATTTTTATATTAATTGGGTGATCGCGTCCCAAGTGGTACTTGTTTCGTCCACCCAAATTTCAGTTTTAAAAGAGGATAATAAATAATTCTTTTTTATTTTTAACGTCCAGAGAAATTTTCGAAAAATTCATCATTTCTAAGGGCCATAAAAAAAATTAAAAAATGGAGTGTTGAAATATCTTTTTTTTCACATAAATTGGTTGGTTTTATCACTTCTATTCTATCGATATGATCATCTGAAACTAGAAATGATATTTACCAAATTCAAAGCCAATTTATGGATTTGTGGTACATCCTTTTTTTTTTTTTTTTTTTTTGATAATATTAGTTGTACACCGTTGGTTCGAACTTTAAAGGACAGTTAGACATAATGAAAGAGTGTAACAAGCAACGATGTCCCCGGAAAAAGTATTTCAATAAGAAGCGAGGAGAAAAAAATATAGCTGTTAATGGTAATTAAAATGTCACATTTATTAACATTTAAAACGTGTATAGAAGTTTTCATCGAAAAAAAATAAAAAAGTGTGTAGAAGTTATGGGAGTTATTCCTTTCTTCCCATTGCGCACAAACATACCCGCAAAATATCAGAAAAATGGGGCAATTGGATGAGCATCATCTGCTGCACATGCTCCTCCGAACGGCTGGTGGATAATAATATTTCTCTACAAGTACAGCCAAATCGCCTCCTGTTTTTTGTTGTCCTTTTTTTTTTTCGGATGGTGCCAATCGCCTCCTGTTAAATAAACGATCAGTAGTAGTAGCCAACAACGTGTGGGATGGCGTCAAATTTCAAAGAGAACCCGATCCAGCATCCAGAGTCATACACCAATCTCTCCATTCCTCGTAGCGTCTAATCTCCATCCCAATTAAATCGCCGCATGGAAGTTAGATTGCAGAAAAGAAAATGGCTCTCTTCATAAAGCTCCATCCTCAGATAGAAAGCCATCTCCCCGCATCTTTTGATAGTGCGAGCTTCTTGTTAGGTCAAATCAAGGAATGCAATCAGCTTACAGAAGTCCTTCATGTGATTAACGCCATTTCTTGCTCTTTCAAGCTGGCAAGTCTAGCATTCTCACGGTCTCTCTTGAAGGTGAGATAGAGTGGGCTGTAGAACACGCTGCACAGACCAAAAGGAACCGCCATCATCGAAAGGAGTCCCCTTGAGAGGGCGAAAGCCTCCCGTTTTGATCCTGTTGCCAAGTTTGCCATCTTGGGGTCATAGCCATATATTTTCTCAGAAAGGATTCCAACTACTGGGGCAGCAAATGACGAGAACGATCCTTCAAAAGCACGATCAAATGCGTAGATCATGGTCCGGTGTTTGGCTGGGACAACTTCCGCGAACATGGGATTGTTTGCACATGTAGCACACCAGCTGATGGTGAGGCCCATGAGCAGGAGGGTCACGGCAAAGACGAACCAGCTATCCACTGACTGTGGGATCACTTTGAGGAGGAACCAGGAGAAAGGGATGCCCATGAAAGCACTGAATTGAGCACACATTATTCGGCCTGAATGTGGGTAGATGCGAGACATCTGATCTGCTATCAATCCCCCGACAAGGGAGCCTATAGAACAGCCGATTGCAAAAAGGCTGATCAAGGCTGCCGAGCTGTTGTGGTCAAAACCTGGAAAGGAATCAAACAGATTGTTATGCTTTTTTGGCATATTCAATTTGATTAATCATTAAGTCTAAGTGTTTGAAAGCATTATTTCAAGGAGTTCTATTAAGTCTCTATTCTGGATCATCGGTGCTTAAGAAAGGACTATCATGATCAATGTATTAGGTTGAAACTTTTCTCACCCATTAGCTCAAACCACATTGTGAAGAAGACCATGGCAGTCCAGGGAAGCGAGCCAACAATTCCTTGCAAGACTATGACCTGAAATGTTTGAACTCTCACAACGGTTTTCATGGCCATCCAGGAGTCACTCCACTTTGGTGATGAAACAGGACTGCTCTTTTCAACTAATTCAACTCTAGAAAGAACAATCAAGCTAGTCAATAATTGGAGGAACAAACAATCATTCTAAATGCATAATGAAATGAAAATGTAAATTCCAGATGAGAGCTCAAGATAAAGAAATCCACCTTTCAGAGCTACTGCCGTTGGTATGGAGCATTTTTCTTGGGTCAACAACAAACATGTAAACTAGGAGTCCAATTAGTGAGCTCAATAGTGCCATCAGAATGAAAGCGCATCTCCAACCTGGTATACCCCAAAACTGTTGCCCTGCCATGACTGTTGCCAGAACACCACCACCAATACCACCTATAGAACCAACAAGGCTCAGCAACCCAAAACCGGTACCTCGGACGCCATCCAAATAACTATCAGCAATGAAGGACTGAAGTGCCGGTATCACAATGGCTAGCCCAAACCCGTTCACAGCCCTCCAGAATGCAACTTGCTGAAACTGTTGGCTGGCACCAACAGCAGCTGTTGACAAAGCCCAGCACAGTGTTCCCATTGCAAGAACGGTTGGGCGGTCATAGTGAAGGACCAGAACACCTGCCAAGGGAGATGACATGGCCTGCACGAAGTTCCTTATGAATGTTAGATATCCTAGCTCAGTAGGACCAACTCCAAAAGCTTCACTGACTTCCTTGTAGACAGAGGGGAGGAGATTCTCATCAGCACGCTCCATTATAGCAGCCATATTGATGAAAATAAGTGAGAGGGAGATACCAAAGAACTTTCTTGTTCTGTTATAGGGAAAAAATGATAGCCGCAAATGGATCATAGGGTCAGTAGAAGAAAATCAATCAAAAAAATTGTTGTCGAAACTGGAAAGAACACTAGCTCAAGCTAACACCATGCAGTGTAAAACAAGAATCATCTATGAAAATGATGCCAAGTACATGAAGATGTCAACATGGAGTGGGTGAACTTTTCAGACCAGATCACTTGCTTGCTCCTAGTCCAGACCATTGCATGACAAGCAGGTAAAAGATATACAACTAGATTGTTACCGGTTAGCAGACAAGATTTCTTAGCAGAATATTGTGAAACTTAAACTACTGCAAAAGAATTAAGATTTATGATTCGAGCAAAGACTTCCGGATGGGGTTTGACCAAGAAACAAAAGGAACAAAAGAACATGATTTCTCTATCTTGAAACTAGCTCGAAATGATCTTTCCTGACCAAAATCATAAAAGAGCAAAAGCATAAAAATTCAATACTTTGGTGGAAGTTGAACTGCCTGTTCGCTGGTGATTGGTTATACATAAAATTGAATCCAAAGCTGCCTAAAATCATATTAAAAAAGATTATTTGTAGCTAACAACAATTAACAATCGAGTGGCCAAGATTATCCAAGACTTTCAATGCTTCTGATCGAAAGTCGATCATCACCGATCGACCAAAACACGCTGCCAACATCACGTCCAAATTTTCAACCACTTGGATGATGATTCAAATCCATCTAAACATATTCATAATTCAAAAAAAACCAACCACAGTTACCAGCCAAAAACAACAACCAATCAACCCACCAAAACAGAGCAAAAAACACTCCGATTAATAAACTGAAAAGCGCGAGGATTCCAATATTCTCCACCAATCACTCGACCAAACTCCAAATGCCAATCGAAGTATAAGATTTAAAAAACAAAAATTAACGGATAGAAATCTCCAAACTAGTAATTAAAGAAAAAAAAAAAACGGGATCGAAAGGGACAAAAGCTTACTTCATCTCTCCGAGAAATCTCGAATCCAGAAGAACACCAGACCGTTGAGCTTTGGCAGATCCAGAGCTCCTGAGTCCCATTCACAAACCCTACAACCGGATCGCAACCATCTTCCTCCCCGTTACTATATTATATATTCAACGTCGAAAGGACAAAATGGGGAATATCAAAGTATTGAGACAGCGAAGGGCAGAGCCGGAATTTCTGAGAAATAATATCCAAGCTAGCTTCGTGGATTGGATTTTCTTCCTGGTTTCCCCATTTTTCAAATGTGCGCGGCACGAGTATTTGTTTACTCCGAGAAAATGGGGGAGGACGGAGGAAGGGATTGGACAGGATAGGGTGACGAGATATTTACATTTGTTTCTCCGATATTTTGCGAGAAATTCGGTGGCTGCGTGGCGGGAATGGAAAGTCGCGCGAGAAATCACCGAGTCAACGAATGTGCAAACGGGGCCTGGATCCATGGGCCGACCCAGTCCATTAGCATCGATTGATCCTCTTAAGAGATGCACGTCGTCCAACGTATTAAGATTTAAGAATTTAGGAGGGTTAGCTCCGTGACTCTGTCCAATGAACATGTGGTAATATTTTTTTTTTGCGCGGCAATCCATGCGGTCACGCGCCCCAAAAAAATTGTTATTTTTTCTTATAGATCTTGTGCGAGTGAAATATGCAATTTTTAAATTTTATCAGGTATTTTTAATTTTTGAAAGTATGCTAATTTTATTAATTCTAAAAAATATAAATACTACATAAATAATAAATTCAAAAAATTGCTAAATGTCACAAAGAGGCAAGATGAACATAAAAATTTACGGTTTCCCATAAATCACCCAGTACACGGGTAGACCATATAAGAAATGGGCACATATTTTTTAAAGCGGAGTATTTGGGTTATGATACAATTTTCGAAAGAAAAGTTTTTAAAATAAGAGAAAGTTTTTTGAAATGAAAAAAGTTTATGTGATATGATAGAAGTAATGAGAAAGGATAAATAGAGTAAAATTAAAATAAATAAGGTAGTTTTGAAAATGTTTGTTAAGAAATAAAAAAGTGGATTTGTTACATAGAAAGATATAAATAAATAATTAAAAAAAGAAGTAGCTGTGAAGTTAAAAAAAATTTGATAGAAAAAAACATTTTTTTAGTGAATGATAAAGGCACCCTAAACCTTACAAAAGCATGATCGAGTAATGTAAATATCAAGATTTTATTGCATGATTTTAAAAATGCTAAATTGATCAATTTGATTGGTTTCATTTTAATATAAGAAAGAAAATGTATTTTTTTTTTTTTTTTTCAGAAAAGAGGGCGAATGAAGGATACTAGGTTAACTATCCGTTCTGCAATGATAAGCTGAATTTGGAGCGTTAAAGACGTTGGGTTTATTTGAATGTTGATAGTTGCGAACCAGACGGCTGAGATTGTTTGGACTGTTATGGCATAGGGATCATGTACTACTTTTGAGACCTACAACACACGCTTGAATGGCACGTGCTTGCGTGGTACAATCGTTTTGCGTCCCGATCTGGACTTCCCACGTTCCGATAGTTCTGCGACGGCTTTAATTTGGCATGACCATATTTTCTGCTGAAGAAATTGGACGTTGTTCCAAATGCAAGAGTTACAATTTTTTTCTTCTGCCCGGCAAGATTAGTTTTATTAATCAGTCCGTATTTATTCTAAAAATAGGAAAATAGGAATTTGTTTCAACCAGCGGGTGCGTGAGTGTTGATTCCCATTTTGAATGCCAGAGGGAGTTTAATCTCCATTATAATCCAATATAATAACAAGACATAGGAATTTGAATTTATAAAATTTCTTCATTTTAGAGCTAACATTGATAAAAAATTGGAAATACCATTTTTTAATACTGCTTAACATCTTATGATTTATAAAGGTACTACAAATCATGTCAATTGAGTGTTAGTGTCCGCACGATCATGAAAAACTAGATTATTGGATTTTTATAATAATTTACAAAATTATTCATCTAAATATGAAGAATGTTCTTAATGTTTTAGATGTTGAACTAATAACTTTAAAATTAATTTATAAATCAAACAAATTTATTATGTTAAATTTACTTTTTTATTAAATGATCTTATACACATTTTTGATTGGTATGAAGCTTGGTTTCTTAATTAAATAAATAATTTTAAATGTAATGAATGAAGTGAATTTCATATAATCATCAAGGTGCATAATATAAATAAAAAGAATTATTATTCGAAACATCCTTAACCTAATAATTTTGTAATTTATAATATTTTGGTGTTTAATATATTTAAACTTAATTTAAAATTTTACTTTGATTGGAGGCTTAGGCAGGCTACAAAATAAAATTATATTATGGCTAAAATATCAATACTAAAATTAGAAATTTTCATCCATACTTACATAGTTTTGGCAAAGCATATCATGACTTTTGACGAAATTAGGCAAGTACATGCATAGTTTTTTTTTGAAATTGTAAGCGCATAACTCTTGTTAAAGTACTTTAATGAGAATTTAAAATTGTATTGAAATTTTGAAACAATGACAATGCCCCTTGAAAAAATAAAATTATTATTTACAAATATTATAAAAATCGTTATAGAAAATATTATTAAGAAAATATACAATAAATATTTAATAATAAAATAAAAATAATCATTTGAATATATTTTTTTCATTAAATAAAAATTAGAAGAAAATACTTTTAAAATACAAAAAATTATTTAAAAAAATTCCTCACATTAAGTAGAGTAATTTTTTTTCATTCAGAGATAATGCTACATGTTATTTAGTTAGTTATACTCTAACAAAAAATGTGGAAGTCTCTTTTGGCTCTTAACTTTTATAAGAGAAGGCTTAGAAAATACAAGATATTGTGGAAGACCAGATCGTAAATGGTCCCCTGCCCCAGGCGAAGAGTATTCGCGTGCGTATTCACAGAGACAGATTTCAGGACACAAATCTAGACCGTTCATTGGATGAGCCCATCACGATCTGCTACTGATTAATGGTCACGTAAGATTTGTGTGTTGGATCCGCATCTTAACATTTTCCTGGCAAGCAATTACACAATCTATGTTTAGCAGTCAAATTTCGTATATTAATATACAATTTTTATATTAATTCTATACTAATATAATACAATTTCGCCCACATCTGCCCCAGCAGCTGAGCACACCAACAGCATTTTCACATGGCGAAGCAGTATAGCAATGGTGGCCTTAGTTCACCCCAAGTTATTTGTGGGAGCGTTCATCGGTTAAGATATTTAGGAAATATTGATAGGAAATTGTAAGAATGTCTCAGGTCCAGTTAAGAAGACGTAATGTACGAACATAAAAAATATATATAATACAATTTCTATTTCTATTTAGGGATATTTGTAAAATGACGCACTAGCTTTTCAATTTTGCAATTTATACCTCATAACTTTTCATTTTAATCACGACATATTTATTGAATTTAAATCATGATACATGGATACTAAATTATATAAATTAATTCGGTAAATATTTTTTTGGAAAATTGTGAATTAATTTTTAGTTCAAAATTTTAAAATTTAGCAATCAGTTGTGTGGTCATTTGCAAGAAAGTTCAAAATTGGGAGTTTATTTGCTAAAAATGATAAAACACTGTTAAAAAATGGATGGTTATTTGCAAAATCAAAAGTTTTGTGCCATAAATTAAATTTTTTAAAAACATGGAGTTGGAGTTGCATGTCACATTTGAACATATCCCTTCTTTAGCCTAACCGCAACGCCGGAGGCAGTAGCTATACTCCAGATTGAGAGAGCACACAAGCAAATGGTGAAGGATTATTATATTGTACAAAAATATTTCAAAATAGTAAGATTACATATGAATAGTTGAATTGAAGGGAGCAAATATAAAAAAAAGTGAACGTTGAAGGGGGGTAATGATAATATTTAAATGATGCTACTTAATACACTTGGATCATATTAGCAGTGTCGCTCCTTCGAAATCAGCTTTTTACCGCCCACCATTTCTTCGAGGAGTACGCGTCAGCTGACAAGAATGGGTGAAGTAATGAGGCAGAAGAGTAGCTAGTCCCACTGTGTTGATGCCATCATCGATTTCAGAGATCCTGAAATAGAAATTCGAATTCCTCTATTCCCCACATGCATTCAAAGGTTTGAAATTTATCAAAGTATTAATAATCATAGTAACATTCTGTTGGGAATTTTCAAAATATATAAAAAAAACTTAGAAAAAACCAAAATCATCATATTGCTCAAGATTTATTGTTATCATGAGAGCAACTGCAAAGGTACAAGTAATTCTATTGAAAAAACGTTGCTTTTTTTTTAATAATAATAATTCCACCCATTGTATTCCACAGCAGTCAATAAAAGAGTGCAAAACATGGTTGCTGTTTTGCACTCTTTTTGGAAGTAAATTTTCCAAATGAAGAAATTCAGAAGTAAAAAAGAAAAAAATAGAAATACCCACGTATGTTTTGAATGAATGTGCACGGTCATCGAAAATTGAGCATGTTTTGCCTGGAAAATTCAATACTACTCACCCAACATTTTCTGTGAATAGAAATGTACAGTTAACAATCCTAACGTGGTGGGAGTGCAATAGCTCTATTTGTTGGGCAGTCTCCATCATGTTACGGGCCCTTCAACAGCTGCTGCTGAGCACAAAATGAAATAAAAAATTTAGTAGTCGAAACGTGGATTGGTGCTGCAGAGCCTTGCATGGATGGCCCACTGGTGCACTCCTACCGTAGCAATATTCAACATGTGCCACGAACCCACTGCTCATGCCCTCTGTTTCTTCCTTTCCTAATTTTGTCTTGCCTTCCTTTCCACCACCAAATGCATTAAATTAACAATTTTAATGGCTTTCTGTGAAGATTCCTGCATTGCTGCAATTAAAGCTTCATTACACATGTTTGATTACTCTCTGTTTTTTTCTTAACCAACCTCTCCACATTTTCATTATAATCTCCTTAAGCCAGTTAGTAGTGGTGCTCCTTGCACGGACAGCTGAGTCTTGTTCTTGCCTTTGTAGTGGAGGTATTGCAGAGCATTGGTTGGCTACTGAAGACATGGAGGGCTGTGCTGCACTCGTTGCGGGTTCTCACAAGAGGAATGAACTTGTATTCATTCCCACTGATGGAGACTCTGGGGTATAATTCTTGTTTATTTTGCATTATCATTCAAATTAATAAAATATCATGTGTCGTACGAGAAGTTTTTCTGCATGAAATTCAGTTTATATTCAGCCCAAATTGTCCCCAAGAAGCATGTGTTGTTTACAGTTCACTAAGGTATTTGAGGAATCAACGACCCATTCTCAAGATGGTGGGGTTTTTTTTTTTTTTTTTTTTTTTTTTTTTTTTTTTTTTGTAGAAAAAAAAACTGTCGATTCTGTTAGTTTGATTCTGTTCTTTGGCTCAACAGTAAGAGGACCTAATGGAACTCGGAATTTCTTCATTTCATCCTTCTTTTGTACTTGGTTATGATCTAATGCAACCAGGAAGCATGGACATTTTCAAAACATATAAGTTGCTTATAGAAGTCAATTTTGACATCATTAACAAGTACCTTTTATTAATAAGAAATAAATGGTTTAGATTTAAAGAATAACTTTGAACATTAAAAAAGTAGAGGGATGAATAGACATGTCCATGTACCCTGGTTGTTAATTTAAAGAACCCTTCATATCAATGAACTGAGTAGATTTTTTTTTTCTTCTTATCATCCATTATTCCATTCCCATGAGGGCATGAGGATGTATGGTTAGTTCTGTTATCCAACAACATCTTGTGTATGATGAAAAGAAAAACAAAAAAGTTTGGATGGATAGCGTTATTAATAAAGAATGGAAGTTACATGTCTTAGTCAGTATCAGCTTTCTTAGTATTTTGCGAAGTGGAGTTTCACTTTTATGTAACCAAGTTATATAATAGTGGTTTAATATAAAACCATCTATTTTTACCACATTGATAATTGATGAAAATTGACTCTATCAATTGTATTTAGCATTATTCATGTCAACATAAGATTAAGTTTCTTATAAGTCAAAGATATCCATGAGCCACATTTGCTTAAAAATATATATTCATATGTAAATTATGAAAAATTATTAGATCTATTCACATATGTATTTGAATGTAATAATATTTTACAGAATCATTTATCTTCATAATAATGATATTTTAGACGGTCCACATGTTGAAAATAGACTTTAAAATTGATGTTTAACATTAAATCATTTTATTAAATTAATTTTATACATTTGTAGATGAGGTTCATGCATAATAACATAAATGATGCTAAACACAATGGATGAAATGAATTTTTCATCTATCATCAAGGTTGAAAAAATAGATAGGGTTACATAAAAGTGGAGGTTTCATGGAAGTGAAACTCTGTGAAGTAAAAGTCCAAATTCAAATAGCTAAAAGCCTCTGCATATAAGTCATGGAAGAAAAATAAGAAAATTTTGAATAGCTCTACAATCAAGTATTTACAAAACAGATCTTGTAATTTTGGATAATTATGAATTGGCATTTTTTTTGGATATTTACAGAATGTAAGAATATTACAACATAAACTTTGTTGATGTAGCTGAAAGAGATTAATGGTAGGTGGTTTCAAATGCAAAAGTATGAATAGTAATTTTCTTGCAAAATGGACTCTTTAAGGTTTCTATCTGTGCATTTTAAACCCCGAATATTGCTCTCAGTTATACTGATTTCATCAGTTGACAAGATCTATTTTGTAATGTTCAGAAACTTGTGGTTATTTTGCAGACACCCAAAACAAATGTTTGTATACAATCATCAGAAACATGTGTTCTAGATGTTGCATATAAATGATAAGAGTAAATCCAAGAGAAAAGGATAATCCCACGTATATTCATAATTGCAAGTATCTTTAGCTTGTGTTGGCCGTTCAGATCAAGAGCTGAATTGCATTTTTTGCGGCATTGTAAACCATAAAATAAGGTGGCACTAGCCACGTTCTACCGCTTATGTGCAGGCAGCTGAAATGCACAATAATGCTAATATAATGCCACTTGCACTTTGGCCAATCCTATGAGGATTTAAAATAAATTTCAATTCATTTCTAATAATATTCTAAATGCATGCCTATTTTCACATGGATATAATTCCATTTCTTTTGACCTTTCTACAGCCCAAACCATTGCAACAACTGATTGCGACAATATGCCAGATATGTGGAGATGATGTGGGATTAACAGTAGATGGAGAGCTCTTTGTTGCCTGCAACGAATGTGCATTTCCGGTATGCAGGCAGTGCTATGAATATGAAAGAAGGGAAGGTAGCCAGCTCTGTCCACAATGCAAAACCCGGTTCAAACGGCTCAAAGGTGGCTGGATTTTCCTTCATACAAACTTCATCATTCCCTTCTGATCGGTTTGCATGTTCTCTCTTCAATTAGGAAAACCAGGTCCTTTTGACCAGCAAGCTGTTATTTTTCTTTTCTGTAAGTGATGTGCACCATTCTCCTTTTGGTAATTCAAACAGTCGATCTTGAGAGCTCCAATGTTGAAAGATCATGAACTTGCTATCAATAGATTCCCACTTCCCTGCCCTTTCATCTTCGGCCAATGTCAACTTGCGAATATGATAAGCAAATTGTAGGCCGTGCAAGTGACATCGCCACACAAAAGCTGCAGTTGCCAATGAGAAGGCCTGGATTCCTGTTCAATTATACCTCTTTCATTTTATGTTTTAACTTATTTATTTCCTATTCTGTGTGTCATGTTTTTTGTATGATAGGGAGTGCTAGAGTTGAAGGTGACGAAGAGGAGGATGGTATTGATGACCTTGAAAACGAGTTTGATTTTTCTAGAAGAGCTCAGGCAAGAAGCTTTGGAAGATTTGGACAATATAATACCTTCCAATCCTTTGAGACTACTACTCCAATCCCATTATTAGCTTATGGTGAAGAGGTGGTAACCACTTTCTTACATTTTAAAATCGATTTAGGAGAACATTTGTTTTGATACTGTGATATTGTAATATCTTTTCCATTATAATTTGAAGAGGGGTGATTTAATTAGGTCAGCCTAAAAAATATATTTTGTTTATTATTTTCAGTTTTTTCATGGACATACAAAGTTAGGTGTATATACTGTGATATTGTAATATCTTTTCCATTATAATTTGAAGAGGGGTGATTTAATTAGGTCAGCCTAAAAAATATATTTTGTTATTATTTTCAGTTTTTTCATGGACATACAAAGTTAGGTGTATATAATTTATAAACCAAGTTTCACCATTTTTGGATTTTTTAAGTTTTTATTTTTATTTTTAAGCACAGTGGCATTTACATAATTTTCTGAGACTAGAAAATTATGAAAATGCCACAATATTTAAAAATAAAAATACTTAAAAATCCAAAAAAGCTAAAATTTAATTTATAGATTAAATACACCTAACTTTACATGTCCATGAAAAATTTAAAAAAATATTTTATGGCTAGACGCGTGGCTGCCCCTATGCAACTGACGATAAATTATCATGGCTCCAATTTGAAATCCATGAAATATATTTTAAAAACTTTTGGACTCCTCAACTTCTTTATAAAGTATCGTTCCTGTTGTCCTGGTGCAGGGTGCTGGCATGCTTCCTCACGAGAATGCCATCGTCCCTTCTTTGATGGTTGATGGTAGATGGACTAACCCTTTTGCTTGTCCAGATGCTGCCCATCCTGGTAAACCCAAGTTTCTCATGCATTCAAATGCATGATGGCACTTCAGTTTTTTATTGTCACTTGTTGGTTTCTGTCTCATTGACCTCTGTTCAATACCCACAATTTCAAATTAGCCAAAGATAACAAACAATGATTTTTACAGTTTGGTCCTTTCTTATCAGCAAGAACAATGGACCCTGGGAAGGATCTGGCAGCTTATGGTTACGGGAGTGTGGCATGGAAGGAAAGAGTAGAAATGTGGAGGAAGAAGCAGCATGACAATATGGAGGAATTGATGGACGTGGAAAAACAGGCAAATGGGCCAGATGAAGCTGAACTATCCTTGTATGTGCTGTATCTCAACATTCAACCGAACCATTCTTGTGATGATAACCATCGACATTTAATCATTAAACATTGATCAGTGGTTGGAAGAGGAAGAATCTACATTACAGCAATTCCATAGTGAAGAAAAAAAAATTTCTTTTTTTAATCCTGTGAAGCATAGTTTAATCCATTGGTGTTATTGTAACACTAGACTTGTTTCGTTTCTAAATTCAGAATGGATGAAGCAAGGCAACCATTGTCAAGAAAAAAGCCAATCCCCTCAAGCCAAATTAATCCATATAGGATGATCATCGCCGTTCGACTTGTAGTTCTTGGATTCTTTTTCCACTATCGCATATGTCGTCCAGTAGATGATGCCTACGCATTGTGGCTCGTATCAGTCATCTGTGAGATCTGGTTTGCCATCTCTTGGATCCTTGATCAGTTTCCCAAGTGGTCACCCATCAGCAGAGAAACATACCTTGATAGGCTCTCACTGAGGTATATCTGTGTTTACTTTGACCCTATTCCTTTTTGAGTGAAAGCTGCTGATTTTATGAATAATTTTTGAAAATGTAAAACGTTCAATTTCAGTTTTTTATGTTCCTTGTCATTCTAGAATTGAGACATTCCATGGATTGTCAATAAGAAACTCCATGACTGCTGATCAGATATGAGAAAGAAGAGCAACCTTCTCAACTTGCTCCAGTTGACATTTTTGTTAGCACCGTCGACCCCCTAAAAGAACCTCCACTTGTCACTGCAAATACAGTTCTCTCCATTCTCGCGGTCGACTATCCAGTTGATAAGGTCTCATGCTATGTCTCTGATGATGGTGCTGCTATCCTAACATTCGAGGCACTATCAGAAACAGCTGATTTTGCAAAGAAGTGGGTCCCATTTTGCAAGAAGTACAACATAGAGCCTCGAGCACCTGAGTGGTATTTTGCAAAGAATATCGATTATCTGAGGTACAAGGTACTGCCATCCTTTGTCAAAGAACGAAGAGCAATGAAGGTACAAATTCATCATAGATGGATCTTATAATTCAAGGAAACACTGCATCATGTAGATCTCAGCTCACAAACGTTAGGTCTAAAATCTAATGAACATCTGTCCTTGAGATATTTGTTGGAACTACATGAACTGGAAATTGATCATCTGTTTTTCTGCCTTTGAAATTCACAACACAATCATGCGCAGAGAGAATATGAGGAATTTAAGGTGCGGATCAATGGTCTTATTGCTAAGGCAAAGCAAGTACCTGAGGAAGGATGGGCAATGCAAGATGGCACCCCATGGCCTGGTAATAATGTCAGGGACCATCCTGGAATGATTCAGGTATTGAATATCTATCTACATGAAGTCAGAATATTTCATAATAAGAGATCTTTCTTGACCCTCAGCCTTGAATGCCCCTTTTTTTTTTTATGAATATCCACTGCACGCCTTTATAACACCAAATACCCAGACTTGTTATCATTCCTCCTGTAATACTTCAACAGCTCCATGAATTGTTTATTCCTAAACAAGTCATGAAGGGGATAATGAACATATTGGCCCAGATCCATTTTAATTGGAAGAACCCAATTTCCCAGCCTTTCAATCCAATGCCTCAATTCTCAAATGTAGTAGTTAATGTCAACTTATTAAGTGATGACACATCATTCTTCTTTGTAACATGCAGGTGTTTTTAGACCAGAGTAGGGAACATGACATGGATGGGAATGAATTGCCTCGTCTTGTCTATGTTTCCAGAGAGAAAAGGCCGGGTTTCAATCACCATAAAAAGGCTGGTGCTATGAATGCATTAGTGAGTAACTTGGCTTCATCTGATTCTTTCCTACACATCTGGATTCTGTCTTGGGTCAATACTGCCAATGCCAATTAAAAATATCCTTTCCCTACACTATCATTTTTTTTTTCAAAGTTTCTGGTCTAGGGCTTATCTTGTTGCTGAGGGGCTCATACAAGATTCCTTTTCTTATTTCAGGTCCGTGTGTCTGCAGTGCTTACAAATGCACCTTTTTTACTGAATTTAGATTGTGATCACTATATCAACAATAGCAAAGCGCTTAGAGAAGCAATGTGTTTCACAATGGATCCATTGGTTGGTAAGAAAGTCTGCTATGTACAGTTCCCACAAAGGTTTGATGGCATTGACAAGCATGACCGATACGCAAATCGAAATGTAGTTTTCTTTGATGTGAGTAAATTTTGACAAGAAAGTTTTCATACTTTCAGAAGAAAAGATGTTACATTAAATTGATGGTGTATGCTGGGCTATGCAGATTAACATGAAAGGTTTGGATGGAATTCAAGGACCCATATACGTGGGAACTGGGTGTCTTTTCCGGAGACGAGCTCTTTATGGATATAATGCACCCAAAACCAAGAAGCAACCCACAAAGACCTGCAACTGCTGGCCAAAATGGTGTTTCTGCCAGTGCTGTTGCTCAAAAAGGAAGACAAAGAAGGCAAAGAAGCTGAACCAAGAAAAAAATGGAAAATGGGTTGCATCATTTTTGAAGTTGAAACAGAAAGGAGAGGCTGCTGAAGGTAACACATGAACAGCTTAGAACACTCCATCATTAAATACATGTCAGTTGTGCCCGTAAGGCTGTTAAGTACTTGATCAATTTAGAACACTGTAGATACTTAAAAATCTGCGGTTGCGAATTATCAGCCTAGGCTTACGCTTGAAAGACCTCTATATGTCTAGTAACAAAAAACAGTTGTCTTGTTAATGGTTCTGACTAGACATGAAAATCAAGTTTGATTATAACTTTTCTAGGTCAAAACAGCCCTAACTCTATCCGTAAGTCAGGTCCAGCAGACATCAACCGAACCCTTGTCCTACTTTCTGAAAATTGGTTTGAATTTGGACAGATTCTTTGGGGCTGCAAAATGTTCTTACACATTTAATCTCTTTTAATGCATCAATCACTTGCAGTAATTACGTAAATTTGGGAAACCTAGATGCTGAATTGTTGTATCTGCACCCTTCTCATCGACATCCAAACCAACTAGACCACCACTGGTTTTTCCGTTCCCTGCATTTGAAAGGCCCTTATTTTGAAAGATGTGATGTCGCATGTTATTTTCCCTCCGTGTTTGCCAAAATTCTCACTGGTTGACCTTACCAACAATCCTACAGAAACTGAGGAGAAGTCAGCATTGGACTCACAGAAAAAGTTGGAGAAAAAGTTTGGACAGTCCCCTGTTCTAATCGCATCAACACATCTTGAACATGGTGGAGCAGTGAAAGGAATGAGCCCAACTTCTTTGCTGAAAGAAGCTGTGCATGTAATCAGCTGTGCATATGAAAATAAAACAGACTGGGGAAAGGAGGTACTACTCCTTGTGCCTGTGTGCATACTCAGTTGGCAGTCCTGTGTTTATTATTTTCCTACTCAAAGTAAAGGAAGCATAAATAGCTAAAAGACATGTACTATGATGAAATACATGCTTGAGAAAAATCAACTATTTGATTCCAACTGTTTTTAGCCAAGTGCTTGATAGACTTTGGCTTTTCGGTGGACAAATTCTCCTCCCTTTCTGATTGTGTTGTGTTGACACGTAGGTTGGATGGATTTATGGTTCAGTCACTGAAGACATATTGACTGGATTCAAGATGCATTGCCATGGGTGGAGGTCAATTTACTGTGTTCCTTCAAGGCCTGCTTTCAAAGGATCAGCACCCATCAATCTCTCAGACAGACTGAACCAGGTTCTCCGTTGGGCACTTGGATCAGTCGAGATATTCTTAAGCAGACATTGCCCAATTTGGTATGGCTATGGTGGGGGGCTTAAGTGCTTGGAAAGGCTGTCATATATAAATGCTACAGTCTATCCCTGGACATCCATCCCTCTCATCACTTACTGCACTCTGCCTGCTGTATGCCTCCTCACAGGGAAATTCATCACTCCAGAGGTAAGTGTGATTATCATATGGAATTTTACTCCAGTTTCTTGAAATGGAAAAACATAACACAAGACACTCACCTTCACCTCTTGGGCAAAGGAAACTTACTCTAATACATTGATTTTATCCAAAATGACTAGCTGAATTAGGAAACATATTCCCATAACTACAAACCCTTGCACTTCAAACCTTTAAAATATTTCAACTGGAATTCAAAAGAGAACGTTCTTGGAATGAGTTGTCCTGTTGTGCTACTTTCACAGTTGAGCAACATAGCTAGCTTATGGTTCATCTCCCTCTTCATATGCATCTTTGCAACGAGCCTCCTGGAGATGCGATGGAGTGGGGTGGGCATTGAGGACTGGTGGCGAAACGAGCAGTTCTGGGTGATCGGCGGCGTCTCGGCCCACCTCTTTGCCATTTTCCAAGGAATACTCAAAGTGCTTGCTGGCATTGACACTAGCTTCACAGTCACATCGAAAGCCGGAGGCGACAGCGACCAGTTCTCTGAGCTCTATGCATTCAAATGGACAACTCTCTTAGTCCCTCCCACCACCCTTCTCATAATCAACCTTGTGGGAGTTGTGGCAGGGATTTCGGATGCAATCAACAACGGCTATGACTCGTGGGGCCTGCTATTTGGGAAGCTTTTCTTTGCTTTCTGGGTGATAATTCACCTCTATCCTTTCCTCAAAGGCTTGCTAGGCCGCCAAAACAGGACTCCTACCATTGTCGTTGTCTGGTCCGTTCTCATTGCTTCCATCTTCTCACTCCTTTGGGTGCGCATTGATCCTTTCCTGAGCAAATACCATGGCCCCACACTTGAATCATGTGGTTTGAATGGGTTGGATTGCAGCTGAGGAGGATAGCCAAAAGAATTAAAATCCCAGATGTCTTATATTTCGTTCTGCTTTTGTACTTGTGATGGGAAGCCCTGTAGTTATGTTACAGTTATGCGATCTTTTACTTCGTGGTTGTGCTTTAAAGATCACCTCTGAAAATTAGATAGCGAGAGAGAAGACGATTTGATACGATGAGGGATAGCATTAAAAATAAAATGAAAACAGATAAAGAGTAGTGATTCTATTAGCCCGGGCTAAGTAAATGGCCCACTTAGCCCACCTCAAAAAACCTATTTAAAACAACTTTTTTTTACTTTTTTTTTCATGTACTTGTTTATCTAAGTGTATTTAACATATAGACCAAGTTTTACCATTTTTGAATATGTTTATCTATTTTTTTGAGATTTTCAAACATCTATGTGTATATATGCATTTAAAATACCCTTATTTTCAAAAATCTAAAAAAAATATATGCACATTTTCAAAAATGGTAAAACTTGGTCTATATGTTAAATACACTTAGATAAACAAGTGTATGAAGAAAAAAATAAAAAAAAGTTGTTTTAAATAGGTTTTTTGAGGTGGCCTAAGTGGGCCATTTACTTAGCCCGGGCTAATAGAATCACTCCTCACAGATAAAATAGGTAAAGTGAATAAAAATAAATAAGGTAAAATTTTTATATGAAAACATGAAAAATGATTAAGCGTATATCGAATTATAAAAACTTCATGATTTTTTTTGTGGAAGAAAACTTTATGATTTTTAAATATTCAAAATGTAAAATTATTATTAACAGATGTAAAAATAAGAATCGCAGAAAAGAGTGGAAATGTTAAGGAAATATAAACCCTTTTTTTTTTTTTTACTTTAATAAGATAGATATATGATAGAAAGATGATTGTCATCAAGATAATTTTACTTTATGATTGTCCATACTTTTAGTCGCTAATATATGATTATTTTCTATATAAAAAGTCTTTCTATTTTATCCTTATTTATATCATGGCAGTAATTTTTTTTGTTTTTTTATGTGCCATTTTTCTAAATGTGTAATTATATCTGTCGATGAAGGTATAATTTATGGCCGTATTCAGAATTAACTCAAATATAATGGCTGGATCGATCAGTAGGCTCGCTTCAACACAGAAATATTCATTTATCCAACTTCACCAACTTAAAAAAAAAAAAGAAGAAGAAGAAAGCGAAAAAGTCAACCGAGTCACGGCGTGTGGCTGGGTGCGCCGTGGTCGGGGTCCTCGTAGGAGCTGCAATCTCTGTACCAGGAGTTTTTGGTCGCTTCCTTACTAATTTAGGGTGCGTTTGATTGGAGGTAAAACTTTTTGATGAAAACTTTTCAGAGTAGAAGTTGTCAAGTTGATAGAAAATGATGTGATGTGATAGGGGTAATAATGAGGTGTAAAGAGAATAAAGTTAAAATAGATAGGGTAGTTGTATGGGTATTTGTGTGGAAATGATTGAAAAGTAGAGTTGTTTATATAGGAAAATGTGAAAAAATAATTAAAAAATAAGGTAGTTATGAGGAGTGAAAAGTTTTTGATTGAAAAGTTTTCATTGACATGTTTTGTGTGTAACCAAACACACCCTTAAAGAAATTTACAAGAAATTACGGGCTTAATTTAGGGTTGTGTTTGAGAATTGATAAAATTTACGATGAAAAGTTATAAAGAGTAGAAGTTATTAAATAGTGTGATATGATATGGGTAATGATGAAAAGTACATAGGATAAAATAGATAAGTTAATTGTGCGGGTAGTTGTGTAGAAATGATTAAAAAGTAAGATAATTGTATAGAAAAATGTGAAGAAATGATTAAAAATAGGATAGTTGTGGAGAGTGAAAAATTTTATATTGAAAAGTTTTAACTTGACAATTTTTCTCATTAATAAACACACCCTGTATAAATTAGATTTCATAAAGTAAGATTTCTCAAAGAACACTTTCAAAAAAAAAAGAAAAAAGGAAGAAAAACCATATATATGAAAATTAAGACTAAGAACCACCTTTCTTTTCACTTAAGTTTTTTTCTCATAAATAAATTTTTATTAAGGGTGTGTTTGGGAAGTAGTAAATTTTTTTATATAAAAGTATTTTAAATAGAAAAATAATGTGATAATAGATGTAATAACGAGAATTAAAGAGAATAAAGTAAAAATAAATGGGTTAGTTGTATGTGTAGTTGTGTACAAATGATTGAAAAGTAGAAAAATCATATAATAAATGAATAAATAATTAAAAAAATATGGTAGTTGTGGAGAGTAAAAAATTTTAAACTAAGGACATTTTGTTTTTAATAAAAAAATTCAAACTAAAATTTTTAAAATTTTTCAATCTAAAACTTTACACTCTACGTAACTACCATATTTTAAAATAACTACCCTTTTTTAATCATTCCTATATAATTACTTATACAACTAATCTATTTAGGGTGTGTTTGTTTGGGGTCAAAACTTGTCAATTAAAACTTTTCAACACAAAACTTTTCACTCCTCATAACTACTCTATTTTTTAATTATTTTTTCACATTTTTCTATACAAATTACCCTACTTTTCAATCATTTCTACACAACTACCCATACAACTAACCTATCTATTTTAACTTTATTCTCTTTACTCCTCATCATTACCCCTATTATATCACATCATTTTCTATCAATTTGACAACTTCTACCTCTAAAACTTTTCATCAAAAGTTTTACCTCCAACCAAACACACCCTTAGTTTAACTTTATTCTCTTTATACATCATCATTATCTCTATTATATCACATTATTTTTTATTAATTTAACAACTTTTACACAAAATTTTTCATCCAAAAATTCCATTGCTTTCTAAATACTCTGAAAAGTTTTAGTTTAAAAAGCTTTTTAGGTTACCAAACATGCTCTAAGTTCTTGTAAATAACTTAGGAAATTGTTATTATCGTGTAGTTGGGTCACAAGAGGGATGACGTAGTGAAAAAAATAATAATAATAAGGCTAACACAAAACTACACCTTAAAATCGATAACAAGTGTCAACATCAAGACTCAAGCGTAAAACATACAAAAAATCTTAAGAATATTATTTATGTTATTTATCTAATAACAAAAAAAACTACGAATTTATAAAGAGGAAAAACAAACCCTTTGATAATTACCTATACACATGTCAATATGCATGTAAAATATTAGTCGTCATTGTATATTTTACTAAAAATAATAAAACATGCAATTTACTGTAAACACACAATGTACCGTAGATAGTAAAAAAAATCCTGTAAAACTCAAAAGCCCAAATTCATACGAAAACAGTGAATTTCAATATATATCGAAAACCTGCTAAACCGAGTTTTACCTTAGTTGTCATGTCAACAGGCTTAAAAATATTTTTTATTGTTATGTTGTGACCCATGTAACTTCGCCCTGATCAAAAGTTATGGTTAATTAAAAGAGATGTGATCTTTTCACACCGGCTGGAGAACGGGTGGGTTTCAAACCACGTTTGCGCGCCGTTGGATGCGGGGAGTTGAATCCAGGTCTCGAGGAGCTGCGTGCGTGGACGACACGGACTGACACGGGAGATTTACGGGCAGGTCCCTCTGCCAGGTACCTCCCTCTCTCCTCTCTCTCCCTCCCTCCCTCTCCACACGCGCTCTCTCTCTCTCCCCCTGTCCAGAACGCACGCAGCTCCCTTCCCTCTCTCTCTCTCCCTCCCTCTCTCCCCCTGTCTCTCTCTCTCTCTCCTCTCTCTCCCTCCCTCCCTCCCTCTCCCCGTCCAGATCCAACATGCACGGCCTCCCCTCTCCCTCTCTCTCTCTCTATCTCTCTCTCCCCCCCTGTCCAGAACGCACTGCCTCCCCTCCATCTCTCGGCCTCTCCTCTCCCTCCCTCCCTCTCTCTCTCTCTCTCACTCTCCCTCTCCCTCTCCCCCATTCCCGATCGCACAGCCACCCCTCCCACGCACCATTCTCTCTCTCTCGTCGTCCCCCTTCACGGCTCTCCTCTCCCCGTCCAGATCCTCCCTTCACAGATTCAGCCGTTGATCTTCTCCTGCCTCTCGCGATCCGTTCTTTAGTTCAAATATTATATGGTCAAAAGATTAAAATTATTCGAGAGTAAATCATACCCTGTTCAAAGCGTTGATTCGTTATAAACGCACGCAAAGATTATAAGTTAAAACATTTATACCTTCCAAAATGTTCATCCAGTAGAATCGCTCGTACATATATTTTTATAAGTTTCTAATACTGTAGTAAATTTCAAATTTGATATGTAGCAATCCTTTCTACGTAGCTTCGCCTTTTGGTACATCATGCATTTCTCAAGTGCTTCCTTTTTCTATAGCCTCCCCTTTGTGTAAAGGCATATATTTCAGGTAATAACAGCCACCAATCCTTGGCTTATAGAATTAACTGTTAGAAAACAACCATTGATTAAATCCATAATCAATGCAGGATCTGTCTCATGCTAAGATTATTAAGAAATTAATAACATAAACGGAAGCGTACCTGAATCCATGGATGCGAATAATCTTTTGGCTTTAGGTCTTCCAAGTTAATGCGCCCAGGGATTTGGGAGAGTGTAGCTCCTCTTCTCTACTGATGGGATGGCAGAAAAGAACCCTGACCAGATACATAACCCGGGGACCACAACCGTTTATATAGGAAGCCTATCTTTCATATTTCTAATTTAGCCCATCATAAAAATAGAAATTAGAAATTAGGCTGGAGGGTTTCTACGCATAGGAGATCCATACTTTATTAGATGATTTAGGCCCATAAAACCTTATAAGATCATTTTATAATTTGGGCCGCTATTTATGATAGCGTATACATATAATTAATATATATGTGTGTCCAAAATTTCAACAATCTCCCACTTGGACTACATATATTTTATAATTATATATATAACCTTATAAGCTCAAAACCTTTTGCTATCATACTAAAATCATCTCCGAACAATCTCGTCTATTAGTTATGCCAACATAGAACCAAGGCGGCCTTTGTCACATTTATCGTAACTAGACCCATCCATGATCACATATATCAAATATAACCAAATGACATAGATCAAGTATGGATGCGTAGCATGGAAATTACATGTAATGTGATCTAACATGCCTATTTCCAACTGGTCCACCTTATTTGGTGAGATCAAACCAAAACCAAAAGTACTGAAAAACCAAAATACCGAATACTTTATTTCTGCAGAAAATATTCATAACCATAGTAAAGTGTCCAAACTAGAAAAGCAAATAAATACAAACTCCCACTTAACTAGCATATCATTAAATGATACAACACCTGTATGAGCAGTATGCTCATGAAAGACCTCAAGGTGTTACCCTTAGTAAGCGGATCCGCAACTTTGGAGTTTGTCGCAATAGACTTTATAGACACTTTATTTTTCTGAATCCTTCCCTTAACAACCAGGAACATTGCTGAATTCCTGTTGTTGTTGGAATATTATACTACTAATTTATTGTCACAAAATAACTTAAGTGGTCTTTCAATGTTATTTATATTTTACAGCCATGTGACAAAATTCTGTAGTCATATTCCATAATTGGATGCCCCATAATATGCTATAAACTCTGTTATCATGGTCGAAAAGCTATAAGTGTTTGCTAAGCACTTTTTCCTGATATAGCTTTTCCAACAAGCAGATAAATATAGCCTGAAGTGGATCTAAAACTGTATTTGCATCCAATAAAGTCAAAATTTGAATACCAAATGATCTCTTACTTATATGACTTTCTGTATGTGAACATATAATGTTTTGTTTTCTAAAAATGTTGAAAAAATCTGTTTGGCTGCATCTTAAAGATCCATTCCTGAATTACTTAAATATCTGCCCAACATCCCAATAATGTACGCAGTAACCGAATGCATACATCCTGAGATTCAAAATTTGAACATACATCGAACTTCCCACTGCTAAAGCATAGGGAGTCTTTTGCATTTCCTTAGATTTAAAATCATTCTTGGTGCACTGATGTAGACAAAATTAATTTTGTCTCCCTTAGCAAGGAGATATTTCTTAATTTGCAATCTTGCACATCAAGTATCTTAAGTATTTTCTTAATATAGGTCTTTTGTGATAATCCAAGAATACATCTAGAATAATCCTAATATATCTGAATTCCTAATACAAAAGACATATTTTCAAGATGTTTCGTTTCAAAATTCTTTGACAAAAATATTTTAAGTTTATGCAATAAACTTATCTTGATATTGGGAAACAGTATATTTGTGTGTTACTCCCACTGAAACTATGATTACTCCCACTGAACTTATAGTATATGCAATCATCAACCGAATTCATTTCAAAACTGAATGAAATGATAATTTGATGAAATTTGCAATACCATTATTAGAAAACTTGCTTGAGCTCGTAGATGGATTTTTATTTTAAAAATTGAAAGTCTATTATGGATGTTATTCTTACATCCATTTACTATAGCTCAAGGTCGAAACCCATTACTAAAGCCATTTATTTTGAAAGAAATTTTCAATAAAACTGGAGACAAATTTCTTTATAATCCATGTCTTCCTTTTGAGTAAAGTTCATTGTGACAAGACAAGCCTTATGCCTTTCCACATTACCCTCCTTCTTGGTTTTAAATATCCATTTATAACCAATCAGTTTTATACATTTAGGTAATGGAACAGGCTACCAAATCGTCATTATCTTTCATGAACTTAATCACATACTTATGGCATCAATCTACTTTTGAGAGGTTTTACTTTACATTGCTTGATGAAATCACGTTCCACCAATTCAATGTCATCCTGATGTATTGGAGAAATCTGATGTAACCATCAGAAACCGCATTCTCCTTCCTCTAGTAGATCTCTTCAATGGCATCCATTCTTGAGGTTGTTGAGCTTGATCATCAGGAATAACCTGTTTATCAATGATGTCTTAAAGATATGTCTTAAATATTTCTCTTTTAAAGACATAGTTTCTAATCATATCTCCCCCTCAAGCTCAATATCCTCAAAGAATTGATATTTTTTTTTCTCAATAGAACTGAACGTGGGATCATAGGATTTACATATTGGTATTGTTCAGCATATCCAATAATATTTAAATTCAAAAGAAAGAACTAAAATGACTATTTCCAAATGAATAAAAATAATTAAATTTATTCAATACAGAAATAGAAACCAAATTTCATTTAAAAATGGTACCATATATCTCTTTTGAATTTAAATAAAATTGAGTTTTTAATAATAATAACTTAAATGTCCATATAGCCTCAATAGTATTTGATTTGCTATCGCCTCCATCGATGAATCTTTCATCATCATTTGGCCTTTTAGCAACTCAAGTAACCTCACATAGACACCCTTACATGAATAGCAACACCAAATCTATTCATAAAAAATGTGTCTTGGGTCTAAGGCTAAATTAATCACTGAACAAACCAAAGTGAAAAATGTACCCATTATTAGTACAATTCTCCTCTGTGTCCAAGAGCCTGTCAAAAGTAATAGCCAAATTTGTATTGGACCATCCGTAGTTTCTTTATTGTTTTCATGTCCTTATAGGTACTTGTCAAGTGAGTACTTTTAGTACATTCTTACTTCAACTTATTCTCCTTTTGCACACAATAAAAATAAACTCATCAAGAGATCATTTATCCTTTTGTCAATTATAATTAACTTTAAATTGACCAAATTGTATTTAGGAGAATCAAAACTAAATGCACAAGCAAATTTGCTTTAACCTTAGTGCTTTTAGTTTCAAAGTAAGAAGAGACAAGTACTCCCTTATATTTTCTTTAACTTTATACCTTATTGAAATCAAGTACTAAATTGTACTCGTTTCAGCTTTATTATCTTTAGCAATACTTTAGAATTTCCTTAATATAAATGTTGGTATTAGTTACCTTTTCAGACATGATACTCCATTGAAAGTTTTTCAAAATTTTATATTTTATAATCATAAAACTCATGCAATTTTAATAATTTCACTTCTCAAAGTTTCAGTATTTCCGCATTGGAACTTTTAACCACAAGAGTAGTGAATTGTTCAATCCTTAGTGCATGGTTTAGATTCATAAGCCAAGAATGATAATAATATATTTTTTTATTTTCATTACTTCAGCATGAAAATAGAATAAATGTTGGCAGATATAGCACAAGCAGATAAATTAACCAAAAATTTAACAAAACAATATGTTCACATAAGTTTTATATAGAACTTTAGCAATTCAAATAATGTAGGGCCCATCACAAGATACCTAGCACAACATTAATACTTAATCTTTGGACAAAAGTATTAATTTGTAAGTGGTACTCTTGGTGCAGTGATCAAATATTGATAATAAAATTCTGTCAAACAATAAGCCTTTCTTTGGACCGACTATTGTTCACATGGAATGCCTAATAATTATCACATATTTATCACCGCATGTGTCTATGTAATCCGGCCAAATATTAATCTTCCTTTGGGCCGATTAATATCCGCATTAATTACATATCCATAATATTTTGGTGTAGTAATCAAATATTTAACAATAAAATCCTGTCAAACAACAAGCCTTTCTTTGGACCGACTTGTTATTCACATAGAGTACCAAATAATTGTTATATATTTATTACCACAAGTGTGTACGTAATTCGGCCAAATATTAATCTTCCTTTGGGCCGATCAATATCCGCATGAATTACATATACACGATTATCTTAATGTCTTAAAAATAAATTAACTTACACAAGAGAGGCTACTTTGGTAGCATGTTGTTTCAATCAATTTATTTTAAAACATTAGACATCCATAAAATACTTGTACCATTATTTGAATTTAATAAAAAGTCCAAAATATTGAACTTATTTCTGAATTCCAAACATAAAACTTTTGCATAATAATGGGTCAATTTGAATTTAAACACCCAAAAATCCAAAATTGAATTTTGCGCAATAATAGGTTAATTTAAGATTTTAATAGAAAGCAACAAATCATGAACACATGAGATTAGACATAATTTGCTTTCTAAATATTCATAAACTAACTACATGAATTAATTGCACATATAATTCAAAAATTGCATGCATATATTAAAATTTCACAAAAAAATAATATTTTTGTACTGATTTGGCTTAATCAGACCCTTCCATTCAATCCAGAATGTCCAAAAATATAGAAAACCACTATTGGATCGTCCAAATCGGTTAAAAGGATCAAAAGATATGTAAAATTTAATTTGGACGGTTATTGGGCTGCCACGTGTCCACTGCTGAGTGGGCTGAAAACGCAGACGAGCTGGGCTATTTGAATGGGCTACAGCTGGGCTGCTTCCACTTGGGCCTGTTTCACAGGCCCGCCCAGATCCAAAGAGTGTAGATACGGGCTGCTGGACTGGGCTGTTTCCACCTGGGCTGGTTCTGCCCGGGCTTGGCCCGCCTAGATTCAAGACTGCCACCGGACTAGCCAGCTGGACATGGGCTCGCAGGCCTGCTGGACTGGGCTTTATATTTGGCCCAAACCCAAGGAAATACTAGGGGATATTTTGCAAACTGTCAATAGAAAGCAACTTAAGTGAAAATTATTAATGGACAGGGGGTCTTATGCAAAACAGTTCTAGTTCAGGGGTTTTTGCGAAAAAGTCCATCTCTTCCCAAAGACCCTAACCCTAATACAACCATTCAACCTTAGCCGCCCCGCCGCCGCCGCTAAGCCTGTTGTTGTGTCGTTCGCCGCCGTCTTCTCCGGCAGCACAGCACTCCGGCAACCGGTCCGTCCGGAACACAGGCCGCCCACCCAAAGCAGCGTTGTTGTCCAGCCGCCGGCCGCCACCGCTGCCGCCTAGCAGAAGCATCCAGCGAGGCAGATCACAGCAGCCCGTCCAGCCGCCGTCCACCAACGCAAAACAGAAAACCCGACGACCAGATGGGTTTCAGTTTTTTTTATTTTTTTTATTTTTTATATCAACTAAAGAATGGCTTGAAAAGGAACGAGCTTTGCCCTGTTTGCTTTTCCGTTAAAAATCCAAAAAACGAAATAAAACAGAAGGAAAGCGACAAAAGCAATCATGATACAAGAACGGGATTTCGCCATTGGATTTCAACAAGTTAATAGCAATAACATAAATTTTTTTTTTCAGAATAAATCCGCAGGCACATAATCTGAATCCAAAGATGAACAGTGGCAGCCGCAATCATATTTTCGATTTTCAGTTCTGAATCATTAATAAATCCGTAATATGAATCCAACATCATACATGAATTCGTAACTCTGAATTTTTCATAAATCTTTCTTAATAATCTAACATGAAGATTAGTCTCTGATACCACTTGTTAGAAAACAACCATTGATTAAATCCATAATCAGTGCAGGATCTGTCTCATGCTAAGATTATTAAGAAATTAATAACATAAACGGAAGCGTACCTGAATCCATGGATGCGAATAATCTTTTGGCTTTAGGTCTTCCAAGTTAATGCACCCAGGGATTTGGGAGAGTGTAGCTCCTCTTCTCTACTGATGGGATGGCAGAAAAGAACCCTGACCAGATACATAACCCGGGGACCACAACCGTTTATATAGGAAGCCTATCTTTCATATTTCTAATTTAGCCCATCATAAAAATAGAAATTAGAAATTAGGCTGGAGGGTTTCTACGCATAGGAGATCCATACTTTATTAGATGATTTAGGCCCATAAAACCTTATAAGATCACTTTATAATTTGGGCTGCTATTTATGATAGTGTATACATATAATTAATATATATGTGTGTCCAAAATTCCAACATTAACACCATTGAAATCACGGACGGCTAGAGCACCATGAAAATAATCCTTATGATTCACCCATTTGTCAGTTTCATCAAAGAAAGCATGCATAGGAAATCATCTGGCACGTCTAAAATTGAAACGGTCTCTCAAATTTAAAATCAATATTTTACTCCATTGTTAATAAAAAAATTATTCCATTGTTTGTAAATACATAACAGGTGAATATCATTACGGTGAGTTCATTACAGCTTTAGTCAGGTTATTGAGTTCATTACAGCTACTATTGCGTGTTATTGCAGGCAAGAGAGCAGCATGATGGAGTTTCTTTGTGACCAGCTTCTGAACCTGGAGAAGTTGATTCATCTGACATCACTACGAAATGTCCCATAACAAACAGAGATACGGTTGGCAATGGAGAACAGATCAAGGGAATTTCACCCGACAGAACAGGTGAGCGCAGGGCAGCATTGATCGGTTTAGACGTTGCTGCAGAGAAGGCACTGGACTTATTCCATGGCTCGGGATTCTCGATGAGCGAAGTCACGAACTTATTCCAGGATCAAGCGACAATGAAAGAAATGCAAACCTTGGATAATGGAAGCTCCACCTCTTCAGAGTCGGGAGGGTGCAGGGTGGGCGGAGAGAGGTGAGGGAGAGGGAGACAGATCGCGAGAGGGCAGAGAGAGAGAGGGAGAGGGCGGCAGGGAGGCGAGGGAGAGAGAGAGGGAGAGGGAAAGGGAGGTCGGGCAGAATGATCGGGGGAGAGAGAGAGAGAGAGCGGGAGAAGGCGGGAGGGAGCAGGGCGGGCGGAGAGAGGTGAGGGAGAGGGAGAGAGATCGCGAAAGGGAGGACGCAGGAGGGAGCACGATGCTGCGAGAGAGAGAGAGAGGTGAGGGAGAGATCGCAGGGTGGGGGGGACACGAGGGAGAGGCAGACGCGAGGGGGGCTCTGAAATTTTCCAAGCCTGACAGGGCCTGAACCGACTCTTCTCCCGCATTAAACGCCTGACTCTACGCAGTCTTTTGTCCTTCGCGATCCAACGGCCAAAATTTTACCCGCAGCATCCAACGGCTCTCGTTGCTGGTCAGACGCTGCGGGATCGACCGACCGGTTGGAAAAGATCATTATTCTAATTAAAATTGACGCATGATCTTTTCAGACCGGTCGAAAATCCGGTGATTTCCGACCGGTCCAAAAATATATTTTTTTTATTTTTTTTGAAAAATAATTTTATAAACTTGTTAATCTAGTTATATTTAATTTATAAACCAAGTTTTATCATTTTTGGATATATCTATATATTTATTTTGGATTTTTAAAAACAGGGGTATTTAAGTCATTTTATTTAAAATGACTTAAATACCCCTGTTTTTAAAAATCCAAAATAAATATATAGATATATCCAAAAATGATAAAACTTGGTTTATAAATTAAATATAACTAGATTAACAAGTTTATAAAATTATTTTTCAAAAAAAAAATAAAAAAAAAATAAATTTTTGGACCGATTTCCGACCGGTCTGAAAAGATCGGTCCTCATTAAAATTTACGTGCGTATTTATTACTTACAGACAGTGTACGTCAGGGGAGGATGTATACGTTTGATCTGGATTCTGGAGCATGGAAACTCATCTATTCATGCCAAGCGATCTCGTGTTACACCTAGCTGAGTTTATTTTTTGCTTTTTTCTTTTAAAATAATCATTCATATCTTGAGACATCGACTAGTGTGGTAGATATATTACTCCAGTTATGATTTCAAAATTTTTGGACTGTGATTGCATCAGCGTGGAGGAATATGTAATATTAAATGCAGCCTCATGCTAAGGTACGAATGAAGTAATCTCAGAGATAGAGAACCATTAAGAAAAGCCTAATCTATTCTTAATAGTGCAAACAAAGTTTGACTAATGTTGGATCCTTTTTTCTATGAGAATGTTTCAATTGAAATTGCAATGCACCAGGGTGTAAAACCTCATTTTTTATAAATTTTTTGAGACTTTTTATAAAATTGATAATATAATTGTAA
Source organism: Annona cherimola (assembly GCA_030490835.1). Taxonomy (NCBI): domain Eukaryota; kingdom Viridiplantae; phylum Streptophyta; class Magnoliopsida; order Magnoliales; family Annonaceae; genus Annona; species Annona cherimola. Next base: position 14,584,117 of record CM059976.1, read on the forward strand.
TTAACTTATATACTAATTTTTACAATTTTCGGAGATATATAAATATATATTTTTGATTTTTTAAAATTAGGGTTATTTTAGCCACTTGAAAATAGCTAAAGTACCCTTGTTTTTAAAAAATCAAAAATATATATACTCATATTCAAAAATAATAAAATTTAGCTTATAGATTAAATACAATTATATTAACAATCTTATAAAAAAATTTCAAAAAAATATGTATATAAAATAAGATTTTGCACCCTAATGCATTGAGACATCTCCCTTTTGTCTATGTATGCAAAAACAGTAGATATAGCTCCAAGTTTAATGGGAACTACAAATACATCAGCACCGTGAAGATCCTATCTAACTTTGTTTTAAAATTTTTCAAAATATAAAAAATGCCCCTTTCCTTGCTACTAAACCTTGTCTGTGGCATCTAGAACGACCGCATCAACATGGAAAGTATTAAACGACTGATCATGTATGGATAGATCACGTGGAGATAGTGAAATATTCTTAAAAAATTGAGGGCTTTTTTGCATATACGCCCAAGTTTGACTAATATTCTTCCTCAACTTTGCATAATAGCAAATATACCCACTAGAGAAATTTTGTTATCAGAAAAGCACAAATCCTAATAATCCAAGCAGGGTTTTGTTACCCTGGAGAAAGTTTTATTATTTTACTGACTATAGTCGGAGAGAAAGGGACTAGGTGGTAGACGAAGAAATGCGACAGGTATAAGCGTATCAAGAAAAGAGATACAAGAGAGATTGTCAGGACAATGCATGATGTTCTGGCTATGTATAAAATTAAGAATATGATTTTATGCACACAAGTGCACTTATCTTCGGTGCATCTAAGTGTAAATACTTATTTTTTGTACTTTTTTGATTTTTTTTATACGAATGTTAATTTAAGTGTATTTAATACGTGTATCAATTTTTACTATTTTTAAATATTTTTAAATATTTTTTAAAAATTTTAAAATCAGTGGCATTTTAGTAATTTAATTCATGCAAAAAATTTTCAAAAAAATTACAAAAAAAATGGATATTTGCACTCTAGCTAAGTGCACCCGTGTGCATGAAATTATATTTATTATATTTTACTAAAGAGCGTTGGATAGAGACGAGGATTTATGCATTATTTTCAACTGACCAGCTTCACATGTTCCCTCGTAGACGTCAGAGAAAGATTACGAGAAAGAGAAACTGTAATAACTTATGGAAAGAATGAAAGAAAAAAATGAAAGAAAAAAAAAAAAAAAAAAACAGAAAGAAAGAAAGAAAATGTTTTTGACAGCATAGTGCATTTAGTAAGGAAATAAATAAATAAATAAAGTAGATAGCATGACAAAGTGGCTAGGATCTAAGAATTACATGCGTATGATTTTTTTTATTTAAAATTAGATATTTTAAAATTAAAAAGGGATTGAAATATTATTACGTTGCGCGCGTGTGTACATAGATGTTGACAAATAACTTGTAAATTTTAAACGGGCTCAGCTTTCGTGCAATCCAGTTACACAAAGGTAGTTTGGTATAATTTCTTTTATTTTTAAGATGCTGATGATTATTGATACAAAATTAAATTCATTCATTATATTAACATGGTTTTTTAAATAAGAGACCAAGTTTCATGCATATCAAATATGTCTATAGGCAGTGCTCAAAAATAAATACATTTATGTATAAATTAGAAAAGATGCTTAGAATCATCCACATATGTATTGGAATATAATAATACTTTGTAATATCATTTATCGATATGGTACTGACATTTTAAATAGTTTAGATGTTGAAAATACTACTTAAAAATTAATTTAAGTATTAAATTATTTTATTATATCGAGTTAGCACATTTGCAGATGGAGCTCGTATAAAATAATACTAATTGTGTTTAGGAAATAATAAAAAAATTTAATGAAAAATTTTTGGTATAATTTTTTTTGAAATAATATAAAATAATATGATATAACAGGATAAAGTTAAAATAAATAAGTTGTTTTTATATGTAGTTATATAAAAATGATTGAAAAGTAGTATAGTTATATATGAAAATGTGAAAAAATAATTTAAAAATATGGCAGATGTAGAGAATAAAAAGTTTTTAATTATACAAGGACATTTTCTAAATAAATGAGAGAGTTTTCATAATAATATAAACAATATTAAACATAATAGATAGAGTGGGTTTGTCATCAATGATTAAGATATTAAAAATGAAGAAAATTACCTAGAATAGAAATTTGATAGAAGTGGAACCCTTCTAAAACATCTTTTAAGCAACTAATCACAATTATTAACCTAATGTGCCCATTTATTTCCTTTTTAAAAGTGGGTTTAACTTAGAGGTTAGATTGATCTTTTAAAATTAGGATAATTACAAAAATCAAATGAGAGTCAGTTTAACTTAGGAGAGCAACTTAAGTTGGTTAGGTTCAGTTCGGGGTCGACTTTGCCCTTACATTATTCTCAAAAACTCCTACCCTACTTAATTTTAGGTCGGGTCAACTCTAAGCTTACCTTACCCTATTTTTTAACATCGAGTTGATTCCGGTTTCAATTATAAGTCAGTTCTTTAAAATAGTCTTTATATTATATTTGAAAACTATAATTTTATTACAAGTCTTACTTAAAAACTTAAAATCAAGATGATAATAATACAATTTTGAAATATATTCCTTAAATTTATAAAATAATTGATAAATTAAATAAGTTTCTATATATTTAAAGAATATATTTATATTTTCACAATAAAATATATTTTACACAATTTCTATTAAATATATATTAATAATTCAAATCTGTTACAGGTACCTGGACCTGGAACCTATCCTATTCGGTTTTTTTTTTTTTTTTACTTAGAACCTAACTTATCCCCTAGACATAAAAATAAAAATCTATCTTACTTATTTTAAAATAATCAATGGGCCCACTTTAACCAAGTTGCACGCCTAGTTTTAACTTCGTACAACCGATCTCAAATCCGTCAATGGTGCTTAATTTAGTTAATTATATCGAAGGTGTGATTCATGTGTTGTGCGAGTTGAGGAGCATTCATTTACAAAGCAAGACCACAGACAGGAGTAGGGGTGTAAATCGAGTCTGGTTGACTCCGGTTGGGACAAATACAATCCTAACCCACCTTGTAAAATCCCAACTCAACCCTACTTTTCACACCTTAACCTAACCCTATTTCAACCCACCTCAAATTGGTTCGGTTCGGGTTAGAAATCGGGCTAATAGATTATACATATTATCAATGTTAGTTAAGCTTTTGTTCACCCAAATTTCTAAAATAACAAAAGCAATGATATTTATAAAAACAATAAGTACTAATAAAAGTTCTACGTACCTCAAAAGTGGAGGATAAGTTTAGTAATTGATTCATTTTTTTGGGTCATGAGAACAGATGAGAGTTTTAGGGGTAAAAATAGTGATATTTAAAACTGACCTCTTGTTTTATTATCAACAAGTGATCCTAGAATGATAAAATAATATATTATTATTATGGATGAAAAAAAGTGGCGGGTGTAATATGCAAAAAAGTTAGGGTTTGTTGGGCAATATAAAGGGACTTGAATAGAAAGTAAATAAAATGAAATTTTTCGTTCCTAAAAACTTATTTCTGATTTTTAACACATAATTATCATATATTTTTCCCTTGCTCAATGGAATATAATTTGCAAAAATGGGAGTATAGGATACGAATTGCAAGGTAGGAATTTAAAAAAAAAGGTAAATATTAGCAAGCAAACACTACAAGAGGATACATTTTTGGTAACTTTTATTAGCAATCAAAAACTTTTTATTAACAAGAAAAATGCATGTGCAAAGAAATTTTTCTTTGATTACCATGACGTTTTTACTAAACATTTTTGTTATTTTCTTGTTTATAATAATGTTTTGACAGCCAAATTAAAATTTCATTATCGAACTTGAAAACAAAAAATTAATTATCTAAATACAAAAAATCTGAAATATTGACAATCAATTTTTTGAATGGTTGATATTTGATAGATGCTATAAATTATTCTTTAACAAATAAATTTTAATGATCGAAAATCAAAATTTTTGCAATGAAAGATGTAAACAAGAAAATGTCGTTTTTGCGCTGGTTTTTCATCTCATTCATTTGTAGCCATCCGAACGACAATCCCCATTTGACCTTAGAAGATTCCATCGAATATATATTTTTCGTAAACCCAAGAGTCAAAATGAAGTCGAGGGTCCAAATCGATTCCACAGGAATGACTGCAGCGAGCGATCGAATTGGAATATAGGACGAGAATGGTGGGCCCCCTGGTGTGGACCCCCATGTGTCGACAGAAAACCCAAGAAGGATGCATTGGGGGCGAGGACGACGGGCAGCTCGGGTCGCTTTAAGGGCACTACTGCGTTTCCGGTTGAGTAGGGAAGACTCATTGCCACCCGCTGACCCCCCATTCTACTCGACATCTGCGATGTTTTCCACGGATGCGTTTGCATTAACGGGGGCAAGTCGGGTCGGTTTGACCGACCCCCTAACCCAGCTCAAACCAATTCTTAAAATCGGGTCGGGTTGAACCCGATTTTCAGAAACCGAATTTCCAAAACCTCAACCCAACCATGATATAAATCGGTCCGAGTTGATGCGGGCTCAGGTTGAACCCGACCCTATTTACACTCCTAGACAGGAGCGACAGGTCTGATTTCTTGTGACAAGTGGCCACTCAGATTGTCCGGTACGTATAATGTCACGTGCAATCAATTTCAAACGTGTCGACAGACAGATGGTACTATTTTCCGACCCTGTGGTCTTTTTAGGCGGCTCGGCTCATCAGACAAGGATAATTGTAAAAACATCCATCTAGATTTGTTCTAATTGAAAACACCCCGCCGAAGTTGTGGGTTGAGTTCTCGGCTTCTTTTTTGAAGGCGCTGAGCTTATTTATTCAGCCCAATATTTCTACTTAAATGCCTTAACAAGCGTAAAAATAACAAACTACAATTTTCTTAACTCAAATATTTTTAATATTTCGATCAGTACGATATGTTGGTGACCCGAATCATCTTATTATTATTATTATTTAATTTAGAGTTAATTTCAATCAACACGATATGTTTGGTGATCTGAATTTTATTATTATTATTATTATTAGTTGATTTCGATCAATATGATATGTTGGTGAATTGAATCTTATTATTATTATTAGTTAATTTAGAGTTAATTTCAAATGGACTTAATTATTATGTTTAACTTTAATTCCAAATACACCCATTAAATTTTATTTTGTCAGCAAGAGCTGTTAGCTATGCCCTTATTGCTCGGTAACTGCAGCAGCAGCCCCAATCTATTATTTAGGAGTTGATTTTCTCGGAATGAATCGCTGTTTTTTTTTTTTTTTTGATAAAAGGAATGAATCGCTTGATCATGCACGTATGAGATGGCTTAAGCTTTTAATTTTGGGCTTCGTTTTGAATATTTATACGACTGTTGTTGGAATATGGTAGTTATTCTGGAAAATCATCATTTCAGACCGGAATCGGTCAAAAACAATTTTTTTTTTTTTTTTGCAAAATGGTTAGGGTTGTGTTTGAAAAAAGATAAAAAAAAATTTTGATAAGTTTTTAGTATAAAATTTTTTGAATTAGTAAAAAATGATATAATATGATAGGATAATGATGAGAAGTAAAGAGATTAAAGCTAAAATAAATCGGTTAACTGTGTAGAAATAATTGAAAAGTAGGATAATTATATAAGAAGATATAAAAAGATAAGATAATTGTAGAGATTGAAAATTTTTAGATTAAAAAGTTTTAGATTAAAAATTTTTAGTTTGAAAAGTTTTTTATTTGCCAAACACCACCTTAATTTAGTTTTGTTTAATATGTAAATCAATTTTTACTGATTTTAGAGATGTATATATATTTTTTGAATTTTTAATTACAAGGGAATTTTAGTCATATTTCAACAATTCAAAATGATTAAGATACTACTAAAGTTTTAAAAGGTTGACAGGTGTATTTTAAAAATGATAAATGTTTTGACTAAAATTTTTTAAAATAAGAGTAAATAATGTAATATGAGAAGAGTAATGAGAAAAATTAAGATAATAAAATTAAAATAGATAGATTAGTTATATAGGTAGTTATAGAAATACATAGATATAAAGAAATAATTGAAACATAAAATAGTTATGAAAATTGAAAAGTGGTCAAAGATGTTCGGTAATTGATATATGTGGGATGATATAGGAAAGTACCTCCTTTACATTTTCCTACCAATGATTTACAGTCTTTTTTTTTACTTTACTCTTATAATATATAATCATTGTTCATTTTAATTATCTTATTTATTCTAACTTTATCTCTATTATTTTATATCATGCATATAATTCTCTATTATTTTATATCATGCATATAATTCTCAAAATATTTTTTTTCAATTTTTATCTCATACCGAAAACCCACAAACATTTATATTACCAAAAGTCCTCTTAAATTAAAAAAAATTCTCTTTTTCAATTTCCAACCCATACCAAAATCCTACAAACATTTCTATTACCAAAAGTCCTCAATAAAAAATAATGAAAGAGAAAAATGAAAAAAAAAAACAGAAAGAAAGAAAGAAAATGTTTTTGACAGCATAGTGCATTCAGTAAGGAAATAAATAAAAAAAGAAAAAGTAGATAGCATGAGAAAGTGGCTAGGATCTAAGAATTACATGCGTATGATTTTTTTTATTTAAAATTAAAAAGGGATTGAAATATTATTAGGTTGCGCGCGTGTATATATAGATGTTGACAAATAACTTGTAAATTTTAAACGGGCTCAGCTTTCGTGCAATCCAGTTACACAAAGGTAGTTTGGTCTAACTTCTTTTATTTTTAAGATGCTTATGATCGATGGAAAATTAAATTCATTCATTATATTAACATTGTTTTTTTAAGTAGGAGACCAAGTTTCATGCATATCAAATATATATATAGGCAGTACTCGAAAATAAATATATTCATGTATAAATTTAAAAAGATACTTAGAATCATTCACATATGTATCGGAATATAATAATACTTTGTAATATCATTTATCTACATGGTACTAACATTTTAAATAGTTTAGATGTTAAAAATACTATTTAAAAATTAATTCGAATATTAAATTATTTTATTATATTGAGTTTACACATTTGCAGATGGAGCTCATATAAAATAATACTAATTGTGTGTTTAGGAAATGATAAAAAATTTTAATGAAAAATTTTTAGTATAATTTTTTTTGAAATAATATAATATAACAGGATAAAGTTAAAATAAATAAGTTGTTTTTATATGTAGTTATATAAAAATAATTGAAAAGTAGTATGACTATGTATGAAAATGTGAAAAAATAATTTAAAAATATGGCAGATGTAGAGAATAAAAAATTTTTAATTATAAAGGGACATCCTCTAAATAAATGAGAGAGTTTTCACAATAATATAAACAATATTAAACATAATAGATGGAGTGGGTTTGTCATCAATGATTAAGATATTAAAAATGAAGAAGATTACTTAGAATAGAAATTTGATAGAAGTGGAACCCTTCTAAAACATCTTTTAAGCAACTAATCACAATTATCAACCTAATGTGCCCATTAATTTCCTTTTTAAAAGTGGGTTTAACTTAGAGGTTAGATTGATCTTTTAAAAGCAAGATAATTAGAAAAATCAAACGAGAGTCGGTTTAACTTAAGAGAGCAACTTAGGTTAGTTATGTTCAGTTCGGGGTCAACTTTGCCCTTACACTATTCTCAAAAACTCCTACCCTACACTATTTTAAGTCAAGTCAGTTCTAAGCTTACCCTACCTTATTTTTTAAGATCGAGTTGATTCCGGTCTCAATTCCAAGTCAATTCTTTAAAATAGTCTTTATATTATATTTAAAAACTATAACTTTATTACAAGTCTTACTTAAAAACTTAAAATCAAGATGATAATAATACAATTTTGAAATATATTCTTTAAATTTATAAAATAATTGATAAATTAAATAAGTTTCTATATATTTAAAGAATATATTTATATATTCAAAATAAAAGATATTTTATGTAATTTCTATTAAACATATATTAATAATATAAATCTGTTCTGGGTACCCGGACCTTGAACCTATGCTATCTGGGTTTTTTTTTTTTTTTTTTTAGTTGGAACCTAACTTATCTTGTAGACATAAAAATAAAAATCTATCTTACCTAGTTTAAAATAATCAATGGTTCAATCCGTAAGTACTTTAACCAAGTTTCACGCGAGGTTTTAGCTTCGTGCAGCCGATCTCAAATCCGTCAATGGTGACTTAATTTAGTTAATTATAGCGTAGGTGTGATTCATGTGTTGTGCGAGTTTGAGGAGCATTCATTTACAAAGCAAGCCCACAGACAGGAGCGACAGGTCTGATTTCTTGTCCGGAGGTAACCTATGAGCCCATGACAAGTGGCCACTAAGACTGGCCGGTACGTATAATGTCACGTGTATTCAATTTGAAACGTGTCGACAGACAGATGGTAGTATTTTCCAATTAGGCGGCTCGGCTCGGCTCGTCATGTCATCAGACAAGGATAATTGCAAAAAGATCCAGGGGCGTGTTTAGCAATTGATAGAAAATTATAAACTTTTCACTCTTTATAATTATCATATTTTTTAATTATTTTTTCATACTTTTCTATACAACTACCATACTTTTCAATCATTTTTGCACAACTATCCACATAACTAACCTATCTATTTTAACTTTATTCTCTTTACTACTCATCATTATCTCTATCATATCACATTATTTGATCATTTTTACTCTCCAAAATTTTTCATCAAAAGTTTTATTCATTACCAAATACACCATAAATTTGCTCTAATTGAAAACACCCCACGGAAGTTGTGGGTTAGATTCTTGGCTTCTTTTTTTTTTTTTTTTTTTTTTTTTTTTTTTTTTTGATAACAGGATACGCCCTACCCCTGACCCCATTCGATATGAAAGGGGTTATGGGTAGAGTAATCCAAACACTTGGCTTCTTTTTTGAAGGCGCTGAGCTTATTTATTCAGCCCAATATTTTTACTTAAATGCCTTAACAAGCGTAAAAATAACAAACTACAATTTTCTTAACGCAAACAATGCAGTATTCTACAGTTGGCCAAATAGTCCTTTAGCTATAGTCATTAGAAAAGTAATTTTCTCCTTCACTTTTTTTTAATATTTCGGTGAGTACGATATGTTGGTGACCTGAATCATCTTATTATTATTACTATTATTATTATTATTTAATTAATTTCAATCAATACGATATGTTTGGTGATCTGAATTTTATTATTATTATTACTATTAGTTGATTTTGATCAATATGATATGTTGGTGAATTGAATCTTATTATTATTATTATTATTATTAGTTAAATTAGAGATAATTTCAAATGGACTTAACTATTATGTTTAACTTTAATTCCAGATACACCATTAAATTTTATTTTGTCAGCAAGAGCTGTTAGCTATGCCCTTATTGCTCGGTAACTGCAGTAGCAGCCCCAATCTATTGTTTAGGAGTATATTTTCTCGGAATGAATCACTTGATCATGCACGTATGCGATGGCTTAAGCTTTTAATTTTGGGCTTCGTTTTGAATATTTATACAACTGTTGTTCGAAGATGGTAGTTATTCTGGAAAATCATCATTTCAGACCGGAGACCGGTCAATTATTTTTATTTTTATTTTTTTTTGCAAAATGGTTAGGGTGTGTTTGAAAAAAGGTAAAATTTTTTATGATAAGTTTTTAGTATAAAAGTTTTTGAATTAGTAAAAAATGATATAATATGATATGATAATGATAAAAAGTAAAGAGATTAAAGCTAAAATAAATCAGTTAGTTGTGTAGAAATGATTGAAAAGTTGGATAATTATATGAAAATATATAAAAAGATAAGATAATTGTAGAGATTGAAAATTTTTAGATTAAAAAGTTTTAATTTGAAAAGTTTTTTATTTGCCAAACACCACTTTAATTTAGTTTTGTTTAATCTGTAGATCAATTTTTACTAATTTTGAAGAGAAATATATATATATTGAATTTTTAAATACAGGGGCATTTTAGTCATATTTCAACAATTCAAAATGATTAAAATACTCCAATGTTTAAAAATCTAAAATAAATATATACATCTCCAAAATTGTAAAAATTAATTTATAAATTAAACATAACTAGAATAACAATTTTGTAAAAAAAAATTATAAAAAAAAACTATGTGTTTTAGACCGGCCTCATTTCAGAGTCAATGATCAGGCCTCGGTCATTCTTGATAATACTTAGTTTGCAAAATTTCAAGGCAACGAAGATGGTTATTGGCAAGGCAGCCAAGGCTGAGGCTTCTCCAGACCTTTCACGGTTGCACTGCGGCCACAAAAAAATGTAAAGAAAAAACGAGACAGATGAGAACAGATAGGACAGATCAGTCAAGTAAAATTGCATTCTTTCTTAAAAATTAAAAAGGGTTAGTGAGTTAGTGAACCTAGAGCCAGGGCACAGCCAAAATCCGGGTTCTCAAAAAGAGAGGTGAGACTTCTTGTAATGGTATGTCATTAAAAAATAGTTTTAAAAGGTTGACGGGTGTGTTTTAAAAATGATAAATGTTTTGACTAAAATTTTTTAAAATAAAAGTAAATAATGTAATATGAGAAGAGTAATGAGAAAGACTAAGATAATAAAATTAAAATAGATAGATTAGTTATATAGGTAGTTATAGAAATGAATAGATATACAAAAATAATTGAAAAATAGAATCATTATGAAAATTGAAAAATTGTCAAAAATGTTCGGTAATTAATATCTGTGGGATGGTACAGGAATGTACCTCCTTCACATTTTCCTACCAATGATTTAACAGTCTTATTTTTTTGACTTTTCTCTTATAATATATAATTATTGTTCATTTTAATTATCTTATTTATTGTAACTTTATCTCTATTATTTTATATCATGCATATAGTTCTCAAAATATTTTTTTTTCAATTTTCATCTCATACTGAAAACCCACAAACATTTATATTACCAAAAGTCCTCTTAAATTATAAAAAAAAATTCTCTTTTTCAATTTCCAACCCATACCAAAATCCTGCAAACATTTATATTACTAAAAGTGGGTAGCTTGGGTTTTTCAAATTTTGATCCGGCTAGCTCAAGTTAAGCAAACGTTCCCTTCACACATCTAAAAAAACCTATTTAAAAATACTTTTTTTATTTTTTTTTCTTCTTTCACTTGTTTATTTAAGTGTAGTTAACATATAAACTAAGTTTTAACATTTTTAGATATAAATGTATATTTTTTAAATATTTTTACACATAAGGGAATTTTAAACATATATATACACATAGATATTTAAATTTTTTAAAAATATATATACACATATTTAAAAATGGTAAAACTTGATTTATATATTAAATACTCTTAGATAAACAAATGTACAGAGAAAAAACAAAAAATATATATTTTTAATAAGTTTTTGAGATAGACTAAGCGGTGAATTTACTTAACCCAAACTAACAAGAGGATCATTCCTCTTCATGTATATACATATAAGTCATCTGATGTTACAAATCAGTACATGCAGAATTCTCACAACATAAAAGAACCAAATAAATATATAAAATCAATATAATAAAATAATTTAATATTAAAAATTAATTTTCAAGAAGTATTTTTAATGTCTAAACCACCTAAAATATCATTACTATATAAATAAATGATCATATAAAGTATCATTATTTTCTAAAATAAATGTAAACGGATTTATTCATTTTTCCAAATTTAAACATGAATATATCTATTTTTTTCGCAAATGTGGTCAATACATATTTGACTTGGATGAAATTTAGTTTTCTAGTTAAATAAATGATAACAAAAACAATTAATGTTGATTTTCTAGCAGAAGTGATTTTATAGAATCTTTTTTATTTTTGAGATGTTGATTATTGATGCAAATTTTAATCCACTTATAGTATTTAACATGTTTAGCTTGAATACTAAGTTTTGTCCAAATCTAATATGTGCATAAGCCACATTTGCTCAAAATAGATACATTTATGTATAAATTAAGGAAAATATTTAAACTCATTCACATGTATATTAGAATGCAATAATACTTTATAGAATCATTTATTTACATAGTATTGACATTTTAGATTGTTTAGATATTAAAAATACTACTTAAAATTAATATTTAACATTAAATTATTTTATTACATTAACTTTAAACATTTGTAGATTGGCCCATATATAGCGATACTAGATAAATAAAAGGATTTTTATGTAATATAAATAATGCTAAATATAATAAATGAAGTAAATTTTCTATCAATAATCTAAATATTAAAAATGGAGAGAATTCCATAAAATAAGAGTTTCATAAAAGTATCCCCAATGTTTAAAACTGATTTGCTTCTCATTTTCGTAGATTTGATTTTTTAAATATTATTGCTTATCACATTAATTTCCGGCCACTTCTTTTAGTTTTTTTTTTCCATCTTGTAAAACATGACCATCTCTTTATCCATGCCATAAAAAAGAGTAAGGAAAAATTCCTTACATACCTACAAAATTTGGTCATTATTCCTTTTATACCTATAAGGCCATAACATTGTAGAAGTTCCTTAGACACTAATAATATTTTACCCCAAATTCTCAAGACGCCCAGACCATCTATCTTGCCCCAAACGGACATTAAGTGCGTGCAGAAATATCAATTTTGCCTCACAACATTTGCTATCTCGGCCCAAACAGATATTAAATGCATACGAAATTGTTGATTTTAGCCGGACTATTTGTAAACAAAGATTCTAAATGGATTCCCTACCATAATTTTTGTAAAAACAAATCTAACGTATCTTTTAGTTTGAAATTCATACTATAGTTTTTGTAAAACAGATGTGATGTATTTTTTTGTTCAAATAATAATGAAAATACAGTAATTCATTTCATCTTTGTTTACATAATAGTGTGGGACAAACTCAACATTTTCGCGTACACTTGAGATATGTTTGAGCTCATATTAACAACATGGGAATGTGGAAGATTAAGGATAAAATGTAGTGGATATGAAAGGAATAATGTCCACAATGTTGTAGTTACGGGCGAAATTTTCTTAAAAAGTAATTATAATCGTCTATTTCTATTAAAGCTTAAATGACCCCCTATTTAATTCATTTTTTAATAAAAAAATTTTTATTTTATAACATTATTTTTTTCTCTTTCCCATTTTGATATTTCACTTCTTCTTCTTTTTTGAGCATATTTCACTCCTTTTTAACATCCATACAAAAATCTAACAAAATCACCTCCTGTAAGACATAAGTGCATACAAAATTTTCGAAATTAGGTAGAATGAGAAGGTCCCGATACTCCTTTTCTGCGGTTAGGAAAGGATTTCTCAAAAAGCATCTTGGTCTTTTCAAAATAAAAAAAAATTGACATCTGTTCTTGGGATAAATATGAATATCGTAAAATTTTAATGGCATATTGAAAATAAATTTCAAATTAAAACATCATGGCACGAGCACCTCCGGGTAAGAATATGAGAAGGGAAATTTGCGTCATATCGCCTCTAAATTTGCGTATTAACATTTTAAACTCCAAAGTTTAAGTATTAGCATTTTAGACCCTAATAATTTTCATCTTTTTATTTTAAACTCTCCGCCCTAACGTCATATGTTAAGCACCGTTTAGACCTGTGCAATGACAAAAATACACCACCGTACAAACAAATTTATTAAGGATGAATGCGAGGCTCCGCCGTTCGACGTTTGATTCCTTGGACGGGGACGGGAACGGGAGGCTAATGTTGACAGGGCAGACAGTCTCCGGTAGTGTCATCATGCCCGTGAAGTTTGACTCCTCGCGCTCCGATCTATCCACACGAACAAATGACGTCGTCTCTTTCCCTGGCGACCAATAGCCATTGACCAAGCCGTCGATGTAGTGCCTACGTATTGTACCCGGGTGCCTACGTAATTTTAAATCACTGAAAATGTTATTAATTTTTAAAAATTTTAAAAAATTTCTAAAAATTTCTAAAAGTAATAAAATTAATACATATGTTAAATAAATTTAGATTAACCGTTGTGTAAAAGTTGAGATCTGGCGACTCCAGCCCTGTATCGAACACGACAAAATCCATTCGCACGAATCTGCTGCTGCTTGGCTCTGTGGTCAATAACAAAATCTACCTGTCGCAGCCTCCGTCAATCATCATCTGGAATCCGGCAGGGCAGATGTAGGTCTTCGCGTCGGAGTCGTTGGTGGTGCAGACGAAACTGGGGCCACAGGAACCGTGGTTGATGCGGAGCTGTTGGATCGCTTGCCAGACAATCGTCCATTGGCCGGAGTTGGGGTTGAGGCTGTAGAGCCTCAAGTTGCCGTCAATGTCGAGCGTCAGCCTCCGGCTGACAGCCTCCTCCACGTCGGCCACAATAATGGTTTTCTAATTTTCCTGGGTGATGATGTCGCGGTCATTGAGGGTCCTGAAGGGCTGGTTGGGGAGGATGGTGTTGATCGGGAAATCGAAGCTGGTCCAGCCGCCGAACGCAGGCTGCCGTTCTCATGCAGCACAAGGCAAGAAGCACTCGATCCGTCACCGGAGGACGCAAACCATAATTTCGTGCCAGTTGACCCGTCAAGCTAGAGAGTTCCGACGGCAGTGATCGTCAGGGAAGCCGATGCGTTAACAGGGTCGTCGCCTTTCAGCGACCACACGACGGTTTGGTTTGTGGCGCGCAGGTACCATATTGAGAAAACGAAGAGCTTGGACGAGCCCGGGACGGGAAGGAAGCCGACGGCAAAGGTGGAATTCGGGCAGCCATGAGGAATTGTTAATGGAGAAGGAATTTGCGAGATTTTGCTGGGCGAAAAGCTGGCAAAATGAGAGAAAGAACGAGAGCAAAAGGAAGAGGCAGGCGGCCATCGCTAGGCCCTTAACAGCGGAAAGGGCCTGAAATCTAGATTTCTTGCTCGTGGATAATCGTCTGCTCCAGCAGCGAGCTTTTTAGCTAAGCTCCTGCACGGATTCTTTCCAGGGAGGCAAATCGGATGAGGTAATGATGTTATTTAGGGTGTGTTTGTTTAGGGCAAAAAATGTCAATTAAAACTTTTTAATCTAAAACTTTTCACTCTCTATAATTATTTTATTTTTTAATTATTTTTTCACACTTTTCTATACAAACTACTCTACTTTTCAATCATTTCTACACAACTACCTATACAACTAACCTATCTCTTTTAACTTTATTCTCTTTACTCCTCATCATTACTCCTATTATATGACATCACTTTCTATTGATTTGACAACTTCTACTCCAAAAACTTTTCATCAAAAGTTTTACCTTCAACCAAACAAACCCTTAATGAATTCGTTTTTATTAAGGGGTATTTTCGTCATTATATAGGACCTGATGTGCCTGGAAGACGACGTTAGGGTGAAGGATTTAAAATGTAAAAAATGAAACTTATCGGAGTTTAAAATGCTAATATGCAAACTTAGAGGGGGTACGGCGTAAATTCTCCAATGGAGAATAAGAAAAGAAAACATTCATTTACGCTATGGTCCCCAAAAGAAGAAGGTATTTGAAATTATCTCCATGCATCCGTAACATGCATGCTTCACCTGCAAACGTCCGCGTGAAGAAGATTTTAGCCTTTTTAAATCACTGAAGCCAAAAAAAAAAGAGGGAAAGAAGAGAACTTCCACTTCAGAGCTAGAGAGACGCATTAAAAGCTTCAAATTCGCATCGATCGATCGGTTGAGGGTCCGAGAGAGAGAGAGAGACGTATTAAAAGCTTCAAATTCGTATCGATCGATCGGTCGAGGGTCCCAGAGAGAGAGAGAGAGATGGGTTCCTGGGCTCTAGTTCCTCAGACATGCTGTGTCTTCAATCACGCAGGCGTTTCAGCCAAATCCCAAAACCGAGAGATGCTCTGCCGCCTTAGAAGCAGAGCTTCCGCACCCAAATCTTCCATCTTTGCCGGCAATACCCCCGCTGGAACTTCCGTTCCTGCAACGCCCATCACCAAAGAACTCTCGGCCGAAGAAAATCAGAGATACCCAAATCACCAAAACGCTCCCACGTCCTCCCCACCCTCCTTTGACTTCAAGAAATACATGCTCCAAAAGGCCGATTCCGTGAACAAGGCACTGGCCGCCGTCGCCACCCCCCAGCAGCCAGAGCAGATCTACAACTCAATGCGCTACTCTCTCCTCGCCGGCGGGAAGCGCGTCAGACCTATGCTCTGCATCGCCGCCTGCGAGCTGGTAGGCGGGAACGAGGCCATGGCCATGCCGTCGGCCTGCGCCGTCGAGATGATCCACACCATGTCGCTGATGCACGACGACCTGCCGTACATGGACAACGACGACCTCCGGCGTGGGAAGCCCACCAACCATAGAGTCTTCGGGGAGGACGTGGCGGTGCTGGCCGGCAACGCCATGCTGGCGCTGGCCTTCGAACACGTTGTTGCGGCGACGAAGGGAGCTCCGACGGAGAGGGTGGTGCGAGTAGTTGGGGAGCTGGCGAGAAGCATCGGGAGGGAGGGGTTGGCGGCAGGGCAGGTGGTAGATGTGGCGTCGGAGGGGAAGGAGGATGTGGGGTTGGAGCATCTGGAGCTGATCCACAGCCACAAGACAGGGGCGCTGCTGGAAGGGTCGGTGGTGATGGGGGCGGTGATAGGAGGTGGTGGGGAAGAAGAGATTGAGAAGCTGAGGGAGTTCGCGAGGAGCATTGGGCTGCTGTTTCAGGTGGTGGATGATATCTTGGATGTGACGAGATCGTCGGACGAGTTGGGGAAGACGGCGGGGAAGGATTTGGCGGCGGACAAGACGACGTATCCGAAGCTGATGGGTCTGGAGAAGGCCAAGGAACTGGCGGAGGAGCTGAACAGAGAAGCCAAGGAGAAGCTGCAGGGCTTTGATCCAGCCAAAGCCGCACCGTTGATTGCTCTCGCCGATTACATCGCATACAGACAAAACTAAGAGAATGTAGGATCGCGTAAATCCTAGCCTTCCATTGTTTTCCGCTCGTTCGGATGTTTAAATCCAAATACAGCAAAATCGTTTATTTTTGGAAACCAAAATAATCTTGCAAAAAAGTTAAAATTTGGTTGTCCAAGGAAATTTTCATTCCGTAACCTGTGGCACATGTCATATAATCACTCACCTATGAGAAATTTGGTCCTCGATGGCTATGAGTTTTTTTATTTAAGCAACTAAATTTTGATTTTATTGATAAAAGATTATTATAAGATTTTCTTGCTTACGAAAAGTAAGAAAATTTTCTTTTCTTGTAAAAGCATGATTGTAAGTAAGAAAAAAATTTCGTTACAAATAAAGTGTTTTGTGTGTGTTTGTTTGTAAGTAAGAAAAAAATTTCCTTACAAATAAAGTGTTTTGTGCGTGTGCGTGTGCGTGTGTGGCCGGGGGCGGCAAGGGTGGTCAATGATGCATTTTCTGACCGTAAGATGTATGTATAGTTGGTTTCCCATTTTTAGCAATGGAGAGGAGGTGGAAGTTCTGCCCTTTTTTCATCTCATTATTATTTATTATTTTTATTACCTTTTATTGGAAGAATTATTATCTTTACTATCTTTGTCTATTTTCAATAATTCTTGGCTATAGTGAGTATTAATATATACTAATTTGCTACTTTTTCATGATTTTCGAATAGAGTTCTGCTTCTAATTTTGTTGCATATAATACTGTTTTTATGCAATTTGAGGACTTTTGAGTTAAGCGGAAAGGCTTGGTTTTTGGATCTGTCTCTACTTAATTCCTTGATCATGATTTTCTCTGTTTTTTTAATATGATTATATACACCGTAATGTATTTTAGGCTAAAATACAACATTCATTTATTTTTACAATTAATTATATTTTTTAATTTTTTTCATAAACATGTTTACTTAAGTGTATTTAATTTATATACAAAGATTTACCATTTTACACTACTTTTACATTTTTATTTTTTATTTTTTAAAAAATAATCTTTTTAAGGAGTGCAAAATGACTTAAATGCCTTTGAAATTGATGATTTAAAAAAATTAAAAATAAATATGTAAAATTATTATAAAATGGTAAAATTTGTATATAGATTAAATACACTTAGGAAAATATATTTATGAAGAAAAAAATCAAAAAATATAAGTAATTATAAAAATAATCGAATATTATATTTTAATTTAAACACATCATGATTTATATAATCATATTCCTTTTTTTGGGGGCTTTTTATTTTAATCGGACCTGGTTTTTTTCCGAGCTGCTGCTTCTATGAGGATGGAAAGATACACTTGTCCGTTTAGCTGAAACCCCAAAATCCAATCACCGGTTCAATGAAGCCCCAAAAAGTGGGTCTTGCTCGCTTATCAACAGCTGCTGAATCTGGAAGATTGGGCAAGGCTGAAATTTCCAGTGTTTCTTTTTATGATCTCGAGTTGTGATTAGGGGTGTTAATAGTCATGGTTAACCCGTTGATCCACTCATCCAACCTGTTTATACATGGATGGGTTGAGATTTTTGAATAAATGAGTTATGATCCGTAAAACCGTTTAACCATTTAATTAAATAAATGGATTAGGGTTGAGATTTTATAACTCTTCAACCCGTTTAGCAACCCATCTAACCCATATAACTTGTTCAATCCGTTTAATTCATTTAACTCATTTAATTCGTTTAACTCATTAAAGTTATATATATATATATATATATATATATATATACATACATGTAAACCCCTTGGTTATTTTTTCTTTCTAAGCCTTCCTCCAATCATCTAATTTTCATTTTTTCACTGCTGTCCTAATTCCATTTTTCCCTTACTGCCCTATTTCTATTTTCCTTACGTCGAAAATATCCTCTCGTCTCTCCCAGCAAGATCATTATTTATTGAAGTCTAAGCTTTCAGGTTATTTACTATATAACCCATTAACAACTCACCAACTCATTTATTAAATGGGCGGTAAATAGGTTATGATTGAAGTTTTTTAAATAAGTTAATAAATTGATTAAAATTGAAATATTTTAAATAAATTAGAAGTAAAATTAGTTTACAATCCGTACAACCCGTCGTTATTATATGCTTACGACTTACGACTTTCGACTTACGACCGATGTTTAAAAAACCAAACCGGTAACTGAACCGTTTTTTTGTCCGGTTCAGGTTCAACCGTGGTTAAACCGTTTTGAACCGTGACGTCAGCATGATATAATTAAGACATAATAATTATATTTAATTTATTTTAATTATTTTAAAATTAAATTAAATATATAAATTCTATATAAATAACAATAACGTATCCACATCTGGTCTTTTCTTAATTTTTGTAGGCCATATGAAGTGTGGGGTCGTGGGCTACAATGCAGAAATTGTTTTTACATATCCACATAATAAAATATATAAAAATTCTGAGTTTTGTCTGCATGCTCATGGATTCTAGCCGAAGTGCAGGCTTTTTATTACCAAAATGAAATTATATAAAAATGCAAAGCCTGGTACCTCGAATTGGGTCTGTTTTTTTCCCCTGAAATGATGTTGCCGACGCTGTCTTCGTCGCCGCTGGAGACGAGGACGCACAATTGCGCAAGTGCCTGAGCCAGAGCCTATTCCTCGTCGCCGGGCGCGAGCCAGTCGGGGCCGTGGGGAGATTGTAGCGAGGAGGAAGAGATTGCAGCGTCTTTGTGTCGGGAGATTGAGGAGGGCTCTCCTACGAAGGTAGTAGAGGATGGAAGGGCTGACGAGCCGGGCGCTTCAGAGGAGAAGGAAGGTCCTGTATCAGCGGCGCCACCAGCTCAGGATATCATCCGACGCCGTCTTCTTCTACAGTCAAATCTGGCGATGAGGATGAGGCAGAGTAGGTGGAGGCATAACCGGTGGAGGTCGCTGTAGCTGTTGCCGCCTCGCCGGATGACGATTCTCGCCGGTGGAAAGATGGGGAAAAGGGCTGCCGGCGATGGGTTCTCAAAACCCTATGGTCCGTGAGATGGTGAGAGAGGGGCTGAGCGAGCAGGAATCAAAACAGGAGGGCGGGACGAGAGAGATGGGACCTTGCCGGACATCGATTCTCGCCGGCTGACAGATGGGGAAAGGCCGCCGGCGATGGGTTCTGGAAACCCTAATCCGGAAGAGATGATTGAGCGGGAACGGGAAGAGGGAAGGGAACAGGGCGTCGTGGGAGTGCAGGGTGGGACGGGACGAGCGGGCCCCGTGCGATATTTTTATTTTTATTTTTTATTTTATTTTTTTAAACCTGCGAACCGAACCGCGGTTTAACCGGTTTTCACGGTTCGACCGCCCGGTTCAAACGGTTCACACGGTTTTCTTTAAAATCCAAGAACCGGACCCAAACCGAACCGCTGAACTGCCGGTTCGCGGTTCGACCGGTCGGACCGCCCGGTCCGGTCCGGTTTTTAAAACGCTGCTTACGACTCACGACTATGGTGAGTCGGATTCTGAAAAAGATCTGTAACCGTTGACGCATCAGTCATGAAGCTCTGAAAGTGAGAAGAAGAGCTGCGCGAGTAAAGCATGTTTGCCGACATTTGGTGACAGAAAACCCACCCAGAGGATAGCGGAACCCAATCGTATGCATCCGGGTGCACTGTACCTATTTTTTTTATTTTTTTTTGAAAATTTTTTCATACAATGGTTAATCTAGGTTTATTTAACATATGTATCAATTTTTACTATTTTTGGAGACTTTTAGATATTTTTTTTAGATTTTTAAAAATCAGTGGCATTTTCGGTAATTTTAAATTACGGAAAATGCCACTGATTTTTAAAAATCTAAAAAAAATATCTAAAAATATCCAAAAATAGTAAAAATTGATACATATGTTAAATAAACTTATATTAACACCTTCATGAAAAAATTTTCAAAAAAAAATAAAAAAAAATAGGTGCAATGCACCCGGGTGCACTGAGGCTGAATGCACCCGGGTGCATACGATCGGGCTCCATAGATAGCCATCCCACTCATACGGGCCAGGACAACACTGCCCGGGCAGTTGAAGAGAGGCCGGGAAAATTTTTTAAAAAACGTGAACTTTGTGATATATCTATCATAGATAATAAGACAAGAAATTATTTTTGAAGCTAGCATAGTTTGTAGCAACTAATAAAAAATAATATTTAAAAAAATTATTATTGGAGCTAATTAGTGCTTGGCCACTTGTATATGAATATATTTTGAAAATAAAAATATATACGCATCTTGATAAAAATTTATGTATGTTAAAAATATTTAAAGTTTATATATTTAAACACTAAGGTAATTTAGTCATTTTCACACGTTAAAAATGTTTGAAGTACCCTTATGTTAAGAAATAACATACATGCGTCTCAATAAAAATTTATACATGTTAAAAATTTAACAATTTTTTTATTGAGATGGGTGTATATATATATATATATTATTTTTAAACAATTGTGTATTTACAAACTTTTTTAACATATAAAAATAGCTAAAATGCCTAGTGTTTAAATATATAAATTTTTTATTGAAATATGTATATATTTTTTATTTTTAAACATATGGGTACTTCAAACGTCTGTAACACAAAAGTGGCTAAAATACCTCAATGTTTAAATACATAAAATTTAAACATTTTTAATATACATAAATTAATTTATGGAGATGCGTATACATTTTTTATTTCTAAACATACACATGCGCGTGCTTCAAATATTTTTAGCATATAAAAACAGCTAAAATACCTCAGTGTTTAGATATATAAACTTTTAACATTTTTAACTTAAATAAATTTTCATTGGGATGCATATAATTTTTTATGTCTAAAAATATATACATACTAACGGCCACACACTATGCTAGCTCAAACAATAATTATGGTGCATTTGGAAAGTAATAAAATTTTTAAAATGAGAGAAACCGATGTGATATATATGATTACTTGCAAATAATCACGACTCATCCTATGATCCCAATATTTCAATTTTTTCATAATTTTGGGGTAATTTGCATATACACTCATATAGTTAGACCGAAATTGAAGATACACCCACATATTTTCAAGTTTTACATATAACCTCCACGTAAGTTTATAAGAATCACTTGCGTACCCACAGGTCATCCTTGCCATTAGTTACTATTAGCACATGGTTGGAAATTTTGTGTAATGAAAAAAATAACCCGCTTTGGATGTATATTAAAGTCACTTCGGTAGAAGATGTCTACTGTAGGTGAATGACTGAGAATATTTGAGCAAGGAAGGAGAGCTTCGAAAGGTCAGTCATTAGCGATTACAGATTTATTCTTTTGGATGGAGATAACAAATGAGCATTTTGTACTTTTATGTTATTAGAATGGACTTTTTTTTCGGAAAAGCTTCCAGCTGAAATAAAATAGAATGTATTTCTTGTTTAGATGAAATAGCATGACATTTAAAATTCCTGTTCCTCGAAATACAGATATGAAATGATGGAGATAATAAATGAGTATTCGCAGTTTACGTTATTATAGAATGGATTTTTTTGGGAGGAAGATTCCAGCTAAAATAAAATAAGATGCATTGTCTGATAGATGAGTGGGCATGATTTTAAAAATCTCTACTCGTCAGAATAATATGTGAAATCAAGAAGATAATAGACGAGCATTTTTATGTTAGAGAACTGATTTTTTTTAAAGGAAGTTTCCACCCGAAATGAAATGAAATAAGATGCATGCCCGTTTAGTTGAAATCGCCTGAGGTTAAAAGTCCCGGTTCGTCAAAATTCACATGAAGGGTGTGTTTGGTTAGAGGTAAAACTTTTGATGAAAAGTTTTGGAGGTAAAAGTTGTCAAATTGATAGAAAAATGATGTGATATAATAGGGTAATGATGAGGATTAAAGAGAATAAAGTTAAAATAGATAGGTTAGTTGTATGGGTAGTTGTGTAGAAATGATTGAAAAGTAAGGTAGTTTGTATAGAAAAATGTGAAAAAATAATTAAAAAATAAAGTAGTTAATAGAGAGTGAAAAGTTTCAGGTTGAAAAGTTTTAGTTGACATATTTTGGCCACAAACAAACACACCCGAAATAAACTTGGTGGATATTTTCGATGGATATTATTTCACATATGAAATAATTTTTAAAATAAATGACTTACGGTGATAATTTTTGAAATTATTAATAGCTTATGGAATAAACTTGATGGATATTATTTCACATGTGAAATAACTTTTAAAATAAATAACTCATGGTGATAATTTTTTAAATGAATCACTTATGGAAGGCAAGATACGTATGGATAAGATGAAATTGGAAGATTTAAAAAAAATCTTCTTCTTTGTCGTATTATTTTGAAATTAAGTTACAACTTTTTTTATGTAGATCAGATGAAATAAAAGTGTAATATGTTCTAGAATTGCATCATACTATTTGTTTTTCATCCTTTCTGTAATGTGTGCTAACCATTTTTTCATGCATGTTGAACAAAAAATGGGCTTATAGGAGCATAAATAAATTGATACTATGGTTGGGGTTCATCTGATTTCATATGATTCAAAATTTTCAATAAACTAGCTTCAATACTTGCGTCTTCTCTCATGTATCTACAATGGGAAATAGTGTTGCCCATACCATTGCAGATTTTGCAATTTCAGGGGCATCTAAATCGATTATGGATAGATCAGTCACCGAGTTGCATATCTGATGAAATAATATCCTGATAGTTTATTCCGTAAGTTATTAATGTCAAAAATTATCACCGTAAGTCATTCATTTTAAAAATTATTTCATATGTAAAATAATATCCATCGAAAATATCCACCAAGTTTATTTCATGTGAATTCTGAAGAAATGAGACTTTTAATGTCAGGCGATTTCAACTAAACAAGCATGCATCTTATTTCATTTCATTTCAAGTGAAAGCTTCCTTTAAAAAAAAAAACAGTTCTCTAACATAAAAATGCTCATCTATTATACGAGTAGAGATTTTTAAAATCATGCCCACTCATCTATCAGACAACGCATCTTATTTTATTTCAGCTGAAATTTTCCTCCCAAAAAAAATCCATTCTATAATAACATAAACTTCAAATTCTCGTTTATTATCTCCATCATTTCATATCTCTGTTCTGAGAAGCAAGAATTTTAAATATCATGCTATTTCACCTAGACAAAAAATGCAATCCATTTTATTTCAGCTGGAAGCTTTTTCAAAAAAAAAAAAAAAAATGTCTGTTCTAGTAGCATAAAAATACAAAATGTTCATTTGTTATCTCCATCCCAAAGAATAAATTTGTAACATTTTTGGCTAATAACTAACCTTTTGAATCTCTCCTTCTGTGCTCAAATATTCTCTGCCCTTTACCTCTATTAGACATCTTCTACCGAAATGACTTTAATATACATTCAAACCGAGTTATTTTTGTCATTACACAAAATATCCAACCATGTAGCTAACGACAAAGACGACCTGTGGGTACGCAAGTAATTTGTATAAAATTATGTGGAGGGTTATATGCAAAACTTGAAACTATGTAGGTATATTTGCAATTTCGGTCAAGCTTGTGAGTATGTATGCAAATTACCCTAATTTTTGTGGTTTATTAGCAGAATTTGGCATAAGAAAATACGTCGTAAAAAAACAAAGGGGTGAAATTGATGAATTTGATCATCATATTACTACTGGTAATGAATTGATAACAATGTAGACAAATGGGGAAGTTTTTAATTCTTTGTTTGTCCTCGCTCAATATCGATAGATGCAATATCACCTTTATCTTTCAAAAGCCTTGCATTCTCTTCCAGTTTTCCATCTTTCCCGGTATGAACAAACTGTGTCTTCACATTCATGGATTTGTCGGCCTCAACAGCCCAACTATATATAACCATGCCAACCACAGCAAGCACCATCCCAAGTATGTTCTTGAAGGTTAGAGCTGAGTCGAACAACAGCCATCCCAACACAAGAACACAGACTGTCTTCATGTGGCCAAGGACTTGGAAGGAAACAGCAGAAAATCGCCCAATGCACAGGTACTGGCTCATATTGCAAATAACCGCTAGGGAGCAGGAAAGGAGTATGAACAACTGCATAGCAAGTCATGCAAGAAAAGCATGCACTTATCAGAAGCCGAATAACAAAATCTGATTGCATATCATTGCATGCATGATTTGAATGCAATAGGTACATCACTCATGGCCAATGACAAATGCTTCTGAACATTTTATGTTGATGGGAGCCATCATCAATTCAACAAAGATTAAGGTGTCTCTGATGAATTCACTCTGCCACTATTCAGTCAATGCATCACTCGTATGCAACATGGTGTGAAAAAATATTATCTAGTTCTTTCTATACGATAATTGTGGGCCTTCAAGAAAACCAATTCATTTGTGGAATAACTTACTATGGCTCCATAAGAAAACGTGTAGTTCAAGATGAATTGTCCGTTGAGGTAGTAGTCTGCAATAGGGCCAACCAAGAGAAGGGAGGCAGCCTGTATAGGAGCAGTTTTGCTCAGAAGCTCAAATGAGCCAATGCTATACTTCTTCTGTAACGAACCAATGGACTGCAGCAGGAGGAAACATGGTCAGGTAAAACATTTGCAGCAGACCCATATAGCTCTGAAATAAAATTGCCCATTAATCTGGTTATTACAATATGGCAGAGAAGCAAGCTGCTCTAGAAAACAGGCGCATACAAAGAATATCAACATTTAGAAAATATAAGACAATCAGCTTCCATCTCTGATCTTCTTCCCCTTTCTTAGATAGCATTTCCATTGAGATACAAAATATCATGTATATGGTCAATAATAAGCTGGGGCAATTCCCTTAAATCCCCTGAGAACTAGATTGCATTATGAGGAGAGAAAAACAAGCTGGATCATCCCTTTCTGAGAATGACTTCATGGCGATTACTTAGAAATTTAACTTACCATTGATCCCCTTTGAGTACTTAGTCTGTGGAACTAAATCTAGCTACAATTCTATCGTACAGTAAACATAGCAAAGAACTAACTCAAGTTCATGCATGTTCCTGATGTTCCAACTTGAAAAATTGAGTGTGGTGATTTAAAGTATAGAACCTCAAATTGAAGCTGTTAAAGGAAATGAGAAATCAGTTTACTTCCATTTTCATCACACACAAAATGTCGAATTTACATCCATATGGGGTCAATGATGATTCATCAGTCAGCACACTCATCAACCCGATAACCAGAAGTTGGAAGGAAAACCTGATTTTATCGTCAGTCAGTGAGGAGGGATGGAACTGGATAAAAAACCTTAACATTCCGAATGGAGAGCAGAAGGATTGTGTTTATTGGGGCCTGGAACCTAGAGAGGAATTTAGTGTGAGATCAGCCTACAAAATTGCTTTTCGGGAGAGGCTAAGATCAAAAGGAATAAATCATCAAGATCTGGATGCGCGAACAGCTGAAAGTATAAAATGCATCTTGGAAGATGATTATGAAAACTAAAGCAAACTTGTGCAGTAGAGGTATTATGGTAAGAGAGGGTTGCACACTGTGTAGCAAGGAAAATGTTGCTGAGGATATAAACAATCTGTTTTGGAACTGCGACAGAATAAAGCAGCTTCTTAGGAAGCCTGCTCTCTCACCTACTGGGCAGTTAAACGAGAAAAATCAGGTAGCTGTAATACACAAGCTGTTGAGACAGACTAACAGGTATACCATCATGCTGTTCGTATGCTTGTGTTGGAGAAGTTGGTATATCAGAAATTGTAAGCTTACGGAAGAAAGTGAAGTGGATCTCGAAGGCTTATTAGGCTGGTGTATTTCCTATCTGCATTTTGTGTTATCATCCAAAATTATCCAAAAAGGCAGGTGGACTCTTGAAAGAAGCTCTGCCAGATGGGTTCCACCAATGGACGGCTTTTACAAGCTCAACGTTGATGCCGGAAATAGACGAAAAGAAGAGATGCTTGGTTTTGGAGCTGTTTTAAGAGACTGGAATGGGAGATTCATTGCAGAAAAGAGTTGGTCTGCATGTGGTTGCATGGATCCCTTGGGGACAAGGGCACTCTTCTTGGGCATCAGATGGGTGGCTGAGCTGGGTGTAGAGTTGGTTGAAGTGGAGAGGGATTCTTTAATCCTTATAAACATTCTAAAAGGTAATTGTGAAGTTCTTTCCAGCTTGAAGCCAGTTATTGATTACATCTCTGGTTTGGGCTTGTCTTTTAAGCAGATTTTATACTCCCATGTACTTAGACAGGGAAATGAGGTGGCTCACAATCTGGCTAGGCAAGCATCCTTTTGTAAAAGCTTGGAACGAGGATGGTGGGGCCAACCCCCCTCCTGTATTGTAAATGCTCTAAATAGGGACTACGACAGGATTCTTTTGTATAGCAGGTCACCTGCTGCCTATCCCCCCGGTTAGTTGTGTGGGTGTGATGGTGCAGTTTTTGGTGGGATGACCACAGTGCTGTCCTGTTTTCTCTTCGTTTTGTCTAATAGAATTCTTCTTTCCCATCGAAAAAAGAAAAATTGTCGAATTTACATCCAAGTGCATTTGCCCTCAGATTCCACTGGTCAACACTATCGAAAAGAAAATACAACATTTAACAAAGGATCTAATTGATGGAGAAAGCACCATAAAGATCAATTAACAAAGTTTTGAGGCCATTACTATGAGAACTAATTATACTTAATAATGTCGCACAACGAAGTTAGGGATCGAATTGTATATATGATCAGCAGTGAGGCATCAGGTCCCAAACACTCTGTCAAGGATTCGATTTGAATCTCTGCAGAATAAAGATGAGAAAAACTCTAATCCAAAATCTACCAAATGTGTAAGGGGTGAGAGGGAGGGAGTTCTCACAATCTGCTGCAAAGATGTACAAAAAACAGCAACACAGGCACAGAGAAAGCCCTTCATGTTGATGTCCACATCAGTAACTGTACATACGCCCACGCCCAGAGCCACAACAAACACTGCCATCAGCACTCGACCGGAGTAATTCTTATTATGAAGAATCCACTCCATAACACATACCACTGGGATCATGCTCAATTTTGCAATCTGCATGTGTAAAATTCCTAATTAGGAGAACATGGAACAATCAGAATAGATGGAACCACATTTGCGTTGCATCTGTCCAAACCTGATAAAACCCAACAGAATTGAGCATGAGGCTGAAATTCATCCCAGTAATTGATATATTTGCAACAACAGAAAACCAAAATAGCTCCCATAGTGGAACATGCTTTGAAGCAGAACTTCGGCTCGCATTTGAAATCCAGCCAACAAGAGCTGTTACGGTGAAGTGGAATGCAGTTAAAGTTGTTGCTGCATGCATGAAAAAAGGGAGAAAAAACCACCAATAATTCAAAAAGATCAGTCCCAAATACAAAGGCATGGAAAAAGCAAAACATCTGAAGAAAGGAACAAAAGCAAAGACAACCTCCTGGATCATTTAGTGAAGTAAGATCCAGAGGTCTCATGGACCTGACCCTCCTGCTGTCTGATTGGTGGATCTTTCCTTTCCAACTCAATATGTATGACCTCTTTCATTAAAGCACAAGCGGAAAGATCAGTGTTTACAACTTCAAACAGGCAACCTATTCAGTTATTGATGATTAATTTGGGATCCAAATGATGAAATGGGTCCACCAGTCTAGATCAGTATCGATAATTTTCAGCCCTGAAGAATCAAATCAATGCTCTACATTTCAAGAACATTGCCAGAGCTAATAGCACAAACTTATGGACAAAACCTAAGTTGCTCCAAACTAACATTCCTTACAAGAAAAATCATGAATTTTAATCAGACAATCAAATACATGCAGGGAATCTGTTAATATTTTTGAGCCCACAAATCAATGACACTCAAAACGCGCCAAGTTCTCACAGTTCAAAAACGATCAAATTCACAAGCTGCAACGCAACCAAATGCAACCCCAGATCATAATTCAAGACAAACGCGTCAGGGAAGGAATCGCCAGCCATCCGACAAAAACAAAACCACAAACTAGTTGCAATCCAAGCGGTGGATGAAAATCGAAATTACCGAAGCTGAAACCATAGCCGCCGGACGACATGACGAGCTTATTCACCATGATGATGCCGACGGAGCTGACGACGTTCATGGCCCATGCTCCCCCATCGGAAATCCTCGATTTCTTCTCCGAATCCATGGCCGGAGCAGGGACTAGAAGACGAAGCGAGACTCGGCCAGAGAAGTCTGGTCGGCTGTCTGTCCTGCCGGGGGAAAAAAGTCGCCGGAATTGGGAGAATACAGGTGCAGGGAGGCAGGAATAAGGCAGCGAGAATTCCAAGGGAGAGAGGAATGGAATGGGATTTTGAACAAACGCGTTGCGGGCGATCTTATGGGAATTGGGGGATTCGGAATTCGGGTTTTTTTAATTTAAAGAATTTTTTTTCCAGCGATTGCGAAATTGGGTTGGCGGAATTCAACGACGAGGAAGTAGTCTGTCTGGGATCTAATGAGAATGGAAAGAGGCAGGAAACGCAGTTGGAGTTGGCCGGCAAAAGCTCGAATCGACGCGGCGGGAAGATCGCTTCCGTGCAACTGGCTGTACCGTAATGCACTGATATCATTGATAATCTCATTATCCAGGAGAATAAGGACTCAATAAAAATTAAAAATATCCTTTATTTCAAAAAAAAGAAAATAAAATTAGTTTAGTTTTAGTTTTACTTAAAAAAAATTTTAAATTTCTTTCTTACTAACCGAAATGCCGTCAAATGCTCCTTTTTGAGTGGTCCAGTATTTGTGTTGCAAAAAAAAAGTTAATGGCCTGAGGAATTGCTGGTGGAGCCAGGCTTACACAACTGGCAGGCACAGTCTATCATATTTAGTCTCATGAAAACTAGTTTTTGAATTTTTAATATTATTACTTATTAGTTCAATAAAAAATGTATTATGATTTATTAGCAAAAAAATCCATTATTTAAAGATTTTTTATTTAGATTTTAAAATTTATATTATTTGAATATTTGTCTTTGTCTATTTCTATTTTTGCACTGTTACACTATTTTATTTTATTTCAATGCTGGTATCCCCTTTTCATGTGTATATTTCATGTGCACATAAAAGTTGATAAATAATTCTATAAATTATTATTACATTCTAATACATATATGAATGGATTTATGCATTTTTTCTAATTCATACATGAATATATATTTTTTTAGCAAATGTGGCTCATATATATGTATATTTGATCTAGATGAGACTTTATCTCCTATCTAAATAAATAATGTTAAATACAATGAAAAATTAAATTCTTTTATTAAACATCAAAATCTTAAAAGTTGAAGGAATTACAAGAAACCGTTTTTATTAACTTGGTAATATAAAAATGGGTCTATTACACATAAATGCATCTAGCAATTTCATATTTACATGTGAATATATATATTTTAGCAAATATGTATTTGATTTGAATGAAAACTTAGTTTCACAGCTAAAAAGTAATATTATATATAACGAATAAAGTGAATTTTATATAAGTATTCATATATAAAAAAAATGAAAGGTTGACATGCAACCCATATGTGATGAAAAGAAATAACAAATTTTCTTCTGTTTTTTGGTCCATCACCAATTAACATAGCCACCAAAATGTCTACTACGAAATCTAAATCGACCAGCCAAGGGCCGTAGCTGCACGTGTTTAACGAAGAATGGAAGATCGAAAATGTTGACTAATCACTACTGTAAGAGTCGTCCTCCGCCCGCCTCATTTCTGTTCTCTGTTGGCCGACCTGCACCATCATCCACCCCACTTACTGTTTGCTTCCAAGAAGTGGAAGCAACACCAACTGCATGATTAGTTCAAAAATAATAGCAAAAAAATTTCTTCCTTCCCATGATAATTCAGTGGCCCACCTGATCATCTGATTTCAGGCCGGAGTCACATGGCCTGAGGTATAAGTGCATATTTTATAAACAACATGCACTCGACCAAGTACCAGGAATCTATTATTATTATTATTATTATTATTGTAATCCTCCTCATCGTCGTCATATATTATTATTGTACGTATGCTACACAAGAAGGAATAATCGGCGCAGTTCAATTCACCTAACTTGTATTTGATGATGGAGGGGTTGTAAACTTATTATTAAGTATTGGATTCTTAAATAATAATTTCGGGCATGTATTTGAAGAGCACATCCTATGTATGGGCATGGTATCTCAGATTCGACTCTAAAAAAGAGCACTTGTAATGATGTAATTAAAAAAATAATAAAAAATTTAAAAAGAGCATTACTGGGCACGGATCAGGGGGAGGCATAGTCAGAGCAGCTCAAATCACCTGGCTTGTATTTAACGAATGGAAGAGTTGAAAATTTGTAATTAACATACGACATTTTTAAAAAACTTTCCAAAAAAAAGTATACGACTTCTAAAATATTGTTTCGGACGTGTACTCTTTTTTATGTTAAAATGGGTGCCCTATTGCCACTAGGGTTTCATCCTGGTAGTAACAGACAAGATATGGGGGAGAACAAGTATTCAATCCTCCGCAAATGCGTCTGAACCAGGACCCATGCCATATTTCCATTCCCCCTCCTCCATTCCCCATTTACAATCTCGCATTAAACAAGGACCCCAATTTTGGAGAATACCAGAGTCAAACTTACGAAGATCTATCATATGATTTCGATTAAATACGATTGCATGAAAAAAAAAAAAATCCACGTAAACCTATTTTATTACAATCATTTACCACATCACAACTTAATATAGAATTCTCAATTATTCAAAAGTAGGATAAATGCTCTAAATAAATAACAAAAGATCTTCTCTAACCACCTTGAACTTTGTTGTTCCAAAAGAAAACACAAACGCAATGCATGAATTGAAAATAAGCAAGGAGGATAAATATGTACATTTCCTTCTAATAAAGTTTTCTAAAATAAAATACCTAAATATGCATTTTTAGGAGTGAAACTAAGTTCATAAAATTCGAGTTCACCTCAAACCTAAGAGCCTGTTCTAAACTGTACAAGATTCTTATATTGAATCTATATCTGATATGAGAATATAATGATGTATATTGAGAATGAGTAAAATTATATTGTAGATTGAAAAAGTTGTCTTAGGAATTGAAAAGTTGTAATAAGAACAATGATAGAGATTCAATCCAAGAATCTTATATGACTTGGAATACTCCTTAACTTTTGCACTATTTATAAATCTTAAACATTAACTCTAAATCAATTTGTGTAAATTAGGTTTGGGTTGAAATTTATGTTGGAACTCACATTGATAAGTTTTCATTTGAGTAAAGAATGACAAGGTTTGTCACCACTTAGATGACAAGTAGCTAACATAAGTGTGTATGGGGTATTAGAGCAGTAAAGTCAAAAGTTCGAAGTTGTGTAAAGGTAATAGTCTTATTACCCCTCTTTTGGAGTACGCTTTCATTAGATATTCTGTTACCCAAAGTGGGTGGCCTGATAAAAGAAAAAAAAGAATGATAAAGTTAAATTTTCATATGAAGATATAATAACAACATGTCAGTAAAAAAATAATACATAACCTAATTAAATTTAAAAACATAATAATGTATAATATATTTCTAGAAAAAATTAATCTTTTAAAATAAAATAATTTATTGATATACTCACTTAGGTTGATGCTAATTGCTAGTATATCCATATTATTTCACGAATTGCATATTTCCCCTATAAAGTTTCACTTAAATTACTTATGTACTCATTTTAACGGCAAACATTTAATAGAAGCACATGCATTGTTAAATAAAAATGATAATTTGCAATTATACTCTCTTAGTTTGACATTAATGACTAATATACCTATATTATTTCACAAATTTCATATTACTTACACAAAGTTTTATCAAAATTGCTTGCATACCTATGTCACCTCTTTATCGTCAGAAACCATTAATGC
Source organism: Annona cherimola (assembly GCA_030490835.1). Classification (NCBI taxonomy): domain Eukaryota; kingdom Viridiplantae; phylum Streptophyta; class Magnoliopsida; order Magnoliales; family Annonaceae; genus Annona; species Annona cherimola. The sequence goes on from CM059976.1 coordinate 14,617,009, forward strand.
ATGTACTAAAAATTTAATTAATGGTAGAAATGACCCGTTTAAAGCTATGTTAGAATCTCATGGTTTATAAAGCACTAAGTTGTGCAAACGGAAGGGGCATACCCAAGAGTAACATGTTAACAGTTAACATAAGTACGCAAGTAATTTTTGTAAAATTTTGTGAAAATAATATGCAATTCATGAAACAATATAGGTATATCAGCAACTAGGGTCAAACTAAGTAGGTACATCAGTAAATTACATTTTTTATTTAATAGCCATTAAATGTCAGTTGTTAACATGGGTACACAAATAATTTTGCTGAAATTTTATCGAAGTAATATGCAATTCATGAAGCAATGTGGGTATATCAGCAATTAGCATCAAACTAAATGAATATATCAACTAATTACCCTTTAAAATAAGATAAAGAAAAAATTAATATAAGTAAAAGTACATAATATAAATATAAATAATTTGATTTATCTATAATATAATTTCAGCATCACAAACATGCATTTAAACATAAATATAAACGTATTCAATGCATAAATATGAAAAATATTGTTTAAGTATATATAAAAAGAAGTGATTCCCTTAGGCCGGCCACAAAGTCTATTTTTTATTTTTTGTTTTCTTATAAACATGTTAGTACTTAATATATAAACCCAGTTTTAATATTTTTTGGATATATTTATATATATTTTTCTTTAAAACATTGGAGCCTTACGGTAATTTTTCGCCTATAAAAATTATCACGTTGTTTAAAAATTAAAAACTTATGTAAATATATCCAAAAATGGTAAAAATTAATTTACAGATTAAATATATTTAACTTAGCATGTTTATAAAAAAAAAATAGATTAAACGGGCGGACGCAATTGTAGCCGGGGCTCAGCTGCGGCTGGCCACATAGGATCCACCTCATGTATAAAATGGGTCGTGGTCTTCTATGCACAGGCACGAATGGGGCCATTTGCGTCCGAGCGAAAATAGTATCTCTTTAACTTTTGATTTTTTACAAACGTATTATATGAGGTGTATATAATTTCCAAATCAAGTTTTATGGTTCTGGGAGATGAATACAATTTTTTTTTTTTTTTTTAATTTCGAAGACAGACGTATTTTAGGCATTTTACGCCCTTCGGAACCCAGTAACTGATTCCTGGTTGGACCATCAAGCCCGAGATAGTTATTATAGCATTAGCTTCATCAAGCAAGTGGGGTCCACTTCCCAAGTCTCACATTTTGACAGACACAAGGTCGAGGTATTCATGTGACAATAGAAATATGAAATTTGGATGAATCAAATTTATAAAATTGCAAGGTATTACATATATTATAACCTTAATTTTTATAAAAGCTAAATTTCTAATGCTATTTATCACCGTGTTTGTGTATCTTCTATTTCTAGCTACTAATATAATTTTTTCTGTTTTTGAATCGTGAAACCCATAAAGAAATTAAGTTAAACAAAAATGAATGCATCCAAATGACAGCAAGGCCAAAAGAGAGAGAGCAATTTTAAAAATAAAAAAATAAATTATTGCATTTTGTTGTTCCTCTATGTGCATTTTATACCAAATCTCATCGACCTGTGGTTAAGAGAAACATGTTTCTAAGAATTTGGGCTTTCATAAAATTTAAAAAATAGGCCTATTAATAGTTCTCATGTATCATATCACTTTACGGTTAACAATGAAAATTCCAGCCAGGAGTTATAACCGCATACGCAATCAAAAATCAAAAATCAAAAATGAAAATTTAAAATAAAATAAAATAAAAACATACACAACGGCTTTTGTATCTGTTATGTCATATGGGATTTTCATACAAGAACTTAAGTAAAAATATTCTATTCTTAAGGTCCACATTAGTAGCGTAGGTACGTTAATTATTTGATGGTAATCCCACTTTCATTAGAGGTTTTCAAGTGCATTGTGGGTTGTGTAAGTGGGAACGCAATAATTTGGGCAGTTTTTATGATGTCAGACTGGGATGATGCCGTCTGAAGAATTTTCTAAAAGGTCAGAAAGCTTTCTTTGACTAACATGTAAGATGTTCGATGGGTCTGTCAGAAGCTCCTTTCAATACGGCCCAAGAAAGAAGAAAAGTACTATTGAAAATAGTAGAAGAATAGTTGTTATATATATATATATGGGAATCGATCCAGTGCAGTTTGCTGTAAAATGGATTCCACACGTATTAGATTGTAATGAAATTTTATACACTCATTTATCCATATATAAATCATCCTTTAGACGGTTTAGATGTTGAAAAAACTACTTTAAACTTGATATTTATATTAAACTATTTTATTACGTTGATTTTACACCATTTTAAGATGTAGACTACGCACATGTTGGATTTGGATGAAAATTGGTATGGTAATAAAGTGAACAATTCTAAATACAATGGGTGGGGTGGATTTATGGGAAATGATCAGGTGGGGCCCACAGTGCATGGACTGCACGGTGCAGTCGCATGCACCGGATCATTTCCCATATATATATATATATATATATATATATATATATAAGCTGTTCTCTCTGGAGCAGCAGTACATTTGATCAAAAATAGACCACATATATATTAGAATGCAATGAAACTTTATACAATCATTTATCTATATATAAATTTTATAGCAAATGGTTTACAAGGTGAAAAAACTACTTTAAAGTTGTTATTTGATGATTATGTGGGGCCCATTTCAGCAATGCTGCACCGGAATATTTTTGTATATATATATATAATATTCAAGTGCAGCGTCGCTGCACCGAAAATTCTTGTGCAGCAACACTGAAATGGGCCCCACGTGATCATAAAATCATAATATACTCCACCCATTGTATTTAAAATAGTGTATTCTATTACCATACCAATTTTCATCCCAATCAGATATGTATATGGCTCCCATCTAAAAATGGTACAAATTCAACGTAATAAAATAGTTTGATGTGAATAACAACTTTAAAGTGGTTTTTTCAACATGTAAACCATTTACTATAAAATTTATATATGGATAAATGGTTGTATCAATTTTCATTACATTTTAATATGTGTGGGGCCCATTTTTGATCAAATGTACCGTTGTTCTGGTGTAGCACAACAGCTCCCGGTGTGTGTGTATATATATATATATATGTATGTGTAAAAAGAAAGGTATTTCTTTCTTTTGCCGGTTGAAGATGGTGAATTGAGGTGAGTAAATGGGATGAAAAAAATGCTAAACGCTTGTTATGATATGGTCATATGGATGGACTGAGGATGATGATAAAATGGAATATTATATTTTCCGAAGATATTTTTCCATTCAAAAAATAACAATTTATTTTTCATCTCTTATAAAAATTTTCTTAGTTCTACCGGTTTCTTAATTCTAATATAATTTTTTTCATTAATTATATCCAAATCTTATACTCATCTCATCCTCCTAATCCTCGACCGGCTCTTTTAGGCATGGAAGATCCCATCCTTTTTTCCTAATTACAACACAATTTTTTCAACTCTAAACGCGCAACACAATCCATTATTCTTATCTGATTTTTATCTTATCCTAATCCCATCAAAATCGTGTGAACATGTATTTAAAATTTCATTTCATACTCATCTCATCCCAATCTTCGGCTCCTCAACTCTCTTTGTTTTACTACACGCTTAAAGTACATTATGATAAATAAATAATTTTTTAAAAAAATAAACAATAGTGGCATTGGTAGAACACAAGGAATATCAATTAAGTGAATAGAGATAAAATAACTGATCTTGCTGGAAGGAAAAAATAGAAATAATAATTGAAAATAGATATCAAATAATAAAAAGTGGGATTATTGTTACGTAATAGGTAAACGTCACACCGTCGCAATGGGAAAATAAGACGCATTTACAAGGCATTCTCAAATACAACTAAATTTATGGTAATTGATCATCTCAATATGCATTTGAACGTGGGCCGGTTTATTTCAAAATCTGTCACAATCATCCTTATTTGGCCATTGCCTTGCCCCACCCAAGCATGCAATGCTGACAGACCACCTAATTGAAGGACAATTGCGGAAATGACGGCTATTAGTTTCTCTTACCATCAATGCATCATGGAATTTTACTTTGGGGGAACCATTTTCTTTGGACACATTTTCATTCTTCATCAATGCCATTGTTGAGAATGTGGATTTATGGCAATAAGGGCACCACCTAACATCAGCCGTTGGCTGTCATCCACTTATGCAAACCAAAATGTCATCAATTTCATCTTTGTCCCGATCTAGGAACTAAAGTGTTTCAGTGAAATTCTTCTACTATGTACTTCTTTTTATTTTTAGTATTTAGATAATGATGTAAAGTTCGTTTCATTCATTATATTTAGTATAATTTATTTAAACTTTTTTATCTATCTTGTATCACTGTATATGAGTCACTACTGCAAACAGGTAAAATTAATATAATAAGATAATTTAATATTAAATGTTACACATGAGCTGAGGAATATAACCTACGTGGAATCGGTTCATCTCTTGGTTTAATATTTTTTTTTTTTTTTTTTTGATAGAATCTCTTGGTTTACTTTAACATGCCCTGTTTGTAAAGTTTTATCCCCTAAAAGTCTTTCGCTATCTTCTTCTTCTTTTTTTCTTCTTTTTTCTTTTTTTTTTTTTTATTGAGAAGTCTTTCGCTGTCTTACATTCTTTCTTGTAGGTTTCATTTTGATTTCAATTAGTTGGTTCATCCAGGACCATCACTCCGGCCCAGAAGGGAAATTAGGATTTTACTCGTGCACACACAAACATCAAATTATTTGGCTATACCTTTAATCTTAGAATTAAGTTAGCTTCTCGTGAAAAGAAAAAAATTAGATGGTTGAGAAATGAAGGGAAAAAGAAATCAGGAAATCAAAAATTATACTGAGGATGTGTTTGGAAAATTAAAAAATTTTGATGTAAAAAATTTTTAAAATGAGAAAAAATGATGTGATATGATAAATTGATACCGATAATGATGAGTAAAATAAATAAAGTAAAAATAGATATATTATTTGTATGGGTAGTCGTACAAAAATAATTAAAAATAAAATAATTGTATAAGAAAATGTGTACTATAATAATTATGGGATGTTAAAGTTTTGATTTAAAAAGTTTTAAGTATAACCAAAAAAAACCCTAAATTTAGCGAGTATTAGCGTGTGGTTAAAGTAGTGTTCCCATATGTGGAAATATTATACATATTGCATGAGGCGGATATGGTTATTTGTTTTATTTTATATATTACATCTTTTCTCTGTTCATATTACAATTAATCAAGCTCGAGAGTCCCTATATATTAGTCATTTTTATAGATTGAATCGACTTAAATACCTTATGTTTAAAATTTTGAAAAATATATATACATACCAAAAATGATAAATTTTAGTTTATTGATTAAATGTATCTAGATTAACAGGTTTATAAAAAATAAAAAAAATAAAATTATGATTTGTGGCTAACAAAATTGCATATGATCATGCATCCCCATGTTGCACCTCTACTTAAGTAGCAATCATTTGCGCCTGGTAGCAAATGATGACCGAGCCAAAAATATATTTTTTATTTTTTGAAATTTTTTTATAAAATGTTAATATATATTTAATCTATAAATCAAGTTTTATCAATGAAAGAAATGTGTATTTATTTAAAATGATAAAAATAACCCTATTTTCAAAAATATAAAATCAATATATACGTATTTTCAAAATTAATAAAACTTGATTTATAGATTAAACACACATATATTAACAATCATATTGACAAAAATTTAAAAGCACAAACTTAAGTAGGAGTCCACTAGGTCCTATATCATGAGTCCATCTTAAGCAAGGCTAGCAACCCTAAAGAACCCAAACACACAAAACTCAATTTTTAAATAGGTTTAACGTAGAAAGTAAACTCAAACACAATTTTTCTATTTATAATTAATCAAAATTATATTATATGCATAAAATCTTGAGCAATGATTCAATATAATAGGATGCATAGAGCCTCTATGCAACCTCGTGTTTTAAATTTTAAAATATTTATTTTCCAAATCTTAATCATTTACCCTTTTTATTCATATGTATTTATTTATGATTCCAAAATTCATGTGTATCCAAAACTTTCATATACTATGTATTTAAGTGCAACTAAGGCGAATCAACCTAAACTGGACCTAAAAACATGATTTGGGTTTAGTTCTTTTGAGAAGTTAGAAAATAAAATCTAGTTTAAGTTTCCACACATACCAGCCTAAGTGGTAAGTCAATCATGTGGCAAATCAGGGTAGTGGCCATAGGGCAGGGTGGGTTTCGAGGAACTGAGACCCAATTTAAAGGCTTAGGCCAAAGAAAAATGTGGGCTTTACTCAAATTTTGATAGATCTAGAGCCCATAATACTCTAAATTTACTTATCGAGTCAAATATTTAATAAGAGGGAGAGCGTCATCAAATCATCATAGTATAGAGGCTTTTGTTGAATATACCTACTACATTTAACCCTAATCTCAAATATATCTACTAAGTTTTCGAAATTTCAAATATATTAATCATAAAAATATCCAATCCATGAGTTGACACCATTAGTTAATTAATATGTGAATACCAATACGCCCATCAAATTTTGGACATAATTAAAATTTTGAATGTCGTAACTCACTAATGACCTAATTGCCCATGAGGGAATGCCTTAATTTCATTTTCTTTTTATTTTATTTTTATCATTTTATAATAGGGTGGGCATTTATATAAATTTAACTAATGAATTTTAACGAAATGAATTTTTTCAGAATTAATTGCAAATATAGTGGGTATATTTAAGAAAATCCCAAGCGTAAACGAAAAGAGAATACATTAGCATTGAAAGCACCGAAAGGAAAGATATCCAACAAATCAAAATGGGTACAATATTGCATGATAAGGTAGATGGGTATACATAGGGGTGTCGATGGATTGAGTTGAATGGGTTAAAGTTTAATCTTAACCTTAACTCATTTTAAAAAATTATAATTCTAATTTGTTTATTAACTCATTTAAAAAACTTCAAACCTACTTATTTACTAAACAAGTTAGTGGATTGTTAATAAATTGTTCATATATATTCTAAATAGGTAAAAGTCAAGCTAATTCAAAGTTTTGATAGCCAAAATACCATATTTACAAATCAGAAATATGCCTTATTAGCTTGAAAATAAATGCCCTAGTATGAACATCTCTTTAAAACCTACTTCTTTATATTTTCTTTCATCTTTTATTATTTTATAACAAAGGTATTTTAGGCATTTACAAAAATTTAACTAATGATTTTCAGCGGAATTGTCATTTTTGGGATTAATCACAAATATAGTGGGCATGTCTAAGATTCTGGAAACGTATTGGGTATATTTAGAATTAGAGTCAAACATAGTAGGTATATTTAATAAAAGTCCTATTTTATTTTCATTTAACAACTCAATCAACATAGATATACATTTGGGAAACTCAGAAAAACATATCTAATATAAGGATTGACCAAGCAAGACTTTTTAATATCAAATAAACTCAACGTATCATATTTAAAATATTATATATTAGGGTTAGGGATATCTTTTATGGAATCTGGTTGTACGCTCTCGAGAGCATTGAGCCTCAATACTCCCGGGTGCATACACCCATTTTTAAATTTTTTTTTTGAAAATATTTTTTACACGACTATTAATCTAAGTGTATTTAACATGTGTATCAATTTTGACCATTTTTGAAGATTTTTAGATATTTTTTTTGGATTTTTTTGTGAAGTTTCAAAAAGAATTTTAAAAATGGATGTATGCACTCGGGAGCATAGAATCAAGTTCCATCTTTTATATATTATCTTAACTTATTGTACATGGGTTGGCGCATTGGACAAGTTAACTAGGTTATTAAACAGCTTGATGAATTACAAATATCTAACCCTAATTCATTTATTTGTTAAATAATTGAGTGGGTTAATAAATCATAAATTATTTATTTAAAAATCCAAACCCAAACTCATTTATAAATAAGTTGAACAAGTGAGTTTGTGGGTTAACTCAATCCATTAACACCTCTAGGTGTACATGAGTCATAAAATGCAGTTGGATGAACATAGCTCAACCATTAATTTGGATGAAAATAGAGTAAAATGATCTCATTTTTTCCTGCAATTGGATTTGCTATGATTTTCAAGTGAAAAATGAAATACAGAGGTTAGTGATACAATAGGTTAGAAATCACCACAATACTACTATATTTAAGATTTAAAAAATATGTGTAAACGTATCATAAATGATAAATCTTCATTTATGGGTAATATATATCCAGATTTATAATTTCAAAAATAAAAAATAAAAAATACAAGCAAATCTATTTTATGACCGGCCGGGCGGAAATCCCGATTTCTGACCGATAATAGATGATCTATAGCCCTGTAATATATGACCATCATCGCACTTTGTCCGTTGTTCAATAATAGACAATATTGGCTACACCAGGCAGATTTAAAAGTAACCAGCTAGGAAAAGATTGAGAGCTTGTTCAGATGAATATGTTTCTATTAAACTACTTTCATCCGTAATTTTATGGTTTAAGTCCATAAAAAAATTGAATTGTGCCAAATTCGGTCGTTATATTCATCAATATGCACCTTTCTTTATAAGAACTGGACGACTTTATCTTTTAAGGTAATTTACAAATATATTCATATAATTTAACCATAATTGCAAATATACTTATCTAGTTTCAGAAATTGCAAAATAGTATTCTATAATTTGACATAATTGCAATTTGAAAGTATATCTATGATGCTATGGAGCTGTCACAGTGTCATCATGACATGAGTATATTTGCAAATATATCAACATAGTTTGCATATATTTGTAAATATATTAATATAATTTGTAAATATACTTAAGTTGTAACAGCTTTATAATAGCGTGAATATATTTACAATTATAATCAAATGATATGAGAATGATTTACAATTTTTAAACTACAATTATCACAAAATTACGTAGATATATTTACAAATTATCCTATCTGTTAACCCCACATAATACGAGTAAAAAAAAGACAAGTACTGAACCCGAATTAGGATAGTGGCATCAGGGTCTCAATGAAATGTGGCGTCCCTGGAATTGCCACACGCGAGCGGGGGGTGGAGTGTGTGGCGGAAGCAGAGGAAGGGTTGATGTTCTCTAGGATATTGTCTTCCCCATTACAATTTTCCAGGTTTGGGGTTAGACCACAGTCCTCTTCTGACTCAAACAAAAGAACTCTGTATTAAAGGCTTCAACTGCCTTGCGTTTAAATAAGTAAATGATTCTCCCTATTTTAATGGCTCTAACTAACATTGTGTAACAAACTGGAACTCGTTCTCAACCTCCAATGCATGCTTTTTCAATCCTTGGCTTTCTTCTATGAAGTATGTTCTTGCCTAAAAAGCAACCAATTCTCCGTGACTTCAAACTGCCAACTAATCTCAACTCTCAAGCAACACTCAAACCCAACCTCCATGTGACACGTATCGCAGCATCAATCTCAAGCTACAAGATTAGTTTAGTTATGAATTAGGAGACAAAACAAGCTTATTGTGATGAAACACAATAATTATGAATCGCCAGCTTGCGAAGCCGCCGAATATCTAGTTTGCAAATTTGGAAGCGTGCATGGGAATCAACTGATCCATCCCAACCCGATCATTAGTGATTAGCTGCAATCCAAGTTATTAAGATGACCACGACTCAAAGTTGGCCATTTCTTGCAACTTCCATTCTGGGCTTTTGCACGTGTGGGTTGACGAAAGGGGTCGTTGTGATGTTCACATCAGCAAATTCCAGGATGATTTGTCATGGCTATGCTTGCTTGAGATGGATTATATATGCAACCTGATCTTATCCTTAATTTTGAGCTTCCTTTCTATTCTTTATGAGGCATCCGCACATTTACACTCAAATTTTATTGATATTTTGTGTTTACTCACTAATTTGTTTTTAAATTTGCGTTCATACGTACAATTTAGGTTTGTTTTCAAATGACACCCAAGTTGTTCCCATTTTGTAATTTACGCCCATAATCATTGGTTCAGCAAATAATCTCACTTTCAAAGAGACACCTCGACCACAAGTCTATGACCATTAAATTTTTGTTCATTAAGTTTCTTTAACAAAAATTTCCATCAAAAAAATTTCTTAACAAAAATTAACATTCGATGAGCTAAAATTTTTAAATCATATTATAAACTTTTAAATCATGCATCATCAGATCTTGATGACCAATCAAACACATAATATGGATGTTATGAATTTAAAGGAACCGGTTTCTTATATGTTCACCCTTAAATTGGGCAATTCACGGATGATGATAATAATAATAATAAAATTTATGATATTTACTTTTATAGATATGTTTGCCCTACCTACATTCTTCCCGTATGAAATTGAACAATTTTTAAAAAAAATTAGCATTTCGAAATTTTTAAAACAAAAAATGTGCGTTGATACATGCAACAAGTACAAGTATCTATGCCTTTTTATTGATTTTTAAATTTTAAAAATATATCAAAGAAAAAAGTACACAAAAGAAAACATCCAGGTTAAGCTATATGACTATAAAAAATTTTAAAAATATTTATAGTCACTTGTAAATGCCCAGTTTATGGGAGACCATATGCGATTATCGTGGTATTTAAAGATTAAATATGATTACTATTTTTTACTTGATTTAATACGCCTTAACTCTACGGAATTCTTCCATCAAAAAAAAAAAAAAAAAACTCTACGGAATCCATAATCATCATTTGACTTGTCATCCATGAACATCAATCGGGCATTTGTATGACTTTCATAGTGTCTGATGCTTTTAAAAAAAATAATGTCTAGATGGATTACAAAATTTAAGATTGACTTTTGCCAGAAAATCTAAAGCATCCGCTGTTGGAGATATTGGTGTTTTGCAAAGAAATTTTAATATTGAGGATTATTGTAAAATCAACTGTTATAGGATATAAAATGAAGAATTATTTGCAAAATCAATAGTTATATTTCCAGGATTAAAAGTGTGAAATTAAAAAATGAGTCATTTTTTTATGTATATATTTACAATCATCTCAATTTGTATTACATTTAAGCTCGAAGACATTCTTACAATTTTCAAAAAAAGACAACAAACTCATATCAATTAAACTCCTACCAAAACAGAGAAGTAAATCTCCCTTAAAACAGGAAAAAAAATTAGCGTTTAGATGCACATACCAGGAATTGAACACCTGACCTCCCCGAAATAGATTATGGATGTTATTACTAGATAGATATTGGGTGGCAAAAAAATAAGTCATTTGGAAGTACAAAAACGCTAAATTAATTTTCAAATACCCGAGTACATGCAATGCATGTTAGAAAACCATCGTTGGATTTTGAGAAAGGGTAAGATGTCTTTGTAAAGTAAAGCCGTGCGTAAAAATTAAAGAATCAAATCAACAAGATCTTTATTCGTTTGTATTTTAATATTATGGTTTCATTTAATCCTAAGAATTTTTTGTTGTAATCATAATATGTTTGTCTTCTGTCTACAAATTCACAAAGACTTTCTTTTTTTCAGGAAAAGTTTCATACGTTAAAGAAATAGATACGCATTACCAGCAAATTCTACGGGCACACTCTTCGGAAATAAAATTTTTTAAACAAATATTTTTCTAAAGGTTCACTTTTACATATATCTTCGCTATATATAATAATACAATCGCTGTCAAGCACACAAATTTTTTTTTTTTATCACATCGCACACATTTACTTCGGCAACGAGTTTCCAGGCGAATATTCCACAGAATTAGCAATGAGATTACAAAATTTTCGTTACAAAAAATGGAACTTATTGTCGATATAATTTATATGTTAAATCATAATTTATTACAATATATTTTATCCTTAAAAGTCAAAAATTAACATCCATATTATGTACACTACAACAGAAGATATTGTATCTAACTTCCGTCTCGTAGCCAAATTTCAATTTTACTTACATTTGATTATAAGCAACCAAATTTCCGTATTAATTATAATCCAATAATCATCATTATTTACAGTAAAATATAAATATTTACATGTAAATATTTAGTTGCAGATAATAAGCAGCTAAGTGTATCAAGCTAAATAAACATTCGCTATGCAATTAATACAAATGCAACCAAGTTTAATTTACATGCAGCCAAATGCAACCAAGTTTAATTTATATGCAGCCAAGAAGATGGGTACATTTTTTTTATTTGATAGCATACATCATGACATCCGATATTACAATTTAGTATCATCACAACTCTCACAAACGAAGGAATATTTTTTCATAACCCTTGCCCAATTGAGGGACATTTTTTATAAAGGGTGTGTTAGGGAATGGATAAAACATTTGATGAAAAGTTGTAGAGAGTAGAAGTTGTCAAGTGATGTGATATGATAGGGGTAATGATGAGGAATAAATAGGATAAAGTTGAAATAGATAAGTTAGTTGTGTTGGTAGTTGTGTAGAAATGATTGAAAAGTAGGGTAATTGTATAAAAAAATATGAAAAAATGATTAAAAAATAGAGTAGTTGTGGAGAGCAAAAAATTTTAGATTGAAAAGTTTTAACTTGATAACTTTTACTTATTACCAAACACACCCAAAATATCTCCACTCATATGGAAATTCGTAAAGCTTCGCATAACAGGAAAAATTATAAAATATTACCTGCAAAACGCAGGAATCGAATTGCGCTCTTACAAAAAACCAACCAACGAGCGTGCCGTGGTACTACTACCTTGCTAGACACCACAATTTTTCATTTCTTTTAGTGTGTGTTTGGGAATGATTAAAACTTATGATGAAAAGTTGTAGAGAGTAAAAGTGGTCAAATGATGTGATATAATAGGGATAATTAGGAAGAATAAATAGGATAAAGTTGAAATACATAGGTTAGTTGTGTTGGTAGTTGTGTTGAAATGATTGAAAAGTAGGATAATTGTATAGAAAAATGTGAAGAAATGATTAAAAAATAAAGTAATTGTGGAGAGTGAAAAATTTTAAATTGAAAAATTTTAACTTGACAACTTTTACTTATTACCAAACAACTACCTTATTTTTATTTTTAGGATAGTCAGAATATGAGTTATGGATAAAACATCAATCCATAGGCGTTAGCATCATCATCCTCATTATGGCAGAGTAGGAAAGCCACTTCCTTCTAATCATTGGCTATATTTGGCTTTCGGTGGCTTCTAGAAGAATGTCTGTGCCGGCCGTTCGCCTCCGCACTAAGCGTCCGTCGAATCCTCGCTTGACTTGGCGCCCAAGTAACACGGAAGCTGCAAAACCTTCCGGAAGCAATACAAGCTTTCACACGTGTAAAATTGATCTGTCTGCCAAGTGAAATGTCATTTGCAATCTTTGGTTTTGAATTTAGTCGTCCTAACTCGTTGAACAATCGGCAAGGCATGCGTCCAAATCAAGATAGGACCGTGTCAATGTCAAGATGACTGACCAAGTACATTTATACGTAATTAGTCAGGTCGAAACTGGCAACTGGCGATTCGATCAATTATCCAATAATTGGGTTTGCATGGACAATTTATTAGGTAGGCAGAGTTCATGAGGTGAAGTCCAACTCCTTCCAAAGTCCTAATCTTATTCGTTTTAGGTTAAAGTTGAGGTGTGTTTGGAATGCAATAAAAAATTTTAATATAAAATTTAAATTTTTTAAATTGAAGAAATATGATAGAAGTAATGTTTAGAAGTAAAGATAATAAAATTAAAATAAATATGTTAAATGTATTAGTAATTGTGTAGAAATGATTGAAAAGTATAATAATTGTATAAAAATGAATAAATAATTAAAAACTAAAGTGGATATGGAGAGTGAAAAGTTTTTAATTTAATAAATACCCCCTTGGTGTGATAAATTTCAATTTGATTATGAGATGTGATAGAGAGGAGAAAAAGAAATATTTTGAAATTATACGATTAATATGAAATGAAAAAAGTAAAGTTGGATAAATAAGGTAGTTGTAAATAAAAAATAATTAAAATATGGAAGTAAAGTTAAAAAATAAAATTGTTGAAAAATTATTTGTTGAAAACTCTGTATCCCATGATATCCTATCTTAACTCACACATTCATCATATCAAACCAACCCTTATATACCTTTTATTTATTTCAAGTATTTACGTGTAATCTTCTTTTTCAATCATTAGCATGTATTTTTTAATCAATGAAGGGCCAACTTTGTACCTAATAGAGGTGTACAGTGTACTTCAGAGGTAATAAGTTCATCATTTCTATTCAACTTTAAACTCCGGGCCTTAATACTAGAACACTATACATATTAGGTTAGTTGTGCGATTATTCGAGTAGTGACTAAAAAAATCCATTTTAGAAAATATAAAGGTTGAAAGTGAGAGTGAACAAATTTTTAATGAGTAAGATAGTGATGGCAAAGTAGGAAAACCATCACATCACCAAGAATTTTTTAAAATTAGAAAAACTCTCTTAAAATTTTAACAAATCTTTTTTCATAAAGTTGCCTTCCTCAAATAACATTATGCCCTCTTCAACTTTGTTTGCTTTCTTTTTACAAAAGTTCTAACTCTACTACTAAAATAATATAATAAGGATAATCATTATGAGTAAATAAAATAAAATTAAAATTAATATAAAAATTGTACATAAAGATGTAAAAATATTAAAATATAGCTATAGTAATAATAAATAGAATAGTTAACTAGACACAGAGCCCTAGATAAAATATCAAACTATATTAGAAAAATCCATAAATATAGAGTTTCTTTACTTTGTATGTTATAAAATAGCCTTTATTTTTAGGAATGTTTATTTGATTAAATATAAATATTATCTTACTAAAATTTTTGACGTTACTTTTTTTGTCTCATCAAAAATTTTATTAATTATAAGATTTAAAATTTTGTTTTAGGTGATTGAATTTTAAAACTAATTGAAATTTTTGCTAAATAATAAATCTACTTGTAGCTGAATAAATAATTTTAACATAATCAATAAATTGTGGGTTCGTTGGTTTATACTCAAAATTTTAAAATGTTAAAATTTTTCACTCTTTGCTACCATCATTTTTAATTATTTCTTCCTATGTAGCTATACTACTTTTTAATTATTTCTGTATAATTATTTATATAAATAACTTATATATTTTAATTTTATTCTCTTTATTCATTATCATTGCGTATATTATATTATAATATTTTTCCTTATCCCAATAACTTTCACGCCAAAAATTTTTCTTCCAGAGAGTCATGGTTAAACAATAAAGTAATAAATTACCCGAATACTATCTCCGTTTATTTCATTTCATCGCATAACGCTCCCGAACCAGACTTGCTTGCACGCAATATCACCATCATCAAATTGTACTGAAAAGCAGGCAAGCTTTTTGCTGGCAAACAGTTAAGGCCATGTTTCCAGTGCCACACGTAGCTTTGTTTGCCATGTCCGATGATATCAATCCACGTGGACGAACTCCCATCGTGATGCGGTAAATTGCAATGCGCGTATCGGTTCTTTTTTAACGATGTAGTGTTTCGTTTTTCCTAATTATCTTATTTTTTAATATTTTTATTTTTTAATATAATTATTTTATTTTTTACTTATTTTTATATAATTATTTATATATTTAACATATCTATTTTAATTTTATTATCTTTACTTTTCATCCTTATCTTTACCGGGTTACATCATTTTTTTAAAAAAAAAATTTTTACATCAAAAATGTTTTGGTCAAAAATTTTATCTTGAAATTCAACGGTTGAATAATAGTCAGGGTTCATTTAGATGCAGTTAAACGAAGTAAATGTTGAAATTATTGACCCCCTTTGCACAAATATTTCCGAGGCCGATTCATTATATTTAAAATATTTTATTAAGTTAGAAATATATTAATTTGAGTTAAAAGTACACATAAATAAGTGGACAGAAAAATAAATATAGTTCTAAAGTGAGTATAAATTTGTCAAAATCCTTAAGTATGGCCTCTATAACATTTTGACTATAACGATTTTAAGTGATATTATTTTATTTTTTTTTTTTTTTTGATTAAAAGTGATATTATTAAACAACTAAAAATAGATCACCTGGAATGGAACAAACGGGGCCAACTTGAACAGGTTTAACGTTTGATCCAAGTGAACACTGCCCATATTTTTCACCATTGATATTATCTTCAAATTGTAGGAACCATATCATTTTTTACGTGTAGAGTCATTAATTAAGGAAATTTTCGTATCTCTTCTATCACGAAGACTTACAGTGCAGCCACGGACTCACATCTCAGAAGGGTAACGAGTGTTTTTAGATGTCAATTATTTTACTTGAGGGGATTTACATATCTTTTCTTAAAATCATATAAGTTGTCCTCCTTTTTTTTTTAAACACACAAGTCTTCATTATTAATTTAAGGTTTTTAGAATGTATATCATCTATGATAAATAAATAAGTTTCATGCCTCTTCAGTGACGAATACTTTATCATTATCTAAATCTAAAATATAACTTTTAATCACTGTGAGTACACGTGGATTACCAATTTTTATAGTATTATATTCCAGCAAGCAGTTCTATGTAATTCCTTCAAATTTTAAGATTTTGATGCTTGATAGAAAATTCAATCCGTTCATTATAC
This sequence comes from Annona cherimola, assembly GCA_030490835.1. Taxonomy (NCBI): domain Eukaryota; kingdom Viridiplantae; phylum Streptophyta; class Magnoliopsida; order Magnoliales; family Annonaceae; genus Annona; species Annona cherimola. The sequence goes on from CM059976.1 coordinate 14,633,664, forward strand.
TTAACATTATTTGTTTAGTTATTTGACCAAGTTTTATTCAAATCAAATATGTATACAGGTTACATTTGCTTAAAAATAAGTACATTTATGTGTAAATTAAAAAAAATATTTAGATTCATTCACGTATGCATTAGAATGTAGTAATACTTTATAAAAGTATTTATCCATGTAGTAATGATATGTTAGATGATTTAAATGTTGAAAATACTACTTAAAAATTGATATTTAGCATTAAATGATTTTATTACGTTGATTTTATATGTTTGTAGATGAGACCCATATACAGTGATATCAGACAAATAAAAGAATTTCCACGATAATATAATAAATGGAATAGATTTTTCATGATGTTGAAAATGGATGAATGATTTATATAAAAAGAGATTTGCATAGAAGCATCCCATTTATTCCATGGGTCGTTGCAAGTCTTTTTACATATATGACTTTTAATGATGAGATGAGATCCATATGGCCGGCTACATAGGACCCCATGCAACAAGCCGTGAGATCCTTTTTTATTTTTTAATAAACATGTAGAGCTAGGTGTATTTAATCTATAAACTAATTTTTACCTTTTTGAATACTTTTAAATATTTTTTTATTTTTAAACATAGTAGTATTTTTGTAAATTTCGTAAATTAGTTTACAGGATAAATAGAATTTAGCTGTATATATTTATAAAAAATAAAAAATGAGTCCTACGGCTGGCTGCGCGGGGGTCTCATGTGGCCAGGCGCATGGGATCTTCTTTCTTTAATGATTAATAAATAACTTAAAATATTTGGGGAGGGAACATGGATTGCTTTGACAAACGAGAATGGCAATTTCGTAAAAAAGCATGCTCGCGTGGGAATGCATGCGATGCAGCGCGTGGCGGCAAGCGATGACGGTGGCGTGGAGTAGAAAACCAATCATAATATGCCACGTGGACCAGAAGAAAACGAGCGGCCACCACACTTTTCCCGGCTTTTCTCGGATCCCAATTCAGTGCTCCTGGGAGCATGCAGTGCCGCATGCTCCCGGGCGCATACATATATTTTTTTTAATTTTTTTTGAAAATATTTTCATAAAAATGTTAGCCCAAGTGTATTTAATCTGTGTGTAAATTTTTACCATTTTTGGAGTATTTTAGGTTTTTATTTTTTATTTTTGAAAATCAGTGGCATTTTACGTAATTTTAAATTACTAAAATGCCACTTATTTTCAAAAATCAAAAATAAATATCTAAAAATATACAAAAAGGGTAAAAATTGATATATATGTTAAATATACTTGGGCTAACATGTTTATGAAAATATTTTCAAAAAAAAATTAAAATAAATATATGTATGCGCCCGGGAGCATGCAGCACCGCATGCTCCCGCGAGCACTGAATCGGGGTCGGCTTTTCTCAGCTCCCGTCGAGTCATCCGTCAAGGACGATAGCTGTCCACTAGAAACGTGCCTTTTTCATTCAGGTTCGAATTGGATTGATTCGTTGCAAGAAAAAATCTGAAAAGAAAAAACAGTTATCGATAAATCATGAATCAGATTAAAATTTACATGGAATAATAATTATAATTTTTTAAAAAGCCAAAACATGTACTTATTATCTATCTAGTAAAGTTTAAAAAAATGCAAGAGTAATATGATATGAGAAAAAGTAAAATAAAAATAAATAGGATGATTATGTGAAAAATATGAAAAATAACGAAATGTAAAGATAATAATAAAAAATTAGAATAATTAATTAATATGTCAAATCATATAAAAATATATTTTTTTACTTTTCTCTCTATTCTAGACTAATACTTTCAAATGCTTCATCAGGGTGTACGTGGTAACGAGTAAAGAAAGTGAAAACTTCATCCTAAGTATCTTACTATTTTATATTTAAACTACTTAACTATCATTGTTTTATTATTATTTTTATATTCTAATTATAGTCTCACACATCTCCGTACAACTACCCTATTTATTTTTCTTTTTACTTTCATTTTGCATGTATTATTATATTGTACTACTTTCATAAATTTAAAATTCATTATATTTCCATTTTATGATTCCCACCCATTATATCTTCCTATTTGGAATGATTTAATAAGCTTAAATGGGATAAAAATGTAACAATGTGTATCAAGAATGGGTATTGTATTAAAATGTAAAAAATTAAATTAAAAATTGAAAAAATTATATTGGTAACGAGAATACACATTACATTCAAGAATATTAGATTCCTTAAAACACTAAGATACCTTAAATTTTTCATTGTAAATGTATGATAGCAACAATTATTTAACTTAGAATTTTCTATTATGAAACCACGAGTACACCCTTTGAGTTTTCCTTTTTTAATTTTTTAAAAATCCAAATAATGTATCATATTTATTTTAATGAATATTTGCATTATATAAAATTTATTTTAATTAGATATAACCCTGTTCCACAACAAGTGGAAATGTATTAGGTTCTTTAACATTATTTTTTTAAATGTTATAGATCACGAAAAATTCAATCAATTTAATGCAGCACCAAGATAATTTTTATATTTATGCTGAACAAATGATATAATACTTATGTAAGCATGAAAATTTCCACGTTTGCTTTTAGCTTTTATGTCTTAAAAAATATTTTTAAATCTAAACCATCTATAATGTTTAACATATCTTGTTTTTTGATGTTACAAAAAATAATTTTGATTGTAAACTTATATATTATAAAAATAACATTTTATGAAAAAGTAAATATTAAATTTTTGAAAAATGTATGGCATAGATAGTACAATAAAGTTTGGAATATATGATTTTTTTGAATCATAAATACATATACATGGATAAATATAATAGATAGTTTAGATTTTAAAGATATATTTAAAAATTTTAAAATTAAGGGTAAGCATGGAGGGCTTAATGCTCGCATAACTATTGAATCATTCATCTTTTAGCATCATGCGTGACTTAGAAATTAAAGAAAAAATTGCAAAAACTTAAAAAATCAAGTTTCACAGTAGAAAAGGCCCATTTAATTTTAAGCAACGATTCTTTAGCACGAATTTCTTATTCTTCATGTTAAAAGTTGGAAAGTCGAACTTAGACAGTCGTGTAATAAAATAAAATAAAAATTAAAAAGAACTTATAGAATAAAGAGTGATGTTATTAAAATGAATGCAGATGTATTGTAGATAATTAAAAAATAATAATAACAAAATCGAGCTGCCACATAAGTGATAGGTAAAAAATTACCTAAAACATCGTTTAGAAAAAACAAAGGCTTACGCTCCTTGTCGTTTTTTTTATTATTGTCGAGCGCGCGCTTGGAAAGACGTGGCCCGCATGCCGTGGCCTGTGAGTGCGAGAGCGACCAGCTGCATACGCGGGCTCTCGTCCTCGAGATGCGACCTCCAAGCTTCCGACACACGTTTCAAGTATTCCAAACATCAAAAGAAAGTGGCGACCACAATCGAATAATCTGTACCGTTCAAATGAATCAAACATTCGTCGCGTTACGAAAAATCGGCTTCGAAAGTAAACTGGACGGCTCTTATTCAATTATTGATCAGAACTTTTTTTGAACACAAATATTAGTTAGATCTATGACACACAAGTACGTGTGTGTATATATAATAACGAGGAATGCTTTTTAAAAACTCCTATTCTACTTAATCTCTTCCATTTTTAATATTTTAATAATTGATGAAAAATTTATTCTATCTTATGATATTTAACATCATTTATAGAATTTTAAAAATTATTTCATACGGCCCCATTTACAAATGTATAAAATCAACTTAATAAAATAATTTTAATATTAAATATCAATTTTAAAGTCGTGTGTTTAACATCTAAACTATCTAAAATATTATTTCTATATATATAAATAATTATATAAAGTATTATTATATTTTAAAAAATATATAAATGGATCTAAGTAATTTTTTCCAATTTACACGTACATATATTTATTTTTAAGCAAATGTGGCTCAAGCGCATATTTGCTTTCAATGAAACTTACGTTCCGAAATAAACAAAAGATGTTAAATATAATTAATAAATTAAATTTTTCATCAAACTTAAAAAACTTAAAATTTAAAGGGATTATATAAAACTATTGCCCGATATACAAATGATCCAACATAATTGGTTGTAAGTAACAAATTCTTAATTCTTTTAAAACATCCTCGTGCATTATGTTTAAAATTATTTATTAGCCTATGTAAAAAAATAAATTGAAAACTTTTATAAATAATACTCTTATAGAATATAATTATAAACAATTTTGAGTGTTTATACTTTTTGTGGAGTATATATAAATTCAAAGAACATGATTTTTAATGTTATATAAATATAAATATAGTAAAATATAATGGATGGCTTAGATTTGAAAGAAAACATCAAAAAATAAAAAATAAAAAATTCAACTGACTGTATATTAAAAGATTATATTAAATAAGAATTTTGATCTTATGCACCTGGGTGAAAATACCCATTTTTTATTTTTTTTTAATTTTTTTCATATAACTTTTAATCTAGGTATATTTAATATGTGTATCAATTTTTAGCATTTTTAGAGATTTTTAGATTTTTTTTGAATTTTTAAATTTCAGTGGAATTACTAAAAATTTCATTGATTTTTAAAAATCTAAAAAAATATCTAAAAATGGTAAAAATTGATACGTACGTTAAATACATCTAAATTAACAGTTGTCTGAAAAATTTTCAAAAAAAAATACAAAAAAATAGATATTTTCACCCGAGTACACCAAAACTAAGTACACCTGTGCATAGGATTAGTTTCCATTAAATAATTTACTCTACATATAATGCTACTTAATAGAACAACGGGGCTAACAATAAAAAATACAATTTTATATACAAGCTCGATAAAAGTTTCTATATTAACTACCTAATTAGCCTAATTATATATATAGATATTTACATAATTATCATTATTATTCTCACTTCACCCTTACCGTATATTTCTCTCATACATTACGAAAATATTTCTCTTTTCACTTTGCAGTCTATCCGCAAACCGAACACATTCTAAATAATGCGAATATATACTTATCATAACAAAGATAAAATTTAATATGATTTTTAATAATAATAATAAATAATATTTATTAAATAACACGGATAATGATAAAAATTTAAAATCGTAGCTGCCTGTTTTGCCTGGTGGTGAAATCATCTTACCACTGTACATTGTATTCAAGAAGTTTAAATGCAATGCGAGTTGGATAAAATTTTCTATTCTCAGAAGAACTTTTTAAATTTTAATACCACTTTTTAAATTCTTAATATATACTATTATATTCTCATACTATTCAAGCACATACATACACTCCAGCTTCTATCAAAACCTTTTATATGTGTAACCTTTTTCGTATTTAAAATCTTAATAGTTAATAAAAAATTCACTTTATCCATCATATTTAACATCATTTTTAATACGTTAGAAACTCTTTTATTTGTCTAATGTCATTATGCATGGGCCTCATTAAAAATTAACATAATAAGATGGTTTCACACTAGACATCAATTTTAAGTTATATTTTCAAATTCTAAACTATCTAAAATATTATTTTTATATGGATAAATAAATTTATAATATATTATTACATTTTAATACATGTGTAAATAAATCTAAGCATTTTTCATGATTTACATATGAATATATATTTTTCAATAAATGTAGCCCATAAATATACTTAATTAGGATGAAACTTCATTTCTTAGATCAACAAATGATCTTAAATACAATGGATGAATTAGATTTTTATTAAGAATTAAAATTTTAAAATTTGAGAAAGTTACGTGACTCGATTTCTATATAACTAGGGATATATTTGGGAAGTGATAAAATTTTTAAATGAAAATTTTTAGTGTAAAAGATTTTGAATTTGATAAGAATGATATGATATGTTGGTCATAATGATGATGACTAAATATAATAAAGTTAAAATAAATATATTAGATGTATATGTAGTTGTGTATAAATGATATAAAATAGTATAGTTATACAGGAAGATGTAAATAATATAATCATGAAGAGTGAAAAAATTTTAAATTAACAAATTTTAACTTAACATTTTTTCTTTTTACGAAACAGTCAAATACCCCCCTAGAAGCGAGCCCATTTGAGGCTCCTAGCACAAAAAATTCGAACTTGAACGGGTACGCTCGGCCAGAAAAAAAAAAAAAAAAAGTATGACGCACCTCTTTTCACCGACATTAATCGCGCCAAACAAACCCTTAGAAGTCAACGAAACCGAATGATATATTATCATTTTAGTGGCCATCCATCAATCAAAGTGTGTGTTTGAAAAATGATAAAATTTTTGAAAGAATTTTTTTTTTTTTTTGTATAAAAGGTTTTGAATGGATGGAAAATGATATAACGGAAGTAATGCTAAAAAATAAAGACAATAAAGTAATGCTAAAAAATAAAAAAAATAAAGTTAAAATAGATAAGTTAATTATATGAATAATTATGTATAAATAATTAAAAATATGATAATTGTATAGAAAAATGTAAAGAAATAATTAAGTAGACACCAAGAATAAAAAATTTTAATTTGACATTTTTTACACAGTGCTAAACACCCGATGAAATAGGCACGGGCGTCATCAGTTGTGGGGAATAATGCCCATTGCCTGCACGCCTGATTTATTTTTTATTTTTATAATTTTTATCTTTTAATAAAGAGTGTGTTTGGGAATAGATAAAATTTTTGATGAATAATTTTGAAGAGTAAAAATTGTCAAATGATGTAATATAAGTTGATATAACAGGGGTAAAGAAGATAAAGTTAAAATAAATAGGTTAGTTGCGTGGGTAGTTATGTAATAAATAATTGAAAAGTAGGGTAGTTATATAGGAAAATATGAAAAAATAATTAAAAAATATAATATTTATAAAAATAAAAAAATTTTAATTAAAAAATTTTAACTTTACATTTCCTTCACGCTGCGAAACACACCCGAAAACCCACGCACCCGATATTGGGAACAAGTGGATTTCGCATACAGCCGCGATGTAATCACAAAAAGCTGAAAAAGCGCTTTCAACAATCCATTGCTGCAAGAAATTTGACGGTTGGCGGTGGCGGTTATCTTTTGCATTCTCTCTTTGAACGCATGTACATTACAGGAATGTTTACGTAGGTAATTGTAAATCACGTGATATTGTATATATTTTTAAGACAACAATCTTTGCTTGGAAATTCCATTCCCCGAGATAACTTGGGAAAAATATCACAATCCGCCCGCCAAGAGCTTGCATTTGATGCTTGTAGACAGTGATATGTAACAAACAAAGAAACAAATGAATGGAACTCATTTTTGCACCTGATAATCCTGTTTAACTAATCTTTTGGATAAGAGAAACAATTTCAGCAATACATAAAATTTGAAATAAATTTATGCTGAATGGGTGGCACATGAACTATCCCATTATTTTTCTAATTCTCTATATTACTTTTCTACTTTTCATAAATCTTTTATTTTCTCATACATACATGACAGTGGTACTATCCGGAATTCAATATTATTTCTCTCATTTTTCTCATATAATTTTGAATTTCCTACTGCATAGTAATAACTTTGTATTCAATTTTCTCATCCAATTCCAATAGCAGTTTGGTAATTTAAGAACATGGAAAATAGAATAAATATGATAGGGGTAAAAAAAGGAATAAAATAAAAATAGATAAAGTAGCTATGGAAAAATATAAAAAATATTGGAATATAAATATAAAAACTAAAAAAAGTAAGATAATTAGGTAATTAATGATATTGACTTTTGGCATTTTTCATTCCCCATTATCACTTTGTTTGTTTTAAAAAAGAAGGAGAATGAGAAATGAGGAATGAAATAGTCCCAAGTAAAGTAGAAAAAAGTAAAAATAGATGGAATAACAGTAAAAAAAAATATGAAAAAATGATTAAAATAATGTAGTTGGGTAGTTAACACTTTAAAGTTTTGGCATTTCCCTTCCCATTATCCTCCGAACTGACATGCCCTTGAAATAGATATGAAAAATATCACAAAGGGTCACATGCCAAATCAAACACTGAAAAAAGCATATATAAGTTTCCTTTTACCCCTCCCCAGTTCCCCATTACTCACAAACAATCTGGATCACATTCATTAATGCATATTTTCATTGCATGGTTTTGACTTCAGCTTCATATTAAGACAGCGTAAGCTCTCAACTGCATTAATGGGCTAAAATGTTAATTAAACGTAATAAGGTGGACACAGATATTTCAATAACATCCAAGCTATTGATTCTCAACATCATCTAAAGTGACCTTTTTAAGGATTAAGAAAGAAGGTGCGGAACATTTATAAATATTTGGGTCCACTCCAAGTCTCCCAAGCCCTTCAGGTAGACCCCAAGTCACACTCGCATCTTCCTACCCCACGGCCCCCACCCTTTTTCCTTCCCTTTCCCCCTCCTCTCGAGAGTTATTTGAATAGCTTCCGACCTCCAAACCGCTACTGTTAGCGGTAGAGAGAAACACTCAACATTGCTTCCCGCGTTTTCCAATCCTCGCCTCCCCTTCTTCTTCATGCGTACAAGCCATCTTCAAAACCCCACCGCTTTCTTCCCCCCTCTTTCTCTCTCTTCCTGCTCTTTCAAGTTTCCTTTCGGAAATTCCTCCCAGCCCTTCCTCTCTCCCGCTCTCCGCATTCCTTAAAAGTCAAATCTTTTCCGCTTTCTCTGCAATTTCCACGCCCTTTCTCAGCTTTTTCTCTTGTTCCAGCACCAAAGTTTCATCCTTTCACATCAGCCAGATAAGGTTTTCGATCTCTCCGTTTGAGTTTGAAATTGGGTTTCTTTTCCGATTCTCTCTTCATAGAACAACCAATTCCTGACATCCCCAACAAAGAGCAGAAGAATCTTCCGCTGAAAAGATTCCTCATTTTGTTACCGTTTTTTTTTTTCCCCTGCGATTTGGGTCTCCGTCCGCTCCTCAATCACTCTTGTTTTTTTTGAGATTCAGCTTGGCAGCTGCTCTAATGGGAGGGCAATTCAGCAAGAAATCCGGCGAAGCGCCGCCGGTTCTCCACATCAACGACAACCTGCCTTACACCTCCGAGCTGAGCTCCTACGAGGCCGCCTGCCGCCTTGATCCTGACTTGCAATCCTTCGACACCACCCTGCAAGCTCGCACCAGCCGCGTCATCACCACTCTCGCCGCCGGCGTCGAGGTCCGTTCCCTCTCCTTCGAGTCCCTCAAGGAAGTCACCGGTTGTCTCCTTGAAATGAATCAGGAGGTCGTCAAAGTTATCCTGGATTGCAAGAAGGACGTTTGGAAGAATCAGGAGCTCTTCGACCTCGTTGAAGAGTACTTTGAAAACAGCCTCCAGACTCTGGATTTCTGCACTGCGCTGGAGAAGTGCTTGAAGAGAGCTCGTGATAGCCAGCTCATCCTCCATGTCGCCCTCCAGCAATTCGAAGAGGAGGGCGCCGCCGCCGGCAGCGCCGACGGTAAGAAGTATGAGAAGACACTGGAAGAACTGAAGAATTTCAAGGCTGCCGGCAACCCATTTACAGAGGAATTCTTCCAAGTTTTTCAATCTGTTTACAGGCAGCAGATGGTGATGCTGGAGAAGCTACAGCAGAGGAAGAGCAAGATTGATAAGAAGCTGAAGACCGTGAAGACGTGGCGCAAGGTGTCGAACATCATCTTCGTGGCGGCGTTTGCCACCGTGCTCATCTGCTCTGTTGTGGCTGCTGCAATGGCTGCACCTCCTGTTGCCTCTGCGTTGGCTGCTGCTGCTTCTATTCCCCTTGGATCGATGGGTAAGTGGATCGATTCTCTGTGGAAGGGATATGAGGTTGCATTGAAGGGGCAGAAGGAGCTAATTAGCACAATGCAAGTTGGTACTTTCATTGCAATCAAGGATTTGGACAGCATTCGGGTGCTTGTGGATCGTCTGGTGATTGAGATTGAGACGATGCTGCAGAACACTGATTTTGCCCTCCGGGATGAGGAGGCTGTGAAGTTTGGAGTGGAAGAGATAAAGAAGAAGCTGGGGGTGTTTATGAAGAGCATTGAGGACTTGGGTGAGCAAGCTGATAGATGCAGCCGCGATATCCGGAGGGCAAGGACGGTGGTCTTGCAGAGGATCATCAAGCATCCAGGCTGAATTGAAGGTGCCATTTGTGGTATTCCTGTTCTCACACTCATAACATTTACCTGATTTGACACCCTTTATATGTTAATCGAAGATAACAGTTCTTCGTATGTTAAAAATTCATTGTCATGGGAATTTGTTTTATGCAGATAGCAAAACTGTGTATTTTGAATCCATTGCCATGGAATTCATCAGTTTATGAAGCATAACAGATGAAAGAGTAAGCATGTGATTCATTGGGTTGGCAGATAAATGGATGGATCTGTTCTTGTTGTTGTTCATTGAAGAGGACATTTTCAGTGAACTTACCAGGTCACTTTTCAGAATCATGGCATTTCAATCACTCCTTCAACGATGATTCCATCTACCTGAAATCTTTTCATGGTAGTGTGTGATAGTTAGAAAACGCAGGCTTTGAATAGTTCTTGACCTGATCACCTCCCGATGCTGATCAAGAATTGACAGGCACGGTTGAACATGCCTAAGGCATGCTTATCAAATCCCCCATACATGGTTTACGATTCTCATGCATGCATGCATAAGGCAAACCTTGTAAACCAAAACTATGCAGGTTGGCTCTCAGCAAATGTTTTTCCTTGGTTGATCTCTATACAAAATCTTGAATACTTCCCTTAAATTCAGGGATGTTCCCGGACTGCATCTCCAACTGCATATGACAATGTATTTTCTGCATGCAGTCGTTGTCACAATTGGGTGTTTGTTTTGTTCACAACCCTTGTGAAGAAATGGGTTGTGATGCATTTCCCTGATGTTGTCAATCTCTGATGTGGAAAGCATCTATGTCCAATTTTTTTTTTTGGGATGAAATTTTTTTTGATGAAAGCACTCATGTTCAATATTATTCAAACATAATGTGTTGTGATATCGATCAGCATCCTTCTCTGGATTGATGCCACATCTGTGTAGGATTGAAGGTACATGTGAGTATATTCATAAAGTTGTAGCCAATAGCCATCATATTTGGAGGACCCAAATTGATGATCAAAACCATTAAACTGAAAGATCATGAGGAGAACTGCATACTTGTTGTGGCGATTTTAAAAGTACTAAAAATTGAATAGATCGCGATAAAACATAGTCAAAGGAGTTTTTCAATTTTCACATAGCCAAAATAAAAATAAAAATAGGAAGAAATACTCTTACGTCTTCAACATTTGCCCCTAATTCCTAATACACCTATAATCTTTCAAAAATTCCTTTTATATTCATAACATTTATTCATAAATTTCTATTATACTTATGCTTTAAAACAATCATTAACTACACCATTGGAAACACAATTTTGCCTCTTTAGAATTTTTATAATTGAAGTAATTTAGTCCTAATATAATATTTGAATCATTTGATGCCACAAATTAATGATTTATCAACATTAGTTGAGTTGTATTAAGGTTAAATTATTTTAATTAAGAAACTATAGATGGACAAAATCATCTTTTCAATGGGGGTAGTTAATGATTATTTTGGCAACATTGGTATAATATAAATTCTTGGTGATATAAAAAGAATTTTTTGAACGTCATGTGTATACTAAGAATTAGGAGCAAATGTTGTGGGTAAGAGAAGAACTTTTCTTTAAAAAAATTTCTAAACTAGAGTATTTAAAAATAAATCTATATTTTTATTCATGTTAAAAAATATTATTAAAATATTTATATTTAAGGACTTTCACTTTAATCTTTACACGACCATCCTTTTTTTTACATCTGCTATTTTCTTCTTATCATTAGTAGTAGTAAAGTAGTATTATCATCCAAATTCCAATCACGTACATCATGTGCAATTCGTCTCCTTGAAAATCAAGTGAATGAATTAGTACTATGGGCATGTCAATTATGGATGGATCCTCAATGGACTTGCATGATGAGAACAAATGATATGGTGAAATCCTTCTGGTGGGAATCTGAAAATTAGTTTAATCTCATTATGATATAGTGTATTATTGTTCATGATGGTTGGAACAAGATTTTTTCAAGCAAGGACTAGAGTTAGTCATTTAGAAGATATGGGTGTCGTTGCTACAAATTTAGTTGTCCACTTATCCAGCTAGAACTGGGCTCGTTCACAACAAATTGGAAAAAAAAATAAAAACAAAGGGCATGTTTGTTTTCAATAAAAAAAATTTCAAACTAATTTTTTTTCACTTTTTATAATTACCGTGTTTTAAAATTAGTTCTTCATATTTTCTTATGTAACTACTATATTTATTAATCATTTCTACGCAATTACTAATACAATTAATTTATTTATTTTAACTTTATTTTCTTTATATCTCATCATTACCTCTCGAGTCGGAACACTACCTTTGTATCTTTCTCGGCTAGATTTGGACTCTAATTCTGGGTCAAGCAAATCCAAACATGGGTCATGTCCAATGCCTGCCATGAGATTACCATATCGAAGTGGCCTCTTTATGCATTTGCACCTCTCAAGAAAGATGTTTCCATGGACATCATTTCTTCTCTTACAAGGCAACCATGTTGGCTTGCTCGCTACCCGGTGCCACATATGTTGTAGCTTCTTCTACATATGTGGATTATGTCGGCTAGCCACTCCATCGCCCTAGCATTTCTCTTTCTATCACGATTATCTTCATTGGTTGGACCTCACCAATTATCATGTTAAAATGCAATTTGCGGCCTACTTATCTTGACAAACCACTCTAAAATGGCTCTAGTGGCTAAGTAAGCTAGGCAAGAGGAAGAGATACCAAGAGCTAATAAGAACTCCCTTCCTCTTCTCTAATCTCTGTTCATTACTCTCTCCTTCCTCTCTTTCAATCTATTGTGATTTGTCAAGGCTTAGAGCCTCTATTCAATAATAAGGGTGTGTTTGGGAATGAATAAAACTTTTGGTGAAAAGTTTTGAAGAATAAAAGTTGTCAAATGATGTGATATGATAGGGGTAATGATGAGGAGTAAAGAGGATAAAGTTAAAATAGATAGGTTAGTTGTATAGGTAATTGTGTAGAAATGATTGAAAAGTAGGGTGGTTTGTGTTGGAAGATGTAAAAAAATAATTAAAAAATAGAAAAGTTGTAGAGAATGACAAGTTTTAGATTGAAAAGTTTTAGGTAAAAAGTTTTTGTCATTGCCAAACACCCCCTAACTTGGAAGTAACTTGCTCATTGAAATTTTTAAATACTGAAGACTCAAGTTACTCGTTGTGGCTTTTTTTCATGCAAAAATCTTATCTCCTTCTTTCAATTCCTTAATGGTCTCATCTCTGTGACACAAACATTTCCAATCTCATCATTTGATGAGGTCCTACCTGGTGATATTGCTTATTTCTTTCAACATTAACTTCTCTAGCATTTGCTCTTTTGCTGTAGCATTTCCTTTATTATGGTCATTGCCTTAGATGGGGAAGGTGAGAACTTTGTAAAAGTAGAAGAAAAGCAAGAAGAAGGAAGGATATGAGACTTTGAGTGAAAAAAAAAAACAAAAGAGTTGAAGAGTTCAAAGCAGTGTTGTAAGAACCGGACCGGACCGGCCGGTCGGACCGGTCGGACCGGGAACCGGACCAAATCCCGGTTCGATTACCATCGGTTCGGTTCAATAGAAATAAACCGTCTGAACCGTCGAACCGACGGTCGAACCGGCTTCATCGGTTGAACCGTATTCGACCGGTTCAGATGGTTTCTGAAAAATGAGAACTCTGCTCCTCTCCCACCTCCGGCAGCCTTCCTCCACCACGTCTTCCACGATCGTTGGCACACCCTCCGGCATGCTCTGCTTCTCCCTCCCCGACTCCTTCGTATGCATTCAACAGATCAGCCAAATCCATCGAATTCCCAACACGCCCATTTGAGTTTGCCTCTCTGTCCAAACTCCCCTCCGCTCTCCTCGTTGTCGTTCTCCGCAAGCTCCTCCTACTCTATTCTCCTTTGCAGCAGGCGAATCGCCCACCCAGAATTCCCTCCAGGAAGCCGTCTTCTTTGATGAGTCTGCATTTCGCCATACGGGAGCCATTCTCAATGGTGAGTTTCGACGAGGGTAGCGGCAGGTGGAGAGAATCGGTGGTGGAGCTTCCGATAAAAGACGCTGCCAAAGGCGAGCCCCTACCGCCGCAGGTCAGATCGTCTTCCCTTCATCCGATCGGCATTCGGCAGCGACGAAACTGTGCAGCTCCTGCTTTCGGCGAACAGCAGAGCAGCAGAGCCCCCAAATCGGCGATCCCTGCTGCTGTAGCTCAGCTCATCTTCCTCTCGTCCAATCGACGTTCGTGATGATACTGTGCAGCCCATTTTTCGGCAACCGGCAGAACATCAACACCGACATTAGAGGAGAGCACCATCGGCTTCACCGCCTTTGTGGGCTCATTGCTCGGAAGTGGCCTCTTTGGCGCCAATGCAGCTGTGCTGGAGGCCGACGACGACGTAGAGCTCTTGGAGAGGGTGAAGAAGGACAGGAAGAAGAGGCTCGAGAGGCAAGAGGCTATCAATTCCTCCATGAAAGAGACAGGTTTCTTTTTGTGTTTCAAAATTTCCCGTTTCCGCAACATGTCGTCTTGATCATCCGCATTGCAATTCCAGAGATAATTAGGAGATGACCCAAGATCCTCAGATTATGGAGAAATATTTCTGATCTGTCCAATTGCTTGTTTGAACTATGGGAGGCCGACTTTTGTTTATTATTTTTTTCTTTCTATCAGCATCTCAAGCAAAATGCCAACATTAGGATGTTTAGCTACCTTAGAAGCTGCGGGAGTATGCTATCCTTTTTTATTCCTTCAATGAAGGTTCCTAATGCCCATTCCAGGGAAGACGGGAGAGAAAAATAGAGTCCTTGATTTCCTGGATCTTCGACTAGGTGCCAATTCTTATACACATTTCCCCTGGCATTGCAGTAGAAGATTTTGCCACATTGTTGGAATTTGAAGAGAGAGGATTTTATCATGCTTGAAGAGCATATACATTTCACTTAGCGAAGGTGCCCGTTAGAGCTTAGACCATGAGACCCGTCTTAAATGTCTTGAGGAAACTAGGTAGGATTTTGGGCAGTGGTTACTAGACGGTCCTTAAATCCCAAACACGAATTTATTTGAATTTTGGTATGGGCAAATTCCTTGTGTATCTATAAATTTTACTCTTAATTCTACTTATACCCATGAGCTTTCAAAAATCTCTCACACTCACTAATTTCAAAAATCTATAATCCAACCTGGTTTAAGATGCTCATGCTATTTGCAAAAATAATATATTTTTTGGCTCACTTAAACACGATTATCTAATTATCATAAAAGTATCGAGATAAACAGGAAAAATTTAAGAACCAATAATTAATTAACAATGGTCAGGGCTTATTACAAATTTAAGCCTTCCAAGTTAGTTAATGTGGTTAATTTTTTTAACATTCATATTTTTCCTTTTAAATTTTGCTATTAATTTTTTCCTGCATGTTTTGTACTTATATTGTGATTCTTAAAATCTAACATATTTAGGATTTATGAAAATATAATTTTATTAATATATTTATTTATTTATTTAAAATTTAAAAATAATTTAATATTTATGACATCATAAATATGTCATGCTGACGTCACCGGTTCGGTTCTGACAACATTGGTTCAAAGTGGATGATGATAAATGTTGAAAGTTATGGATTTCAAGACTCATGGCTTCCTTCTTAAAAGTACTTTATTAAATGTTGCATAGATTTTGACCTTCCATACACTGTTATTGCTTTGATCTCATGTTGAAAATTTGCATCTTTTTTCATTTTAGTCCCTCTAACTATGTGTATTTATTTTCTAACATAAGCTTTTTGCACATTTGCTTTTAAAACCCTAATAGTTTGCCTCCATTGCATTTTAAATATCGCCGTTAATGTCAACCATCAAATGAACAAAAAATTTGTCAACAACGACAACATAAAATTTTTTAATGATAGTATTACCCCTAAAAGTAGTCGACTTATGAAAAGAGTCAACCCAATTTGGACACAAAAACCGATGCATTATTTGAGTCAACTCAATTATACTATATAAAACCAGAGATTGATTGGCATTTTTTGGCAAATAGTGGTTTGGCATTTTCTGGCAAATAGTGGTGCATTTGCAAGTTGTTATTGATATGTCTATGAAGAAGAGTAGCAGTAGAAAGCAGCGGTGTGCGTGGGGTTATCGTTTTTGTCTCGCTAGTACCATCAGCGAGGAAGAGGGAAGTGGCAGTGGATGCAAGATCGCCGACAGTCCTAATCATCTATGTAAAGTAGATCTATAGCAACGATGTTGGTTTTGTGTAGCAGCCGGTAGCAAGGAATCACTAGAGGTGGCGGGCAACAATGTCAGTTTTTGCAGCGATCGACAAAATATTTTTTCTACTAAATATTTCTAAGAAAGTATTCCTACAAAGTATATTTTTTCTATTTCGACTCAACCAATTTTTACCTCATTCCTAAGACAAATAGCAGACACAAGTTTTCCTAATAAATGAATGAGAAACAAATGCCCGACACAAAGGGTGTGTTTGTTTGGGATATAAACATGTCAACCAAAACTTTTCAATCTAAAACTTTTCACTCTCCATAACTACTCTATTTTTTAATTATTTTTTCACATTTTCCTATACAAACTACCCTACTTTTCAATCATTTCTACACAACTATCTATACAACTAACCTATCGATTTTAACTTTATTCTCTTTACTTCTCATCATTACTCCTATTATATCACATCGTTTTCTATCAATGTGACAACTTCTATCTCAAAAACTTTTCATCAAAAGTTTTACTCCCAACTAAACACACCCAAAGGCTAAAATATCATCTAGATGAGCTACACCCCTAGTGGCGTATTACCACCGATTGAATATGTGTCTTATGTACTTGTTCGTCCCAACATTTATATTCAACAAAATTCCACCAACATTTGCTTAGAACATAAAATATATATTCCCACAGCATGGGAATTTGGCGGGTAATTACTTATTTTTTAGAAGATAATACACCTTAGAGCATCTGCGTAACACTTCAAATTTTGAAAAAACCTGCTAATATGGGACAACACAGGACCACAAAGGCCCTTAGTCAAAATATCAAGCTGATCGATTAAAATCGGGTTGAGGTGATTTTTACCCATTGTTGGCAAAATCCGGCTAAATTTTGATTTTTGCTAATTGACGAAATATTGACGATAGAAAATATATTGTTTTCTTAGGTTAGGAGAAATTATTGATATGTTGGAGAAATTATCAGCGGTGTTTGGATGTCGATGTGAAGGGAAGTTTTTAGAAAATTTCTGCTCATCATATTATCTTGTCCTCTTTTTACAATCAACACTTGATGATTACGTGGCTCACACTAGCGTGTGTCCAGGCCAAGAAAAAACTTGTCCCCTTTTTATTTGGATCCCAATTTACATTTTAACTCCATATATTCTAATTAACAAATTATTAATGCTAAATAATATTTTGAAACTTTTTCAGTTTGAAAATTATATAAAACATAGAATAATATAGTTTTCAATTCATAATTTAACAAACATAATTATGCAAAATTATCGTAATTTCTCTAAAATTAGGGAAATTTTCTCTTTGATAGGTCAGCGAAATTTTGCCTTCGAGAGAAATTGCGAGCACTCTTTTACAGGCGGCATGCTTGGACTGCATGAAATAGATAGTCGAATTAAGGAGATCACAGCAACAGCCAAGCAAAGGAATCATAACCTAGGAAACAAGAATAATTGAGGTGTGCAAGAGTTGCTGCGGCAGGCTTTTTGCGTGTGCGTGTGTGTGTTGTGGGTGTGTACGCTACACATTCTGCCTGTGGATGCATATTTGAGACTTTACAGTTAACATGCATTTAATTACCATCTTAGAATATTTTATGGATGCTCCAATCATAGCGACTATAGCATCTTGTATGCTAGCAACTCAATCCACTGTTTATCCACTTTTCTATTCTTTTGCTCACCTTTCCAATCCCTACTGATCACCCGGATTACAAGTTCGAGGCTTGTTCACGAACGTGCACTGAAATGAGGTATGATATTTTTTACCAAGGCTTTTTCTAAATATAATTATTGCGTTTAATTCTAATATTAAATAAACTTATCATATTTTTAAAATTTCAGATATACATGCTATGTTTGTAGTTAATCTAAAAAAATATCTATTCTGTTAAAAACCATTAGTAAATTTTTTATAAATACAAAATATCTCTATTATAAAATAATAAAAATTAAAATAAAAAAAAGAAAATCAAATTAAAGCTCTTTAAATTTAAAACTCATGTGCAATTATAGCATTAGTGCGTTATGACTTCGAATTTTTAATCCTGTTCAAAATTTGAAGAGTATACTAGTAATTTTATATATTAAATAAGGGTGTTAATTCATTAATTTTGTACTTTTAGAATTAATTGCAAACATAATAAATATGTCTGGGATTTTGAAAATATACTGAGTATATTTGAGAAAAACTCTATTCATGGTTTCACATTCTAACTTCTTAAAGAGCATGAACCCGAATGCTCATTTGTTTAATCTGTTTAAACTTTTAAATTCTTTAGAAATTATAAATATTAAATCTATTGATAATACGAGAATTATCATCGCATCAACGTAATTTTTCAATAGCGTGATGTTCAATTTACGATAATAGTATCTTGTAAACTATCAATCACTTGTGCCTGATTGTAATATGACTGGGTGCATATAAAAATTTCATTATATAGTTTTTTTTTTGTGAAAATGTGGTATAATGTTTAGTTTACCAACTATTCACAACTTCCATGAGATGAGGACGTGAGATGGAAAAACTGTTATTGTGTACTAAAAAAGAAAAATAGCTTTTGCTAGATATACTCATTACATTTAATGCTAATCCTTAATTTACTCATGACATTTTTAAAATCTCAATATACCCACTATTTTTGTAGTTAATCTCAAAAATTCTCATTCTATTAAAAACTGCTAGTCAAATTTTTATAAATGCCCAAAATATGATTATTATAAAACAATAAAAATAAAATAAAATAGAAAGTAAATAAAATTAGAATTTTTCAAATTTAGAGCTTATGTGCAATTAGGGTATTAGCGAGTTATAATAATTAAATTTTCAATTATGTCCAAAATTAGATGGACATATGAGTAATTTCACATGTTAACTAACTACATTAACTCAGGGATTGAGTGTTTTTAAGATTAATTGTAAACATAATGAGTATATCCGAGATTTTAGAAATGTAGTAGGTATATTTGAAATTAGAGTAAAACGAAGTGGATATATTTGGGAAAAACTCAAAGAAAAAATTGTATAAGAATTAAAAAATTATATAAAATAAAAAATTAATTATTATTTTTAAGAGTGAGAAAAATATTTTTAAAGAAACGAAGGGATTTCATAGCATCCTCTAAGGCTTTGTGGTAGTTAAGTAGAAGAACAACTCCAACCTGTGTGAAAATGCTAGGTGTATAAAAACACCAAAACGCCATCCTATCAGTCAACTAAGAAATTATTTAAAAGTGGTTGTTTGTTTTAAATTTTTTTCACTTGTTCTATTTTTTAATTATTTGTTTCTTTTTTTATATAACTATTATACTTTTTAATCATTTCTACGTAACTATTTATACATCTAACCAATTTATTTTAACTTTATTCTTTTTATTCTTTATCATTATTTATATCATATTCCATTATTTTCTCTCATTCAAAAAATTTTTATACAAATTTTTTTCTATTGAACACACCCAGAACTTTTTTTATGTATATGAAATTTTATTATTTGTCTAAATTTATTTAATATTTTATTTTTATTTTTAGAATTAAAAATTAGTCAACATACATTTTAAAGATACATAATTTTCACATATGATTAGGGGTGCAACTTGGGTCGAGTTGAGCTCGACCTGGCCCGCCGAACCCGATTTTGAACAGTGTTGAAATTTGCTTTTTCATGACCCGAACCTAAAAAATCCGAACTCGAGGAACTCGATTGCAATATATGATAGGGTTAGGGTTCAAGTAAACTTGAACCCGAGGAACCGGAGCCCGATTTCCATTTTATATTTATTATAAAATATATTAAATACATACTATTTAAACAATATTTCTTTATATTATTCATATTTGATGTTGTTATATCTATATTTGAATACATATTTGGCATATTTTAATTTTATTGTCAATAAAGTATATTATTTTCATTTATATTTATCTTTTATTTCTATCATTTACTTTTACACTTATTAATTTTCTTTTTTTTTTAATCTTAGTTTTGATGTTAAATTTTTTCTAGAAATATTTTTTATATTACTATTTTTTAAAAAATATGTAGTTTGATTATATATTATTATATTTACTTACATGATTTGTTATTATTATTTATTTATATGAAATTCTAAACTTATCACTTTTAAATAAAATGTAAATTTATCGACATAAATTCCAACTCAAAATTCAATCCAATCCTGAATTTCAAAAATAAGATTAGAATTTAGGTTTTACAAATAGAATTATAGTTAGGGTTAAGATTGATGTTTTATAAATAGAGTTACGTTCGAGAGGGGCTGGAGCCCACGTTACACCCTTAGATGTGATGGAAAATCTAAATGCGACGCAGTATATATAATTTTTTTTTTTTTTTGAAAAACAATTTTCGGTCTCCCGTAAATCAGCGCAAGATCGTTGGCGTCAGACATTACCTTTTCGGTAAATTATATACAATACGTCAATACCGTGTGCGGCCACAGACGGTCTAACACCAATCATACTCCTCAGGAGCATGAAAATCTCTCCCAAGATTTTAATACATGTGCAGGGCATATACAGCCATTCGCGTGAATCAACTTCAATACGACGTCAGGCAAGAACGCGCCGTACTCGTGCCCGCACTCCATGCACCGGCGGAATTGGTGCATGTCAATCCACACCGTCAAACCAGCATCGTCCAATGCCGCAAACGGCTCGGATGTCATGAAAGCGTACATCATCGCTCGATGAACGGACAAGATGTGTTTCTCTGGCTCTAGTGGGCCCGCCCAAACAGACTCGCAAGGCGTATTCTCGTCAATGGGAAAACCAGGCTCGGTCTTTCGAGCTTCCCAGCGCGCGGCATGTCATCCTACGGCCGCAGCTCCAACGAACCACGGAAGATGACGTGGCGTCAGTCGATTGGTCCATTTCGAGTCGTTCGGATTCCGAGCAGCAAAAGGGTAGAAAACAAAGGCAGTTGTATTTTACTCCGACCGAGTAAAATGCTCCATACACGTGCTTCTAACAGCTACAGCCGAGGATTAGAAAATTCATGGACCGACTAAATTATTTATTCGACAAAGTCATGATAGCTGTATCTAGAGTAAGGACATTATTTAAGATTACATGCTTATTGGCGTATCATTCTTGGATATTTTTTTATATAATTTGAAATCTTAACCACTTGGGTACCCTTTTTTCTGTTATTATCATCATATTTTAATTTTTTTACCTAATTATTTTTTGATTTTATTTTACTTACTCGGAATCATCACGCCAACAAAAGCTGAATGTATTTCGGGACATCAAATTCGCGTCAAATACAATACGCATGACTATGATGTAGTGCAGTCTGCCAGAGTATAAAACCTTTTCCTGGTTAGAAAGGAAAAAGAAAAAGACAGTCACACTCATTTTCCGCTCCTGCTCGCTCATCGCTCTGCTCTCTGTGTTTTTTCTCTTCCAGAATCCCGTCATTTTCTCCTGTTCTTCTCGCCTTTTCTTGGCAAGAAATTGCAGGAATCGAATTTTTCCGCTACGGATCCTCCATTCCCATGCAATTCAATTCCTCAATCGCCTCGATTTCCCGCTTTTTTCCCGATTGAGTTTGGAGAGCAAACAGAGGAATGCTGGAGGAGAGGGAGAGCTCCGTCAATGGCGGATTCTCGCAGCTGCAGAGCTGTGGGGAGAGCAGTGAGGAGGAGCTTTCGGTGCTCCCGCGGCACACCAAAGTGGTGGTGACGGGGAACAACCGGACGAAATCGGTGCTGGTGGGGCTGCAGGGAGTGGTGAAGAAGGCCGTCGGGCTCGGAGGTTGGCATTGGCTGGTAATTCCGATTATAATTCTGGCTATTTTTTTGGAAATGGGAAATGGGTCTTGGGGTTTGTTGTATTTTCTCGCGGTAATGTTGAATGCCTGGTTGGATTGAAGTGGTAATAGGAAATTACCTTTTATTGTTTTTGAATCGGTTTTGAAATTTTGACATTTTGCTTTCGAGAATTCGGTGCATTTGGCGGGACTTTCAGGAATTGGGGCAAATTCGTTGAATGGGGTTTAAATTGCCCTTATCTTTTTCCTGAATACGAAATTTTCTTTAATGATTTTTTTAATGTAATTATACTTTTTCTATCTTTAGGAAAAGTGGAAATTGGGAGTATTTGGATTTCTTAAGCTGAATTTTGGTGGCAATGTGAAGTGATTGACTCTGTTACTAATTTTCTGTTTGGAATTGTGTTTTTACCCCTTCTTTTCGGGTCAAGGAATTCGCTAACGAGAATTGAGTCATCGAAATAAATGTAATTATTTGAGTAAAATTTGTTTATTTGACTATTTTGCATGTTTCATTCAATGTCGGCATCGGATCTGAGATTTATCTTTCTTGCTGTTCTGGTAGTTATTCAGAAAGAAAATGGCCAATGAATTATATCTTCAGGTTATCTCTTGGTTTTTCATAATAGAAGAATCTCGTTATCCTTTTATCGCAAAATTTTATTTTGTTACTTCGAAATTGTTAGGCATCTATGAGGTTGGAGGTTGGGTTTATTCTTGATTTCTGTTTCATTTATTTCATTTTGGTGACTGGATGTCATTGCTCTATGATTGTGTATTACTAGACTTGCTCTTCAGCTTGCTTGAGAGTAATTTAGTCAATTTGGCCTTTTGGTCTGATTTAGATGTGTTCCTGTTAACTTCATAACATGGATTTTTCAATCAAAATTGTTGAATAGTCATTATATTTTGAGCAGAAAAAGTACGCAATTATGATTATGGGTCAATTCCAGTTGTTGTTGTTATTACAATTGTTATCTTTTGATTAATATGTTTTTCGTTGTTCTACTAGTATATGTTTGAATACCTAATTTTATATTTTGGTAAATTGGAGTAACATTTTCTTTCTTTCATATTAGAAATGTCATTTTTACCATTGCTGATGGGTGATGATTACATAATCTTGTGGAGCCAAGGAATGACCACGTAGAGGAAGGATTCCTATTTCTCACATTTATAAATAGAATAATATGGCCTCCCCACAAATCTCTGCTTCACTTTCTCATCTTTTTTTTACCAATTCTTTGCGTAACTGAATTCCCATCGAAGTAGGGAGAGTTAAGACTTCCCTTTCCAGACTTCGTTATTTCAATGTGTAGAATTTCTGACAAAACTGTTCTCTGAACAATATTTTCTAACATCTTATCAAATGCAAGTCTGACCTCTTCAAAATCCCAATAGGATAGTTGGTAATTTGGTGGGTATTGATGGTTGCCTATGTTTGCCTTTGATGTTGTAGGATCTATAAAGTACTTTTTTTGTATTTTTTTTTTCCGGAGGTTTCAGATTATCAATTTGAAGCATTTATGAACTTATCTGATTTAAAGCTCCTTTGGATTTCCTATCTTTGCATTTTTCACCGTCAAAATCCAGCAACTACTCTAAGGATGGGTTTTCTCTTGTCAAACTGCAATTTCAGGATGTATGGATTATGGTTGTTCTTATATGTTTATACTGGCAAAAGTGGCAATGGTTCATAGTTTCATTTGCAAGTTTTTCCGACCATAATATGCTGCTGTATGACCCTGCCAGAAGATTATACTTTGTTGTGCTCCTACCCCAGACTTTTGGTTTTCCAAGAGTACTCTGACGGCTGAGTGATTTGTTTCTAGATGTATCTACCAGATTATCTAGTTTAGTGATGAAAACTTTTGATCTGCAATCTTGTAATTTGTCCTGAAATTGCACAAAATTTTAATCATGTATGTGTGCATGACATTTTTGTAGGTTTATTTTCTTTTTTCTGCCTATGGGTTTTCCCATTAGCTCTGTTTTCTGAATTTAATAATTTAATTGCCACTTTAAGAAGTGTGTGGCTTTGGTTTCTTAATTTGGATGGGTTTGTGCCAATGGTTTTAAAACTCGTGTGAGCCTCAGACAACCTTGTTCTCGTTGTTCGGACTATTAAGAATCAGGCATTCTTGATGTTTTGCTGTTTTATTTCTATAGATATCAGCAACTCACTGTACAGCTAAGCTATCTGTGTTTGAGGATTTGATGATCTATTCTCTCAAAACCACCTTAGTGCATATGGTGCTACTTTGATTTTGGGCTCGTAAATAATCTGGTTGCAGTTCAATGCATAATGGATCATATTTATCAATGTGTTCCATTTCTACATAATGCAGGTCCTAACCAATGGAATAGAAGTGAAACTTCAGAGAAATGCCCTTAGTGTGATTGAGGCGCCAACTGGTAACGAGGAGGACGACAATCTCGAATGTGAAAATATGCAGTGGAATGGTTCAGATATGGGTGAGTTGGATGAGCTGAGCGCTTTTTCATAATGCCTGTCATTTCTATCAGCAATCTTGTGTTCTGTACCCTGTAGGTTAGTGCAAATTTTACTTCGGATGAAATATTTCTCACTACCATTGGCTACTGGCATTACATGTTGGACGCTTGACTATAGACACGGGATGCTCCTCCCATAGTCTTGGATTGAGAATTATATGTGATTTTTTATTGAATTAGGATTTGCTGAATGGATCCTGCTTCAGCATGTTATTATAAAATCTGATGGATGAGATGTACATATGCACAGAATCATGCAATCATGTGCGTGATTTTTTTGTTTTTAAGACTGGAAATTTTCTCTAAAAAGGTGTCCTTGTACATTTGATGCAATCACTTTATCTTTAACTTTTATGCTATTCCTGGATGCTTTATTGGGCTTTATTTGTCCTTCTTTAGTTCTTTTCTCTTTGTCCCTTGTAATGTCTCTTTTGCTATTGCTGATTCCTGCAGTATCTGATGATGCCCAAAAGCACCACAGGCCAAGGCATAGGCCACATAAAACAATGGGATCAGCTCACAAAGCTCCAAGCCGGTCCCATTCATTTGACTCACAGTCTAAAGGTTCCATCTCTCCTCTTCGGGGTGCGACGGTAATGTTCTTATACTTCAAATGTGTTTTGTTTCCTTTTCCATCTGATAAAAATAAAAGGAAGATCTCAATTCATACATTCTTCATCGTTACTCACTGAATGCTTTGAGCGTCTGGTGCAGAAAGTTGACTTGAGCAAACTAGAGACAACAGCTTTATGGAGATATTGGCGATACTTCAACCTTGTGAGTCAAATCTCGCACCTTGATATCATTGCAAACTTGCATGTATCTGCTGACCTGAAACGTGATTATTTATTTATTTATTTTTTTCTCCTGTGATTTTTATTGAGCATATCAAAATCTCCACTTGTTGGTACAGGTGGATGCCATTCCTAACCCATCTAAAGAGCAGCTAATTGATGCTGTTCAGAGGCATTTCATGTCTCAGGTATCACATGAATCTTTATACCTACAACCCATTTTTGGTTTTTTATTTAGTTCCCTTGTCATGAGAGATGAAAAGAGCCTAATCCCATCCTTTTATTGCAATGCAATTGTTTCGGTACTTTTTTTTTTTTTTTCCGTGAAGCAACTGGACGAGTTGCAGGTTATCGTAGGATTTGTGCAGGCTGCGAAGAGACTGAAAACCATCTGCAATTAAGTACCCGGGGTAGAGGCTGTGGTTTCGGTGCTAACAGATTGGTACTTGGAAACCTTTCTTTCGATGTTTGTAGTCATCGGCTGTAAGATATGTACCCTTGGCTTGGTCTTCAGTAGTATGGATAACTTGGTTTCCTTCAATGGAGGATTCTCAATTGTCCTGTTTTGTAGATATAATGTAAGCTGGTCAAGACCTTCCAGCCATTTTGTATGGCCAGAGAGTATCACCTAAATGCACTGCTTGACTTTTGGAAGAATCTGTGTTTCTGGTGTGTATTCAGTTTTCTTCTTTCAATCTACTCCCATCTTTTGAAATTTCTATTCGACTGTTTTGAACATCGTCTGGTCAAAAGAATGTTTCGATCTCTCCTGTTTTCACAATCTTAAGTTCCATATAAACCTCGTTGACAGGTTTAAAACTCCAAATGGGTGGTTAGTATTTCAACTGGAAAACTCACAGTTGTTTTGTAGCGAGCGCTCCTGGGCTTGGAATCCACCTGCTTATCAATGCGTTGCGTACCTTGCTTTTATAAAAGCCAAAAAAAAAAAAAAAAAAAGAGATTTGAGATCCTTGAATACTCAGAGGTAGGTCCAATGGTCCATGATCTTGTTGCCCATGCAAAAATGGTTGGGAATTAAGATAGTGTGAAAAATGATGGCATCCAAACGATTAGGATGCTGAGATTTTAAATTTCCGGATTTTGACATTGGTAAAAGGCAGTGGATGTAAAAGAAATACGTTGTTGGTGAGCAGTTTGGAATTTGGATAAAACTAAAGATGTAATAATGAAAGATTTAGTGTGAAATAAATGTGGAAGGGAGGACTTTATGTCTATTTATTAGCTTTGCCATGGGTAATGAAGTATTCAAAGACCAATTACCCATATATTCAAATCCCATTGGTCTGTGTCCGCCAGATTCCGCACTCCATATACTTCATTTGTTCATTTATTAAATTACTAGGTTTCAATGTCGCCTGCTGCCCGACCACCAACACGTACGTAGCACTGACGATGGGGAAAAAATATCTAAGGAAAAGAAAAAAAAAAAAAGGAAAATATAAACACCAAAGAAAATGGATTCTGATCTTATGCTCCCGGCTGCATGCTCCCGGGCACATACTTTTTTTATTTTTTTTTGAATTTTTTTTTCATAAACTTGTTAGCCCAAGTGTATTTAATCTGTGTATAAATTTTTACCATTTTTGGAGTATTTTAGATATTTATTTTTTATTTTTGAAAATCAGTGGAATTTTAAGTAATTTAACCACTGATTTTTAAAAATAAAAAATAAAAATCTAAAATACTCCAAAAATGGTAAAAATTTATACACAGATTAAATACACTTGGGTTAATAAGTTTCTGAAAAAAATTTCAAAAAAAAATAAAAAAATAGGTATATGCGTCCGGGAGCATGCAACACTAAGGTCCAAAGAAAATCGGGTAAAAGCATTTACAAAATTTCAACTGCAGCAAAAGAAAGGAGAAATGATACGTGCTTGTTGGAAGTACTGGGTAAGAAAGCTCACTTTATCCTTTTGGACTTCGGACTTCACAATTCACATGCAATTGTCGGTTGGTGGCTGCTGGTGCAAGCCTGCTTCTGCGGCTCACCCCTCTGGTGATCTTAGCCATCCAGTGAGAGTGGACACCAAAGATCTCAATACCCAAATACCCAATCGGTGCCATTCTGGCCCATTGGCGGAACCCATCATCATTCGAGTGCAAAGCATCCATCCATCTATCACTTTCGCTGTCAAAAGACACCTTTACATTCCGCTCATCGCCACCGTTGATTGAAACGTAGATGACGCCACGAGGCCAGTGCTAACTGCTAAACCTTAAGTTGATCTATCTAATTCTTTCGTAAATCAAAGCCAAGCACATAAAAAGGAAGGGCGCATTTTTTTATTTGCTTCTAATTATTCATAATTATTTTCCTTTTTTCGCATCTTTATTTCTTTTTTTTTTTTGGATAAAGTCCGCATCTCTATTTCTTAAACAGTTCAATATTTAATCTTTCTCAACTTTGGAACGAAAATTACACTTAGCTAATCAATACCATCGTCTCTCTTTCTTAGACTTGTTTATATTTTAATGTTTTTTCTCCTCGGCAAAATCTTTTCGTAACACCCGTCGCGAGCACTACGATGGGCTAGACCGCTCTTCTAGTTTTGAGAAATTAGCCTGGTGGGCTGTTGCTGTAGAGTCCGTTTCTGTGGGCTGAAGCTGGGTCTGGTGAGCTGTTGCTGTAGAGCTCGGTTGCTGGATCTGGTGGGCTGTTGCTGTAGAGCCCAGTTGTTGTGGATTGTTGGAACTTGACTCCTGTGGGCCGGAGCTTGAACAGTCCCGTCTGGTAGTAGGCCTGGTTTTGTTGGCCTTGTTTAAACTTGCTCTAAGTGGGCTGTTGGCTCTAGAGCCCATTGACAATTTTGGGTTGGTTTTCTTTATAGAGGTCGGGCTTGGATCTCGATCTATACATACGTTTTATTTATTTGGGCTCAAGGAAGAGTGTCTACACTTTTATATGAAATTAAGAGAAGATTAAGAAATTTTAAGTGGATAAGGCACTAGACCATGCAAGCATTGTAAAGTAAATACGTATTATGTCAAAAATAAAATAAATAATAACTAAGCCGGCCACAAAGAAAAAATAAGCAAGAATCATGTTATTAATAAAAAATTAAAAAATAAGAAATTTGTTGATTATGAAGAGCTAAAATATACAAACTCAAGCGAAATATGTCAACTGATTATTGATGGCTATGATGTTGGAATTCGGATGTCTAGCATCTTACGATTTTTTTATTAGTATTTTTATATCATAACAACTCATATTACAATGAAGTACATCAATAACCCTCAATCCTTACACGATGGAAAGAATTTTTCTGTAACATCCTTACACCAAGGGAAAATCTATGTAAAACATCCTACATTAGGGGGACGTAAAAATGCCCTCAACCTTACGCAATGGAGAGAATTTTCCTGGAACATCTTCACAGCTATAGAAAATCTATGTCAAATACCCTACGTTTGGGGGACAAGTAAAAATGCCCTCACTCCACTCTAAATGAGGAGAAATTTGAACGCGTGACTGGAGGAATCCATGCACCCAAGCATTACCACAAAGGGCGACCGGCTGGTGGCGGCTGCCGGCTAGCAGCTCAGGATTTAAAATGCATGCAGATTGCACTGTTCTCTAATGCCTGCCTGCCTGCCAAAAGTGTAAGAAAGCCCAGGAACCGGTGAAAGACATGACCAAAATCAAATCGACGACCAGATGGCACAGATGTGGCCCACGTAAACGCACATGATTATCAAAATTAGGTTGTCATGTTGTGGAACATATACGGGTTGGCCAAGCTTTTGCAAATTGAATTCTGTAATTTGTCTAATTCCAAATCATACCTTTTTGTTTAAATTTTCTAGAATATTGATGTTCGGAGATTAAAATACACAAATGAAAATTTTAGAAAAAAATTTACTTTTTTTGCTTTTTTTTATATACTTATTTATCTAAATATATTTAACATATAAATTAATTTTACCAATATGTATATATTTTCTGAGATTTTTAAACATAAAGTTATTTTATCTATTTTCAAATACTTCTACATTTAAAAATTTTAAAAAATATATATATATATTCAAAAATGGTAAAACTTGTTTTGTAGGTTAAATACATCTATATTAACAAGTTTATAAGAAAAAATAAAAAAAAAGTGTTTTAAATGAGTTTTTGAGGTAGTTTAAGTAAGTGATTTACTTAAGTAAGACTAACAAAATCATTTTTCTTTCTTTAAAGAATAAGAAATACACCTTTTAGACAGAGGGCTAACAAGATCATTAGCCGGTGTAATTTATAGATTTGTAGAAAAGGAAAAGGAAGCATCCCGGATAGGCTGTAATTTACAGATATGCAGAGAAAAGGGAGTCATTTGTAATTAAGCACACTTAAGGGTACGGTTCTGCAAAAACCTGTGGCATGAGTATTTAAGGGTTTTTGTCCAGCCGGTTGGACGTGACGTCGTCCCCAAAGGTTGTCACCGGGGAATCACAGCCTTGCCCAAGAGAGCTGCGGAGCAGCCCCAATTCCAATAAGAAATAGCTGCAGATTCCGAGCCGCTAAGAAACGCCTTCTGCAAATCGATTCTTTGATTCGATTACATACGAAAGCCACGGTCTTTATCAATTCCGTTCGATTTTTGCACCAGTAAGAATCTTGTCTTCGATCAAAAATCGAGAAAGGTTTCCTGTTTGCAATTTAATTTCATGATATTTGATATCGATGTCGTTTTCTTGTATGGATTGGGCGGATTGCTATTCTGCAATTCGCTGTAGTCAACGAGTTTTTTTTCGATCCGGAAAAACTTGATTAAGTCGATACCGTCTCGATTAGAAATCTCTGTCTTGGTTGTATTGAATCCATGATGCAGTGCCCCTTCCTAGGGTTTCGATTGATTTGCACGACTAAATAGAAGAAAAGATTTTTTTTTTTTTTTTTTGATAAAAGGATTACTCTAGGCCAACCCCCTCACATCTTGAAAAGGGTTCGGAATAGAGAAATCCGCAGAATTCATAGCTAAGAAATTGTCTATACAAATTTTCTCAATGATAGCTTGTGGAGGATTTCCCCACCAAGACATATGTTCCAAATCAGACATAGATACCATATCAGCTAAAGCATGGGCAACCGTATTCCCATTTTTTAGAACATGGTGAACCGAGATATGGGAGTTAGCAGAGAGGATTGTTCTGAGCATTGAAATGGTATGACCAACCGGTGAGAGAATTTGACTGTCGTTTGTCAGGTATGTGCACAGGAGAAGAGAGTCGGTCTCAATCTGGACATAGCGGAACTCTAGTTGGAGGGCCCACTGAATGCCAAAACGGAACGCTTCCGCTTCCAATATAAGGGGCTCCCCCACCCCCATCCGTCTCCAACCACTTGATCTTGTATGTGGTATTTCGAGGAACCCCAATTTCGTTAGAACCGTCGTTATTATGAGTTGGACTGAAGATTTTTTGTGCACTCTTCTAATTAGTAGCTGTTTGAATCGAGCTTGTGGAATTTGTGCATTCCGTGATGTTTGATTGCATTTGAAACAATGATTTGGTAGTCCTGTGGCTCGTCCAGTGAGCATGTATCAACTTGCATTGAGATGAACTGCGGAGACGCGGCTTAGTTTTTGAGATGCATTGAAGTTTTTCTTGTGGTGCATCAACCCGGAGTGGCAGGGATGTGTACAATTTGGCCATCTGGCCATCTAATGATATAATATTAACTGTATAAACTGATATATTATGAACTACATAACCTGATTTGGGGTTGAAAATTTGTAGTTTTCGAACTGTATTTGCATGTATTGATCTTGTGAAGAAGAGAAAATTTTAATTTGCTCACTCTGGACTAATGCTTGCAAGGTTTTGGAGGTGACAAACAAACGAATTTCAGAAGGTGTCTAGTCCTTGAGATTGATTGATGTTTAGAGAGATGATTGATAGGTTCATGTGAGTTAGATCTGTTAGACGTCCCTGTGGACTTTTTATTGCAAATTCAATTTCTTTTTGCAGGCCTTTCTGTATGGATATGGAACCAAATATGCTAACATGAGATTGTCTTTTTACCATATGGAGTAGGATTTCTTTTGGTATTCTGATGTAGAAATAATGCCCACCACTTTCTTTCTGTGTATTTCGCTTCCCATTTTGTTATTTTATCAACGTCAGTGGCCAGAATGTAGCAAATACTTGTATGACCTCAGCTGCTTAAAGGTGTAACTTTCTTTGAGGTTAGGGAAGGCAAAGAAGCCAGTCAGGCTTCATTTACTTCCTATGTGTTTCTCGTGTATTTTCTAGGAAACAGATCATCCTAACTTATGTTTCTTGATTTTAATTACTGTAGCTGTGGCCTGAGATCTATTGGAGCTCCTGGCTGGTAGACTGATTGCATGGCAACTCCTGAAGGAAGACTTTCATATTCTTCACTCTCGAAACTTGAGAGAGGTGATGCCAAGTTCCATTATGATGAAGGTTATGGTAGCTTGACTGCTGGCGAAGGCAGGAATTCAGCGGCATCAAGTTCTCACAAGCAAGAATACTCTCACCCGTCATCAATAGAGCATGATTTTTTTGATGATGGGTATGATTCCAGTGATGATACTTGGATTCATGATCATCCCAACTTGACTACAGAAGTAAATTTGAAAAATGTTTTGGGTGGTATATTTGCTATTCTGACTGGACGGAATAAAGCTTCTAATGCTACAGAGATCCAAAGAGATACCAGGTCCAATATATCATTCCTTGGAAGCGGAAAGAATGGGGACACAGTCTTGCATTCCTCAGTTTACATACCAAGTGCCCCTCCATTGTTTGAGCCTGATGTCATCAACTACAATGCCTGTAAAGAGGTTTTGGAAGCAGAACCCCCTGAATGGTTGCCAGACAGCTCTACTAGGGCTTGCATGCAGTGTAATGCCCCTTTTACTGCCCTTACCCGTGGCAGGCACCATTGTCGTTTCTGTGGACGCATTTTTTGTCGGGCTTGCAGTAAGGGGAGATGCTTGCTACCTGTTAAATTCAGGGAGAGGAACCCACAGAGAGTGTGTGATGTCTGCTATGATAGGCTTGATCCTTTGCAAGGCATATTGATCAACTCCATCAGCAACTCTGCACAGGCAGCAAAGCATGATGTAATGGATTGGACATGCATGAGGGGTTGGTTAAATCTACCAGTGGGTTTATCTATGGAACATGAAATATATAAGTCGGCAAATACCTTGAGGAGTTACTGCCAGGTAAGATTTCCTGCCTTTCAAGGTTCTTATTAAAACATTTCTGAAATTTTAGTGGGTTAACGTCGCTCAAGAATTTATCCTGTATCTCTTGATATACCCACTGCTCACTGCTACATCCTTGGTTCTCCAGGTCATTGTCATTAAGTCACACTGGAAATCTCCTAGATGGGAAGATCCTAGACTTCGATAGCAACTTGATTTCTGTTTAAGATCTGGAAAGTGTGGAAATTGTAAAAGAGGGCCACAGTAGAATGTCTTGGATTTCCATTATCCTCCCATTCTCATGGAGCATGTCAGGATGAAATCTGAACTCCAGATCATTGACCCATATGCACAGACAACAGAGTTACTTGTATGCTTTTGTTGTTCTGATGCGCCTGGGTGCTATTTACAAGACTAACCTCAATAGTGCTTTTGTTTCCATTAGTCCTTAATACTACTATTAGGATTCACTCTAGAATTGCCTTGGTGATCCTTAGCCTGAAATACTTGACCGAATTAGTAGTTGGACTGAAGTTTTGAGCATCTGAGTCAAGGGAGCTTGGCTGCTGGCTCTAAGATTGATTGTCATGGAAATCTGCATATTCTAACACTTTTTCTCCTTTGCTGTCTTATTTTGTTGGGTTGAATGAAACTTGCAGGTTGCCAGGTTAAACCCAGAAAAATCCATACCTCAGGCAGTTCTAAAAGGAGCCAAAGGCTTGGCCATTTTGACAGTAGCAAAAGTTGGGGTTCTTCTTACATACAAAGTTGGCACAGGTCTTGTGGTTGCTCGGAGGTCAGATGGATCTTGGTCTGCACCATCAGCTATACTTTCTCTTGGGTTAGGATGGGGTGCACAGGTAGGCAACAATTAGGTGATCCTGAATCTGTCATGTCATATCAGAAGTTGGACAAAGTTTTTGGTGCATTTAAGGTGGTGCTAGAGCAATTAACTTATAGATGCTGAGAGTAGGGGTGGGAATCGGGGCGGGTCGACCTGTGACCCGCCCCTATTTAATACCGGGCAGGTCAGGACGGATTTTTGATGTTTTTTAAGAATGGCGGGTTGAATTTTGGTTTTTTAAAGGATGACGGGGCGGGACGGGGCGGACCTACCTGCTGACCCGTTTTCTTATCTTTCACATTAAAAAAAACCTCATTCAATGCTAATATTCATATTTTATTTAATTATTTATATTTTACTTTGACTGATTAGTTATAGATTTAAGCATATAGTAGTTAAATTTAATATAAATTTGTTTTTATACTTGATAAGTTCATAAATTTTTAAAAACTTCTTACTTGACCTGCAGTTTTTACCCGACCCGTTAACCCGATACCGACCCGAGATCTAGTAGAAAAAAGTTGGGGTCAAACCGACCTTGTCCCGACCCGGTATAAAAATAAGGGTCAAACAAGATTTTTAAAAAGTAGGGTCAGGGTTGGGCACATCCTGACCCGCCCCGATTCCCACCCCTAGCTGAGAGGATATGAAATAGTAGGGAATTGATGGTATCTGAATTTGCAGTCTTCAGCTTCAAGTAGCTTGATTGCTGTTTCTCTTTTAAATTTGCAGTTGCAGATGTTATGTTGTTTGATCCATGATTATAAGAAAACATGCCAAAAGAGAGGTAGAATGTCAAAATAAAAGAAAAGAAACATTGGAGATGATAATTGAGAAAATGGATTACTTGCCCCAATTTTAGATTGTTTTTTGAGTTCTGTTGCCTGTGCCTTTTTATTAACATACAAAGTTCTTCCTCCCCCATGCTGTCCTACCTCTCCTCTCCCTCTTTTTGATTTATTGATAGACATAATACATGCCACGTTTCAGATAATTCACTGTTGTACAATTTTTAAAAGAACTGAAGGGCCTGATCAATAGAATGAATTTGGCTTGAATGGAAAGAAAATTAGCGTCATGGAAAGTACAGGGTTAAAATAGATAGGAGATAATGGTTGAAAATAGGGAAATTGTGAAAATAAAGTAGGGTGCCATAGATAGTACATGTTGAATTAACCCTTTGAATATGGCTTTCATATAGACTTGTATACCATGGATTTGAAATCTATTTGACTGATCGGGCCCAGCATTTAGTCATGGATGATGGATTCCAATCTTTTACTTGTCTTTGCGAGGATGCTTGTGATGAATAGGCTAGAAGCTTATGAAGATAAAAGAGAAGTGAAATGTGAAAGTAATGTTATTAAAACTGGACTGAACCAGACCACCTGTTTTGACCAGGGGCCAGTCAGTCATACACTGGTTGGCTGGATCAAGTTCAACTGGTTCAACCCCTGGTCCAGTTATAATCACACTGGGTGAAAGAACATCAAACATGTTTTGTGTGGGGTGTGGGGTAGGGGAGAGAAGGGGGGAAGAAAGAAAAGAGAGCCTGAGCAGAGGAGATGACATTATAAGGTTAGGATAACGGGAGGGTAAAGTTGATACTGTTGGGTTTTATGAAGAATGTTGATCTTCTCATTGGATGTGAGATTATGAAGGAAGAGATGCTCTAGGAAGTGCTTGCGCTATTGACTTCCATGGTCTTGCAGCAAATGTCTCTGACTGAATGGTTATTTGTATTTGTGATGGTTTTTATTGAATCTATTGCATGAAAAGAATATGGTTAACTGCGGGGAAAAAATTATGGAATGGTGACTGTTTTCATTGGACGAATGACTTCCTTTGTAGAAGTTGTAAAATTGGTATGAATGTTGACCAGGACTGAACCTGCATGGTAAATCTCAGAGCGTTTGTTGCTGGAGCTTTCACGAAGTGGCCCACCCTTTGTCTTTATAACCACACAATCCTGATAACATTTCTAGTGCAAAAAAACAGAATAAGATTTTAAACTGAATAACATACTTTTGCATGTCTTTCCTATCATTATATTCTGAATGTCACATATTAACCTCATTTTTCCTTTCCTTTTTTCAGATTGGAGGTGAACTGACAGACTTCATACTTGTACTTCATGATTCTAAAGCTGTCAAGGCCTTTATGAGTCGAATGCATTTTTCTGTTGGAGCTGGGTTGAGTGCTGCAGCAGGACCTGTAGGAAGGGCTCTAGAAGCTGATCTTCGAGCTGGAATTAGAGGATCTGGCGTTTGCTACTCTTACAGTTGCAGCAAAGGTAAGCATTTTATTTTTTTTTGACCTATCAAAGGTAAGCATGTTTAGTTCTACTTTGACCTGGAAACTTGTGTGCTACATGGAACTGATGTTACCAACCATAGTGTCCATGATCTCACCTGTATGGCAAGCAATGCCCTCAGCTCCAGGAATCCTATCCTCTCCTGTTCAGATGTACCGAGGGTCATATCCATTGCTCGCTGTCAAATCATTCTCATTCTTTAAAAGCCATTGCACACCCACAAAGGAATTATTTTTGTTCAAATGATTAAGTGATTGCCATTCCATCATTCCTTCATAGCTTAGCTGACCTATTCATCAGGCACACTGTGCATGTAGATCTTGTCACATATGAACAGCGTTTGTCAATTATTTATAGAAATGACATGAACTATGTGAGACGAGATGATGATTGAGCTCTACGTTGCTAGTAGCTTTGGGCAGAGTCATGAGAGTGATGTACTAATATATTCGAAGGGACTTTCAGGAGTTGTGGAATTTAACCAAGCTGTTTAACTTATTGATTTTCTATGCTTATCAGCTCTCATGTCAAACTTTTACTGATCTGCATCAAATGGTGATAAGCTGCATCCTCTAAGTTCTCTCTTAGGCAGGCGTCAACTATCTGCTTCTGCATGGAAGAAACCTGAGTGTTTGCACATACTCCATATCCTTCAAGCACCTATGGCCTCTGAGAAGCAACCTCTCTTCTTCCTGTTTAACTGTATTTCTCACCTTTTTAGCATAGCTTGGGAAACACCCCTATTATGTCTCTCCATGGAACATGTACTTACTAATGTTCTACATGAGACATGATCCACAGCCTCTAATGTTACTTTTTTCTGGTACATTACTTCCATTATAGACAATCTGTTACTATGCACCTTGGAAATTATTTCATTTCTGCAATATGAAACAGGTGCGTTTGTTGGCGTGTCACTAGAAAGCAACTTTGTTGCAACGAGGATGGATACCAACTTGTGCTTCTACGGTGATCCTTATCTTACCACTGCTGACATTCTCCTTGGGACAGTTGCAAGACCCAAAGCTGCTGAGCCATTGTACTCTTCTCTGAATGACCTCTTCTTGGAGATTGGATGCTAGTTTCCACAAAGGTGGCCTGTGTGCATCTCTCTTTCCAAATGAAGCTAGGAAGCCAGACTGTAATTTCAAGGTGGTTGTGTCTGCCACAGGCATCCGCGTCATTGTTGTGATTATCCAACCACCATCAATCAATCAAATTCATCTCCATTGTTCTTTGTATATAGTCCTATGAAATTAGACCACAGATGACTTTGTTTTATGTACATAGTTCTTTGAATTTGTTATATTATGGTAACATGCGTGTCTCACACGATCGCTAGATTCCACCAGGTTGTGACTCAGAACGCAATTGCAAGGCTGTTGGGCTGTATCACTGGTGTGATTATTCAACGACTGTCAAAATATCAAACTGAACTGAATTCACTCTGCTCTATGTATATGCTATGTTCTATCAAATAGTAATGTATGTGGTTCTTTCGAACTACAATCTAATTAACAATCTAATTAAATGTCTCTTACAGATGAATTTTCTTTTTCCTTATTATTTTTTATTAGTTTATAAATTAAAAAAAAAATTGCATGAATTCCATGGGTGAAACGTTGCCAATGTTCAGTCCCTGTGATGAGGCCTTATGTCATTCGTAGATTCTCAAGAAACTAGCATTGCCCAAATATGGCTTGAGAATTTCGCCTCCAGCAACTAGCAAGTTGATGTGCTTCGCTTGGCATCGGGGTGGAGTTGCGCAAAAATTGGAACTTTTTGCTTCGCTAGAGGCGAGGTGTAAAAAATATATTTTTACTACCACTTTATTTAATGTAAAAGCCTTTCGAATAACCATTCATAAAACTTAATTTGCACCTTGTTTTCTCCCTTTTTTTCAAGTGGGCCCTGCCTTAAGCACTTTTAGATTTTTGTTTTCCCTTTTAGATCAATTCAAACATAAGAGTTTAGAGACTATTTTCATCTTAAAAAAAGAGTTTAGAGACTACAGCATTTCACTAATAACTTTCAAGAGTGGGCTTGCTTACACTTTTTTTAAAATTCCTTTTACATCAATCCAAACATATAGTTTAGATGCTATAAAATTTCATAATTAGTAGGAAACTTCCAGAAAATTTTAGATGCACATTTCCACTTCCAGAAAATTCCACATCCACATTAGTATTCACATCACAGATTCTCTACAACAAGTGTACCATCCTGGCCCCTGAACAGGGAATTTGGCAACAGGCAAATTCTTTGCATTCATCCAAACGAATATGAAGTGAGAGATCCAAATCTTTATGGATGTGGGCTTTAGCATGATTTGTTGAGTATCACGATCGAATGATCCTGTGGGCAGGTAAAGTATGGAAGTAGAGAAATATTGAATATATACGACTGGCCTGCATCACTCGAATCCCAAGAAAACAATCCTTTTATCCACTCAGATTTCTGCTAAGTGACTTGAGAATCAATTACTCTTTGCTTCTTGAGATACCCTCTGACAATCAGAATGGAGTTGGAGTTATCACTGGATAATTCTTCATGAAGAAGACGGCTTCCTCAATCCAGTTGATGAAAAATGTCAACCAGATTCTTTCAGAATGTTTCCACTTCTAAAATGGAGGAATATATGGCAGCCATAGAATCTCTCGTGGCAGTGCATCACCGTAGCTGATGTCATGGAAATATGAATCTGGCAACAGCTCTTAACTCTGGTGGGACTAAGAACATTTCTGCCATGGGAATGGGAATATGGAATCCCTCTCAAGCCTCTAACCTAACCGACCAGCTCTCTTGCCCGCATCTTGCCAGTATTGCATTCCCACTAGTTTGTAACTGAATCCTGATTAAGCTATCTTAGAAAAATCAGTGTGATCTAGCAATTAGGCAGCCTTTGCTTTTCTTTTTTAAACTTCTCAACTGTGTTTTTCACTGGCTTTTGTAGTTTGATCTACAGTTGCAAGGGCTTGAATTGCTGAATCAAACAAGAGGTTTGATAACTTTCAGAAAGAGTAGACTGGATTGAAGCGATTTTTGTAGTTGTTGTTATAAATCAAGCCTTCACTAGGCTGTTAGATTTTTATTTTTATTTTTATTTTTAAATGTAGAACGAAGGATATTTCAGGTATCGTGTGTGCAGATTAACAGCCAAAATGGATGAGTAATAACGAAATGGATATACAATACAGAAGAAAGAATAAAATTAGTAAAGATGAAGAAGTGATTAACATCCCATCGAAGCATGCTTCATACTCGGATTGCATTTATTTATTTATTTTGATTAGAAGGATTGCATTTGTTTAGTCATGATGAATTTTGTAGAGTTCCCAATGTTTGCCTCAGTCTAATGTCTATGTTCATTTGCGTGGATGTTCAAGTGAAATTCCTCTTTTCTTTTCATAATTTTTATCATCACCATGCCATTGAGGCGGGCATGAGCTAATGAAAGACAATTGCTTGGTGACAAGGCAAATTCCATGGTGGGTTCTACATGGTCTATTTGTTCCTCGAGTTGTATAGTCACGGTCTTTGATTCTCTTACCATCGAATCCACATGCACCCTCCACAAATCAAATCTCAATTTCCGCACTGGCTGTGTCTTGCTTTGCATCAGCTTCGATCACCACATCTATAATGAAAGTAGAAATGATGCAAAGCAACCAATAGACTTTTCTTTTGCATCCCTCAACTTTAAATTAATTTAGGATCATCTGGCCTCATATTGATATCGACGAGAATCGTACGATGGATTTATACGTGTGCTAATATTATCTCAAGGTTGGCCCTCAGCAGTAGCTATTCAAAAAACTTTGTTAAAATGATTTAAATTAAACAAAAATATAATCCACAATAATAAGATCAAACAATAAAGACAATAATACTTATAGTAGTTGAGATCTTCATATCCTACTCCACTCTTCAAGCACATAAGACTTGGATTACACTAGTTAACTTTAGCACATAAGTTACAGCGGTACAATTAGTTCAATTATCTTTTAGATTAGTATTAAGTTGTAGGTGAGTTCGTAAATTAACCAACACCTTGATTCACTTTGTTTTGGTTTAATTATCATTAACACCAATGCAATACAAAATAAAACTTTAAATGAAAGCAAATTGGTTTAGTACATCTGCAAAGGTAGCAATTCTTCAATTGCAGCACTTTGTAATTTTGAATCTCTAGCATCTTTAAAAATTTGCAACTTCAACTTTTTCTTTCAACCTTCACTGAAAGCAATATCACCATGGAGCATTTTAGCATCTTTCACATTTGTATTTGGGTATCTTTTTTCATGCTTTCTTACATCTTCCTTTTATAGCCTTTTGATTAATTGAAACGTGGCCTAAAAAGATAGATTAAAAAGTCTCCATGTATATCATAACTTCTTAGAATTTGAAATTCTACCATTAGAAAATGTGGTATGTTTTCAAACACAAAAGTCAACCTTTTCTGTTGTTTATCCAGACAGAGTGGTTTTGCCTCTAAAAGACTAACCTTTTTTCTTGTTTTTACTAAACTTGAATTTTGTAGGAAAAAGTCAACCTAAATTCATTTATGATAACTATAAAAACATATACTACTCGTTACTCCAAGTTAAGCACACTTCGAAGGCAAATTTCACAAATCATTCTAAGTTATGTATCATAAAAGCATATTCCAAGAGTTATTTTAAGCAATCTTTCAAGTATATTCTATTATCAAGATAACCATAAATTTCTAACTCATCTTATCACGAGTTATGCCACATCAATCACAAAAGATAATTCCATAATCACACTACATTTTCACATTTACAATCTTACTTACATATTATCAATATCACATATTCAAAATCTAGACCACAAAAGCACTTTTTTTTTGTTATCATTGAAATCAACCAAAAAGGAAAATTACACAATCTCACACCCAAGTTCTTACCAAGGTGGGGTCCATCATACTATGGGTGTGTTTGGTTGGAAGTAAAACTTTTGATGAAAGGTTTCTGGAGTAGAAGTTATCAAATCAATAGAAAATGATGTGATATAATAGGAGTAATAATGAGGAGTAAAGAAAATAAAGTTAAAATAGATTGGTTAGTTGTATGGGTAGTTGTGTAGAAATGATTGAAAAGTAAGGTAGTTTGTATAGAAAAATGTGAAAAAATAATTAAAAAATAGAATAGTTATAGATAGTGAAAAGTTTTAGATTGAAAAGTTTTAGTTGACACTTTTTTGCCCCAAACAAACACACCCTATATCAATTCTACCTTATTTGTTGTCGCATGATGTCCAAGTGGCTAACATGAGTGTGTAGAATAATATGAGTAGTTATCCCGCTCCTAAAGTGCACATCCATTGATGCCTGGTTATCAAGGAGGATGGTACAATAAAAAAAATTCCATCTTATTCATTTAGACCGATTTACATAGATATAATTATTTGTGATAATTATAATTTTTCTTTTCTTTACTATTACATATCTTTCAAAGGGCATGTTTGGATGACATATAAACTTTTCACATAAAAATTTTTCAATAATTTTTTTTCATTCTCCACAATTATTTTATTTTTAAATTATTCTTGCACGTTTTCCTACACAACTATTCTACTTTTCAATCACACGACTACTCATATATTTAACTGATCTATTTTTACTTTATTCTTTTTACTTTTCATCATTACCCCTATTATATCACATTTTCTCCCTTTAATAAATTTTTACATAAAATTTTTTATACCTTTCTAAACACACCCAAAGTAAATTTTTACGTCAAAGTTATACTCACTTTATTTTGGGCTTTTTGCAAATGGAAGCGGAATTTTTAATATTTTGCAATCGGTGCCATAGCTGTCGATCATGCATAAAAAAAACATGTAATTACAATAATAGACATTAGTTGATGGTGAGTCCTGAAAAATCATAAGACTTATTTTTTGGGCGAGGGCCATTTGTAAAAAACTCTCTTCTATTTTTAATTTGCATACTTAAACGTGGCTAACATCATCTTGTGTTCTTTTCATTTCCCATCTTATCCTCTCTTCATTTCCCATTACATACCTATAGCCAAAATTCTTCTAGGGTAACGATTCGATGCACTCGGGCTGCATGGGGCCTTGTTTTATTTAAAAATATTTTTTCTAAATGTAAATAATTTATCATATTTATCCACGAGGATTTTGTTTATGATTTCAAAACTCGTATATATTTGAAACTTTTTTATACTAGATACGCTATATAATTTTTAAAAAATGAACAGCTATATATTCACTTCCAAAAGATGCTAGCTTTTATTACAAATATAAGTTTTCAATGAAATTATTTCTAGCACCGTGATAAAAATAGGTGGTGT
Source organism: Annona cherimola (assembly GCA_030490835.1). Taxonomy (NCBI): domain Eukaryota; kingdom Viridiplantae; phylum Streptophyta; class Magnoliopsida; order Magnoliales; family Annonaceae; genus Annona; species Annona cherimola. The sequence goes on from CM059976.1 coordinate 14,675,825, forward strand.
TAATCAAAATAAATGATTTAATTTTAAGAAAAAATTTTAAAATAAAAAATAAAGGACTACATGGAATCTTCATACAACCCGGCTGTATTAAATCATTGCTAATACTTTATATCTGTATCCATCTTGATCAGGCCCCACACAACCTCCACTATCTTAATAAATTGTGATATCATGATATGATCATCCATAAATGAGGTAGTTACCCATTTCAACCCATGTTGCTCATTTGATCACCGAAGATGATTTCCCCCACGTATCTTAAAGTTGGATTGATGATGATAGATGTAGTCCTTAGACGAGGAGTTTGATTGGCCACTGAGGAGCCCTCTTCATTCAGGCAAATTCAGTAGCAGAGGCAATGGTTGTTGCACCCAAAACATTTGCCTGCTGGCCTAACCATTGCTTGGTGACTCATGGCTAGCTTTTCGATTCTTAATTGACGTTGGGAGGCAAAGGTTGGAAAGATGGTGAGATCATCCACACCAGGTTGCTTGTTTTTGTGCATCACACACGCCAATCACTTAGATGCAAAGTCAGCAGCCTAATATGCAAAACAATAGTGGGTGGTCTTGCCTTAAAAGCTTAGTTTTGTTGCTATCTGGCTGCTACTGTCTGCTGGCATGTGTTGGCTACTTGTGTTCAGTACCTGTTGAGATAGATTTTGGGGTTAAAATAAATAACCCGTAAGCATCCAACAATGGTATGGCTCCGAATGATGAAACAACGCCCAAGAGTCGATGAGAAAAACAAGTTAATGGACATCCAATCTAAGCCCCAATATGTGAAAGAAAGATTGTTGAGTCATCCCACATTTACTGTGGAAAAGATTGAGGGGGCGTTTGACAAACCAAAAAATTTTTTCAACCAAAACTTTTCATCTTTATAATTATTTTATTTTTTTAATATTTTTTTTATATATTCTTATATAACTGCCTTACTTTTTAATTATTTCAATACAATTACCTGTATCTATTTTAACTTTATTTTCTTCACTCATCATCATTACCACTATCATATTATATTATTTTTTATCAATTTAAAAAATATTACATAAAAAATTTTTCAACAAAAATTTTACCACTTTCTAAACACGCACGGAGTATTCAATTATAAGTGTGAGGCTAGAAAAGCCTCGCTTCCTTAACTACCAATTAGGATTGAGAAGGTTCAGAAACACTGAATAGTATGTGCCTTTGAATTGCATGAGTTATATATCAGTAGTAGTTAGCTACTGTAGAGATTAGGGATTACTTTTTCTTTTCATTATTAATTTTTTGTTGCGGGCTAATATGGTAAAGTAAGCTCGAATGGAGTGGAGTACTGAGGGTTAGGAAAATGCTAGAGGAATCCAAATAGAAATCCAATGAGCAAGAAGTCAAAAATATCCGCTCGCAGAGCAAGTTGGCAACCCAGATGACATTGGAGTCTAACTTCACCATTGATTGCATGCATGAAAGGGTGTCAAGATGCGTCCGGACGGAGGTTATATTTTAAATAGATCACTTTTTTACAACCTGTTTTTTCAAAATTTTAATTCGGTATATCTTGACTAATATTAAGAGTTTTTATGAAATCTACATCATTTATTTTATTTAATATTATCGCTTTATCATGCCACCAAAAATCACTTACATAAAAATTTATATTTTGCAAAAAATCAACATATTTTGCGAGTATAATTTTTTTTTCTAAATTGTATAATATATAAAAGTTTTCAATCATATATTTTTGGAATCATAATAAATGCATATGGAAAATATGATAGATGGTTTAAAATTGGAAAAAAATATTCTAAAATAAAAAAGTCAAGGGCTGCATGGACACTTCCTTGCAGCTAGGTGTATTGAACCATTGCACATATCTGTAATTCCTATTTAATTTCTCATTTGCAAAAGCTTATTCGGCTGACATCATATGTTGGTAACAACAATTGTTAATAACTCTAATTTTCATTATTTCTAATCATTCTAGTTTTATTTATTTTTATTAAAAACTTATTATGATGGGTTCTTTTTTTTTTCTTTTTGATTTTCCAAATCCACCTTTAATTTTTTATTCCCTCTTTATATCTACCTTATGAATTCGAGGCCCCACTCATCACTAGAATCCAAAGTCACGAGAAATCGGGTCCATTTGGGGAGAATCCATGTGATTATGGACATTGGAATCGATGGCTTCAAAGTACCAAGGTGGAGCACACTTGGTGAGAAATTGGGGGTGGTAGACATCCCACTAGTGTCTGGAATCCGACCCACACGGAATCCAACATCCCTCCCAAAAAAAAAAAAAAAAAAAAAAAAAAAGCGGTGATGCTTTTCTCCCAAATGGGATGGCTGTGGAAGAGGAATCCTAGCTAAGCTTAGCTCACTTCACAGTCCATTCACAACTAGAGTGTAATAGGATTCCAACAGGATTTCCATGTTGTGTGGAGCATGGAATCCTCCTTGCTTTTGAAAGATTCATCTGTCATTCTCTACTCCCTCCAATGCACCCAAGAATCTCTACTATATCCCAAATCAAAACTAAACTAAACTAAAAGAATCTCTACTATATCCATTATTTATCTTCATATATATATATTTTAAAAAAGCAGATTTGGAGGGAAATGGCCCAACTCAAGGCCCATACATCTATAGGAGGTGGTAGAATTTAAATAACAAAAAAAAAATGACAACGATGATAATAAAGCAGCAGCCTAAGTCGCCCATTATCAGTTTTCCTTGCGTTTCCACAGAAGTCTTTCACTGCAACCATCCAATTATGGGAAAATAAGCGTATTAGATTCCCAAAATTCAAAAACATGGCCAAGCTAAGAGGCAAGTTCTGGTGAAACTCTTTCTAAAAAAAATAAAAATAAAATTAGTACTTGTGAAACAATAGCGGTTTTTTTTTATGTATAGCAGGGGTCCCATCCAATGTTCACCAAAGTCATTTTAGAAAGTGACAAAACTTTTAGATAAAAGGTTTTTGGTGTAAAAGTTATTAAATTAGTAGAAAATTATATGCATGACAGGAATAATAATAAAGTGTAAAAAGAATAAAGTTAAAATAGATAGATTAGTTGTATGGTAGTTGTGTAGAAATGATTAAAAAGGTAGTTGTATAGGAATATGATAATTACCGAAAGTGAAATATATTGAAAAGTTTTAGTTTCAAACATTTTTGTTAAAAAGGAACATGCCCTTTATTATTATTATTATTTGTAGTCATATATGGACCCAAGTGCGAAGATCGTACATATGAAATTTTAAATTTTTTTGATTTTTAAAATATTTTTTGAATTTCGAAAAATAACTATAAAAGTACATTAAATTCTATTAAATGTCTTCCCATGCCCTTCATATTCGACACTTTGGGTCCCAAAAACTGCATTCTTAGACTGCTAACATTAGGTGGGTGCCATGAAATGAAACGAATGCATGCTTTTTTATAGGGCGGAATTAGCAAGTAAGGGTGGTAGATGAGGGGGATTTTTAGAGATTAGGGTGTATGTTAAGAAACTGAAAAAAAGTAGACACGAAAACAGAAAAGTGAAAAATATTTGTTTAATACTTTTATTTTTTACTTGCTTTAATCTGATTCAATCGACGACTTATGTAAAGTGAACATGGCATATGCTCATCTTTGATCCGAATAAAAAACGTCCTTCTCACAAATCAAATGATGTTAAATATAATAGATGATTGTTAAAAAAAAGAAAAAAGAAAAAAGAAAAGTAAGACTCTATGAACATATGATTTTACTTACATAAACATATGATAAGTTTTCGAAAGTATTCGTTAGGACCGGCATCGGCTTGTATCTAATCCGCTTCCGGTGCATCTTAGACGTGACACCCAACTTACATCTAAACCCATTAGGTTACATCTAATCAGCTTCCGTCTTATCTAACTACAATATGCCAACAGTCTGTTTGAAGTGTGCCATATGTCATCATGTTGTCAACTTTCGCTCATGGTAGATATTAAAATGGGTTTTAAAATACTAAAAATTTTACAAAGAAATGCATATACTAAAAATTAAAAATCCCTAATTGACCAAACAAGAAGATTTTAGTTTCAATTTATCCTCCATTAATATAATATACATGTGGTTGGAGTTTGTCAAAAATAGGAAGATTAAGAGAGTTACGTATATCTCAACCATAGTATGAAACAACATATTGAATTAGAAATAGGAAAACATGATATCAATCCCTATTAATTAAAATAGCCAAGCAACCCTTTGATTCAATTCGCTACTATTTGGTAAAACATGAATGAGGGAATAGAATTGAATGGATATAATAGTGGCGAAGTAGGAATAAAGAGTATAGTTATATAGGAAGATATTAAAAAAATTTGAATAAATTTAGTTGGATAATTAATGGGTTGATGTTTTTAGTTTCATTTCCTTCCACTCAACTTGCAAATTCCAAACATTCGTGAGAAACGAACTTGGATTATACAAAAAGTAGGGAAGTCATGAGAACAAATACTTCAGGACATGTTCCAAATAATACGATACTCTAAGATAGAATTTATATTTGGAACGAGAATGTAATGATGTATATTGGGAATGAATAAAGTTGTATCGAGAATAGGTAAAATTGTATTAAAAATTAAAAAGCTATATTGAGAATGATGATACAGATTCAATCCAAGAATCTACTATCATTTGAAATGTGTACTCAGGAACAGTTTTCTTTTAATTAAGTACCAAATGAGATAGATTAAGCCTCCATTTTTATTTGCATTGATAAGCTTCAAATTTCTTTCCTTGTGTTAAACGATATCTGCCTAAATAATTCAGACTATTCAGATGAGCTAAACGAGGATCACGCATGCAAGTTAAAGATTTCAACATTTGTTTGTTTGGGCACTGGAGCAGCGCAGGAGACGGGACTGGCAGGCTGTGTTCTGGTTAGTACAGCAATGTCAATGTGAGAGGAATGCATGAAAGTCATGTGCATTAGAAACGAATATGGAAGTTTTCGCACGCACATAAAATTTGGCTATATGATCATGATGTTTACGGTAAACATTTAATTTTAAATTTTATGGATAACCCATATGCATCTTTTTATTTAGGGCTATGATCCTGTTAGCTAGTCCGGGCTAATTATAAGTACTCTTGTTAATTAGTCTTGACCCATACATATTTTACTTTTTCATGAAATAACCCATAAATATTTTACTTTTTCATGAAATAATAAGCTTAAGTATATTTAATTTACATTTCAAAATTTACAATTTTCTGAATACGTGCATGTATTTTTTTTTAATCTCAAAAATCAATACTTTGAGGGTAAAATTTTCTTAAATAGCCCCTAGAACTATTGAGTTTTTGAAATTCAAATCATAACTAAAAATAATAAAGTTTGATATATGAATTAAATATATTTAAAAGCATAACTTCAAAAAAAAAAAAAAAAAAAAAAATACACTTATGTGCCGGGTCTAACAAAAGTTACTATTTGCTGCTAACATGATCATAACCTTTTAGTTGATATGTAGTCTTATTTCATTGAAGATATCCAATTTTGTCTTTGACACCTACATATCTTACTAATCGAAATGAGGAAGATGAGAAGTATATATCTCTCCCAATTGATCTGACCATCTTTTCGATGCGTTTTTTTTCATGAAAATGCTGAGAAGCCATTCCCCCACCTGAATAATATTCATTTCGTTTTTTCGGTGCCTTTTCTCTTCTTTCTCAATTGAATCCTCTTCTTCTTCTTTCTTTCTTTTTTTTTTTTCTTTCCTCTTTTTGGAGAAAGTGTGAAAGTCTTGGCTTTGAAACCCCATACTCATCCTCTTCCACTAATGACGTAAGATAACCTTACACCTCTAATACAATCAATGGAATTTGATGGAGGCCGACCAATGATGTAATTGGTGTCCAAACTCCAAACCTTCGCTGTAGTGCGTTTCTGTCTCCATAGCTTGCCGTGTCCGGATTTCGAGGGAAAGAAGCGGAAGCAAACCCAATTCGTGTAAAAGAATGTTTTGACCGTCCAAAAATCAATACTACCACTCATCTCTAGTCTCTGTGCTTTTAAGTATTTCATATTCATTTTCAGAAAGTAGGATTTTTTAAAACCGTCCAAAATATGGATATGGTTTTATAAAGTGACACCAATTTCCAAGCCCATTTGGTCGACTGGGGCAGAAGATAAATTGAAATGCACATGGAAGGCATTTCTTATATGAATTTCTTTGTCGGTGGGCCCCACATGGACGTCCACGTGGCATTTTCATGGGTTTTTGCGGAATTGACACTACGATTTTGCAAAATATAGTGCATTCGCTGTTCACCCGTCAGTTCTCAATATTTGCAAAACTAACATCCTAAGTTTATGACTTTGCAAATCCAACATTTCATCAGAAAATGCCCGCTAATAATTTTCTTTATTAAATAAAATTAAAATTTTCGAAAATTTAAATTACGGTGATGTTAATGGACATCCAAAATTTTTTCCGAAAAGTATATTCAAAAGCACTTAGGGAAAATTTATCCAAAAGAAAACTATAAACGTTTCGTTTCTAAGTTCATTTCGTAAATATTCAATCTTGAGGACGAATACATTATTTGGTAAACATTTTTTTACTAATATTATTATTTGGTAAACTTGGAGTTGTCAAAAGAATTTCAAAAAAACCCCATTTTCTAATACAATGACCTTGCGTCATTTGCCAAGACAGTAATGGCCTGATGGGGATCTGACGTGGACGACCCGATCATATCGACGGTAAGACCCGCCTGTTATACTCGCCCAATTGAAACTTGAAAGAGAATGCCTCTGTATCCGCCGAACCATCCCAAAAACTAAGTATTTTGGTTTTTTATTAGAAATTTTAACGCACATAAAACTCGAAATATAATTTCAATCGCTCACAGTGAAAACAAAGGAAATCGGATATTAGTGTGACCTTAACTAAGTAAAAATAATAAAAATTATATATTCAACATATATAAATCAATATATAATTTTTCTGTCTACAAAAAAGATTTTTAGATTAATCTATAAAATATATGCATATAAAAAATCTTATAACATGTATGGTTAAACTTTTTAAATAAAACTAAAAATTAATTTATAGGAGAGTTCCCATTCATAGCGGTAGGGACTCAGTTCCATTGAAGCTTTTCTCCTATTGAAATGTTATAAAAAAATTTCACGCTTTATAAATAACTTTCTTAATTATTTTTTCATATTTTCCTATATCACTATTATGTTTTTTAATTATTTTTTTATACAACTAATCTATTTTTTTAATTAAATTTTTTTTTTTTTACTCTTGATCATATTATACCATTTTCTCCTATTGAAATACTCATGTTTAAAATTTTTTACCCAAAAGTTACTTCCCAAACAAGTGGAATGTTTCATGATCCACGGTTCTTGTCGGTCTAAACTCGGAAGTCTGACTAGTGAACGGCTTGAATAAACGGATCCCGATTATATGCTCCTGGTTGCATTCTCCTGAGCGCATACACCTATTTTTTTTTAAATTTTTTTTTATAAAACTATTAATATAAGTGTATTTAACATATTTATAAATTTTTATCATTTTTAGAGTATTTTAGATATTTATTTTTTATTTTTAAAAATCATGATTTTCAAAAATAAAAAATAAATATATAAAATACTCCTAGTAAAAATTTATACACATATTAAATACACATAAATTAATATTATTGTAAAAAAAATTTCAAAAAAAAATTTCAAAAATAGGTATATACATTCGAAAGCATGCTGCGAGCGGGTCTAAATGAACCCGGAAATTCACATCAAGCTCTCGTATGGTCCCTGTGGTTTGGCCAGTTCCTACCGTCAATCAGCGACATGACATGAAGTTGATTTCATAGATCCGTGGCCTCCTCACGAATCAAATTCTTGCTGCGCGTCGAGATACGGTTTTCTTCAAGTACGGCCGTAATTCCTGTTCCGCGCAGTTTCTCGTGTGCTTGCTTTGCTCTGCTTCCGAGACAGGTTCAAATTTCAACCGTTCAAGTTAGGAGAAGCAGCATGTCACGCCGTCACCGCCCGCTTTGACGGAGGACGTGGCGTCTGTCTGCTCTGGCAGCTAACACGTGTTTAAGCTGTTGCCGACACGCGACCTCGAGGGAATCGCCAAAATCTCGCTCGAGGCTCCCCGATCTGGAGATCCATTTTTCTCGGGGCGAGAAATACAAAATACGTAGGCACGTGACAATAGCGGCGTCCCCACATGCAGTTGGCGGATCCGTCCGCCCTGGACGTGACGGTGCATTCGCGACCCTCCACATATCGTCGATGATTAATCGGTACCATCGACAGCAACATGACCGGATCTCAGGTGTACAAAATATAGGCTCAATTAGATGGATGATCTCTCTTATCAGACTAATTAGAAAAATCTCACTCCACCAATTACTTTGGAAATCCTTAAGAGTCCGGGCTATTGATGCCAGAGATGTTGTCAGCAGGGTAGGTTTGGATTGACACAAATTCATCAGACCTAACCCTGACATTTTCTTCATAGTTTTAGTATTTTAGAAATTTTATTTAAAAATTAGTGTGAATATAGCCCGGGTTAAAATTGATTTGGATTTGGACTAATAGAAACTCAATTTGAAATTTGAAACTGATTTCTAACGCATATCCCAAAAAAAAAATTATTCTTCGAAAAATAAAATAAAAAATTCATGCGTGGCTCGTGTTGCGCGCGCTAGGCGTGCTACGGGACTCCTCTCTCCCACTTTCGATAGCAATGTTTTATGAAAATGTATTGTTTAATATATTATTATATTTACATTCTTTTAGCAAGAATTGAAAAAATATACACTTAGAATGATTTGAGTTGTAAAATAAGTGATAGAAAAATTATGCATGGCATATATACCGTTTATAATTAAATAAATTTTGGCAGTTTTTATTATATCATCCATGAAAACTTTTTAAAAATAAAATATTTTAATTTACTATTTGTAAATTGATTCACATATACTTCACGTTTTGAAACTTAAAATTAAATTAATGAGATTAACCCAAATTTCTGCCGAAATTTTACCCTAATTTTCACCCAAACAACAAAGCAAGTTCCACCAAAAATTAGACTTCAAAAAATAGAATTAGAGTTAGGGCATTCGTATAATGCACCTGGGTGCTTTAACCTATTTTTTATTTTTTAAAATTTTTTATACAACTGTTTATTTAAATATATTTAACATATATATCGCGTTTTACTATTTTTGGAAAATTTTAGATATTTTTTCTTTAAAAATTAGTAGGATTTTTAAAAATAAAAAATATTTAAAAATTTCTAAAAATGGTAAAACATGATACACATGTTAAATATATTTACATTAATAGTTGTATAAAAATTTTAAAAATGAGTTACATGCACCCGGGTGCATTTACCCTGTTCCATTATTAGGTTTTACAAATATGATTGGAACAAGATTAGGGTCAGGATGCAAATATTATTTAATCTTTCTATCCGATGTACACAAACGGCCGCTGCAATTTCCATTCCTATTGTTCCCGTGCTAATCACCGGACGAGAGTATTACCACCACCTGCTGAAGATGTACCTACTGCGTATTCATTAGGAATGCCACACTTCCTAACTCTTTATTAAAACGTTCGTTAAGCCAGCATGCAGCTACCATGGTTGGGAACGAATGCCAAGAGTCCAAGCTTAATGCCGGCGAAAGGGGTACTAACATTATTAGATTTACATTTTTTTTTATTAGTATTATGCGCACAATGACATATGATATTACAAATCAAGTTCTTTTACAACTCTAACATTTGGAAAGACATCTTGTAAGTACTCTATGCTCAAAGGGGACAACTATAAATACCCTGATTAAAAGTTAAAAGATATGAAAATATGTAACATGGTTGAGTTCTAAAATATTAGAATAAAAAAGAACTGTTCTCTACATGGTTTCACTTCTATGTAACCACTTTCAATTTAAGATTTAAATGTTTAATAAAAAAATTTCAATTTATTTATTATGTTTAAAATACTTTGTTGAACTATGACACTAAATTTAGTATGAATTAAATATGCGCATGAGTCATATTTGCTGAGTATATATTCATGAGTAAATTATGAAAAATACATAAATCTAGTTAGGTCTATGGAATGTATCATGTGTCCATATAATAATGATATTTTAGATAAGTTGAAAATACAATTTTAAATTGATGTTTAGCATTCAACTGTTTCATTATGCTAATTTTACGCATTTGTATATAGCCACTATGAACATTTGTATACGAGAGTCTGTAAAAATTAAGACTAATACTAAATAAATAAAAGAGTTTTAAATGACATATATATCGACATAGTTTAACCGAAATTGTAGATATACTCGCGTAGTTTTATGAAATGCATAGAACTCTCATATAGTTTCACCAAAATTGCATATAACCCTCATGTGACATCTTTTTTGTAAACAATCATTAAAATATGTGTTAGAAAATTGGATAATGATGGAAATAACCCTGTTCAAAGCTATATTAGAATCTCATTACGATGAAACACTCAACTGTGCACATAGCATATTCAAAAAAGAGATTATGTAGAACGAGAAATGTTCTGAAAAGGATGCAAGTGAGTTAATATAATTTCGAACATGGTTATTTTTGTCATCATCCAATTTTCTAATAACATTTTAACTATTGCTGATTGAAAAGAGGTCACGAGAGGGTTATATGTAATTTTGTTAAAACTATGTGGGGTTAATATACAATTAGTGAAATTACATGCATATATCTACAATTTCAGTTAAACTATGTAAATATATATACAAATTATCCTAATAAAAATGATAATAATATAATAGGCATACTTTATTTTACATCAATTGTAAAAATATTAAAAATGAAAAAGGTACATGAGAAGTTTTATTTAAGTAAACTATACGTTAGGCCCTTATAGAACTTATAAGAAAGGAACAAAAACACAGAGAGATCCAAGAAAGAACACAATTGTTTACACACAACAAAAAATAACTCAGAAAAGATATCACAAATTATAGTGGTTCGGTAAGTGCACCTATTCCACTTTCTAAGTCAACATTTTAACTTGGGTTTCTACTGGTTAACTTAGAACTCAAGTTACAGTGACACGATCTCAATCGTCTTCTATATTACGCAAATAACTCCAAGTGGCATGTAAAGCTTTCCACATATCATAATGAAAGTTTCCTTTTGAATTGGACAACCTTCAATTTAAGGTAAAATAAATAAAGCTTATAATCAATTGAACAAAACAGAACACAGAGATGAAACTCTAGTAGGATGGTCACGACCATCTTCAATATACTACTTCTTTAGATGGACAGAATATCACATAGAATGTGTTGAGACAAATTTGCACTTTTAAAACGATCTTTTGTGAATTAAATTTTTAGTTGAAATTTCAATTTCGATTTATAGATTTTAACTTCCAAAATTGCTAGGAGAGATTTTCTCTACTAAATCCACAACCAATCAAATTTTTCTCAATAATTTATAACAACTTAAAAAACCAAAACAGCTCATCAAAACAAACTAACCGATTTGCCATGTTATCACCATAATTGACTATCCATAGATCTCGCTTAAAAACTATCGAAGTTTCAACCCAAAACTACTAAAGTTTTTGTTAAAAATTTTACGGAAAAATCTCAACATATTCACAAAATCCAATTCTATGCTAACTTATTACAACCATTCATCACAAACTAAATACATTTTCAAGTATTAAATGTTTAACTTTGTCCATCATCAAAACACTATGACTCAACAACATATATATTTCTTCTACTTCTTCAACACCTTTTGATATGGTTTAATATCTTAATTGCTTAATTATATTATTTTTAATTATTACTTCTACATTTTAATCATTTTATATCTTTTCCTAAATTGCTCTATTCATTGTAGGTATGCTTGTTTAATATCAAAACTTTTCAAACTAAAATTTTTTATTCTCCGCAACTACCTTATTTTTGATCATTTTTTCATATATTCTTATATAATTATCATACATTTTAATCATTTCTATATAACTATCTATATAACTAACCTATTTATTTTAACTTTATTCTCTTACTCCTTGTCATTATTTTTATCATATCACATTATTTTCTCTCAATTAAAAAACTTTTATACTAAGATAGTGTTTAGTAATAAGAAAAAGTCGTTATGTTAAATTTTTTAATTTAAAACTTTTTAATCTCCATAATTAACTTAGTTTTAAATATTTTTTTATTTTTTTATACAACTATCTTACTTTTTAATCATTTCTACACAACTACCCATAAAGTTAACCTATCTATTTTAACTTTATTTTTTTACTTCTTATTATTATCCTATCGTATCACATCATTTTATTCCAATTCAAAACTTTTACACTAAATTTTTCATCCAAAAGTTTTATCGCTTCCCAAATATATCCTCAAAATTTTTCATACAAAGTTTTATTACTTTCTAAATACACAATTCATCTTTTTTTTATTCATTGCTCACAATTATCTTATTATATCAATTTCTTTCAATTTCCAAAATTTTTTCTATGCATTTTTTACCTGGTACCTAACGGGCCCTTTGATGAAAAAGAAAATCTAAATCATAAATTTTTCAGTGAAGATTACCATAAACGGTTAAGATTATTGACCAGCATGCTGAGATCACGTGTGATGCGTGTGACAAACTACTACAGTACTCCTGCGGCAACTCGATGCCAGCAACATTCGGACCTTTTCTCTTCGTACACGCGCGTCTTCCACCATGACAAATGGCGCTCGTGAATAGTCAATCCAGACTGTTGATCCCCCTTTCTTATATGTTAATTTTTTTTCCGCACATACGGATCAATCCATTTTCATATACGTATCCAATTTCATGGATCTGAACTAAGAAAATCATCACGTTTCAAGTAAAACGACGGCTATGATTTATCTGAAGCTGGGCCGTATTTCGAAAGATCGAGAGAGCTGGGAATCGGATCAGCATGGCATAATTGCTCGGAGTAACGTCCATTAATGCCAATCCGATGTCAGGATAAGCATGCCACCGAATTTTTATTTATTTATTTATAATTTAACCTAAGGATGGATTCGGACACTCCCAAAAGTCTTCCACTAAGCCAACTGGGAGTTGGCAGGCGCATTGGGCAGCAAAGCTGCCATCGTGCCTGCGGCGGGAGGTCGTTTCTCCCCATCACCTGGAGTTTGTAATTTCTCCTCAGTTGTAGGGTGTGGCCTTGGGGCGAAGCTGTCTCCAAGAGAAAATTATGAATGGGCTTAAAGTTATAATATCACATGTCATTGTAGATTAACAATCAAAAAAAGTCTTTCACTAAATTTTTTTCATTCTTTGTAAATACCTCGTTTTTAATTATTTCTTCACGTCTTTCTATATAATTATTTTATTTTTTTTATTATTTCTACATAAGTACACATATAACTAATTTATTTAATTTAACATTATTTTCTTTATTTACTCATCTTACTCCTATCATATCATATTTTATTATTTTAAAAACCTTTACATGAATTTTTTTTAAAAAAGTTTTATTGCTTTTCAAACATAGCCTTAGTATATATTTTTCAAAGAAAACTCGTTTTATTTTGCCAGCAATATTTTGCTGACATGCGACTAATGCTGATGGCAAAAGTTTAGGTCCCGGAAGTCCGAAGTAAAATTAATACAACAATAAAAATTAATAATTTTAATAGAGTAGGTACCAAGACATTGCTCCACAAAATGTAAGATAAACTCCTCAAGTGGCTCTTTTTGCCTGTTGTGCTAGTCCTATGCTAGTGCACGCCACTTAACTAGTCCTATGTTTTTTTTTTTGTCATAGTTTCTTTAACAATATTTTTCCTTTACTGTTGATGTCTTAAACTTTATAGGCTATGCTTTTACTGACAACTAGTTTCTTTTTTTTTTTTATGAAAAGAATTACTCTACCCCGACCCCTCACACTTTGAAAAGGGTGATGAAAAGAATTACTGATAACTAATTCTATAGTTGAATTGATATTATTTTATGCTTGGGGCAATGAAAGTGGGATTTACTCGAACCAACCAATACTTTAAAAAAATCGAATCAACCAAATCATGATATATTTTGGACTGTGCTAAGTATGTCCAAATTTCAATTCAAATAATTTCGATTTTGATTAAATAACTCAAATAATTTTTCTACATTTAGGTGTAATCTTATATCTTACATTAACTTTAAATTTATAACTGAATTGATTATATCTTTTAATGAACAAATTTCGATTTTATTTAAAATAATTTTTAAATAATTTTAGGATAAATTCCACATATACTTATGAGTTTTATCTATTGTTCTATTTATACATATAAACTTTTAAAATTTTCAAATACACTTATTATTTTGCCAAAAATTTCATTCGTACCCACAAACTTATACGCAATGACGAATACACTCAAATTTATAAATAAAAATTCATATTCAAATGATATGAATATATGATTTTATAGTAGCAAAAGTATGATCCTATAGCTATGGAAGTATTAAATTTTATTTGAATATAAAATTTAAGCATGGAATCATATTTAAGGTTTGAGCATACTCATCATTTTATATAAGGGTGTGGGTATGAATGAAATTTTAGACAAAACATATAAGCATCTTTGGAATCTTTGCAAGTTCATAGGTATATGTGTAATTAAAGGTAAAATTCATAAGTATACTTAAATCCCTTCATGTATTTATACCCTTTTATTTTAAAAAAAAAACTTGTAGAATTTCACAGAATAAGACATAAGTAAGGCCTACATCTGATGGCTAATTACGAAAGCAATAGGTTAGGAATAAGCAAACCAGCCGAATGTATTGATCGACAACTTTCCATTTTCCAACGTTGACTTCAGAAAGTTAAAAACGGTTTTTTTTTTACGAATTTCCATAAAAAAAAGTGATGCCCGCCTCAAGGAAAATAAATAAAAGATATTTTTTGTGTCATCTATTTTGATAATAATCAAGAGTAAAAATAATTAAGATAAAATAAACAAAATAATTATGTGGAAAAATATGAAAAATGATCAAAATGTGGGATGATAATAATAATTTTAAAAAAGTAATCTTGCGCAGAAACGAGTGGATAAACTTTTCTTACATCTTAACAAATGGGCCTTAAAATTATTTGTTTTATAATGATATTAATAATATTTTTAATTAAATTTATAAGTAGGTCATACCTGTTTAAAAATATTTATAATCAGATATCAAATATAAAAATCACTTGTAATCATTCATAGATTTAATAGAATATTACAATAGTATAGAAACATTTGTCTATACTATAAGAATATTTTTAGATGGTATAAATATTTGAATTGATAGTTTTAAAATAGGCATATAAAATCAAACAATTTTAATTACAATAGAAGGATGTGATGAAAAGGCGTACCACAGAAGTGTTTCGGTATTTCCGCCGGGAAATTGCTTGCGATGCGGCATGCGCATCTTTGCGGGAAATCGTCAGTGATGGCGGATCTCGGGCGATTTCCGTTTCAAGGTACTGGTTGCATTTAAATTTTAGTATAATCAGATGCAAAACCCATATATTTAATGTATAAACTAAAATTTACTATTTTTTAAGATACGTATATTTTTAAAATTTTTAGAAATATTAATATTTTAATCATTTGAAAATACCAAAACCTCCCATTTTAAAAATAAAAAATATATCTATAAAAATAAAAAAGATAATAAAGTTTTATAAACAAATTTTAAAAAAAGTTTTACGCCCGATTGTGGTCATGTAATAAGGTTTACCGGTGGGATGTTCGTTCGTTCGGGGGCACGGAAGCAGCGCTCGTGGCCTACCTGTGGCGGGGATCTGCTTAAGGCTGAGATGATCTGAACCGTCGATTTGGTGGATATTTTGTCATCCTAAAAAATTGTTAAATTCCAACCGGAAGAACATTGGCATCCTACCATTATTCGGGATTTTTGCTTTTTCGTACCAAATCTCTTATTTGATTGGTCCTCGATTCTCTTGCTTGATTGCTCATCTATTCTTCTAGAATGCTCCCGCGAAATAATGCCGGGCAATATCTAATGACATTTATATTTCTCGAAACTTGTTTGGCTCTCTGGGATCATTAGATAAAATACAGCTCAATCGCGCTGAATACTATTTATTTAAAAAATGTTTAAAATTATTTCAATTAAAAGAAATGCATTCTTACAACTCTTCGAGGACCGTGAAAATAAAAATAAAAAAAATCTAAATTAATTACAGGTACTTTTGGATTTTTGCATTCTTACGACCACCAATCAAATTGAAGTTTATTAAATAATCGTTTGGGGGGCTAAACTCTATGTAATTTTTAATTGAATATTGTTATTAGGGTATATGTGCTGCCAACCATTTTGGGAGGTAATCGAATTTTAAATTGTTGGTTTGACTTGTTTTGGGGTATTGATTGACACAAGTTGGCGCTGCGTAAGCAATTGGCTAGTGGATGAGTATGAAGGGCATCCAGGCTAGCGGAGCATAAACAAGTCCTCGGACTTACAGTTGCGAGTTTACCACCACTTATTAAAAAGATGGTGGATTACGTGCTTGCGAGTTGCGGAGGACATCTGAAGCACGAAAAGGAGTGGCTGAAAGCAAAGATGTGCGCGGAAAATGTGAAAGTGTGGTGCTACGTAAGGATTGAATGGAAAAGGTGAAACATATAAAGTCTACGTGAAAATGTGCACCATCCAATGTGGTTATTTTTTTATATCAGCATATGTCCTTTTTATCCCAAATATTTCTAACGAAAAATAATGTGAATATAATGGAGTATTTGAATGAATGTACGTCAGCTCATTTGGGTGTACAGTTTTTTTTTTTTTTTTTCTCTGATTCAGAGGGTGTACAGTCATTTTACTACCTTTAAAACGTACTACATTTACATAGTGCGTTTTAATCGTCATTTCTACTTTTTAGTCATCTATTTTATTTATCTACCTTTCAATAAATGAACATAATAAGCTAATAAACTAATTTTTTAAAACATAATGAGTGACAAACTACAGCAGGTTATATATGATTACATTCCTAACCATTGGTTGTGATCTTATGCAATCGGATATCGGTTACTTTTTACATATTTAAAAATATAAATTAGTATGTACTTGGTTATTGTGATGACCAGTTATTTTATTTTATTTTCATTTTCATATAACTCTTCTCTGTTTATGAGGTAATTTACAAACATGCTACTAGAAATTTATGATGTTAATGGATGCATAACATATATGGACGTGACATTTAGGGGACATATAGTGCATATATGCATGTACTATAATCTTAGCACATTAGGTATAGATTTAAAAGTGTATGATTAATGTGCCATTGTTGAGCGTTATGATTATTTTTCACATCGCAGAGTAGGTACGGAGTTTTATTATTAAGTCGTAGGAGTAGGAAAGCAAATTACTAATTGTGATTAGACCCGACCCACGCTCAGGCCCGACCTGACTCGATGGTAGTTCAGTTAAAAGGAGAGCCCACGCGCGTTAGGGCTTCATCCTTTTTGAGCCTGACTATCTTCCCCTCTTCTTCTCTTCCCATTTTCTGTTTCTTCTTTCTTTTACCCTTCTATTCAGTTCGATCTAGCCCTAAATTTCTTCAAAAACTATACCAACTGCCTTGAAGATTATCGATTCACATCAAGGAAGCTCAAAATCTAGGCGATTCAAGTCTAGGGTCGCTGTTTTTGAGAGCAATCACGATCAAAGTAAGTAGATGTCGCTCCTTCTTGATTTAGTGATGAAATTTCGTGTTAAACATGATATAAGACTGGTGAGAATGTGTAGCGTTCAACAACTTCATGGTATGGAACGTAGGGTTCGTAACAGTTAGGGTAAGCAGGGTTTGTGGGGAATTTGCTGTGAATGTTTGATTTTTATGAAGTAAATGACTCATTAGCAGTTTTTATATCATTAAAATGTGATGATAGTCGATTCGGCTCAAACGAGAGTATGAACTAGAGGTTCCCTTTTGGCACCTATCATGTGTTTGATAAAATGCTTGTGTGAAAGTTTTATATATTGAATTTAAAGTAAACCTTGTTGATGTTGTATGTGTGGATTGTGACATTTATCCTTTTCTGTTATGTATGATATGTTATTTAAAATAGTTGGTTGTAAAAGGGTTGTTCATCGCCCCTGATTAACATGAGGAGAGCGTTGTTTATGACTCTTGATTGACATGAGTAGAGGATTGTTCATGTCCTTCTATTTATACATGGTTTATGCATACGATCTTGGGAGTGGGTATTGGACTTATATGTCTTATATTGATCATGACATGCGCATCCAAAATTTTACTTATTTTCACTTTGTGTTAACCACTATCTACTTACTGAGTATATTTAGAGTCATATGGTTTGTTATTTTTCCTTTAGATCACAAGTCAGTTGGGAGACCTCAAGATGGGACAAGTGGAAGACAAAATCTTGAAGACCGTTAGAACAACATCTCTAATTACAGTTATTTTAGAATTTATGCTCTTTTGATATTAGTATATATAGACGATTACTGAATTAGATTCAACTTTGACAGGCATATTATATTTAGTATTTTGAATTGGATTATAATCTATGTGGATGCATATATATATGATCATTGGTTTGCTTGTTATGTAAGGATAAATTTCAATGATTTTTCTTCTATATAATGTCACATTTTGGAATGAAATTGAAATGCTTATGAATAACAGGTCGTGTATTCCATTCCACCCTTTATATATTATGGAGAGATGCTGTCAAATTTTTCTTAAGTTGTATGGTACCCATTGACTAGTTATTGAGAATATCTAGAAATGGGGCGTTACAGTTATGATTTTAAAAATCAATGTATATATTTTCAACTTTTTAATAGTTACGCGTTAACTCTCAAATCTATTGAATATATATACACTTTCTATCAAAGTAATCTTTTTCATCGTAAATATATTTATATTAACTTTATATTATAAATGGTTTAGATTTTAATAAAATGTCTTTAAAAACACAACGATTGACTGATGATGAAACTATAACCAGTTGTATCTGATCACAATCCTTCACCATTATTGTTATTTCTCTAATTATTCATCTATTTATCTTTCAACACACATATTAATGTATTCTTCTGATTTTATTGTTTTATTTTTTTCTACAGCACACTGCCTGCATCCCTTAATACAGATCTTAATGTACCAATATCCAAAATACAATCTCACCATAATCTGGTTTTAACCAAAGGCCTGTTGCACTTGACGTTTGAAAATATATAAATTATAGATTAAAATTTTAGCCGCATTAACTAATCCAAGTTTTATACTGTGTATAAGCATTTATCTCAGTGGATATCTAACTAGAAACACGTGAGCATAGCTGACATTTAAATAGATTTACATGCCATCTTCAATAATTTTGAGAAATTCCTAAATATATCTATTAGTTTTGATCAAATTCTTATATATTTAAGTATTTTCAATGATTTCCTCTATATTCACGATTTATTTTCAAAATTCCTTCTATACGCACGCATTTAGATTCACGGGGTGTTTGGCAATGATAAAAAGTTTTCACTTAAAACTTTTTAATCTAAAACTTTTCATTATCTACAACTCTTCTATTTTTTAATTATTTTTTACATCTTCCAATACAAACCACCCTACTTTTCAATCATTTCTACACAATTACCTATACAACTAACCTATCTATTTTAACTTTATCCTCTTTACTCCTCATCATTACCCCTATCATATCACATCATTTGACAACTTTTATTCTTCAAAACTTTTCACCAAAAGTTTTATTCATTCCCAAACACACCCTCAGTTAGCAATTGCTGTTAACACGTGTCAAAATCACTAATGTAGCCATGTGAATAAGTCAATTTTTGAAGAATAAGCAACAATGCATGAAAAGTAAACGCAGAGGAAGGTTAATGAGAAATTAACTGGGGTAAATTAGTCACTTCATATGTATGTTAATGATAGTTGTGTTGGAAATATGTGGAAAACTAGCTAAATCTATGTTTTGATGATTAACAAATCAATTTGAGTATGTCTTGGCTACTAACAAGTTTGTAGAAATGTTTAAGGAATATTCATTTGAAGAAAATCAAGTATGGAAGCCAAGTCGTATACCAAGTTGACTCCAAGATCGACTTCAAACATGCAGAATGTCCAGAGCTGAAAAGGAGAGAAGAACAAGTGAAGTCGCAGGCCAAGTCGACTCCAGGTGCGACTTAGGAAACCAAGTCGCAGACGAAGTCGACTCCAGCATCGACTTCAAGCATCCAGAGTTGAATCTCGAAGCAGCAGAATATCGAAGTCGCAAGTGAAGTCGACTCCAGTTGCGACTTGGGTGAAGTCGCGAACGAAGTCGACCCCGAAGTGCGACTTGAGGTTTTGGAGATTCAAAGATACTGATTCAAGCTTCTTTCAAAGATCAAAGATGCAATTTCAAGATTAAATGATTTCAAGATCAACTCAAAGCCTCTCAAGTCCAAGAGAGGAAGCTTCAAGGCATTCAAGATCAAATCAAGTCTAAGGCTTGCAAATCATGGAGCTAATGAAAGCAAGACTCAATGATTCAAGACATGAAAAACACAAAAGAAGCAAAGGCATGATGAGACAAAGCATCTCGAAATTATTCAAGTTCAGAAAATCAACTGACGAGGTGAAGTCGCACACGAAGTCGACTCCACCTGCGACTTGGGTCAAGTCGTGAACCCAAGTCGACCCTGACTGGAACTTGAAGTTGCGACGGAGAAGCGAAGTCGCACCCGAAGTCGACTCCATCTGCGACTTGGGCGAAGTCGCATCCGAAGTCGACTCCACCTGCGACTTGGGTCGCAACGGTCGGATTTATTTTCGAACGTTGGCGCATTAAATGCGCGCCACCTACTCACTAACGTTCGGATTCCCTCCAAGATTATAAATAGAACTCATTGTGAACGAGGGAGTAAGAAGAGGATCATTAAGTGAGCATAACTCATATCCATAAGAGCTTCAAAGAGATCAAATCACTCAAGGAGGAAGAATTGTGTTTCAAGTTGCAAGAGCTACATTCAGAAACTTCAAAGCCATCATCTACAAGTTCTTCCCTGCGCTAAATCGTTTCTACACACCTGTAAAGTGTAGTTTACTTTTATTGTTTACTTGTTTGTGTTGAACTTGATTTAGCTTGCGTAGCTAAGATCAAGTGGTAGCAAAGTAGTGTGTGATTGGAGTGTGACTCATCACCTACTTGTGCTAAGTGTTATATGCCCCCTAGAGCTAGAATCTAGAAGAGAGCAAGAGGCTCTAGTTGTTGATGCCCCCTAGAGCTAGAATCTAGAAGAGAGCAAGAGGCTCTGGTTGTATATGCCCCCTAGAGCTAGAATCTAGAAGAGAGCAAGATGCTCTAGTTGTATTCGCGGAATACAATAGTGGAACCCAAGTCACAAGGAGTGTGAGCTTGGAAGAGTGGAGTAGGGAGGTTGCCCGAACCACTATAAAATCCTTGTCTACTTGCTTTTATTTCTGCTCTCTTTATTACTTTGCTTTCCATTCAGTTTCTTCATTCAAGGGGATTAATTCTACAAGGGGTTAAGTTTTTAAGTTACCAAAGAAATTTTTAAGAACCCAATTCACCCCTCCCCTCTTGGGTTTTGCCATCTATTCGGGACCCAACAAGTTGCTCATGGACCCTAATGACATGAGTATAAGAGAAGTTTTGAATAAAATTTGTGAACATGAGAGAAATTATTGAAAATATGTGGTATATAAGGAATTATGGTCATATTAAAAGTTTTGTCAATAAATTATTAAGGTAAAATTTAAATTCCTAGCTAAATAGCTAACGTCTTAGTATGGATGTCAATAATGGATTCTTGGAGAATAAACAAAATGCATGCAAGTAGTCATGTGTATGACGGAGCCAAAAGAGAGCATCGATTCTGCATTCCGTTGTCGCAGTCAAAATATCTATTAATTTTGATTGATTGTATAAAATAATGCTGCTATAAGATAAGATATTCCTAAATATTGATAATAGACAACTTGCTACATGGAGTTGTGGAGAAATTTGGGTGTTATATTTTCATATGATAATAATATTCAAGACATCTTTGCTTGATTGGGCATTAAAAGATATTTTGAAATATCTTTTTTTATATATAAATTTACCTAATTCTAAAACCTTTTCATTTTAATGAATTGTTTGAGTTCTTAATAAAGATATTTTGTAAATACATAATTAGCAATATTTGTATTGACATGGAAATCTTATCATTTGTCTAATATTGTTGTGTATGACCCCCTCAATTTTATTTAATAATATTTATATTTTCATAGCAATTTCATTATTTGTTTAGTGTGATTGTGTCTATCTACACATGTGTAAAGATAGCATAATAATTTTTTTACCAAATTTTAATTTTAAAGTTATCTTGTCAACATTTAAGCTATATAAAGTATCGTTTTTTGTTGATAAGTAATTCTATAAAATATTATTACCTTCTAATGTATATTTATCAAAGAATTTAAGCATTTTTTATAATCTATATATGAATATACATATATATAAAAGCAAATGTGCTAACCGAATATCTTTGATATATATCATGAAATTTGCTTTTTTAGTTAAACAAATAATGTTAAGTACAATAAATGTAGTAAATTTTTACCAATCACATAAATCAGAAAAATAAACTTACATAAAACTGCTTTTATGTTATCAGGTCACATAAAAGTAGAAATCATCATCATGACAAGGTTTTCTGCCCAAATGGAACTAGGTAAATGGATTACGTTGTAACTTCTTTGCCTTCAGTTTGCAGATAAATGTCATGTTTAAATCAAATCATTGACAATTTGTGACAGGCTCAATGACCATTGAATTATTTTCTACTTTTATACTATTGGGAAAAAAGGCGTCCACCCGTTTTTACTTTTCTTAAAATGTCTCACAAGAACGAATTTTTTTTTTCTGAGGGATAAAAGCACATTATCGTATTCTTTAATTTGGACGGTCCAAATTTCAATTCTATTTGGGCCCCACACGTTTTCCAAAGGCGTACTTCCTAGTTTGATATCTTATAGCCGTCCCACTCTGCTGGATGACGGAGCATCAAGTTCTTCTGCCAGAGTATAATGCTGGCCTCACACAAAAAAATTGACAGGTGGAATTTTTCGTAGATTTATCACGAGAAGTTCTTCTGCCAGAGTATAATGCTGGCCTCACACAAAAAATTGACAGGTGAGAATTTGTCGTAGATTTCTCACGAGAAGATATGATTTGCGGAAATACGACTTCCACCTATTTCTACGGTGGTGGGGGACATGGAGTAATTTAGGCCTGCAGCATTTGGTCCGAGAGGAAAAGGAAATCCCCTCAAGTACTACCTTAATATTTTAATTTTTGTTAACTGAAGGTAAAAGTAAAACTTAGCTGAGAAATTCAAATATATATCTACTGGCTGATTAAGGACTTTTGGAGAGTAGAAGCAATTTGATATGGAGTGCTGATTAAGGACTTTTGGAGAGTAGAAGCAATTTGATATGGAGTGCTGATTAAGGACTTTTGGAGAGTAGAGGCAATTTGATATGGAGTGCTGATTAAGGACTTTTGGAGAGTAGAGGCAATTTGATCTGGAGATACTATATTATTATTTGAGTGGGGCCAGTAATGTTAAAACATTGTTTTATACGACGAGATTATATTTATTTGAGTGGGGGAAGTAATGTTAAAATAATGGAGTTTTGAAAATTTTTCCAAATTATTATAGAAAGTTGTACAAATTTTCAAATTTCAGCGGGGGCAAAGTATATGTAGATTGGCCTATGTATCCATACTTTAAAATTTTAAACTAAAAAGGTGAAAATCATGTTGATTATAAAGTAACGAAGTATTAAAATAGATAAAGAACAATAAGTCCTAATATAAATAATGGGAAACACTTCGGTCGTGCAAGATATATCAAAAATGAATTAGTAGACTTGTTATGTTTAAACCTTGTTTTGATGATTAAATTAAGTCTAACTCATTTGATAATTTCAAACTAATATTATATGTATAAATAGGGAAAAATATGCCAATCAAAGATTTGTGTTGGTTAAAACTATAGATCATTTAAAAATGAATTGTTAAAATTATTTATTTATTAAAACATGTCAAAATTGGGCGCCAAGTAACAAATGGGCATTCGAGTGGGGGCATGGTCTTTCCTTATATTTGTTGAGAGCGTCCCGGGGGTGGATACATGGGATCATGTTGTTGTCTCTCTCTTGGAAAAAATAAAAAGGTGTTAGTTAGAATGTCACATGGAAAATTATATTGATGTCTTAGGATTTGAAGGTAATAGAATTTAAGATGAATATGAACATACATACCGATCAAAAAACATGCCATAAGTATAAATTAAATGTTTAAACCTTATTCATCCCACCAAGAATAATGCTTGTATGTAAATTTTTAACATCCTAATACCTTGTTTAATAGATTCAAATGAATTTCGAAATTTATACATATATTTATATATTTTTTAAAGGTGTGGCCCACATGGGATTGTGAATCAAATAATTTTTAGTACATTTATTAAATGGATTGTATTGAGCATAATCAATGGATTAGGTTTATATAGTCATAACATGTTGAAACCTAACAAATATACTGATTCATTTTGGCGTTTCATTCACCGCTAAGTGTTTTTGACAAATAACAAAAGAAAAAGTAAAATTATTATTGTAATATAAAATCAAGCCTTGGAAGATGATTTTAAATTCAGAAAAATTGAAATTCTTGAAAATGACATGCATATGTTTTCATGGATCAAAGTCATACACAAATTTCAATCTTCGATTATTTTAATTCTAATATAAATATTAAATAAAGTAATTAAATTACAATTGATATGATAAAACGTTTCAAGTTTATTTGTTGATGTGATGTCGTGATACAGTCAACAGTTATAGATATGTAGATTAATTGGAACGGTAGGATTGACAAAAAAAACATATTTTTATGATGTTTTATTTTTTAAAACGGTATTTTGAATAAAAAAGAATTACAACAAATGTGATCAAAACCCAACTAGATCCACCGGTTCAGTTTGAACCGCTTTAACCGTTTAATCAAACCGGAATAAAAAGACTTTATTATATTATCTATCCGTTATTAATATTATTTTGCATTATATTTAAAATGAATATGAATCAATTTGATATCATTTTTGCATAATAAATAAAATCATAAGCATGTGCACGCGTAAATCCTCATTGTGTGCCCCACTAATGTAGGAATGCAAAATGCTACTGGTTGATCGATTGTATCTTGTGATGGTGTTTACGCTGTTCTCATCCACCTTCCCCTCACTGCAACTCACCTGCTCCTGTAAAGTGCCCTCTTCCGACGCAGCAATGGAACAGTGCGTCCTAATCCGACTCTTTTGTTTCGGACTTTGCGTCTAACCGGGCAACCTATCGGGTTTCCTCCTTTTTACTTAATTTTTTAATAAAAAAATTCTATGTGATGTATCATATATTTTTCTTGAATGAATATTTTGTTTGATATGGAAAATCATTTTAATCAAATTTAATAATTCACAAAAGGTGCAAATGAATAAATGATCATATTTTTTTAATATTGCAGATTGTAGAAGATTTCAATTGAGTTGGTTTTTTATATACACTAAACAAATAATTTAAAACACAATAAATGACTAGATCTTTAGAAAAATTAAAAGGGGGAAACCGAACTGGCTGCAATATGCACCCAATGCCCTAGCAACAAAGCTCATTTTCACCTAAGGGTTTATTTAAAAAAGTTAAAAAATTTCTTTTTACATATTTTAATATGATTTAACATTTAATTACCATACTTTTCTATTATTATTTTCATATTCTAATTTTTTATATTTTCATATAATTATGCTATTATTTTTCTTTATTTTTATTTTTAAATTATTATCTCTATCATATTATATCACTTCCTCAATATTTCTCTATAATTTTTTCGATTTTTCAGAAAAAAATTAAAATGACATTCAACCTGGCGAGATGAATACCCACTTGAACGTACGGTTAAGATTGAGGGGAAAATTGAGGGGAAAGGATCAAGTCTTAAGTGCTCCAAGCATGTACCAGAATACTCCCTATCTACCTGCGAGCATCTCGTGGAAACGTTCAATGTATGCCTGCAACGGCGTCTTGAAATTCATGCACCAAACACACACCCCCTCAAACCACGCATGCATTGATGATTGAAAAATGCTGTGGAATCGAAAATGTTTTTGTTGTGTCTTTGATCCCAAGTGCAGATCTCTATATCAACGGATTAGATGCGCAAAAAAAAAAAAAAAAAAAAAAATATATATATATATATAGTGGGTCCCACACGGGAAAAGAAAATTCAAGTAAACAGGATGAAGCAGCAGGTGAGGTGACGAGCCGGCTGACAAATCTCCCTTTTCTGTTGGGTCTTCCCTTTCCCATTTCGCGATGGTGAAAAATTGGCCCTAGGGTTTGTTACGTGACATATATCATGTTATGAGCACGGAAATGTTCCATTTTTCAAAAATACTTTTTTATATTTTAAAAAATAATAATTTATTTTTTCATTTTCAATACATGTTTTCTTTACGATCTAAATATATCTTTTCTCGTTTTTAACACATGACAACACTTTCCTATCCTCATCTTTATTGTGTCCGAGTTCCATCCAAGCCATGAACATAGAATTAGTACCATCCAAGCCATGAACATAGAATTAGTAGGTTAAGTATTTTTTTCAAAAAAACTATATTATATACTATATTTTTAATATCTAAATCATTAATTATATTGTACTTAATTTTAATAACATAAGATAGAAAATTTATTTGTTTATATGAGTTTTTAGAAATTAAATGTTAAAAAAAATTATTTTTAATTGATATTAATTCTACTAATATTATATTATCCTAAATTTTCTATAATTATATTTTATTATGTTAAGCATAATAAGTGGCTTTGATTTAAAAGATAATTAATTAATATTATAAAAGCAGTGAATTTGCTTTTAATAGTTTAAACTTCATTTCTAAAGGCTAGTTATAACCTATTATATACATATCCAATAGTTGATCATTTACGACCGATCATAGATGACAATTAGTTATTACCAATCAAAACACCCATTTTATTTTTTTGAAATTTTTTAATAACATAATTAATCTATGTGTATATTATTTATAAAGTAAGTTTTACTAATTTTATATATGTTTATATATTTATTTTATATTTTTAAATATGTAGATATTGTGGTAATTTTCACTATATATTATCTATTATCTCAATATCTTATATTTAAAATATAAAATAAATAAATACGTATATTCAAAATTGGTAAAAATTTATTTCTAGATGATATACACATAGATTAATAGTTTTATTAAAAAAATTTAGAAATATTAAAAAGTGATATTTAAGACTGGTTTGAGATGAAAAAATATTCAATAAAAGTTCAAGTGTTTCATTACACATGTAGCACATAGCAGAAAGTGAATTTTTAAAAATATACATACATCTCAATTTGTACTCGACTAAACCCTTGCTGCTATCTAAAACTTGGAGCAAAATGATCATCTCAGAACTGTTCAAAAATATATTTTTTTATTTTTAAAATTTTTTTTTACAAAAAGATTAATCTAGTTATATTTAATCTATAAACCAATTTTGGAGATGTATATATATTTATTTTGGATTTTAAAATATATTTAACAAGACTAAAATACCCTTGTGTTTAAAAATCATAAATAAATATATATACATCTCCAAAATTGATGAAAATTAATTTATAAATTAAACATAACTAGAATAATAATTTTGTAAAATTTTTTTTTAAAAAATGTATTTTATACCAGTCTGAGCTAGCCTTTGCGGCCTCAAATTTGGGACTCCGTTCCCTGCCTCGACTTCCCGGAGCTCGCCGCTGCAAACCTAGCTGCACGACCCGACACGTGCGTCGGAACGGCTTTGCCTCGCGCCCGTCATCGTCTCCGGAAGGCCAAACGGCACACGCACGGTAACGCACGCGGAAGGAGGAGGATTCCCTTCCGATTTATCGCCACGAGTTCGTCTCGTCTCGTCTAGTCTCGTCTCGTCGGGTAGTTTCACGCAGGCGCAGGCTCACGCTTCACAACTTTAGGCAACGGAAAGATTCCAATCGTGATATAAATATAAAATTAATGACTTTCATCAAAAAAATATAAATTACTGCCTGGTCCACTTTTCCTAAAACCAACGGATCTGGTTCATTTACGGCGCGTGCCCGTTGTTCTGCCCCGAGAACTGTTCTCTCTGTCGGTCGGGCCCACAACGATAGTCTAATCCTAGCCGTTCACCAGATTTACGTAGGCCCGAATACCCAGTAGAATCAGAGATTGAGGAACCGGGGATTGACGTGAGCCCCACCATTTGGACGGCTGGCGTTTCTTTCAGGTGCAAGGACGTCCTGAACCTGAAGGGCGAGCAAGTGCGCAATTTGAGGTGCAACCGGGTAGGTTACATGCAGGTAATCCTATATCGTATTCGTACCCTATTTATAAAAAGCTTACCCTATCCTATTCATTTGTCAATTCGGTTCCTATTATATCTTACCTACCCTATTCATTATCCATAGGGTCGGTTTCGGTTTCAAATCAATTTATTTAATACTCAAATACAATATTTTTTAAAAAATTTCTATGTTTTTTTAAATAATGTAAAATAATACTCATTTGTGTTTTAAAATCATAAGTACATATATTATTGTTTATATTATTATATAAAAATATGAAGTATAGACCATCATGACTCAATCGTTAAAACTATTAATATATTATAATCATAAGTCACAAGTGTATTTAGAAGAATCTTTTGCAAGTCAATGACCTATATATAAATTCATTTAAATTTGTACTTTGCACGGTACAAAATTTATTTAAATTTGAATTTATTAAAATATGTGTGCATATAAGATGTCAAAGACAAAGCATAATACATATTATATGCACTTAATTAATTACTCATATGAGTACCTATGCGGGTCGGTTCCGGGTACCCAGCATATCTATTCTACCCGTATCCTATTTGAGATGACGGTTAATAATTTGTACCTTATCCATACCTATGGTTAACATTTTCTACCTTACACTACCCAAATTCAGATCGGGTTGATGGATACACTAACAAGTTGCAAAAGGTTTTGTCAAGCCTGCCCCTCGAAGCTTTTGCCGGGATCACTGGCAACCGCGTGGCGCTTTGCAAATACAGCTGGATAAAAAAAGCCAATATTTCCAGCTATTTTTTAATATAAATACATGCTTTTTTTTTTTTTTTTGAATTACGCACTTTATGAATTTTTGGTATACCCGAAATCTGCTTTATTTTTCATTAACCCTGGGAAAGTCATAATTTAGGAATAATCTCCATTGAAAGATTTTTTTGGGCTAGAACATTGAAAAATTATTGCTAATTATAGATAAAGGGGAAGATCTTTTGCTAAGCTTGCTAAAGAACACAGCGAATATAAGTTTATAATGGAGTAGCCTCCAGGAACATTTGATTTGGCTCTTTAGTTATTTTGATCTAATTTAATTGGAAGGATTTTTTTTATTTTTTGGGTTTTGGTCTTCCTACAAAATTGGCAATTTCTTATAGCATTCCTTGGCAACTGGAATTTGTTAAACAAAATATAGACAGCAAATTTTGGATGCACGAAACATGCTCTTATATCGCTATTTAAATGAGACATCTCATTGACTCAAAAAAAATAAATAAAAAAAATGAGACATCTAAGTGGCATGAAGAAAATTGTCAAGAACTAATTATCCCGGTGAAATTTATGTGATAGAAATTTATTTATAACCTAACTATGATATAGTACCCACACTGAAAAAGTTACATTACTTTACATTAATATTAATTATTAAGTACGATTCTGAAATTTATTTGACGTAAAAATATTGTAACCAAACATAGTTTTGCTGCATGTTCCGTCTTTGGCCTTTTAATTGAGCTGATTATTAAGGAAATGATATAAGCGGCCAAACTCACAAGGCCACTCATGTACCCAGCTGTCAACAAATTTTTTTATTTTTCAAATGTGTAAATTCCATCTAATTATTTTATTCCGTTATAATATAAATTTTTTAAAAACGAAACGAAAATATCGAATAAAATAAAAATATATTCTGTTTGACTGGGCAAAAAACCTTATGTGGGATCCCACATTTATAAAAGAAATTTTAAAAATAATTTTCTTTTTCAGCTGCCCATTGTTGCGTCCGCAATGAAACAAATAATATTTGAAAACTTAAAAATTTCCTTTTGAACCGCAATTTGATGGTCGTGAAGAAGACCGATTTGAACCATCCATGCATAGTCAATAACCGCTCGGTCCGGATATGCACTCCACCGGCAGCGTCCGCTGTGGCCTGTGGCTAACGGGGCCGGAGCCAGATGCGTCGGACGACTATTTTTTCAAGCGCCGCTCACCCCGCTTCGTTCTCGTTCGCGTGCATACAGCTGGTTCCCAAACGGAGCTGCAGATACACGTGCATCTGTTGTTGAAAACGACACCTGCGTCGTGATAGCCGCGAAAAACACACCACAGCCGTTCATATTGAAGGGAGGGCTCCAGGCCAAGATGGTCAGTTCTCTGTATTAGTTACGTAACAGAAAAGGTGCCAACTGATCGTATCATCTAATAAAGAAATTGAAATGAAAGTATATCAAATGGATACTTTCACTAGGAATTGAATTTTTTTTTTTTTAATAATAGAAGTCTTGGATTTGCGAAATTAAAACCCTCGTTGGAAAAATAGGGGAGTGGACACAAGAGAACGTACAACCTAAGGTGCGCCATTCCTTTTCTCCGCCATGCGGGCATTAGAGGCACCGATCCCACCCGGGATAGACTCACGATCTAACACTGCCACGCGTGAAATGCGTGTGAATTTTGAGATGTCAATCAAGTGGATCGACGGTCGGGATCATCAGTCAAGAAGACTCCGATAAACAAAGTTATTCATGCGCGGGCCGTGGAGAGTGCAACGAAAACCGAGGGACGTGGGGAGATCGGGTTTCAAGTTGGCCGCCCAATTAAAAGAAACAGGAGCACGTGAACGGGTGGTGAATGGGGGAGTCCCTATTTTTGGGACCCGTGACATCCAATCATATAGGTGGATCACCTAATTCCACAGTTGGCTGGCCCAAAAATGAACCACGCGGCGAAATGCTAAGCAGTACTGCCCTGTGAAAATGGTCAACCGCCAAATAATTCAACTAATAGCCCGGTGGTCAACCAATCGATATTATTTCACCGGGAACATGCAAAATTCGTTATTATTTCGTTATAGTCATGTGTAACGGGATAGATTTGGATGGATGAATAACCAAAGCATGCATTCTAATTTCTAAAAGCATATTCCCCGCGTACGCTATCTGCGTAACGTAACGTATGTAAGTATTGGTGTTGGTATACATACATTCACGAGATGAAAAGCGTTCCAGCGAGAAGATACGCATTCATAATACGCAATCCGTCTGTTTCTTTCTTTCTTCCCCGGATTTCCGTCTCTTTCTCTGGCTCTGTTTTCTGAAAGCTATAAAACCTCCCAAACATCCTTCCACAATTCCTGAAGAATTCAAACGTTTCCCCTGACAAGTCGGAAAGAAAAGCTCTTCTCTTTCCAATCCAAGAAACATGGCATTCAGAAAATCTCTAGCCCACCGTCTCTACAGCATCGCAAAAGCCTCCTCCTCCTCCTCCTCCCCCCAGAATTCGGCCCCCGCCAACACCTTCCTACGCAAGCTCCTGGCCTCCCCGTCGCCGGCGTGCCCCGAAAACGCCGGCTTCTTTCGCCGCCTCCTCCAGAAGCGGGAAATCTTCCAGTCTGCTGCTGGCACCACCCCCCGCGAATGCGGCCTCGCTCTCCCCGTCGGCGACAAGCTCGTCGAGCGCCTCCGCTCGATGAACGGGGAGCGCCTCCGCCTCGAAGGCTTCGTGCGTCCCTCCAGCCTCCCTCCCAAACCTGGAGAGGCTGACGACGACGACGGGGTCATCTCCGTCGAGGACGCCCGGAAGTTGATGAGGATTTCGCGGCTGGAGGCGCTGAAATCGATGCTGAGGAAGGAGCCGAGGAGCTGTGTGTCGTACGCTGAATTCGTGCAGACATGCAGCGGATGCCTCGAAGGTTCCAGCCCTGATGAGGTTTCGGGTCTCATCAAGATGCTTGATCAGTCAGGAATTGTGATTGTTCTTGGGAATGTGGTCTTCCTCCGCCCCGAGCAGGTCATTTTCTTAGCTCTATTCATTATCATGATTACAGAGTATTTATGAATGAGAGATAGCAAAAGAGAAAAATAAAAAATAAAAAAAGAAAAAGAAAAAGAAAGAAGATGGGTTTGAAGGAATCTTGAATTCCTCGAACCCCGATTCACCAAAACCGGCTATTGATCTGCTATGGCCCTGATTTCAAGATTTGGGTGTCAGCGCAATCCTGTTTCACATTGTAAACCATTGAACACTTTTCAACCTTAGATAGCAAAAACGAGACCTTAATTTGGTGTTTTCTCTGCGAAGTTCTCGATTTTGTTTTCTATAGAGGTTCACATTGCTAATGAGTTGGTTTCTCGTTTTCCTTTTCTCTTATTTTTATCTCTCAAAACATTTGGAATCAAAACCAGAATCTGATTGGATATTTCGTGTTTGTATGTTTTGTTTTCTTGTTTACAGGAGAGAGCAGGTCGGAAGACGAGTTTATTTGTGTTTATGATTGGTTTTTAGGGGCAGTTGACAAAATTAGGGGAAAAAATGATGTTGGTGATGATGACATTGGTGGTGGTGGTGTTTTCTTCTCACAAGTGGCTGCAACCAGAATTTATTATCTCACCAAAACCAACCCCTTTTTATGCATGCAAGCAACCTCACATGCAGCAATGTTTTTGTCATTGCTCGTGTTTGTCACTTTATTTTCAATACCTAAAGGCTAAAACAAAGATTCGATCCCTTAAAAATTCACTAACACCCCATTTCAATTCCAATACCCAGAATCTAAACAACGACAAAAATTTCGTAACTCAAAGTCGATTCTAATGGCGTTTTTGCGACTAGATTTCAGCAACTGACTTTCATTGGGTTCTATTTGATTACGGTCCTAACCCAGTTAGGAAATTTTCTTTTCAGGTTGCGAAGGTGATTGAGAGTCTGATCCCCGTCGCCATTCCTCACCCGAACGACCCGCGAAGGGAAGAGCTGGAAGAGATGGAGAAGACGAAGGCCGAGATCGACGCGAAAGCAGAGAGCCTGGTAAGGAGGGAGCTCTGGTTGGGGCTCTGTTTTCTGGCAGCTCAGACAGCGGGCTTCATGCGTTTGACGTTCTGGGAACTATCTTGGGACGTGATGGAGCCCATCTGCTTCTACCTCACGTCCATCTACTTCATGGCCGGCTACACCTTCTTCCTCCGGACGGCAAAGGACCCTTCCTTCGAGGGATTTTTCGAAAGCCGCTTTGCTACGAAGCAGAGGCGGCTGATGAAGCAGAGGAAGTTCGACGTGGACAGGTTCAACGATCTACGGAGAGCTTTCGATCTGCCCCAGATTTCGACGCCCGCCGCGCCTTGCAATTGCCCGAGAAGAACACTGCTTGGAGCCATGCATTAGTAGCAGCAGCAGTAGGCGAATTCAACGAGAGAAAATCTTGTACGTTTATTGATTTAGAGAAGATGATGATGATGATGATGCATTTTTCTGGTTCTGATACGGAACAGAGCAGCTGTGGAATTAGCCATGGCCAATTAGAGGCACAAATACACTGAAAATTTAGGAAAATACATGACAAAACTCATTAGTTGCAAACGAATGAATGAACATTGAGAGGGCCTGTTTCTCTGAATTTTGGCAAACACAAATCAGCTGTTTGGAGGCCTGGGATGAACAGAACAGATCGTTTATACTCGAAACAAGCAAGTTCTTTTTATTTATTTATTTTTTGCATCTTCATAATAAGAACAAGTGAAAAAAAAAATTTATTTACTTATATTTCAAATTCGCCTTCCTAACATATATATATATATATATATTTCAAAATGCCTTACATATTTATATATTTATGGGTGTCGATCTTCTATAATTGCGCAATACGGGCTAGTGGAAAAATATATATATATTTTAAATCTTTTATAAACGTGGACTCTACTTGGATTTTTTTTCCCGTTAGATTTTGCTGGGTTGAAAAATAAACCTTATAGATCTCTGTCGATACAAAAGAACTTCAAAAATAATCTTACGTGCAACTATTGTATATATTTCGTTTTTCTTAAAAAATAAAAAACACTATCGTATCTATTTCATCTTTATTATTTTAAATTAGTATTTCTACTGTATCAGGCCACATCACCTTTTCACTTTTTAAAAAAATTTTACCTACTTTTTTCTTTTACCTATTACCAAAAACACCTTTCCTATTGTGTTAAAAATAACAAGCATATAGTGTTAAAAATACCGAAACAACTTCAAAAGTTAATTTTCTTACCTATTTAGGGTGTGTTTGGCAATTGACAAAACATATCAATTTAAAACTTTTTACTCTCCACAACTATCATATTTTTTAATCATTTTTTCACATTTTCCTATACAACTACCATGCTTTTCAATCATTTTTACACAATTATCCACATAATTAACCTATCTATTTTAATTTTATTCTCTTTACTATTCATCATTATTCCTATCATATCACGTAATTTGATAACTTTTACTCTCCAAAACTTTTCATCAAAAGTTTTATTCATTACCAAACACACCCTTAGTCGAAAATGATAAGCATACAGGATTTGTTTTATAAAAATTTAAAATTTATTGAGTTTAGAAAACCTTGACGAGTATGTCAGCCGCTTCTCAAAGAGCCGAGCCGAGAAAACTTAACGTAGGGTGATTTTCTTCTCCATTTACTTGAAAAACCAATAAGTACATGGTTTGAAAGATTTATAAGTCATGGGGGTTTCTTTTCCAAGATGCTACAGCACAAGTTTAATTTCGTTTTTCAGGGTCCGCGGTGCAAAAACTCCAAAATCTTTTTCGGTATTGTTGACAACAAAGCTGACGCTGAAATTAATTACATCCCCCCTTAACCCCCCCAATCTTCAATAATATTTATAGTTAAGATATGAAAAATATCTTGTTGCCATACTCTGGTGGGGCAAATCCAAACTGATGAGAATACTTTAAATTTTGAAATGGCCAATCAAAGTATTCAAGCAAGGTATTTTTGTATCTTAATTAAATATATATTATTAAAGGGTAATGGGCGGCTTTGATGGATAAAAAGTGGCATGGCTTGCAAAAACAAGCGGTTAATCATGCACAAGATCACCTGAAATTAGTCACTTTTCTTGGAGAATTTCCCATGTTTTTCCCAAGTGCCCAACCAGTTGCAGCCATCTCCATAATGGTGTTCCACGTACCTAGACCATATTCCGTGGTGTCTACTTCCTTGAACAGATCAAATGACTATTTTACATTCCTCACTGGATCACATCCCTATCTCCCCAAGAACAAAGCCCCACCTGCAGATCATATGAAGGAATAGCAAATCAGCATGCCATTGTTTTTCCATTTTGTGGACTGCTTTAAGCCTCGTTGATGTGATTGAATCCTCCTCTAAATGGCATTTTGCTCTTGATGTTGTGGAAAAATTAAACCACTTTCAGATCTTTTTAATGAAAACGACTGAGGCATTGTTGGTAGACATGCAAACGACATCATGATAGATCTTGTGGGTCAATGTGACCCCCCCTTTATGTTTCCACCATAATCTGATGATGCAATAACAATATATTTCTAAGAGTGTTGCTGAGTTTCTATTTTAAAATGGAATAGGCATCCATGACCGCTAAGCTCTAAAAGTGCAACTTAATAAAAAAAAGATTTCATGATCTTGGTAAAGAAATGTTTTTGTCTAAAAAGTCTACATATTTTACTGTTATTTGTTTCATAATCAATCATGAAGGAAAGCCAAGAAAAATGGAAAGCGATGTTAAAAAACGTAGTGTTTGTAAACTCATGCAGCCGAAACAACTGAAGTCGGCTTTTATGGAATCTGTGGCGCAATGAACCTGTTCTGGAATTCCTCGAGTTGTGTTTTTTGGCTTAGTTAAGAATCCACGTAGTGAATCCTTCAGCAATGTTTACTTCTTGGAATCCTTCTGACCATTTCTCTGGAAAAATAATGAATCCTTCTCAGCTTTGTTAGTAAAATACACAAGAGAGAAGAAATTACAGGAGTAAGATCACTAGCTATAAGTGGCTCTTGCACTTGGAAGCTCACCATAAAGTACTAAGATTATTCTTTGACCAAAATAGCTCAAGTTCCCAAAGATTGGTTACTTGATCCAGTCCCATATTAGTGGGAGTCAGATTCCAAACCAATGGTCAAAAGCAAGATTGAATGGTCATCACAACAGGGCCTTCAACAATGAACAAAAGATTGGCATTATTAGGCAATCATTCAATTTTTAAGATTTGATTGGTTCAATTGAAGCTTTCCAACTAGAGTATGGGTATTGTTAATTGAAGAGGGATTTTTTTAAAAAAACGATATTCGACCATTTGAGACCTTTGCTGAAAATGATGAGATGGTACTCTCTGTGGCATTCAAATGGCTATAGATCCTACTATTTGCATAGTCCATAAGTAGCCTTCTACAAGTGGCTGTATGGGGTCTTACCCAACTTCTATAACTATTGCATGGCCAATGGACAAATGATGAAAGAACACCAAGCTTTTTTCTCTCGTTTTTGTCAGTTAGCCCATATTTACTGAAAAAGATATTCTAGAAAATGAAAAAGAATGTGCCACCCATTATCATCAATCTTGTTTACAGCCTGATGGAACTGTGCCAATTTTATGATTATGGGAGAGGGATGCAAGGAAAAGTAACAAGGAAATAATAGAACTTACAATGGGTTTTGACAGTTGTTTGTTAGCATCTTTTGTAAGAGTGGAAACCTTAAGATTTCAAGCACAAATTCCTGAGCATCTAAAACAAGATAAGATGGTTGTGAAGACTTCAGACAATGTGTGTGCACCCCTCAAACATGCATGGACCAAAATCATGCTCGGGTGTGCCTATCTTCAATTATCATAATTTTGTATTTCTCGCACCAGCAATTACGCATAATTTCACTTTAGCATCTTTTTGGCATCTTGCACAATAAACCCTGTAAGTTAATGAGAGCAACTTGTTTATAAGCATGCTCTGCTTTTGCTGATTATAAAAGTGCATCTCCCATGATAAATTAGTGACAGTGGCATACAATATTTCAGCCGAGAATTTCCGAGTGGCTGCGTCATCTTTGGATTTTCTTGCTACAGCAATTCAATTAATTACTCTTCCAGGTAAGAATTTCTTAGTTGCTGCCAGTTTTGGAATTTTTCTTTCTGCCCCAGTCAATAACAATGACATACGACGAAGACGGCAGCAAATTTGGTCTGGCTCTCCATAAATTCCCTCTTCACTGAGATGTAGCAATTCTTGGAAAGTGGTTGGCCGCCTAACTGGGCCGCTTGTCTTGCATTTTCTTCTTTCTTTCCTACTCCATATTCGATTCATATATATTTAAAATGCAATTATTCTAAAAAAAAAAGATGTAATTAGTGTCAAAATAATTTATTTAATAATTATAATTGTATTAATTGACTATCCAGCTGCAGATTCTTCTTCCAACAAAAAATGTAGTCTGACCATATTCCATCACCTAATTTGAAAAATATGCATTGAATGCTTTTTTTATTTATTATTAAAATACTGATAATTCTAATTCATGACTAGCCACGTTCTA
Source organism: Annona cherimola (assembly GCA_030490835.1). Classification (NCBI taxonomy): domain Eukaryota; kingdom Viridiplantae; phylum Streptophyta; class Magnoliopsida; order Magnoliales; family Annonaceae; genus Annona; species Annona cherimola. The sequence goes on from CM059976.1 coordinate 14,713,666, forward strand.
TTCTGAATCAAGAAGTTCATTGTTGAACCATTCAAATAGATATTGTATCTCTATCTAGTCATGTGGTGGGCGTCTCATCCCGTGTGAATTAAACGACATGAGTTCTAAAACCCAAAATTGAACACGATTGGGCTCATCCAATGGACTGGGTAGATTTGACGAGGAAGATTAAATCTGCCTCTGCAAAAGAGAGATGATGATAACTCAATGGTATATTTAACTCAAAATGAGCTTTATATTCTCTTAAATGTATTACTATTTTATACAATAATTTATCAATGTATAAATTATATCGTAGGTGTTTTACACGTTGAAAAAAATAATTTTGAAATTATTATTTATCTTAGACTATTTTATTGCGTTGTTTTTGTATCATTTTCGGATAGAGCTTATACCTATGTTCAATTTGGATGGAAATTAGTGTGTTAATCAAATAAACAATTCTAAATATAATTTGGTGGAGTGGAGGATCATTTTATGATCACATGGACCTGTTTTGAGTTAGTTGTACTGTAAATTACGATATAGTTAATTGTACTTGAATATTTTCCTCTACAGAATATATTAATATAGGGCGTGTTTGGGAAACTATATAATTTTTAAAGGGAAGATTTTAGTATAAAAAAATTTTAAATATGAGAAAATGATATGATATAATAAGAGTAATGATGATGAATAAAAAGAATAATGTTAAAATAGACATATAGTTGTATGGATAGTTGTGTAGAAATGAAGAAAAGGTAAATTAGTTGTATAGATATATGTGAAGAATAAATTAAAAAAGATAGTTACGTAGAGTGAAAAGTTTTAGTTTAAAAATTTTTGATTTGAAAACAAAAACTTTTCAAGCTAAAATTTTTCACTCTTTATAATTATTCTATTTTTTAATTATTTCATTATATTTTCTTATACTACTAACCCACTTTTGAATCATTTATACAACTATCTTATTTATTTTAATTTTATTATCTTATTATCATATTACGTTATTTTCTCTTATTTTAAAACATTTTTACATCAAAAAATTTTTGACCGATAAGCCATATGAAACGGCGTTCTTACAGTTTAGGCCTTAATTTCATCGAAATTACTGTAAATTTCCCATTTCTGGACTTCTTCAAAGGACTCCCGTCCAGATGGTCGGTCCATTTCAGTTGAACGGCCGGCCAAAGTGACCTTGAGTTGGGTCTTGCGACGGGTCGGTGGCATTCGCGGTAATTTATGATTAAAACTTCAGGTTTTATCGGTAGCCTACATGGATCGGAAGATACGGGAGTGGCACTACTGTAATTTTTATAACATTTGTGCATTGGCTTTTAGCGACGAATGGATCCGCGTGAGCAGTTACAGCCACACAGCGGCTTTCGTTGCAAACGATAAGCCGGCTGATTTATTTTCCCCTATTAAAAGGGTAAATTGTGGATTGGGGTCATATTTCCTAATTTTCTCTGGCATTAAGTTAACAAAATTTCAACACATTAAATTGCCAAGATTTTCTCTTATTTTGTATGGCATGTTTGGTACGTGAGATGGAATAAATACAGAAGAGGGAAAAAAATATGAAAAGGGGTATAAAAAGACAACTGATGGAGTAATTTAACCGAGACATCCAAAAACTATGTTAAATACTCCGAAAATTATTGATTTTCAAAAATAAAAATAAATACTCATATTTAAACATTATGAATTTGATATATGAACATACTTGGGGCAACATTTTTATAAAAATAAGAAATAAAATAATACTCTTTTTCGCCGAGACTAATATAAACTCCTGTTAGCTTGGGCTATCACGGCACAACCTTTCAATTTTGTCTTGTATTTTTCGTTTGAAATTGACGTGTACTATTTTTAATCAGTATGTTTTTCTTATTATTAACTATATTTTTAAATTTTATCCGGTATTTTTCGTATGAAATTGACGTGAAATATTTTTAATAAATATAATTTTCAAACCTTTAATTATATTAGATAAAAATTTATTTTGCTGATAACAGATTTTATCTTAATTTTCTAGTAAGTGTAGTGGACTGTTCCAACGGAATTGATTCCTTAAAAATTTACAAGGAATTCTTTTATTTCATGCTCTAATGGTCAGTGTCAAAATCGTTCGTTTTCTAATTATTATCTTTGTAGAAATTTTGGTTGACCACAAAACTAAAATATCCAAAAGCAAACATTTTAAAGGGTGGAATGTTTGCTGAGGTGATTTTAAAACCCCGAAGTTAACTTTTATTAAGGTCATAATTATTTTCCTAGTTAAATAAATAATTTAGTGACAGTGGAATAGAGTTTAACCCATTAAACCAAAGGATTCATAGAATAATATCATGGCCTAACTTTTCAAGTTCCCACACTTCTAATACATTTTCAAACACTGCCCTTAGTCAACGTTTCAAGTCACTTTCTCAGAGAACCTGGCTTCTGATAATAGAAGGATAATGATCCTCTGCAATGGGTTCTTACAGGATCATTATCCATAATAGAATACCAAAACATAAATATATACTTTCAGAACTAAGGATAATATTTCTCTTGGCCATGAAGCCAGCTATGCTGATCATTCAAGACATATATATAAATATATACACACACCTTATTAATATATTAAAATAAAAGAACAAAAGGTTATTATAAAAAAATACTAACAAAGGAGTAAAAGGCTAGTTAATGCCATTTGTGCCGATCTAGTGATCTGAGTGCGCTTAGCTTTGGTACATCTGAGTGCAAAAATACATTCTTTTTAATTTTTTTAAATTTTCAAACAACTGTTAATTTAAGTATATTTAATATGCTTATTAAGTTTTACCTTTTCGGAGATTTATAGATTTTTTTGAATTTTTTAAAATTAGTAGTGTTTAGGTAATTTGTGAAATTTTCAAAAAAATAAAAAGGAATGGATTAAATACACTCGAGCGCACGAGGTTAAGTACAGGCTAAGTACACTCGGGTGCATTTATAAATATCCTTAAGGCCATTGGAAGAACAAGAATAGATAAGCTTTAGATCTCCAAAGATATAATGATCATTGTTCGAATAATGAATGAGATCCATCTACCATGTACAAACACTTAATTTGTAAATGATGTTGTACCCTTTTGATTTATCAATCTAGTTAGAACAATCAAAGGGTCAGATGTAGTCACCACTTTGATGACTAAGTAGTAGACATAAGAGTGTATAAGAATATGTAGAGCGAGAGATTTAGGGTTTGAAGTTGGGCAGAAACATTTGCCTTATTTGCCACTCTCTCAGAATTGTCTTTCATTAATTGCCTAATCATCTAAAGATGTGATACGATCAATAAACAATTATGAGATGTATGCATTGCATGGTATAGGTAGCTAGTAGCTTTTATACCAATATCGTAGGCATGTGCCCCATTTCACTTGGGTGAATGTGCAAATTCTGGAAATGGGTGAGAGAATCAGATACCACGTATATGAAAGCTACCTACTTCTGCCTCATCAGCTTTTGAACCTAGCTAACTATGCATGGGTAGTGGTGCAAGTTGCAGTATTATTAAAGAATTTGGGAATGGAATTCATTTTCTGCTTATGCTAGCCCATATATATGAATGACATTTGGGAATTCATCGATGTTAGTTTTACTAAGAAACCAAGTCTCATCTAAATCAAAGATGTAAATAACTCATTAATAAAAAAAAAATGTAAATAACTCCGTCTAACAAAAGTACAAAATCAATATAATAAAATTATTTAATTTATATCAATTTCAATGTTTTAATCAACATTTAATCCAAAACATTTTACAAATTATTACAACATTTTAACACATTTATAAATGAACGTGAATGCAAGTGTTTTTGTATATAATACTATAATAGTCGATGTGCATATATGTATGTATGTAAGTATATTAACATTGTATAGCCTGCCTAAGATTCTGATTGAAATTGTTTCTAGTCACATGATAACAAACGATACTAAATTACGTGATTGCTTGGACTTTGATTTCACCATCAAATTGGGCCTAATCCAGGAGACTTCCGTGCACAAAACACACAAATGATATGAAAAAGGGCCGTTTCCTATATGGCCGTATGGGTCTACTGGTCGTGAAAAGCCTCATAATTGCCAAAGAAGCTTAAAAACAAAACAAAACAAAACAAAAACCGTTGTTTGGGTATAGTATGATGTCAGAGACATGAAAATCCTAATTTTTAACATGACTATTTATCTTTTTCAAAATAAAAAACACTACCCATTTCTACCATTTAACAAAAAAAAAAAACTATCCATTTCATTTTCATTTGTTTCCATACTAAAAAGTATCATTTTCCCGCTATTGTTAATCGGCCCCATGCTGGAAAAACCAATGAACCAAACAAGCGTAACAATGTTCTCTGTAAGAAAAGAATTATCGATTAGTAGAAATTAAATTATAAGCAAACAATCAAGCAATCTCCTGCATCTATAGAAATGTTTCCGTGCTTAAAATCAAGGAATAATTTGGACATCGTGTTACAAGGACAACACACTATCTGGATTTCTTGTAAGAAGAGAAAAATCTTGCAATAGAGACTGGAATTGGAGGTGAGCGAAGATTGAAGTGGGTTGCAATTGCAAGATACATACAGCTACAAGCTACATACACTTTGAACCAGACAGATGAGAAAATTGTGAGATATGCCAATGTGCTGGTTAGGGCAATAACCACCATGGAATTTGCCAGGCATTTCCAAGTTGAAATTTCTCCTTCTGTTCCTTCGTTGGGGAAGTGGCCGTGGGTGCAAAAATTGGAAAGCAGCTCATCCTTGAGATGGAACGCCTCCATCAACCAAGCAGCAGCTTCATTTTCATCTGTGGGGATTTCTGTAAGCAGAATACGCCGCACGTGAATGTGAACTTCAGAAGGATCTACCCCAAAGACATTGTCCATGAAGTACGGGCAGCGATGCTTGTATCCAATGGTAATATCATAAACTGCAGTAAATTTATGGAAGCGAAGCAGGTCAAGAATGCATTCCGGAATGAAGATGAGAATGATATTTTTATATTTCAGAAGAAACAAAACAAGGAAAACACGTCTGAATTGAAAGACTGGCTGAAAAAAGGCCGACCTGCATCCAGGGAGTGCCTTAGAGCTTCCACACAGGCATGGAAACCTTTTGTCTTTGGCAGAAGCACATTCTTTAGGATGGGCAAGCCATTTTCAGCTGAAAATTTCTGACTCCGAATGCATTTCTGTTCTCTGACAATGAGAGAAAAAAGCTGAAATAAACATTGAACAATGACAAACGAAATTTAAGAAAAGGGAAAAAAAAACAAAAACAAAAACAAAAAAAAAAAAAAAGCAGGGGTGCCCCTTTTTCCTGGGCAGCTTGGACAACTTGTACCAAGGGTATCCAGCAAACGACAGGTGTGAAAATTCTGTCTTTTCCCAATGACGATATAAAACTTGATAGTATTATGTTTTTTTTTTTATTGGTGATGATATAAAACTTATTTAACAGAAACAAAAAAGAGCCAGATGCGAGAAAAAGACTGTTTACGTAAAATCAGTGCCTTCAGGGAAAACAGCAAGCCACAGAGGATCTTGAGAATCTAAAAAAGTTGAAAGCATCCGCCGCATTACGGGCTCATCAATCTCCCACATTCTCACCACTGGAATGAACTCAAGAATGTGAAAACCCCAGCCGAAGATGGGTAATTTCATCAGACTGCTCTTGAGAACGTACTTGATGTATCCCAAACGACCCTTTCTCAGTGCAAGATCCCACAAATACATCCAATCAACCTCAGTTCGATGATTAGCAATAAGCAAAACCCGCTCCTTTTTAGGAACAGTTTCACCAGAAAATACGACTTTTGTCTGGTTTATCTTCTCAAACAGAAAAGGCCACAAAGCTAACCAAGATCCAAACAGGATGGATGTTGCTTTCCTACTGTAACGAATACTGAAAAGCCGCAGCAGAAAGGTGGTCACAGGAGCCCAGTAGACCAAAGTCATAAATGCTGTTGAAAGAAGCACCACAAGACATAAAACACCCCGTAGGACCCTAAAAGGAGTTAAAGGGCGGTGTCGTGGCCCATTGTTGGATGGCCTGTACTCTTCCATTGGCTTCGTTGATTTGTGTGAAGAAGCATTGCACACAGCAACGGCCGAACCATTCATGACGATAGCTGCTCCTTGAAGTCTATTACAGTGTTCCAAATAAGAAAAGTTGTTCTTGGAATTGATGAGTTTCCTTTCCTTGAATGCTACAAGGTGAATATATAAACCGCTGATCCAATGAAATGTGCCAAATCAATGAGGTCAGCAACAAATAACATGCTTGCACAAGTGCTGGCTTAACTTTGTTAAAGTCGATGACTCTAATAGATGAAAGAGATTATCCGCAAAAGTAACAGCATCTGTACATGAAAATAGTTCCCTGCATACACCAAGTGAAAGAAGATTGAATGATATTGACACATAGAAATGTATCTTTTTTTTTAATAAAGAAGAAGAAGAAGAAGAAGATTGAAACCAAGACCGAGTACACTAACACACGAGCTACACACACACACACACAGAGAATGCCTTCAAGAAGTAACGTGAGAGAGAACTGCACAACCAAGATATGTTTTTCTTCCAACCCGTCCATTATTGACTGGTTAGTAATGAAAACTTCAACCCATTTCTCGTAATAAAAAAGAATTTGATTCCACCTTCCTTTTATTCTTATCACAGCCCAATCCATTTCATGAACACTGCTTGATTAGTCAAGAGAAGTGTTAACTATGAACTTCAGAAAAGCTATATGTGAACAACAATGCACTTGGAATTCAATTGTAGAAGGAGGAGATCTCAATTCCTTTATCATACAATTTATTAAAGGCAAAAGAATAAAGAAAAAAGTGGACCTCTCATGGCACTAGAGGTCAGCACTAGCCAAGCTGGAAGAATGATTCACACAGTGCAAGAATTTGGTCATAAAAGTCTAACCACGCACAATACAGATTATAGGCAGTTAACAAAGGGAGCCAAGATGATTTCCTGACAAGCAGAGGGTACCAAATGCTCTTGTTAGATTTCTAACTCAAGGATGTGCCCCATCTAATATCTTCAGTATCTACAAAAATGCACCTCTCTAGGACTATAAACTCTATCAAATCAAGTTGAGTTTTCCCAACTTTTAGCTCTTTGGAACACTACCACATTTTGGCTTTCTCATAGTCATGCATTTCAACTCATTAAAAATCGAGTAAAAAGCAAAACACATTGGGATGTATATTTTTGTGATGTCACTCTATAAGAAACATCTTCAGACCAAAAAAAAAAAAAAAAAAAATTATGCATTAAGGGTGCGAAATTATAGAACTTTTGAATGAAAATTTTTTTACGTAAAAGTTGTTGAATTGAAAGAAAATGATGTGAGATGATTGGGGTAATGATGAAAAGTATAACATATAAAGTTAAAATAAATAGGTTAGTTGTGTGGGGTTAGTTGTATAGAAATGATTAAAAAATAAGATAATTGTATAAGAAAATGTAAAGAAATGATTTAAAAATAAGATAATTATGAAGTGGAAAGTTTTAGATTGAAAAGTTTTAGCTTAGAAATTGCCAAACACACCCTAACCTACAGATTTGGCACTCTTTCCCAATTCTGAAGCTGTCGATAAAAATAAAATTTTTTTTAAAAAAAATACAAGAGTGGACAGCCACTCATCTGTGCAATGTAAACTGCAAGCTCAAAAAATTTCTCATTTTGAAATTCTGTGCAACACAGATCCCCAAATCAATATTACACCATTACTTGCACATTGAGCTAGAAAAGATTTCCAATTCTAAATGTTTACACCAAAAAATAAAAAATAAAAACTCCACGACATTAGTGCATTGAGATACAAGATTTAATGACTTTCCTACTGCAAAAGTTTTGAAAAAACTAAAATAAAAACATCGATGAGATTGAAAAATCCCTCCAAATCAGGATTGCTACATGTGTGCAATAAGCTGCAAGATTTAATATTCTCCTTAATAAAAAAATTTCTCATAATCTTCTCATTAAAAAAAGAGGTTGAATTACCTTGTCACCTGCATCTTGAGGTGCAAGACTTATTGATTTTCCCAATATACAAGTTTTGTTACAAAATGAAACCATCTTAATTTTTCAAAAGAAGAGCATCCATGTTGGGATCATCAAAATATTTATATACCTTCAGCCATAATCTTGCAGCAACACTTATAGAAACAATACTTAAATAACTAATGTGGAAGGAAAATATTACTTCAGAAAAAAAAACATGGGCCATTATCTACGACGAAGCAATGGGACAAATGAGAAATGAGATATGATTGCTAGGGTTACATGTGCTTGACAAAAGACCAGTTCATGTGGCACAATCATCAATGCCTGTAACTTTCATGAGCCATTTATTCAACAACCAAACAACTGAGTCGGAAGTGCTTGGCCAAGGACACAATCAATGGAGATCACTGTCTCCTAATTTTGAAGCTACAATTGCCTTTTGGCCTTTCATAACTCATTTTAGCATGTGATCTATGTTTCCACAAAGCAAGGGGGTTTTGCAAAATTGATTCTCTAAGTTTGCAAAATAGTGCATTTACACTCTAGTTTTAAATATCTGCATACTAACCCTATAAGGTTAGAGGTTTTGCAAATCAAACCCTTCATTAGAAAATAGCAGTTAATAATTGTCCCCACTTTCTTTTGGATGTTCAGTAAAAACCCTATACTTTATTTTTTAAAAAAACTTTTATTTTATTTGTAAAACTAAGTATGAGAAATTTCATCCAAAAGAAGTTACTAACGACTGTTTTCTGATGGAGGGTTCGATTTGCAGATTCCCGAACTTAAAAAGGCTTAGTTTCACAAGTACGCAAAACTAGCGGATGAATAAGCTATTTCCCAAACTTAGAGGGTCGATTTGGCAAAAACCCTAGCTGTGTTGCATATAAAACTTTTATACACATGGTGATTGATCACAGATGTGATATGCCTCACACATATGGGTCATACATTATGAATTCAGATCAAGTAAGAAAGAAGATAAAAGCACTCAAGACCCAATGGACTCAAATTAAATTCACACATCAATTTTTGAAGAGGGAAAATGTTCCAATAAACTTGGAGATGTTTTCTTTTTCATGGGAGTTTAATCCCATATGCTTATGTGAGATCAGTTTATGAAAAAATGTTATACTATCTGCTACATCAGTGTGGTTATTTTCAATCATCATAAGCTACACAAATCACCAACATCAACACAAATCACCAGCATCGTTATCATTTCTCAACAATTACATGGAATCATTAAAAGGTGGCCCCTTGAGGCACTTTGGTTGTTAGGCAGATGCCCATAGACATTCATCTAGCTATAGCTGCCTGTGCACCTACATCATCTTTAACTCAAATGGGATAAATAAGATTTGAGATTTAGTCTTCACTCTTCAAAGAAAGGTGCATTCAGGGCATTGATGTTCTCACAACATTGCCTAAGCTTAATTTCTGCAATACTTTCATATAGGATGTTCTATCACTCCTGGGTACCATACCACTCACACATGAAATAGTATCCATTTGTAAATCTTGAACAAAATTATAACCTACGTAAAAGTAGGTAGACAAATTGAAATTATAACTCAAAGTAAAATGCGAGTTATATCTCAACCATAGATTAGCATATAGATCAGCTGTGCTTTTCACTTATCATCAATTTGTTGTGAGAACATACTACTCACACACGAAATAGTATCCATTTGTAAATCTTAAACAAAATTATAACCTACGTAAAAGTAGGTAGACAAATTGACATTATAACTCAAAGTAAAATGCGAGTTATATCTCAACCATAGATTAGCATATAGATCAGCTGTGCTTTTCACTTATCATCAATTTGTTACTGAAGAATACAAAACAAATTGCATATCTAAATATAAATTTAAGCACGAAAAACAAATTTGGTGGGCTGCATCTTATAATTATAAAATTTTATCAGATTTCTCGTTATATTAGCCATTTGAAATTTTGGACAATGGCCACTAAGAAAAAACTCTGGTAACGGAAAAGATTGGAATTCCCATCTGAAAAATGAGGCTTCGTTAATTGGTATAAAGCCAACTGTTGCACACCTACCAACTTATAATATAAAATTGTCCAATAAGTTTGAGTACTCCATCTTAAACTAACGTACCATCGCATGAAATTTTCATTATCCACTGTTGAAAAGTAGCCTATCTAGGTTTTAGACATATAAATTTTAGTTGGAAGCTAAAATGTTAGCTCCATGAAATAATCATGTTACATAGCCCAAATTCATAATTCATAGTATCTCATTGATGTAGGTAGCCATGAAAGTCTCCATTTAACTTCTTTTCCATTTTAATCATCTTCTTATGGATACCAAAAACAGTTTGAAGAGGACACAAACTTGATCCATGAACACAAATATAGACTGGCGTTGTAGAATTCCATTCCGCTTCCAACATCCACGTGAAATCCCCACCAATGCTACTTCAGAAAAAGTAAACTTCAATATTCCAAAGAAATCAAATGGTGAATTCTCTATTAAACGAACATATACCTCTACTCAAAGCATATTCACCTAAACTTCTCAGTTCCCGCTAACTCCAAACCTATCAATGACCACAAGATTCTGTCAGCGAACCAAGAGACACTTCCGTAGCTGTTTCAGCTGCACTCGCATCAAAACAAGCAGATCTGTATCCCCTTGTCATAACCCAACAACCACATCCAAAGATCCAATTCTGCGCGATAGTAGGCACATGGACAAATGCAGTGCTCAAAATCTCTGCAGCTGGTTGAAGACAAGCACATCCATATGGAACACTCCAATAAAAGACACCAGATAAAGGGAGGACTGAAGGGGCTGCGGATTGGAAATTCAGCAAAGGATAACTGAAGCATTAGAGACAGAAAAGGAAGGAATCTCGCCCATCGGTTTCATTCACGGGCCTTCGTTTTTCATCGCCTCCTTCTTGCATGACAGGTGTTTGATGAAATCAAGAGAAAAAAAGGGGGGGACGGGGGAAAGAAAGCGTTTTCTTACCTTAACAAGGTCGAAAGCAGTCTCTATACCAGAGAGATTGGATTATCCAGGGAGAAGACTTCCGAAATTTTATAAGAGGCGCTAAAAAAAAAAAAAAAAAAAATCAGGAATCGCCCAATTCAAACGCAAATCGCGATAACTGTCGCAGCACGCCGAGATGGAGACAGCAGAGGGGCTTGAGCTGGGAGGAGTCTTCAGAGCTGGTAGATGCCAATGAGGAGATACCAGGATTCGACGATGATTCGGTGGATGGTGCATTTTCATACACGGGCTACATATCTGTCCTAAGGAAGAAATATGCTGCCAGTGGGCCGCCATGTTTGATTGCGTAATTGACTAGAAAAATAATGTTAGGATTGGTAAAGAATTCAACCTAAATCTTGATCCAATATTATCAGGATAGATGCAAATGCATGCATTAATTTAATATGTTTATCTTTTCTTTTAATTTTTTTTGTTAAATTATAAATAATGACGTTGGTAATTTTATATATAGCGTGATCACTTCTATTACCACCATTTTACGCAATCGTACTAGGTTAGTTTCACGTGAGTGAATTTAAAAAATAATAATGACAAAATGGAAGCGGACGATGTCGGCCCATGCTTATTAGGACCGCTCGCGTCGAGGTGGGCTAGGACCTTTTGAATCGTCATCGGCCTTATCTGTTTTCAGGACAAGAACCCATGGGCAATCTTTCTCTCTCAGTTTTTTTTTTTTTTTTTAATGCTAAGTCCACCTCAAAAAATCTATTTACTATACTTTTTTTATTTTTTCTTCATAGACTTATTTATCTAAGTGTATTTAACATATAAATCAAATTTTATGTTTTTTTATGTGTAAATCTCAAAAATATATATATATTATATACACATCAAAAAATAATAAAACTTGATTTATATATTAAATATACTCAGACAATCAAGTGTACAAAGAAACAGTAACAAAAAATTATTGTAAATGAGTTTTTCGATGTGGGTTAAGCGAGATATTTACTTAACTCGGGCTAACTAGATCATTTCTCCTTAAGCATGTCTTACTCAACAAAATTCATCATATGTGGATTTTGCAGTCTAATTTTAATTTGGTTGCATTTAGTACCAAATGCAGCTAAATTTTTATTACTATTTGCGGCCAATAATTATCCTTTTAAAAATATTCAGTGTGTTATTTTTTACTTTTTTAAATGCCTGGACTGAATGATGGCAACCATAAAATGAATAAAAATAGCTTTTATATTTAAGAAAAAGACAGATAATAATTGAAGGATATAATGTTTAGATAGGTATACCATTGATGAGTTTTTGTTGTGCGGTGTTGTTACTGTTGAAAAGACACCAAACTGCGAAATTTATATGTCTAAGAATTAAGCATTCTCGAAATGACGCTTCTAACTACTAATTACTTGCTAGTGATTTTGATTGGTAGCCAACATGGTTGGTATGGAAGTTCCAATGGTCTGTAAGCATGCAAAAATTGTTTAGTAGGACGCGCACGAGAAAGCTACCTACACAAATTAAATAGTTCAGATGTCCTTTTTGTTTTTCTTTTTTATTGAGGGTGAATAGTTCAGATGTTAACATCCATTAAATTATGTCTTCAAGAAGGATTAAAGGAAAAACCAAATATTTCATCCCCCACGTTCTGTGAGTTGGATACAAATGCAGAAGATAAGGAGTATAAAAGCGTTTTTCTCTTATAGTTCTCGTTATTATTTATATTTTCAATATTTTTTTCTAGGTAGTGCCGTGGTGGGGTTGACAACACCAATATATTTAGGCATTGCTGTTCCATTTTGGCCCATTTTAATAGTTAAACCATTATTCAATCCACTCATTGCTTTTAAAATTATTTGTTTCCTCTTTCCTGAACCACATTTTATGCACATTAAGTATTTGTATTGACCCATCTAATAAAAGTGTAAAAATCCATCTTATAAAATTGTTCAATTTATATATTGATTTTAAAGTTTAATTCAACATCTAAACTATCCAAAACATAGAACTTATAATAAATGAAAGATTTTATAAAGGTTATTGGTAATACTAAGGGACTTCAATGAGAGGCAAAAATGAGATGAAAATGTATTGATATTTATTAGGAATGAAAAAAGTTACATTATAAATATATAAAGTTGTATTGAAAATTGAAAAGCTATCCTCATAATGGAAAATCCCACCTCATACACATTCTATTTAGCAACTTGATTTTGAATATCAGTTAAAGCATTATAATATTCTAATATAGATATGGATGGAACTAAGTGTATGTATCTAAGTATTTTTCTATAATTTACATATGCACTCCCGTTATAAGTGGAGTCATGCAATCCCTTCAAAATTTAAGATTTTACTCATTGATAGAAAATTTAATTTATTCATTGTATTTAACATAATTCATTTATCTAGGAAACGAAGTTTCATCCCAACTAAGTATGTTTATGAGTCACATTTGTTAAAAAATACATATTTATGTGTAAATTATGAAAAATATTTAGATTCATTTACATATATATTAGAATGTAATAATATTTTATAAAATCATTTACTCATATGGAAATGAGATTTTGGACGGTTTAAATGTCGAAAATACTATTTAAAAATTGATATTTTAGCAGTTTTTCAAAAATTATGCATGAATATATATTTTTCACCAAATGTGACCCATAAACATACTTGATTAGGATGAAACTGGAACTCTTAAATAAACAAATGATATTAAATACAATGAATGAATTGAATTTTCTATTAACGATTAAAATTTTAAATTTTAAAGGAATTATACGGCTCTGCTTTTATGTAACCTAAGTACATAGAAGCAGAGCCTTCAAATACAACTGTATATATTTAAGTAGTTATGACTCCGTTCAAACTTTGATTCCATTAACTTTTTTATCGTGATACAATAATTGGTTTAAGCATCAAAGTAGGCAAAAACGGAGTGTTAATAGCAAAATATTTTGTTGTCATCAACACCATCAAAGCACTACCCTTTTATTTGGGGCATTTTTTTTTTTGATAATTTTGATAATCATTTCAGTGTGTATTACAATCAAACCCCATCAGACATTCTCACAATATTTCTACATCATTCTATCAATTATCTCATCATAAATCTATTTTTACTCTTCCTATTTTTCCTACAAAATCCATTGGTGGACGCTCCCATGCACTACAGGGAGACGATGCCACCACTCTATATTTTTGTGCTTACTTCCATTTGAAACCACAGTCGCCCAGCTAAGGGGCACGACCATGAACCACGCGGGCAACACCCACTAGGTATTTGAGGCATGTTTGTTTAATCATAAAACTTTTCAAACCAAAAATATCAATTTAAAACTTTTTTCTCTCCATAAACAATCTATTTTTTAATCATTTGTTTACATATTCTTATACAACTACTTTAGCTTTTAATCATTTCTACACAACTACTCATATAATTAGTCTATTTATTTTAACTTTATCTTTTTTACTTCCTATTATTACCCCTATCATATCATATTATTTCCACCCAATTCAAAAAAATTTCTACATCCAAAAGTTTTATTATTTCCTAACACACTTTTAATTACTCAAATGAAATATCTTTTTTATCCATCGTCAGCATGAGGAACACTTGATTTAGAATCCATGGCCGCTTTACCAATGAACTGGCTTAGTTTAGTTGCACCTGATTTGGTCATGGTCCCAGTGATGTGAAAGTTGAACAATTTTCACAACCCCCTGTCAAGCTCATTTCCAGTAAAGCCTTAAAAATCCATCAAAATTCAAAGCTATCTAAATTTCCCAAACAAATTACAACTGTGGAACAGTTGGCTCCCACGGTAGGATGGATTAAAGGTTTCTTAACCGATTGTATTATTTAGCACCCTACGGATTTTTTTATGACCCCATATTAATTTCTTATATCTTAGTGGTTGAGAAACCTCAGGACTCATCGAGATCTGTGGATGAATTTCGCCAGTCCTCAGCTGTTGATCTGGTATTGTCTCTTTGGAGGTCAGCAAAGTTGGCTAAGGGTGAAAATGTTTGGAGTGGAGTTGGTAGAGATATTTCAATTTTCAGGTGTTTTATCACCTCATCAAGATAAAGAATTCTGCTGTAAGTGTCTCATCTTAGAAATTAATTTGCAAGTTGCTCCGATGTTCCTCAAATTATTTTATCAGCTCTCACAGTCGAGATAGGGACGGCAGGGTGCCAATTCGGAGAATTTTTTTGAATTTTTTTAGAAGGCTGAAAAGATCTCCATCAAAACTCCTAACCATCTTTCCTCTAATGTCCTTTTCATGTCGGACAGAGATGCAAAATGCCAAAATTACATTATTCAGTGGAATATGCTGCTGGCACGGTAGGATTTTCATCTGGGGCAGTGAAGGCAGAGGAAGGCCTTTGTGTGTAACTTAAGAACTTAGAAAGAGACCATGAGGGAGGACCCCACTCCCAGGGTATGAAAGCTGATCAGTTTATCAATTCCAAACCTCTTGATTGTCCATTCTAGATTTCCTTTTAAAAAAAATATATACAGCTATAATTGAACAGATCCACTTATAATAAACCAATCATCTGGTTTTTGGCACACCCATTTGACACCTAAACATGGTTTTATTGTCAGAGGCTCAGATTGTTTTTTCACCAATTTTTACTGCTCTTTATTAATATTTATAAAGTGCGTTAACGTTCGTTGAAATTTTTACTGTTAAAGGCTCACTTTTTGTTATGGATTTCCAAGTGGACATCACCCAATGTGTTTTCATGGGTTTTGGAAAAGAATCATCTTCCAATACGTGGACTGAATTGACTGACAGAAGCATTTGTGTTAACCCAATCCCCGAAAGAGATAAAAGGTGTGACGGCTTTGCTGTGTCAGCAAAAGAGCAAGTACATATCTCAATCAATGGCCAAAGATAGGGGACCACAGATGAAATTATGGAGGGTACTCCTCCCTCCTGAAAGTAGAAATGGGTGGTCTTTTTAGGTGTACCAATGAACCGAGTAGCAAATCACAATCGCGAGGAATGACAAGAGAAAGATGGTTGTTGTGGGAATTGGAAGAAGGAAGTCCCAGTGCCTGGAAGCCCCAGTGCCAAACATGCCAACCACCGAGAACGCATTGTCATTTGTCAGCGGCCTGTTCCTTGCGCATTGGAACTTTTTTCCAAAACTCTTGCTCTCAAAAAGCATATGCATATAGATAGATGCCTCCCTTGCTCGTTTTATTGGAACGTTATATCGAGAGATTTGGGAATAACAGCATTGGCAGATCTATTGAAATTATTAAAAAACAAAAATAAAACTTGTTGCTTGGAAAACCGTAACCTTTGGAAAACACCAACCACGCATCAACAGCCCACTGTTAGAAAGGGCTGCCTTCCTTTTGTCTCTTTTGCTGGACAATGAAATCATAGAAGCAAGCAAGTGAACATGGCCCGAAAGACAGAGATCTCACCAGGGGATTCAGTTGGGCAAAAAATCAGCACAGACGAACATTGCCATCCCATACGAAACGTCCTTTTGAAAGTTCTGCGACTGGCTCAAACCCATCTATGATTTATGAGTAAAAAAGCCTAATTGATTTTCTGTAGAAGAGTAGAATAATACGCAAAGTCTCTAGTACAGTCTCCCTCCCAAAAGGGGTGTATTCTAGTGGTCTTGAAAGCCAAAGATACAAAGAAAGCCAAAAGCAAGTGTAGGGGCTCACGATTTTACAATCTATACAAAAGGAAAATTCGCTAACACCAGGACTGAGGACGGATGGAAAAAGAAACTCAATTGCTCGCACGTGCTCTCTCTCTCTCTCAATCTATCCATCTATCTGTCTATCTTTGTTCGAGTGTGATGGATTCTTCCTATCTGTCACCTTGCTTCTCTTGAGATGCATCTTCACATAAAAGTTCAAGAATAACAGCAGCAGCGCCCCATTCAGCACTGAATTGAACACCCAAGCTCCAATCCCATTGCACCCACCCTTCATGAAATGCAGCAGCAGCACCCCCAAGTGGCTGATGAGGTTGCAAGCAAGCAGCACTATCTGGCAATTCAGGACGATTGGGAAGCACGCAGTGGGCAGCCCAATGGCGACCCAGAAGTTATATCCATACACCACAGCATATACGAGCGTGGTGGAGAGGATGGCAACGACTTGGAAGGATTGGGAGAACTCGAGCCAGAGGAAGGACATGAAGATGACAATGGAGTGGTGGGAGAGGTGGGAGAAGGTGAGGCGGCGGCGGCGGAGGATGGAGAAGATGGTTCGGAAGAGCTGAAGGAAGCGGGATAGGTAGAAGACATAGGACCAGAAGAAGACGCGGCCGGTGGGGCGGGTGCCGAGGGGGAAGCAGAGGAACCATTGAAATGGGGTCTTGGACCTCCTCCAGAACCAGCGAGTGTCGCGAATTTCAGCAGCTGAGGAGACGAGGATGCCGGCGAAGATCGCAACGGAGACAAGAGCCATAGCTAGGCTGTGAATTGCTGGGATTAGGCCAAGAGGAACCGGTCTACTCCGCCGGAACAGGGACAAGGTGATATGGAGGAAGAGAGAAAAGGCGATGTAAGCAGCGAGCGAGGTGAAGAGAAAAGACCAGGTGGATCCCCAGGACAGGTTGTGGTTCCATCTGAATTTGACGATTGATGGGTGCTCGGAGAGCCAGTAGCTCAAGCTGTGAATTGAAGCCGCCATCTTTCGACTCCACCCAAAATCTCTCAGCTGGAAATGGAAATGGAAATAGAAAACTCGCTCTGTTTCTGCCACCAAAAAGAGATCAGGAGAGGACCCAATTCACCTCTCGAGCTCTTCCATTCGCCAACTCCCCTGCCTGATTTGATCTCAGACAAAACCCAAAACCCAATTCCAATCTTGACTTCTTCTGATGAATGTAAGGAAGAAAAATCAAAGGGAAGATTTTATGTAGTTAGGAAGAAGCGATTTTGAGAAATCCTTGGATTTTTTTATTCCCCTTGAGTTTGGGTTGGAGAAGAGAGAGAGGCAAGAAATATTTTTGGACCCGGATTCCGCCGGTTGGAGAAGATATAAATGAAACGAGAGACGGGTAATGCAGAGTGGAGGAAAGGAATAGAGTGTGACACGTGGAAGGCTGTGGTTTGTCGACTGGCAACTGAAATCCTCGTCGTTGGTTCGATGCCCAGATTCACAGACGCAGCTGCGGGATCTGCGATTGGCACCGCCAACGTGACGCAATTTGGAATTTTATTCTAATAAAGAAGCGTGTTTTGTCTATGAAAATGATTTTTCTTTTGGTCTAGATAATTCTAAACTTTTTCACCGTCGTCAATCTTTCTATTTATGATTATCGGTGTTAATGTTCATGTCAACCCATCACCCCGCTCGTCCAATCCGTTCATAAATGGGTTTAGGTTAAAATTTTTAAATAAATGAGTTATAATCTGCCAACTCATTTAATAATTTAATTAAATAAATGGATTAGGGTTGAGATTGTATAACTCGTCAACCCGTTTAATAACCCGTTTAACTCATATAACCTGTTCAACCTATTCAACTCATTTAATTCATTAAAGTTCTATATATAAACGTAAACTCCTTAGTTATTTTTTCTCTCTACGTCTTCTCCCGTCACCTAATTTTCATTTTTTTGCTACTGCCCCAATTACTTTTCATATTACTGCTCTATTTTCATTTCTCCTACGCCGAAAATACTCTCGTCTCTCCCTACGGGATCATCATTTACTAGAGTCTAAACTTTCAGGTCGTCTATTAAACAACTTATTAACAACCTGCTAACCCGTTTATTAAATGGGTTGTAAATGGGTTAGGGTTGAAGTTTTTAAAATAGATTAATAAACGGATTAAGTTGAAATATTTTAAATGGGTTAGGATTAGGATTAGGCTCCAACCCATCTAACCTAATCTATTAACACCCCTATTCATGATAGCTGCTAAAATGAAGCTTTAGCTCGTTCAACTTGGAACAGAACTTCGCTTGACCACACGTTCTGTTTCTAAATTAAGAGTACCAAAAAGTTGTTTAATAGGAAGTGAAGATTAAGGCTTAAGTCATTTTACTTCTCAAAGAATTTCTATAATTGATGTCATGTGAAAGCTTTTAAATTAAGCTCTTTGAAGCCCAATAAAAATACACAAATGGATAGACCAATCCTTAGGCTTTAAGGCATTCACTTCTTTTAAAAAGGCTTTTAAAAGTTTATTTCAAATATCACCACAACTTATATTTATATATATATATGACTACATATTAATAAAAATGGCATACATAGCCACATAGTTAATCTTAAATTCCAAATATTACAAAGCCATTAGTATTGCTAAATTTTATATTAAAATTTTTTCAATGATAAAATTGTCCTTGTTATTCTTCTAGAAAGGAATAACTCAACCATCAAAAAAAAAAGAAAGGAATAACTCATGTGCATAAAAGTGACTGAGCCCACTTTTTATTTTGTGTTTTTATATCATTTTATTAAATCTTCTTATACTATCTAATTGAGTCAATTTCATTTTATTTTTAAGAGGGGTAATATTATAATTTTTTATTATTTTTAATGCCAATTTTACCAATGTTAAAAGAAAACAAGCATTTTTAACAAAACATCTCTTTCTTAAAACTCCTAATCGAAGGAGTACGATACTGTGCACCTAGGTGCACTTAACCTTGATGCACTTAGTTGTAAAAAATCTTTTTATTTTTTGAAATTTTTTATACAATTGTTACACTAAGTATATTTAGCATATGTATCAATTTACTATTTGTAGATATTTGTATATTTTTTTAAATTTTTTAAAAATAATAGTAAGACTTAATACAAAATTTCTAAAATGTCGCTATTTTTAAAAAAAATTTAAAAATATCTACGAATCTCCAAAAATGGTAGAACTTAATATATATATATTAAATACACTTAGATTAACAACTATCTAAAAAATTTCAAAAAAAAGTTAAATATACCCACGTGCACTAAGGCCAAGTGCATTTAGGCGCGCTTAGCATTTTAACCTCAAACCATCAAATAATTAGAAAAAAATTCAAAAAAATAAAAACTTAAACTAAGATTAGACCAACAATATAAATAATTCTTTGAAAATGAAAAAAATGTTTTTATAATGGGATGTTGTCGATTTTATCATGAATTAAACCTAACAATTTACAAAATAATAAATGAATGCACATTCACAGTTGAAGGAATAACAAAATAATTAAAAGCAATAAATATATTATTAGAAGGATTGAACTTTGAAGAAGCTAAAAACCTCATCTAAAATAGATGTCAACCAGTACATGACCTAAATATAAGAGAGAGAAAAACCATTTTGGGATGCCTATTTTTTTAATTGTTATATTTACATATATCTTAACATATATTATATTGAAGTCCAAGACATTTTTACAAATTCGTAAATATGGTTCTACCTAAGAAATCTAATGAAGCTACATCTTACTAAAGGAAGACCAAACTGCTTCCATAATATTTGTGGTTGTAGGATTTGAACTCAACATCCCTTCAGCTGCCATGTCGCATGACCTCTGGGTGACCAATCGAGCCGAGCTTGGTTGGTGCTCGGGATACAGGGATACATTCGACGTCAAAGCCGTGAGTGACGCGTTGCACGTGCATCACATGGGCCGGCAGCTTGGAACCATGAGAGTAACACGCCCGGAGTGAAGAACAGCGTTACGCGCTCACGCGTGCTGCCGCCGGTGCCTTTGATCAGTCTGGACCGCTCATCCAGATGGCCCCACCATTAATGGAATAATCCTTGCCATTGATGATAAATAAGAAGTGATCCCGACGGCCTCCGTGCTAAGAAAACCATTTCTTAGACCAAGTAAAAAAACTATTTTTTATATTTTCAAATATTTTTTTATAAAACTGGTAATTTATGTGTATTTAAACTCTAAATCAAAATATAATAAAATTACAGCTTAAATACATGTGGATTAACAGTTTTACCGAAAATTTTAAAATATAAAAAATATTTTTTTCTTGGGCTAAGAAGCAGTTTCCGTAGGCTAGGCTACTCCGATCACTATTCTTTTAAAAAATAATTATACTTTGTCGAAATATTTTTTAAGACGTTGAAATTTTCGTTTTTTTATGGGCTTGCAATGTATTTGGAGTCCATTTGAGACGAGATTTCTGAAAAATAACGAGAATCTTATTAAAAATGAAAAAAATAATAGGATATCATAAACATAATTATTAAGAGTGATGGGAACGAAACAGAACGGATAATATAATTGAATAGAACAATGTAAAATAAATGTATTGAAACGTAAAGATAATAATAAAAAAATAAGGTAGTTAGATGATTAAATGGTCAAATTATATCAAATATATAGAAAGAAAATAATTTTTTTTAGTTCTTACTTGCATTTTATATATGAGACACACTCACAAGAAACAACATTGCAGATTTTCCCCAATATGATGATAGAATAAAAAAATTTAATGGTTAACATTTTATGATAATTTATTTTATCACAATATCAAAATCATGCCAATTTAAGTAGTCGGCGTGCAACATGGGTTATACCTACTTATTATAAAAAATAAATTTTATGAAAATTATTTATATTTATCTATGTTGAAGCGTGATCTTTTCACACCGGTGTGAAACCCACTCGGTTTCAAACCACGACTCGTAGCCGTGCGATGCGGGGAGAACGATCCGGAACGTCCAATGTCTGCTGCGGACTGAACACCGTCTGACGTCGGACGATGTGCGGGCAGGTCCCTCTGCCAGAGAGACCTTTGTGTGCAGGTCCCTCTCTCTCTCTCCCCTCCTCTCCCGCTACGATCTCTCTCTCTCTCTCTCTCCCCCTTCCAGATCGCACGGCCTCCGCTCCCACGCACCATTGCAGCCTCTCCTCCCACGCACCATTGCTGCTTACTTGCAAGGCAGCCATTACGGAAAAAAAAGAAGAAAAATGCAACGGCCCTTCCGCTCCGCTCTTTCCCCGAAGTTGAAAAATTTGTTCTTCTTCCTCTTCTTCGCTCCGTCACTCATGGAGAAGATATGCGTCGCAGTCCGCGTCCGGCCGCCGGCCAGCCAAGAAGCATCCAGCGCCACGTACTGGAAGGTGGAAGAGAACCGGATTTCTCTGCAAAAGCCTCTTGGAACTCCCACCGTTGCTTTCTCCTTTGCTTTCGGTTTGTTATCATCCGCCGCCTCTGCAAATTTCTCTTTGGAATTAGGGAGTCCATCTCATTTCTCGCCGATATCTGCTTCTGTCTTTTCCAGATCATGTTTTTGATCTGAGCTGCGCCAATGCGACTGTCTACCAGCTTCTTGCCAAAGACATCATTCGCGCTGCCATTCGCGCTGTAATTTGGAAGACGCACTAGGCAAAATTGCCTGTCACAACAACTACAACGACCAAAAAAGGAAGAAATCAAAACAAAAGAGAGAAATGTATGGGACATACATAAATAGAAAGATTGCGTTTTCAGTGTTTAATGTTGTCATTGTAGTGAAGCTCCAGAAGAACACTGCATTTGTCCCCGAAAAACTAGAACAAGTTCAGAAGCTCCTTCTGCCACTTCAATGGCAATTTCCACTTGGTTTTGAGATTCGTCTTTTTCAATCCAGCTCATTTGCAAGTTGCGGGTGAAATTTCGCTTGGATTTAGACGAAATTTCATCCACCTGATGAAGAAGGTGCCTGCATTTGATCAATTTTTTGGCATCTCCAGTGTATCCTATCTTGCAGCTTTCTTCTGTCGGATCCCGCCCACGTATGATATCCCATGAAATTTGCAGGAATTTGAAATAGACAGTTGGAATTTCGTTTTACAACTTGAATTTAATTATTGAAGTATTTTACAAATTCAAGCACCCAGATCCCCTGCCCCCAATGATCAGGGTTCCATGCTACGCTTTTGAAGCACAATGGAGCAATACATTACTGGTTTTGAATTCCGACTCCGAATTTGATGATGACAGTGTTTAGTTGTACCTAGCAATTGTTTGCGACGATGCACAATAGCTGAGATTTCTTTCATTCTGGAACTGCATAGACGAAATTTCAGCAAACGCATGTGTTTTTCTTCATTGACTCGGCAATCTTTTCAGGAACTGCATTTGCTTATGGACAGACAAGCAGTGAGAAAACTTTCACTATGAATGGTTCTGAAAGTGATCCTGGAATCATTCACCTGGCAATTAGGGATATTTTCCGAGGAATTCAGATGGTATTCACATCGATTTGTCTGAGATGTTTGTTCAGGGAGTGAGAGCAGACGAGGAGGGAGAGTTTACGAGAGCCGTTACATTTTTTACGGAAATGGCTGCCTTGCAAGTGCGTGGGAGGGGAGAGACCGCGATCTGGGAGGGGAGAGAGAGAGAGAGAGAGAGAGAGAGAGAGAGAGAGAGAGTAGCGGGAGAGGAGGGGAGAGAGAGAGAGGGACCTGCACACAAAGGTCCCTCTGGCAGAGGGACCTGCCCGCACATCGTCCGACGTCAGACGGTGTTCAATCCGCAGCAGACATTGGAAGTTTCAGATCGTTCTCCCCGCATCGCACGGCTACGAGTCGTGGTTTGAAACCGAGTGGGTTTCACACCGGTGTGAAAAGATCACGCTTCATCTATGTTTGCAATAAAATGTTATAATAATTTCGCAAATTATTCATACGCATAAACTATTTCGCACACATAAGAAAATGTTTTAAATAACTTAAATGTTGAACGAACATCTTCGAAATCAATACATAAATCAAATAAACAATATATCATGCACATTTTTTATTTGGATAAACTTTAATTTCTTATCTACACATAAAGATATGATTTTATTAGTTTGTACTAAATAATGACTTATTTAATCCACGCCAAAAAACTTATTTAAAATTTTTTTACTTTTTCTTCATAATATGGATAAGGAAAACATTATGTCATTATCAAGGTGGGCTAGGTTTGAATCCATTTTAAAAACTGTAGTTATGCGATCCGATGTGGTGGCAGTGGAACTTTTATTTATATTTTCAGAAAATAATTGTTACTATTTGTTATTTTGTAAGCTGGCTGAAATTTTGGTATTCTTTCCTCTGTCACAAAATTCTTTGAACTTATATATTTTTATAAATATTGGTAAAACTGCAATTTTAAGGTCCCCGTCGATCGACCGCGGTGATAATGTCGGCCGCAGATGGTTGGGCGAAAGCCGTTCGGGCCTTCTGGGCGAGCTGCGAGCGTGAATATGAAGTCCGTTTACTGGTCGGGTTGACCGACACAAATCATTCACGATTGATGGCGTGTGAAACCCGGTCCACAGGTCTGCTATTTTCAACTCGGCGCGTGAACCCGGTCCACAAGTCTTCTCTTTTCAACTCGGCATGTGAAATCCCGTCTACAGGCGGAATAGAGCGGACACTTCTCATGGACGGCTCAGATCATCCCGTCGACGTTAGTTGGCGGAATTTGCAAGAATATTTTATTAAGGGTCCGAACCGAGAGGAAGGCCACACTTCGGTGATAAAATCAAACTTTAATAGTTCGTTCTGTTATGATACCATAAATCATTACAAATTCCAAAAATTTGTAAGTTCTATTTTCTTTACAAATCTATATAAATATGAGTCCTGATCTTTCGAAGTCGGCTTCTGGGAAGCCTCCGTGAAGCCGGCCCAAAAACCTATTTTTTTAAATTTTTTTTTGATTTTTTTCAGGGGTAAGTAAATCTAGGTGTATTAAATCTATAAACCAAGTTTTACCATTTTTGGATATTTTTAAGTATTTTTTTTTGAATTTTTAAACACAGTGGCATTTCCGTAATTTTTTTATCTCAGAAAATTATGAAAATGCCACTGTGTTTAAAAATCCAAAAAAATACTTAAAAACATCCAAAAATGGTAAAACTCGGTTTATAGATTTAATACACCTAGATTTACTTACCCATGAAAAAAAATTAAAAAATTAAAAAAAATAAATTTTTGGGCAGACTTCACGGAAGCCTCTGTGAAGCCGGCTTCAAAAGATCATTTCGCTATAAATATATATGCCATGATCAAGTGGTTAATATGATGTGCACGAGTGTGTGCATGTGTGGGAAGTACAAAATTCAAATCCAAATTCAAGCATTAACCACCATTTAAACCAAAAATATATATAATTAAATACAAATTATTTGTATCTAACATTGACGCATTGAAATATTATAATAATTTATAAAATCTCCCATGTATAAAAAAGAATGTTTTAAATAATTAACATATCAAATTAACACTTATGCAATTAATATAGGGTGTATTTGGGGAACGATAAAATTTTTGATGAAAATTTTTTGGTTTAAAAAATTTTAAAATTAGAGAAAATGTTGTAATATAATAAGTAATGATGAGAAATAAAGATAATAAAGTTAAAATAAATTGGTTAGATGCACGGGTAGTTGTGTAGAAATTTAAAAAGTAAGGTAGTTATACAGAAAAAAGTTAAAAAGATAAAAAAATATATAATAATTGTGGAGAGTGAAAAATTTTATATTAAAATTTTTTTTGTAGAAAACAAACAGCCACATAAATTAAAGAATTAATTTCAAATATGATCATAAGTTTTACCCCTATTTTCAAGTATAGTTATATTTATGAAACACATTTTCATCATATTTCTAAATACGACAATAAGTTTATTTGCATTAATTAAGATATGCTTGGCTGAAACTCAAACAAAAAACAAAAACAAGTCAATTATGTATATAGTTATCAAAATATAAAACTATGAACATAAGAAAGGAGGAGATAGATTTAGGTTTAACCAAGGGTATTTTGGTAAAAATACATGAGTTCATTCTCTTATCCAAAAATATTGCGAAAATATATAGTTATATTTGTCATTTTTATAAGTGTGTAGTCATATTGAAAATAGGGTAATGATCCAACACATATCTATGGTCTGAGCTTTTTCAAATTTTCTCTTTCCATCACATGTATTTAGTTTGTATATTAAAATTTATCATTTTTAGATATATATTTTTCATAATTTCAAAAACCAATAGTTTTACTCTCATGAAATAAAGATGAAAATCATTGATTTTCAAAATTATAAAAATATGTAGAGGAGCGATCTTTTCAAATCAGTTTGAAATCAAATCATCGTACTGGTCCAAAATCAATTTTTTGAATTTTTTTAAATATGTTAATCTAGTTGTATTTAATCTATAAGTTAAGATTTACTATTTTTGAATATGTGTATATATTTATTTTGGATTTTTAAAAACAAGAGTATTTAATCATCTTAAATAAATATATACACATATACAAAAATTATAAAACTTGATTTATAGATTAAATACAACTAGATGAACATGTTTATAAAAAAATTTCAACAAAATAAAAAAAAAATTTTGGACAAGTCTAAAATTACTAAATTCGAGATCAGTCTGAAAAGATCATTTGACAAATATGTATAATAAATTTTAGTATATATAAGATTATATATGAACTCATATAACAATAAAAGAAAAATATTAATAATAATAGTAGTAGTAGTAGTAGTAGTAATAATAATAAAGGCTATATGTATGAGGTATAAATATGCATGCATATGTATTGAATTTTTATCCCTAGAATATGGGTAAAACTTGTAGTTAGATTTGAAAATGATATGAAATTAAATAATTTTGTTATGTTAATTTTACATATTTATTGAATGCTTTCATGCACATTTATTAGATGAGATTCAATTTTTTAGTGAAATAAATGATTTAGGGTGTATTTCAATTGAGAGAAAATGTTAAGTTAAAACTTTTTAATTTAAAATTTTTCACTATCCACAACTATCATATTTTTTAATCATTTTTTCATATTTCCTATACAACTACCTTCTTTTTCAATCATTTTTTACACAACTATCCATACAACTAACATATCTATTTTAACTTTATCCTCTTTACTTCTCATAATTACCCATGTTATATCACATCATTTGACAACTTCCACTCTTCAAAACTTTTCGTCAAAAGTTTTATCCCTCCCAAACGCACCCTTAAAAGCAATGAAGGAAGCTGATTACACATCATCATTAAGGTGGGGCAAAATAAATTTTTGTGAAACCGATGGCTGAAGTGGGACCCTTTTATTAATTGCTCCTGCGCCGTCTTCCTTTTTCTGGATGATGACACAGGAATCGAATAAACGAGAACGCGGATGCATTTGCAATCAACACAAGGTTTTTAAAATTTGGAGCATGCGCCATGAGGATCTCTCCCTCTCGCCCTCACCAGAGTCATCCTCCAAACTCTTTATTAGCTGCGATTGTGTGCGGGTAGGAAAGATAGATAGAATGAAATCAATGATTGCGTGAGAAGAAAGAGCAGGCCTTCAATAGTTTCAAATTAATTTTATAAAGCCTATCATTAATTACGACCACTTTGATTACTTGTGTTCCGCATGCATGAATATGGTATTCTTCTTGCCACCAAAAACATTTTCAAAGCTAGAATATTCGACAGCAGTCACAGCACATGTTTTTGATTTCGTGACGTGACTACTACTGTAATAATATCTTTTTACGAGCATCGAAAGTGATTCCGTGTAACCTAATTTTCAAGATTTATGGCAGATCAAATTCGTATATTATGTTTTTGTATCAGTTGTTTATCTTATACCCAGTTTTATCTGAATCAAAAATATGTACGGTACATTTTCTTTAAAATATTTGTATTTATGTATCGATCCGGCTTTTATGAAATTTTTTTCCTACGTGAATCTTTCCATTTTTAATATCTTAATAGTTGATAAAAAAATATATTTTATCTATTTTATTTAAAATAATATTATCATGGAAACTTTTTTGTTTATTTAGTTTCACTAAATATGAGTCTCATATATAAATGTGTAAAATAAATATAATAAAATAATTTAATGCTAAAATATCAATTTTAAAGTATTTTTTCAACATCTAAATTATCTAAAATAGCATAATTATGTAAATAAATAATTCTATAAATTATTATGATATTCCAATACATTTGTAAATGGATCAAAATATTTTTCATAATTTATATATAAATGTATATATTTGTGGCCCATGTACATAATTAATTTGGATGAAATTTGGTTCCCTAGTTAAACAAGTGATATTAAATACAATGAATAGATTGAATTTTACATCAATCATCAACATCTTAAAAATTAAAAGGTGATATGAGACTACTTCTATATAACCCGGTTACATAGAAACAAAGCCCTATATGTATAAATTATAAAAAATACATAAATCTATTTACATATATGTTAAAATGTAACAAAATTACCATATATAAAAATGTAATAAAACTTTAATAAAATCATTTATTCATATACCGATAATAGTTTAGATAGTTTATATGTTGAAAAACACAAATTTAGGTAATGTGTTGTTACAATAAAAAAATTTCAGTCTTCACAACTATCATATCTTTAATTTTTTTACAATTTCCTATATAATTATCTTATTTTATAATCATTTTTACACAACTACCTATATAATTAATCTATCTATTTTGATTTTTTATCTTTATTCATCATCATTTCCTCCATTATTTCATATCATTTTCCACTATTTTAAAAATTTGTACAATAAAAAAAATTTCATCCAAAGTTTTATCACTTCCCAAATACACCCTTAGACTTGATATTTAACATAAATTATTATCATTAATCATTAAAGAAAGAAAATAGATGAGGTGATTTAGCAGTAGCTTGAACTCTTTTTTGTTGCTATTTTTTGTCAATATCTATTGTTGACATTTTTCTGTGAGTGTGTGTATTTGTAAGAGGTATGGAGATTGAAGTTGGAACGAAGCTATGTAATCCCTTCAAATTTTAAGATTTCGATTTTCAACAGAAAATTCAATCAATTCATTTTATTTAACATCATTTGTTAGTTAAAAGACTAAATTTCATCTAAATCAAGTATATATATGAGCCACATTTGCTCATATATATATATACATTCATTTATAAATTATAAACAATGCTTAGATCCATTTACATATATATTAGAATGTAATAATAATTTATATAATCATTTATTCACATAGAAATGATATTTTGAATGATTTAGATATTGAAAAATACTGCTTTAAAATTGATATTTTAGCATTAAACTATTCTATTGTGTTAATTTTACACATTTATAGATAAGACCTATATACAGTAATACTAAACAAATGAAAAAGTTTCCATAATGATAAAAATGATGTTAAACATAATAAATAAAGTAGATTTTCATCAATCATCAATATTTTAAACATAAAGGAGTTATATAGAAAGGGGTTTTATAGAAGCGATCCTGTTGCATAATTTGAACAAATATATTACTTACTAAGGGTGTGTCTAGCTATATATAAAACTTTTCAAACTAAAATTTTAGTTTTTTTTATCATTTCTTCACATATTTCTATGCAAGTATCATATTTTTCAATTATTTATATACAATTAACTTACAAATAACCTATCTAATTTTATATATTTATTTCTCATTATTATCTATATCATATTGCATTATTTTATCTTATTTTAAAATTTTTGACACAAAACTTTTCAGTCAAAAGTTTTATCACTTCTCAAACACATCTTAGAGATAAACTCTCCATGCTGGGACTCAAAACTTGAACTTTCTTCATATTGGCTATATTCACATTCTTGAAGATAAAAAGCAAATATCTCACCACTGTTTAATTGAATTTTCAAGCATGTCATTTCTTCGAATTCTTAAAAAATTTGCAACTTACCCTTAGCAGCCGAGCAAGTACAAAGTTGTATATTTCATGCATCTCTTAAAAGTATGAGTATATGATGTATGTACTTTTGAGATGGAGAAGATATGCCTGAAATCTTCCTTGCATTAATACAAGAAGGAGATTGATAGTCTTTTAAATGGAGTAACGTTTTAGTGTATCAGGATTCATTGAAATTTTAAAATGTCTGAGTGCAAAAGACAGTTTCTAAATTTTTAATTTTTTTTTATAAAACTATTAATCTAGGATATTTAATCTATAAATTAAATTTTACTAATTTTGAAAATGTGTATCAATTTTTTTAAAGAAGTATGAGGTTTTAATCATTTTTAAATGACTAAAATATCTCTATTTCTAAAAAACTAAAAAAATATATACATATTAAAAATGATAAAACTTAGGGTGTGTTTTGGGAAGGAATAAAATTTTTAATGAAAAGTTTTTTATGTACAAGTTTTTTAAATGAAAAATGATATGATATGATAGAGGTAATTATGAGAAGTAAAGAGAATAACGTTAAAATAGATAGGTTTGATATATAATTAGTTGTGTATAAATAATTGAAAAAGGGTAATTGTACAAAAAGAAGTGAAAAAGTAGTTAAAATAGAATAGTTGTGAAGGGTGAAAAGTTTTAAATTAAAAATTTTTAGTTTGAAATATTTTTAGTATAAACAAACACCCCCATAATTATAAGTTAAATGCACATAAATTAATAGTTTTATAAAAAAAAAATTAAAAAAGATTTTGCCCTCACGTGCATTGAAATTTCAATGCACCTCGATGCATTAAAACTTAGTCTTTTAAATTTGAATTTTGGATCTTTATAAAGATATCTTTAGGAATTTAAAGCAAAATGCAACAAGAAATTAGAGCTTTTCGATTGCAACCAGGTAAAAGATAAATTATTCATTTTGCATTACCATTAAAATTGTAAAATATTGAAAAGTAATAATAATAATTTAAGTTGACTGGTCAAAATTCATGTAGGATATCCTACTTGGCAAGGGTAGACTTTTTAACCAATTGACCAGATGGGTAATAATGGGCCTTGCCCAATTATTATTTAAATATACCGCGAGTTATATTTATATTTTCATTTTTGAATGTTATTTCAGTAACCCGTGTATCTCAGTTGGCATACAGGTAGCCCAAGTGGTCTTAAAGGTTTAGGGTTCGAGTAGAGGGTTTCGCCAAAAAATAATTAATTTTTGTACTTTTACCTCTCTAAGCATGTGGGCCCTACAGGATAAGATAGGATGAGATAAGATTGAAATTTAAGTTTAAAAGAGTTTTATTTCTTATTCCCTATCTTAGCTACGGTAGCTTTTATAAAAAAGAGTTGATGAATTTGGGTATTAATAGGAAATATTTGAGAAATAGAGTTGCGGAAGGAGAGGAAGCTACGTAAGTTAAGTTGTATTTTGTTTGAAGTTGTAAAATGGTTTTCATAATTAATTATTATTGTTGAGAAATTAATTGGATTATTTCAATTAATTGTATATGACATTTATAATACATTTTTATTTTAGGCTATGGATTTTATATATTTGGTATACTTTAATTTTATATTCTTATAAATATTCAAGGATATAAAATTGTGTAGACAAATTATACCTTAAAATAAGCCTAAAATACCTGTGTGAATATTATTGTGTTTTTTATCTACAAATTAATTTAAATAATAACTTATTGTGGAAAAAGTTATATATATTAGCATGAAGGTTTCGGTAATATATTAATTTGTATGCATGAGATTGATTTTTGTATATAATTAAATTTATATATTTAAATCCCGTCCAGATTCCTGAATTCGTGCTTGGCTCTGTAACGTAAAGGGAAGAATTTTCATTACTGGAAGAACTTTTGCCGAAAAGAAAATCGTCATAGAGAGAACCCCAGGAGGAGATTTTGATCTTGTATTTGCAACGAAATTTTTTTTGTTGCTTTTGATTCTTTAATGCATTTAATATTTTTTTTTTATGCTTCTGATATCCGTGTGTTTTTGAAAATTGACATGTAGGCCATTATAACAATAAGGGCCAAGTAAGAGAGGCCCTAGTGGGGCCCACCTGCAGCAAAGATTATAATGATGTGGCTTAATATGGGTCGTTCATTCCATTTTGTTATGATTTATTCATTTGAACTCCAATTTGAATGATCAAATAGTCCATTTTTATGTTTTTGATGCTTCTAGACTCAATGGAAGGGTTTGATTTTATATTTGAGGCCTAATTTTTGAGATATTAAATTAAATAATTATTTTTATCATTTAATTAAGTTTTAATTGACCATAATCCAATTTCAAATAATTTTATAGTTGCTAGTCATGTTGGGACTAATCTATTATTTTTACAGGTGTACCAAATCAAGTGTGATACTAGCGTTTTGGATTTACGTGAAGATTTTGAAAAATATTTAATTCTATTTATTTATTTCAAAGGCATGTATTGAGAATAATAAACTTGTAAAATTTCTTTTTCCTTGTGCTTTGATATAATAATGTGAACATGAATCGTGGAAGTGGAATTTTAAAATTTTTATGAAATTGTAATAATTAATTTTGCCATAAATGTGTGATGATCTTGGAAATTTGTATTAAATATACGGCCATAATCACTTTTCTGGACCAGTATGTCACAAAAATTGATATTCTTTCATTTGAAGGTACCATGACTGGAAGGACATAATTGCATCTGAAGATAAAGAGGCATGCTTGGGTGCCGCAATTTTGCTTATTTGATGGTAAAATAAAATGTAGCTCATTAATTGCATTTAAAATTATTTATTTTATTCAAATATTCAGTTTCATCAAAATCAAATATGTATATGACCTCGTCTAACAAGATGTAAATTTAATGTAATAAAATTATTTGTCTATATGTGAATAAGTGATTTTATAAAGTATTATAACATTTTAAGACATGTGTAAATATATCTAAATATTTTTCATATTTTACATAAAATAATATTTTAAAGCAGACACAATTCACTTAAAACTTGAATTGAACTAATTTTTATATTAGGTAATTTTAAATAACATGACTAAAATGATTTTGATTTCATTCTGGATGTGAAGCCCATTTCCTTGCCAACTGCACTTTATTATATTTTAAAGATGAATGTTACAATTGTCTTTTATCATGTATTTAAAAGAGTGATGATACTTGGAGGCTGGGAGCCCCCACACTTCTGGCCACAATTTTTTTTATTTTTATAAAGTTATTATATTAAATATAGTTAACTTGTATACAAAATTTTATAATTTTTGGCAATGTAAGTATATTTTAAATTTTAAATGTAAGAATATTCGAATCATTTTCAACAACTTACACTATTCCAAAAACTTGGTAAAATGTTTTCTGCTTTTGAAAAGCGAAAGCTTTATCAACTCTTTTGTACATACCTTTTCATATGATTTGATTACTTATTTAACTATACCTTTCAATTAGTATCATTACATTACAATTATTTTTTACATCTTTTTATAATTTATTACCAAATAATTCAATTATTGTTCATACCTTAGCATACTGCTCTCACACTTTTTAATATTTTCTTTACAAATATTTTCATTTGTTTAATAATTGTAGGTGGGAAATGGAAAATTTTTTGAACAGTATAAAAAGAATATAATGTAATAAGAATAAAATTAAAATAAATAGAATAATTGTATAAAAATGATTAAAATATATGATTAAAAATGAAAAAATAGAATGGTAAGGATAATTAAAAAATTAAATCACATGGAATAATGTGCACCCTTATACGGCTTTCTCGTGTACTACCTAATCACCAATCACCAATCACCAAACATAAGTCACCATTTGGTATTATGTGTAGAGAGTGCATGGGAAAGTGAAAACAAGAATATTTTTTAGAAGTACGAATCACATGGAATAATGTGCACCCTAATGTGGCTTTTTTATGTACTACCTAATTACCAATCACCAAATGTAGCTTAAGTCACCATTTTGGTATTATGGGTAGAAAGTGGATAAGAAAGTGGAAAAAAAATACTTTTGAGAAGTGCGAGAATAATATGATATGATAAAAATAAAATGAAAAGAAATAGGGCATCTATGTAAGGAAAAAATTAAAATGTAAGAGTAAAATTGAAAAATAAATAGCCAATTAATTAAGATATTAAATTATTTTAAAGAAGTATGAAAAGAGACAAATTTCCATCCAATGTGTTACTAAATCATGTGAACTGAAGGACTTGGGCTTTGTGGGGCCAACTTTCACTTAAAAAAATAACATGATTGGAGCTGCAAGGACGGAAGCATGGTTAGATAGAGTTTTAGTGAATGTAAAATATCACCATGTTTTCCCTTTCACCAAAAATAATCATTGTAATTTAATTACATCATGTCATTGTCTCTTGCTAATCGCCTTAAATAACGAACAATATGAGAAGACCCTCAAGGAGATTCAGATTTGAGTCATTCTGGATGAGTTGGCGTTTAATCCTAATCTTAATCCGTTTAAAATATCCCAACTTCAATCCGTTTATTAATCTATTTAAAAACTCAACCCTAACTCATTTATAACCCATTTAATAAATAGGTTAGCAGGTTATTAATGTGTTGTATAGCAAATGACTTAAAGGCTTAGGCTTCGGTAGATAATAATCTCGCAAAGAGAGGCAAGATGATATTTTTAGTGCAGGGGAAAT
Source organism: Annona cherimola (assembly GCA_030490835.1). Lineage (NCBI taxonomy): Eukaryota > Viridiplantae > Streptophyta > Magnoliopsida > Magnoliales > Annonaceae > Annona > Annona cherimola. The sequence goes on from CM059976.1 coordinate 14,748,094, forward strand.
AGAAATAGGGTAATAATGAAAAAACAAAATTAGGATAATAGTGGAAAAATAAAAAATTGATGGCAGGATGAAGACTTAACGGAGGAAAATAATCAAGGAGTTTACATATATATAATTTTAATGGGTTAAACGATTTAAATAGGTTGAACAGATTAAATGAGTTAAACGGGTTAATAGATTATAAAATCTCAAACCTAATCCATTTAGTTAATTAAATGATTGATCGAGTTGGCGTATCATAACTCACTTATTCAAAAATCTCAACCCAAATCTATTTATAAACTAGTTAAACGAGAAAGTTAATAGGTTGATTAGGACCATTAACACTCTTACAAGGTAGCGACAGATAGTATTCCCAAAATGTGGCAAAGTGGCCTTAAAGTCATCAACATATCATTTGGGAGCATCGACTGCAAAATATTACATTGTGAGGCAACTTTACAAAAATGGAATTCTATACAAAGAGGTAATATTGCAAAGAATATTAATCTAAAGTTGGAAATGCTAGCTCGACTAAAGGAAAAATAAGAATCAAGTGTTAGGGATAGAGAGATCAAAGAGGTAGAGAAGCAAATTAATAGACTACTAGAATATGAGAAATGTTTTTAGCATCAAAGGTCCAAAATTAATTGGCTACAGCAAAAGGATAGAAATATAAAGTTTTTTCATCTAATTGCATTAGAAGGGAGATGAAGAAACTACATCACGGACTGTTAGATGACAGGAATAATCAAATTGGTGATCAATAAGACAAAAGAACCTGGCAATTGAGTATTTTTCATCATTGTTTAGATTTGAAGGTACAAGGAACATTGACGGAATTTTATCTCATATCAGTGGATGTATTATTATAGATGATAATGCTTGATTGATGCATCTTTAACAAAAGATAAAGTACATAAAGCACTTTCAAAAATGACTCCATGGAAGGCTTTAAGGCCTAATGGTTGGCCAACTGGCTTCTATCAATAGTTTTAGTAGATTATAGATGATGAAATATACATAATATGTAAGAGCTTCATGGAGGTAATAGATATAGTAGCCAGGATGGACCTAATGAGAAGAATAAATCAAACTGATATAGTTTTAATTATAAAGAAATAGGAGGTGAATAAGTTAGCAGAATTCTACTAATCAGCTTATGCAAGATCAAGTATAAGATTTTTGCTAAGATTTTAGCCAACAAACTCACGAGTTGCCTACCAAAAATCATTTCTCAAAATCAAAGTGCTTTTATTTTTATGTAGATTGATTACTAATAATATCCTGATATCATTTGAGGTCATCGATAATATTTGGAGGAGAAAGTAGGGTAATTTGAAGGAGGTTGTTATTAAATCAGATATGACTAAAGTTTATGACAGAGTAGAGTAGAATTTTGTTTGTCAAATAATGAGAAAGATGGAGTTTTGCGATTTGTGAATAGATTGGACATTGATTTGCTTAACGATAGTTATTTACTGTGTGCTTTTAAAAGGATTTAGAACAAAATCTTTCACGGCAAGTACAAGCATACGACAAAGAGATCTCCTATCTCCATAATTATTTTTGATCTATGCAAAAGGTCTTTTTGCTCTCTTGTAGGTTGCTCAAAGAAAGAACCTGATTTGTGGAATCAAAATTAGCAATAATGGGCTATTTATTTCCCACTTGCTATTTGTAGATTAAGTGTTGTTGTTTGCTAAAACTACGAGAGGAGAGATGAAAAATCTAAAGAACATTCTCCAAATCTATAAAGAGTGCATAGGGAAAAAAGCTAACTTGGATAAAATAGGTTTCTTATTCAGTAAAAACACAAATGAAGCCACTATATTACTTGTAGAGAGGACTTTTGGAGCTCAGATAAAAGATATCCAGCTCTATTTAAGACTTCCCATTTCACTTGAAAGGTCAAAACACCAGGCACTTCAAAGTTTAAAAGAGAAAATATAACATAAGGTACAAGGATGGAAAACAAATCCTATCCCGTGGAGGGAAGGAAGTTCTAATTAAAGCAATTGCACAGGCTATCCTCACTTATACCATGAGTATCTTTTTACTCCCCAAGAAGTTTTGTGAAAAATATCAATGCAATGCTTAACAAGTTTTAATGTGGTTAGAAATAGGGCAAATGAAAGATCAGCAGAATTTCTTAGAATAGATTATGTACTTCTAAAGCAAAAGGAGGATTAGAATTCAAAGATTTAAAAGTCTTTAATATGGCTTTACTTGCCAAGCAGGTTTGGAGATTAGTAACCCATCATGATTCATTATGCTATAAGGTGTTTCTAGCTAAATACCTAAAAAATTATAATATTTGGAGTTGTAATTTCAAGCCTGGTTTATCTTGAACATTGAAGAGTATTTTGGTGGCAGGAGATGTGATTAAGGTAGGGTATAAATGGAGGATTGAAAATAGAATATAAATTAGGCTTTTTTATGATAGATGGACGGATTTAGAGCTAGTAGAGGCTAGTCCATTGCTTGAAAGCTTTTTAGATGATGTTTTGGTTGTGAAATTTATTGATCAAGCAAGGAAATAATTGAATGAATAATATGTGAAGCTGACAATTGAGGAGAGGGCCGTAATATAATTAAATGGATTCCTATCTCATTCCATGAAGTACAAGACAATTTATATTGGTATGTGGAACCACATGGAAGATTTAAGGTAAAGTCTACATATAGATTAATCCATGATTTATAGATTAATCCATGATTGAGAACTTTTAAGGCAGTCTTCTAGGAAGAGGTATATGAGTGTTCAGATAGATATCCTCAAGTACCTTTAGAAAGTGAAACTTCGCCCTAAAATCCTAATCTTCAATTGGAGATTGGTTTTTAATGCTTTACCTATAAGAACAAATCTCTAGCATAAAGGAATTTAGGTTTCAGAAATGTGTGTTTTTTGTCCCTATTTTGGTTGTATATGAAGACGCGTGAAGCTTTTGATAATCAGTTGTTGTGAATTACACAGTGTATAAATCCATCTACTTTAAATAACTTAACCTACCATCTCATCAATTTGGAGGCAAAGCGCAAGTTTGAGCTTTTTCCATTATTTGTTGAAAAATCTGTCTAAACAGAAACGTCTAAAGTACAAAGGAGATGTTTACACCATGATGTAACGATATTACAGATTTGGGAAATATGTTTATTCACTAGGACAAATCGATGCAATTATTGAAGATTGACAGTTTTGAAAAACAACCAACCCAAAGCAAATGGAGGTCCACCTTCAGATGGTATGATTAAAATTAACGTGAATGCAAGTGTTAAAGGTAAGGAAAGTCGTTGCGGGTTGGGAGCTGTAATAAGAGATTTAGCAGGGTAGTTGTATTGGACTTGGCAAGGAGAAGCTGATGTTTTGTGGCTGGAATCTTATGCCCTATTATGTAGTATGAAATGGCCGAGTAATACTAATTATAAGCAAGTATCATTTGAAACTGATTCACTCACTATTTTGAACCTAATTAAAGGAGAAGTAAACATATTATCGATAGTTGGCATAATCATTGATAGAATTAAGAAACTTAGAAACTTCATTTTTTGTCAATTTACATATGTAACCTAAATGGGTAATTTATAGCTCATAACGTTGTTCCTGTTTTTCTTTAGAATGGAGTATAGGAATGTACACATTGGGTGATTTCTACCCTTGTATTTTACATACTTTATGTAGCGACATATTGTTTTTGAATGAAAGCAGTGCTTAAGCTTGTCTTTAGCTCATCCACTGGAAGTGAGTTCTTACACTAAGTGGCTAACCACACTTTTAAAATTAAAAGAATCAAATGATTAAGGAGACATTTGGGAAAATAAGGAGAGAGAGGGGAGACCGCGAAGCCTAATTCTGAATGATTAAGGAGACATTTGGAAGGAGAGGGAGGGGAGAAAGGGAAGCCTAATTCTGAATGTAATTCAATCATTTTAGCATCCTTAATTATCCTACTTTTTTTACCTCTTTATTTTAATTTTTATAGTTAATTATTTTGTTTGTTTTCCCTTGGGTGTGTTTAGTAAAAGATAAAACTTTCGTATGAAAAGTTTTTGCATTTAAAAAAATGATATGTTATGATAGGAGTAATGATGATGAGTAAAGATAATAAAATTAAAATAGATAAGTTAGTTTGTGTAGAAATAATTGAAAAGTATGGTAGTTATAATATCGAAAATGTGAAAAATGATTAAAAAATAGGATAATTATGAAGAGTAAAATATTTTACATTAAAAAGTTTAGTTTGACAATTTTTACACATTAACAAACACACATAAAGGTGTGTTTCAAACCATACAAGATTCTTGGATGAAATCAATATCTAGGATAAAAATGTAATGATGTGTATTCGGAACGAGTAAAATTGTATTGAGAATGAGTAAAATCGTATTGGGAATAGGTAAAACTGTATTGGAAATTGAAAAAGCTGTCTTGAAAATTGAAAAACTATCTTGGAAATGGTAGTGTAGATTCAATTTAATAATCTTGTATGACTTGAAATATGACATAAAGGGTTTAATAAAAATATTATTAAAATTAGAAAATTTGCATGACTGATACAATGCACTCGAGTGCCCTTAACTTCAGTGCACCCGGGTGCAAAACCATTTTTTTTTAATTTTTTGAAATTTTTTATACAAATGTTAATCTCGTGTATTTAACATATATAATAATTTTTTACCATTTTTTAGATACTTTTAGATATTTTTTATTTTTTAAAATCAGTGGTATTTCATAATTTATAAATTACAAAAAATCACTAATTTCAAAAAATCAAAAATAAATATCTAAAAATTTCCAAGAATAGTAAAAATTAATACACATGTTAAATGCACATAGATTAATAATTATATAAAAATTTAAAAAAATAAAAAATGTACGAAATGCACCCAAGTGCATTCGGTTAGCCCAGAAAAATGTCATCCAATGTCATCAACTGGGATGATAACAAACATGATTGAAGTTTCTCTTTGCGCCTCTCCGCGTGCTCTCTATCCTCTCGAATCGGGGAATGACAGCATATGAAATTTTGCTCCACATAATAGCTAGTTGTGGACCGGTAGTACAATTGCAATGAGTTATTGAAGCTTGTGGCTGAACTTTTTGCTGGCGTGTTTGGCTTGATTCCAATATTGTCAAATCAGGGTGACACACTTATCTTTCGGCTGCCAAACACGGTGTCAAATCACTCACGGAGAGGCTGCTGCTCCTTTGGCATGTGCTTTCTATGGTGTGCTTGGGAATGGAGGTGTAAAGTGAAAAGTGTAAACCTTTTTAAGAATTATGAACATGATGGAATATGGTTAAGATAAATAAAATCTTTCATTTCTTATTATCTAATAACTATTTCTAATAATATTTTTCATTCTTAGCATAATTCCTTATTTTCTAATACACAACAATGGATTATCGCTCAAATATGAAATTATTAAAATTCAAATGCATATAATATGCAAAAAATTTTAAAATTTTTAATTTTTGACATCATAATTAAAATATATTTGGATAAATATATAAAGCGTTTAAATACTAAAAAAGAAAAAAGTAAAAAAGAAGCCATCTGTACAAATTAATGTAGCTATATTCGAGCTATTTAGAGATTGGATGAGATGAGAATTTGACGAACATTTAGGATGAAAGTGTATTAAAAATGAAAAAAGTGTAACAAGATTAGGAAAAGTTGTATTAAAATGAAAAATGTATGCTATTATTTTTTAGGAATTAAAAAGCTTCTTTAGAAAATGTGAAATTTTATTCTAGAATTATCTCATCTTAGCAGTGAACAATCCTAAAGAGAATTACTCCTCATCTTCGAAACTTCGAACGTTCAACCTGACTTGTGAAACTAAACTTGTCCTGATGCTCTGGAATAGAAAACCTTAATTGTACTTATTATATAATCAGTCTTGCTTCTATATAACCTGGTTACATAGAAGCGAACTCATATAACCCTTTCAAAATATAAGATTTTGATCTTTAATGGAAAATTTAATTCATTAATTGTATTTAACATCATTTGTTCATCTAAGAGGCCAAGTTTTATCCCAATCAAGTATGTTTATGGACCGCATTTATTTAAAAATATATATACTCATGTGTAAATTATGAAAAATACTTAGATCTATTTACATATGTATTAGAATGTAATAATATTTTATAGAATCATTTATTCACATAGAAATGATATTTTAGACGGTTTAGATGTCAAAAATACTACTTTAAAATTGATATTTTAGCATTTTTCATAATTTACATATGAATATATATATTTTCTAACAAATATGGCCCATAAATATACTTGATTGGGATGAAACTTGATCCCCTAAATTAACAAAAGAAGTTAAATATAATAAATAAATTAGATTTTCCATCAAAGATTAAAATATTATATTTTAAAAGGATTACGTAACTTCGCTTAGTTACATAGAAACGGGACCCTTATATAATAATCTATGATCCTCTAAGCTTGGATTATATCTCATTTTTTATTTTTATTTTTTAATAAAATTGTTAATCTATACATACCTAATCTGTAAATCAAGTTTTATCATTTTTATAGATGTATATATATTTTTTGAATTTTTAAATACGAGTATTTTAGTTAATTTTAATTGTAAAAGTTGCTAAGATACTCCTATATTTAAAATTTTTAAAAATATATACATCTTTAAAAATTAGTAAAACTTAATTTATAAATTAAATATACATAGATTAACAATTTTATAAGAAAAATAAAAAATAAAAAAGGATGTATAGTCTAGGCTAACAATTGATTCTAACTCATATACAATTTGCAACATTTTTTATTAATATTCTATATATTGTTACATCCGATATTACAAATTAGGTTCATTCATAACTCTCATAGTGTAAAGACATTTTTGTAATTACTCTCATACTTAGGGTTCTCCATTACTAAGGGATCACTAACATCTAACTCACACTGGGGAAGACTCAAAGCCAAACATGCTATTTGAATGCCACTTGCTTGAGCCAATTGGGATATCACCTAGTTGACAATTTGCAGCATTTTGGGTAGAGGATTTTTAATGTAGAGTTTAGGGTTGAGTTAATTTGACTCAATGTAAGCCGACATTATTTGCCTAATATATAATATGTAGTATTTTTGGGTAGAGATTTTTTCAAATAGAGAAGGTTGAGTTGACCCAGTATGGCCCAACATTGTTTAGCTAAATATTAAGGTATATGACAATGACATAATAGCATCTCAAAAAAAGCATAGAAGAAAAACTAATAATCAATTAGGATGTGTTGAAACGAGTAAATTTATAATTAAAAATAATAGTTAATGAATAAAAGGAAGAGAATATATGGATTAATATTTGAAGAAGTATAAAATAATAATTGAGAAGTAGGGACAAATGATTAAAATATAAGAATACTAAAAAAAATACTCTTATACCCCTAACATTTGTTTCTAATTCCAAATATACTAACAATATTTTCAAAAATTTCTTTTATGCCCATAATATTGCACCATAAAATTTTATCATAACCATATTGTTTTGATTGTATAGGTATAATAGGAATTTAGAGTGAAACATCATGAGTATAAGAGAAAATTTTGAAACATTATTATTATATTAAGAATTAAAGGAAAATGTTACAGAGTACAAAAGAAATTTCCCTATTATTAAAGCAAACATTATGCAAAGTATAGTTATGTCTTAATGATAATCTGTTTGGTTGGAATATATAGTGTATATTTGAAAATTATAAAAAACTTAGCAATTTAAAACTTTTCATCCTCCACAACTATTTATTTTTAATTATTTTTTACATCTTCTTATATTCTTAGTTTTTAATTATCTTTCCGCAACTACTCATACAACTACTGTATCTATTTTAATTTTATTATCTTTATTTTATATCATTACCTCTATTATATCACATGACATTTACTTTTAGAAGTTTTATAAATTTTCTCTCACACACATATCCCTCTAGAGCCTAATAAAGACTGTGATCCTACTAATCCTCGACCATGCAATTAAGCAGCTCTTGAAGATAGGACGGTAAGGAGCCAATAGGCTAATTAACACTGGCACATGGGTTGGCCGGACTGAGGCTAGACAAATGACAAGCATCCCGAGTGCATCTTGCCATCACGACATGCATCCTGGGTGCACTTAGAAAATTATTTTCAGATGAGCGTGGGATATGCCATTTCCAGGCTCTGATTGGCTTCTCACCCTCAATTTTCATTCCACCACAGCTTGTCTGTGTACAATCATCTAGATTGGATTCCTTATTCCCTTCCTGTGCAATCACAGCTTCTTAGACTAGAGAATTTCTTTGTCATGCATGATCCATATGTCAGGTGGAATATTTCTGTAAAGACTAGCTTCTAAGTTATCTGCGATGTCCTTTACTCCCATAGGAGAAGACGCGCATCTTTCTCTGAAGGAGAGACTGCTGGGATGAACGACTAATTAAATCTTTTTGTAAGAGAAACTGGGAGAGATAAAAGACAAACTTTGATTAGCTTCCAGCAGTCGTTCGACAGGTAAGGCTTTGTTTGGGTGGTGTAGGTGCTGCTTTGGCTTCCGAGATTATCTATCAGCACTTCCTATTTGTAATTTCGGTATCCAGCCCTTTTATTTTCAGCTCTTTTAGGGTGTGTTTGAGAAGTGATAAAATTTTTGATGAAAAATTTTTTGTGTAAAAGTTTTTAAACGGGTAGAAAATGATATGATATAATATGGGTAATAACAAGAAGTAAAGATAATAAAGTTAAAATAGATAAATTAGTTTTATAGGTTGTTGTATAAAAATGATTAAAAAGTATAGTAGTTATATAAGAATATGTGAAAAATGATTAAAAAATAAAATAATTATAGAAAGTGACAAATTTTCAATTGAAAAATTTTAGTTGGAAAAGTTTTATATTTTCCCAAGCACCCTCTTAATTATATCACAAAAAAAGCAATTGAATTATTATGTCATCTCTTGAATGATTGTGTAAGCTCCTCGAAAATCTTAGCTAAACATAGCCCGATGTGTTTTTCACCAGTAAATGTGTAGATATGCATACACTGGTACTTCGGCATGAATTTCAAAATATTACGTTTGTTTAATAATAAAATCTTTCGATTAAAAATTTTTAATTTAAAACTTTTCAATTTTTCATTTTCCACGACAACTCTATTTTTAATTATTTCTTCACATTTTTTTATACAATTATCTTACTTTTCAATCATTTTTACCAAACTACCCGTACAATTAAACTATTCATTTTAATTTTATTCTCTTTACTCTCATTATTATCTTTATTATACCACATTTTTTCCATTTTAAAAACTTTTAAACCAATAACCTTTCAACCAAAAATTTTATTGGGTCCCAAATACACCCTTAATAAATAATGTTTAGTTGCACCAATACTTCTGTACAAATTTCAAAATATTTCTGCCCTTAAAAATTCTGCTTAGATTCACATTTCAAAATATTTTTACCCTTCATAAACACTGAGCAGAAACTTTTAAAATATGCTTTCAAGCCATATATCCAACATCTTACTCACCTAAGCAAAGCCTAGGAGGTGAAAATCAATGTACTTTGGGTTAATCCTTAATTTGAAGAAGAATATTTTAAGGAATTAAAAAAGTAAAAGAAGCTTATGTCGGCTCTAATTAATAGACTGGTCGTCATTTTTAAGAAAGCAAGAAAAAAGACTAGCTTCTTCTTTTTTTTTTTTTTTCGTTGGACCAGTAGAAGACTAGTCTCCTGATCACAAACTAAGATTACACAACCAGTCTTTGAATTGAACAAGCTGTGTAAGCAGGAGCGGTTTTAATAACCATTTAAATCCAAGCTTGCAAGGTAAGTTTGTGTTATAAGAATATTATTTGGAAGAAATTAAATTGGGAGTTCAAAGTTCTGTTTAGGCAGGAAAATTGAGTTATCTTCCATTCTTCCAGGTGAAAGCATTGGTATGGCTTGTTTGCTTTGGCGCAGCTAACCAGAGGGTGTATTAATTCCGTGGTTGTAAATTCCTAATGAATGGGAAATTTTTTTTTATACTCATAATATTTGTACATAATTTCTAATATACTCATAATATTTCATTAATTTCTCTTATACTCATAACATTTAACCATAAATTCCTATTACAACTACGCCGTTAACACGACAGTTATTTATCTACTCATTGAAAAGATGATTTTGCCCCTCTAAAATTTTCTTAATTAAAATGATTCAACTTTAATATGACCTTTGAGTTATTTAATGTAGCATATTGATCATTTATTATTATCAAATGAGATATTAGAGTTGAATTGTGTCAATTATGAAATTTTAAGTGGGCAAAATTGTCTTTTTATTAGGGTAAATAACGATTTTGTTGACGACATGAACATGAGAAAAATTTGGGATAAAATGTTATGGGTACGACAAAAATTTATGAAACATTGTGAACAGATGAGGGGCTAGGAGCAAATGTTATGAATGTGAGAAGAATTTTTCCTAATTAATGTGAAAAGGGTTGCCTTATCTCAATTGACTATAATCATGAAACATATCACAAGATGTGTTGTCTTTTCATGAAATTAATTGGCCTATTAAGGGAACGAGGGAACGTAGATTTTCAGAACAATGGAAGTTTGACCATCAAGCAAGGTCAAATCACTTAGATGATGGTTTTCAATGTGTTGTATTTTTCTTTGTTATCTTATAACTCAAATCATTCCAAATACATATTTCTTAGATTCTTACTTGAAAGATATAAGTTTAATAATTTATCTATAGGAGACATTGTTTCTAAAAATGGAAAACAATGCTCCCAACACTGCGATTAAACTCAATATGTGCTAGCACTATGGCTGGGACCTTACCAGCCGAGCTATGTCCGTTCTGACATACTATTATTATTTGAGTGTAAGAGGAAAGAATTATTATCAGCTTGTTACTTTTCATAATAAAATTTATTTGATACTAATTATTATCAAAAATCTGAATTTGGCCTAGGCCTAAGGTCTCTACTCCATTCAAACACTTTGGCAGGCCTCGACCTTACCATAAAAGCAAAACTATTTTGCTCAAATTTAAAAAGTTAAAATCATATCATGTCGCCTATCTATTTAACATTTGCTCACCCGCTTTTCTAGTACTTATCTTAGAAAAAAAGGTTACATAAGCAAACCCCTTCTTTTATATAATATCACATGGTACCACCATGCTAATTCTACACTGCCCTAATCGCTAGACTCAATTACACTCCTTACCCAAACACTTGCATAGGGTAAAGTACGTTATTGGACAACTCTAATAAACTTATAACTTGTTAAGAAAATTGTTTAATTCATGATTATACTTGATCCAATGATAATATTTGCATTGAACCTTGTATTAGGAGGGATAAAGCCTTTCTAACTTTTTTCCCATTCAATGAGGACATCCTTGCTATCTCCTACTAAGAGTTTTCATGTATTTGTAAGTAGAGCTGTTAATGGATTGGGTTAGATGAGTTAATATTTAGCCCTAATTTTAACTCATCTATAAAATCTTAATACTAATATGTTTATTAACTGATTTATAAAATACCAATCTTAACTTATTTAAAACTCATTTCTCTGATTAGATTGCAGATTGTTAAGAGTTTATTTATATAGGATAAAAGTATGTTGATTTATTAATTATTTACATGAAATAAAGTAAATAATATGCCTAATCTTAATAGCTTAGAAACAAGCATGATAAGTAGAATAAGTTAGATATAGTTGGCTAAAATATTAACATTGAATAATGAATACATAATAATAATAATAATAATATTTATAGTTTCAAATAGACTATATATTAAAAGTAAAATTATGCATCAATATAAAAAGCTTAAACAAGATCTATATAAGCAAGTTACGACCAGGGTAGGAGAGTCAAGCAAGTTAAACAACTAATGGGTTTGAAATAGCGAACTTGTTGAATGTTTATTTAAGTGAATTGACAGGTAAGTTGATGGCTGAAAATCAGCCAAAAATCCAATCCTACTTCATTTATAAACAACTTGGATGGAGAGGTTGGTCGATTGACCTGATTCATTAACACTCATTTATATGTAAGGTTTCATTTACTTTTACAAGCATTAGTAGAAAATATAATGGTCACTTTTTTCTTAGTTAGTGAAATCATATTTTATTATGTTTTTTAAGAAGGTCTCATACATACTAGGCCCTCTTTTTCACATAAAATCCTACTACTTTTGTTTTGTTTCCTTTGCTTCTCTTATTGTTAAGATATGCCCAATTTGATGTCTATCATTTGACATTATCTATATAAAATAAGTACTTCAAGGCTTCTCTATCTTCTCTAAGAATGTGATGAAGGTAAAACGAGACTACCTAAGCAACCATGTCATTAAAACTAGGCCTTCAGCTTTCTCCTCCACTATAGGTGAGGAAGAACGTATAGAGGATGCCTTGACGGTCTCTCCCACTCATGTTGAGTTGTCCACTTTAGTTTTGCTGATATGGACTTCTGTGAAATTTAATCTTGTCAAATTAGTTACTCGAGTTGAATTATTATCCCTAATAGAGATAAAAAAGAGTATATAAAAAGAAGTCTTCCACATCTAAATATAGGTCCTTCAATAGCAGCTCATTCACACCCAAAAAGGAGTTTCTCTCCTTCCTATTCATATCTTTAGGAGGATTGTTTGTTTTTAGAAAATCTTAGACTTAGTGAGTACTCTTTTTCTACATAAAATTCTTCATCTACTTTTATACTTCCATTGCTTCTCTTCTTGCTAAGGTGCGTTCAAATTGACTTCATCATTATTAATTCCAAGTCATTGACCGCTAGTTGCAATTGCAAGAATTGAGTCGAATCCAAATCTACTGCACACAGGCTAGGAATATGAAATAATTGGGCTATGCCTTTGGTCAATTGCATTTGTTTAGAATTTTGAAAGATACTTATTTTATTCATTTTAAAAATAAAATAAACTAATTAATAAAAATTGCCACATTCTTCAAAAGAGATTTCTCGATATGAGAATTACCTGCTCTTGAAAAGTAGAATTCTAGGCTTCTACGGGTGTATTTGGTATTCATCAAAACAAAAAATTTTCATGTAAAATTTTTTCTCCCCATGACTATTATATATTTAAGATTATTTTTCACACATTTTTATACAATTACGTTACTTTTCAATAATTTCTTTGCAATTTTTTATACAAATATTTTATCTATTTTAATTTTTTTATTTATTTAATATCATTTTTCCTTTACATTACATCACTTTTTCTCAATCCAAAAACTCTTGCTTAAGAAGTTTTCCCAAGTACCTTTAATACAATCTATCAAAAAAAAGTACCCTTGATAATAAATAAATAAATAAATGAAAAAGACAACCACCTCCCTTCCACTTCCGCGGTTCCACCTGAGGACGGGGAGGCTGCTTTGCATCTCGTCAGGTGCTCTCCACTACGCCTCCTCTCGCCATCTCTAGATTCGATTTGTCTGTTCATCTCTCGACGCCTTCTTCCTCCTCTCCACCTTTCACCGCTGTTATTGAGGTTTTCCAAATCCATCTGTCGGTATAGCTCTCTCCACTCCCTTTCTCTCTCAATTTATTTGAGCATCTAGAGGCTGAGAATCTTTATCCTGTACATAGATTGTAATCCCAAATGAAAATCAAGCTCGCCAACTTTGTTTTGTATCTAGTAGTGTACTGCCTTCATAGCCCTTCACTTTCTTTTGCATGGATACCACTCTTGTTCTGGAATCAAGGTGTGGTCTTGTAGGCTAGCTATTGGAAGTTTCATGGCTTGCAAGTCTGTGTAGCATTCAAGGCGGGCCCCATGATTGACATGGGCTGGATGATGATTGGGTGGAAGGCTGCATGTGGCAAGCCTGCATGGTAAATGCTCGTCTGAATCCAAAGAGAAAGATGCAAAATCCACCTGGGAATTTTTGGGGCTTAATCTCTTCTTCATCAGTATTTTGCAGGGGCTGTTGTGTAGCGTACATGTCTGTGTTTTCTTTACAGCATTTGGGAAAATTACGATGTTTCGACAGATATGTATAGGGAATTGACAAGAAATATGTAATGTTCAAATGACTGTCAACTGTGGATAACGAGTTGATAATCTAGGAATGGTGGTAAGATTCTGAGCATTTTTTTCCTCTTCAGTAGTATGCAAAACTTCTAATAGAATTTTGCTGAATTGTCAGTTGATCTTAACCCAAATTCTAAAAATAGGGTTAGTTTTAGTTTGAGGTTTTGGAAATACAGGTTGGTTGGGATGGATTTTTTTTGAAGAAAAGGCTAGGATTGGGTTGACCTCAGGTCCTCAACCTTAACCTAACCTGAGGCTAGTTGCACCGCTTGGATTTCCTTCAAATTAATTAGCATAAGAAATCCAAGTCAGGTTCATTTCTCAAATTCCTGGTATGCTATTTGTGTGTTGGCTATATTGTTGGGTTTTATTCAGTAGTGTGGATTCTGATCATTCAACAAATCTTTTAAGTGTTTTCTCTCTTTTTCCACCTCTTGGTTATTTTTGGTGCCCTTGATTTCTGATCTTAGAATTCAAAATAGTGCTTCGTTTATTGAATTTTTATCATTTGGCGTCTTGAATCAGAAAATTTGAATATCCAAATATGTTATCTATTTTCACTGGATAATGAATGCCCAGTTGATTCTCAATAGTATTGCATGCAACAGAGGTCCACAATGTGGAATATGCAGTATAGATAATTCTATGGAACTCACCACATTGTAAACTAAGGTTGATTAGCTTTTCTGAAATTAATAAGTGATTCAAGACTAGGTTCGCTAGCTACTGAAATTCTACGACTGTCATTCCTTAAAGCTTTTAATTTTTCATGATAATCAATGAGATATATATATATTTTTATGTTCCTTTTGTCCTTCCTCATGAGTAGTTCTTCAAGTATTTCATTTTCGAATGCCAGCATGACATGAATCTTGAATGGAGAATTTTACTATACTCTATTGCTAGCAAGGGTCATGCTGATGGCTTTAAGTCATGTTTTCTTGACCTCGATTTATTCTTTGTTATTCAAATTCACCATTCATTTCATGTTGATATTTATAGCCATATGAAGATGCCAAAGTCCTAACCTTGCTAGGATTTCAAAAGCATTTTGCATCTATTGCCAATTCAGAAACTTCACAAAAGCAAGTCTAACTTCCTGTGCTATCTTTTTAAATCCTCAAATTGTTAGAGCTATATCATTTGCAGACAAATCGGGTGTAACTGTGAGCACAACTGGGTAGTGGACCCATATCTTTTTCCATCCTTTTCCCTTTCCTCCTCTTTTGCTTTATCTTAAGAGTTGTCAGTGACCTAGTTTTCTGTGCTCTGTATGACTTTCTGTGATATCTTTTAAGTCCTCAAATTGTTGGGCTATATTATTTGCAGACAGATTGGGTCTAAACTGGGTGCGAAACTGGGCAGTGGACTTTCAGGCTTTTCTGTCTTTTTCCTTCCCTCCCCCCACCCCACCAATATTTTTTCAAGGTTCCTTACTGGACTTTGACTATGGTCAGTCCTCTTCAAATTCATACTGTAGAAGATGGTATTGGACATTTATACAGTGATATTTCCGAATTTAGAACCAATGCTTTTGACAGGACAGGACATCTATTCGTACCTGCTAGCCCACAAATTAGATAAAGCATACATACATCTCAATTCATTGCTAGATTGCTACAACCTCATATTACTTCTACAGTGTCCTGCCCTTTTTTCCTTTCCATATTATTTTTAATAAGGTATATCAGTGGATTTCGTTCTATAAATAAATTGGAAGTCTGGCTTACATATAATTCATTTTTACTTTGCTATTGATTTGGATTTGTTTTAAAATGCTCCTTCTATATGATTTTCTACATTACATTTGATACACATGTCAGTGAGTTTTGACTGTCAGCGTACATTTGGTAGTTTGATTAAGAAATGAATAATATTCTTTGCAAACTTTCTCCATTTTTGTGGTTCTATTGGTGTGCATTGAAGTTTCTGTTTCAATTTACGTCTCCGATTGGAAAACATTGTTTGACAAACAAGAAATAAGGAAAGTGGAATCAGTCTTTCCTATGGTACCTTTGAAAAGGATGCTTATGTTAGGTCAATTCATTTAATCCCATTTGGCGTTTATGTTCTATAGGAATAATGATTAAGCTTTTCAAAGTAAAGGAAAAGCAAAGGGAAAATGCTGAAACTTCTAATGGAAGCGGACCTGTAAAGAAGCAGAGTGCCGGAGAATTGCGGTTGCATAAGGGTAAATTGTTTTCTTCATGCCATCCTTTACTCTGCTTTCCATTTAAATTCATTAGGAAAAAGCGTAACTTCTGAAATTATATCTTCTCACATTGTTGAGGATAGCAGCATGTACACCCTTTTTCCTTTGGGTTTTGTAATGGTCCAACTTTCCCATACAATGATACTGATTGAAAGGTGGACGCAGAATAGATTCAAGATAGTAGCATGCCAATATTTGTGCATGAATGAATGAAAATTATGTTACTAGTCTTATGTGAAATTACGAAGTAAAGTACCACTCTCTCATAAGAAAGAAAAAAAAGAATGTAAAGCGGTTCCTGTGTAACTTGGAATCTTCATGAGCTAAACATATTTTATCACCTTACAGATATTAGCGAACTAAATCTTCCAAAAACAACTACCATTTCATTTCCTAATGGCAAGGATGATTTGATGAACTTTGAAGTTAGCATTCGGCCGGATGAAGGATATTATTTGTAAGTGAATTTTGTCACCATGCCCCAGGATTTATTTCCATCCTTCTACTTTTTATTTTTTAGCATTTTGTACAGCAGCATGATTTCTAGATTTGTTCTTCTGGTGGAATTTTTGGAAAAAATTTTGGTTGTTTTTAGAGATACTTGTGCTGCCATTATAATTTTATTTCATTGTTTCTTGTTAATGTAAGAGGAGGCACATTCGTGTTTACTTTCCAAGTTCCTACTATCTATCCTCATGAAGCACCAAAGGTTAAGTGCAAGACAAAGGTATGGTATGATTTTGAGTGTCCACTGGCCAATAATAGTTACTGTTGTGATGTTTCAGTTTTTTCCCCTTAATGATCTAAAATATCACATTGAAGGGCCTACAAATTTTGCTTGTCATAGTTGTACCATCCGAATATTGACTTGGAAGGGAATGTCTGCCTTAACATTCTGCGTGAAGATTGGAAGCCAGTCCTTAACGTAAATACTATCATATATGGCTTGAATCACCTTTTCACGGTAACTTCTCTTTATTCCATTTTTTTCTTTTTTCTTTCTTTAGAAGAAGGTTAAGTGATGGGAAGACGAAGGGCAATAACTATTTTCTCTTCGATTCCGGCAAATAGTTATCTTATATCAATCTTCAGAGACTAGTGGGCATAAAAGGAACTACCTTTTCACTTTTAAAATTCAAGAATATTGACAAATCATTAAGCACTTCGTATGGTTTAGCTTTTCTCACTACACGAATTTGCAATTGCCAAAATTTCATACTTGAAGTTCTCTCCAGAGTCCAGGAAGGGGCAATCACTAAACTGCTCATTTTGATGATGTGGATGCAGCAACCCAATCATGAGGATCCTCTGAATCATGATGCAGCTGCTGTCCTTAGGGACAACCCAAAGATGTTTGAATCCAACGTCAGACGGGCAATGGCTGGTGGCTATGTTGGTCATACCTTCTTTCCCAGATGCATATAGCATCTTTTGCCGATGAATGTCTGTAAAGTACTCTATTTCCAATCCACGGCATTTAGAAAGCCGTGAATTTACTCTTTGGAGAATACATTGCAGATGGAGCTCACAAAGCACATCTAGTAGAAAACCCATATGGAAAAATGGGGTGACTTGGCGTTTGAATCTGCTCTCAAGTGTAATTAGTTATGTTTCCTAAAACAAACCGCATTGTGCTTACTATGCAAGGAGTTTTCTAATTTGATTGAGGGATTGTGCTTATTGGCGACACTAGAACCGTAAAGACAAAATCTTTTATACGTATTGATTTCCGAGTCCTGATCTAGTGCACCTGGGTGCATAATCTTTTTTTTTTTTTTTTTTTGAAATTCATATAAGGGCCAAATATGAATGTCCCATGTATATGGTTTTTTTACGCTCTTTATTATTTTAATATTTTATTTCAAATTTTAAAAATCAAGAAAATAAGCCATTTATCATGTGCTTATTTTCCTGGCACATCAGAAATGGCTTATTTTCCTTATTTTTAAAATTCGAAATAAAATATTAAAACAATTAGAAAATGTTAAAAACTATATATATGGGACATTTATGCTTGAGGAGTGATCCTATTAGCCCGGGCTAAGTAAATGCTCTACTTAGCCCACTTTAAAAAACTATTTATAATAACTTTTTTTTCTTTTACTTTTTTCTTCGTGCACTTGTTTATTTAAGTGTATTTAATATATAGACTAAGTTTTACCATTTTTGAATATGTTTATCTATTTTTTGAGATTTTTAAACATCTGTGTATATATGTATTTAAAATACTCTTATTTTTAAAAATCTAAAAATATATATACGCATATCAAAAAATGGTAAAACTTGATTTATATATTAAATACACTTAGATAAACAAATGTATGAAGAAAAAAGTAAAAAAAGTTGTTTTAAATAGAATTTTTGAGACGGGCTAAGTGAGATATTTACTCAGTCAGAATTAATAGGATCATTCTTCTTTATTCTTGGGTCCATATAAATATATAAAAAAAAAATTTAAAAATAAAAATAACATGGATACTGCATTGGGCTCACTAAAGCTAAGCGTACCTGCGAGGATGGAATCCGTTTTGATTTCTACCCTTTATCTTTGGCTGGGGAGTGGGGACTGCTTGTCTTCTTCTCAGTTCTCACCACATACTGTAAAGCCAAAGTCCAAACAATTCATTGCACTGTCATTTTTTTTTTTCTCTCCCTCCCATAATTATTCCCTTTTGTTTTTCGATCATTGTCTCCAACATATTTTTCAAGAAGGTCTATTTCTACCAAGTATTACTATATTTTTAAAATAATGATCATGTTATTGTTCGTTTATCCTCCAATGAACCCTTTCCGTCTTTTTTTTATTATTATTATCTAGTACTCCAATCTAAATTCCAAACATTTTCTGCCAACCCAGGCCTTTGATTTGGCAATGTCTATTGTGCCATTTTATTATATTTGGAATTAATCTATCATATATCCGGACTCTCTACAAAAACGACGTATCTGTTGTCTGTGGAATCCGAGAATCAGGCCTCACAAACCGATGTGAAGTCCAGGCACTGGCATCTTCAAGTAGTTTGGTCCATGTGCTGCCAAAATTCTTTTCTTTCTTTCTGAAGTTTGTGGCCAGACGATTTTTTTTTTTTTTTTTTTATCCGTTGGAATTTGGCAGAGGGATTATTGGATTACCAGTTATTGATTTTCAAGTCATTAAAACAGTCTTTCCAAACAAATAAACAAAAATAATACTCATGCATTTTCAGTAATTTCTCCCATACTTATAATTTTCCAAAATTCCTTTTATATTCTATAGATTACTAAGGGTGTGTTTAGGAAGTAATACAACTTGTGGATAAAAAGTATTAGATGTAAAAGTTTTTGAATGGAAAAAAAAAAAGTGAGATAGTAGAGATAATGATGAAGAGTAAAGAGAAAAAAGTTAAAATAGACAGGTTAGTTGTACGGATAGTTGTGTAGAAATGATTAAAAAACATAATAATTATATAGAAAAATGTAAAGAAATTATTTAAGAAAATAAAGTATTTATGAAGAATAAAAAGTTTTAACTTGACAATTTTTATTTATGGCCAAATACCCCCTGAATTACCCATAGTTAAAATCCAGCAAGTATCGTCGGCAAAACACTTTTCTTTCTCAATCAAAAAAGGGAAAAAAAAAAAAACACGATCTATAATCCGCCATTCCCAAGCAAAGAATCCAAAGAAGACGGCTCCATCTTCTCCCTTGACGTGGAAGACTAGGGGTGGGAGAGAAGAGAGATAAATTGGGAATATCGAATGGGGAAAAATAAACCAATCATTGTTGCGATTTGCTTATTTGTGGAAAACTTGAGTAGGATAAAACTCGGCCACGTCCAAAAATCAACGAAACTCAGTACGGAGAAACCCGATCGACTGCCAGAACCGATCAACGTTAATACGGTTGAAACCGCTAACAAAGAAGAACACGCTCATATTCGTTTGAACTTCGATTTCTGAAAGTGCCCACACCCACAACAAAAAACCAACATCAGCAATATGGATTGACGAGGTTGCAAGAATCGATTGGGTCAAAGCAGCTGGTTTGGGAATAGATGTGAGATCTGCGATCGATGGAACTCCTCTCCTTATCAGCTGTTCAAGGAGACCGTCACCGTCGAGCACTGTCGGACGACAGCATCGCCCATTTCCCCCTATTCAACGAGCTATCCCCAATCAACAGCCATTCTCTACAATGTATCTCCGACCTTACTTACGGAGGCAACCACAAAAATCCAATCGGCGAAACTTTTCTTCTCTAAATTCGGCGTTGAATCCTTTCAAATTTGGCATCCCCCAGCAAAATCAACAGGCAGTCGATGCAACCCATAACTGATGAGTAAAATAGTAATTTAGTTTAGTGGTTAACTTTATTTGATGTGGATGCTAGCGGCATGGGTATTAAATGAATTCTAAATAAATTTTGCAGGTATACGTGAAATTATTAAAAAGGTGTGAATATGTTAGAGTCAATGTAAAAATCTGTAGGTATATTTGAAAATTACCTCAGGAGGGAAAAAAAAAAAAGTTTTTATGCATAGAATTGGGCATTAGCTGGCATATCGTGTTTTTGCGATCTTCGGACAAGAAATACAATTTGAATGTGATGGGATAGCCGATTCTTATTAAAAGTAAAACAAAATTTTTTTAAATGTCTTTAAAAATAATAAAATAGCCACCCGCACAAGGGTATGCCCTAGCGCGTTGGAGGTTTTCGGTTCAACTAGCAGCAGCCACATTTTACATGACGTGAAGCAAATTTAGTTGGTGGTGTCGTTCTCCTTTCGTGGGAGAGTCCACCGGTTGGAAAAAGAATAAAGATGTGTTTGAGAATGGATAAAATTTTTGATGAAAAGTTGTAGAGAGTAGAAGTTGTCAAATGATGTGATATGATAGGGATAATGATGAAGAATAAATAGAATAAAGTTGAAATAGATAGGTTAGTTGTGTTGGTAGCTGTGTAGAAATGATTGAAAAGTAGAGTAGTTGTATAGAAAAATGTGAAAAAATTATTAAAAAATAGAGTAGTTGTGGAGAGTGAAAAGTTTTAGATCAAAAAATTTTAACTTGACAACTTTCCCTTAGTGAGAGAAAAGTTGTATAGAAAAATTTTAAAATATTGTTAGAAAAATTAGAGCTTGATAGATCTTTGTAGTATACTTTTGAAAATGATAAGAATGTCTCAGGAACTTTATTGTAATACAGTGTTGTGAGATAAGTAGAACTAGTAATACCCATACAAAATAATAAAATAATATTGATTTTTTTTATTGCACCAGCAATGTTCAATGCCGAGTGTAAAATAATGAAAAAAAAAGGATATTTGCCTTTTGTTTGGTTATTCAAACAGAGTGGGAGAATATAAGTTTAAGATTACTACGAAATAAAATGAATTTGGTAAACAGGTTTAGCTCAGCTTTGTTATGTTTTTTTTATAAAATTTTATTAATGGTATATTTGGGAAATGGTAAAAATTTTAAATGAAAAGTTTTTTGAAATGTAAGAAAATATGCGATATTTAAGAGTAATAATGAGTAGTAAAAAGAATAAAGTTAAAATATATAGATTAAGTATATGAGTAGCTATGTAAAAATGATTGAAAAATAGGATAATTATATAGAAAGAATAAATAATTTAAAAATACGATAGTTATAGAATGTTAAAAGTCTTATATTGAAAATTTTTGATTTGAAAAGCTTTTTACTTAGTCAAGCATGCTTAAACAATTTTGTTTTTTGTCATTTAAATGAGTTTTCATTAGCCATTGTATACTACAAGACCAATTAGTAATGAGAAAGAAATTTTTAAGGAAAAATTTTGAAAAAATGATTAAGTAAAATTTTGAAAAAATGATTAAGTGATGTGGTGTAAAAAGTTAAAATAGAGAAAAAAAAACAGTAACTTGAAAAATGATCATCTACGGCATGATAAATTCTAGGCTGGCCTAAAAATCTACTTTTTAAAATTTTTAGCTTTTTATAAAAAAAAATTTACTAAGTGTATTTAATTTATATTTTAAGTTTTACCATTCTTAAAGATGTAAGTTTTTAATTTTTTATAAACTATTTTTTAATTATATTTAATTCATATGCCGAATTTTCCTATTTTTAGAAATATATAAATGTTTTTTAATTTCAAAGTCAAGGATAAAATGACTAAAATACTCTTGACTTTAAAACTAAAAAAATAATTACAACCATATATCTTCAAAAATAATAAATACTGGTACATTTAGGTCATGTTTGTTTACAATACAAAAAAATTTAAACAAACTTTTCAATTTAAAATTTTTAACTTTTCAAAAATATCTTTTTTTTTAATTATTTATTCACATTTACTATAAAACTACCTTACTCTTTAATCAATTCTACGTAATTATTTATATAACTAACTTATCTAATTTAATTTTATTTATTTAATCATCATTATTAACCTTATCATATCATGTTATTTTTTATTAATTTAAAAGCCTTTATGACAAAAACTTTTCATTTAAAATATTTATGGCTTCTCAAACACACATTTAGTAGGATTATTTTATAAAAAGTTAAAATTTTAAAAAAATTTCGGCAGATCGATTAGGCCGGCCACAATTGATCATTGGCTAATAAAAATGTTGAATGTTTAAACAGTTAAAATATCGTGTAAGTGAGAGAAATTTTTTCTTTTCCTTTTTACGAGTCTAAACACTGTCCTTTTATTTATTTATTTATATCAGTCTTATTCACCACATTCTTCTTGAAAAACGTACTACTATTGGGTAGGCTCTAAATTTTTTAAGGCTCAAATTGTGGCTCACCTAATGAATATTTTTATTCAGTTGCAGAACATTCATCGTAGGAAACTAATCAGAATATAATAATTTTTTATTGGTAATCAGAATATAATATTTGCTCAATAATTAAAAAATTCGCTGACGCCAGCCACTTTCTAGAACTTTCGTTCGAGGTTCCCGTTCCCGACGCGACTATAATAGTCTACCACCATTTCGAAACTGCCGTTGCGGTGCATCGAAAGTTGGCCAGGCATTCTTGCAGATCCACACCGTCCAAAACTTCTCTCCTTTTTCCCACGGAACATATTTTCAGGAATCATCACCCAAAATCGTATAAATAAGGGATAGGTGAGAAAAAAAAGGATGGACGGTTACTATCCTTCTTTCGGCATCCGAGTCATATATGTTTCATGTGTTTGAAATAGAATGCATTGGTCCAAATTCTAAAAAATTCCGGATCAACTGTGGGCATGAGTCACCATCATTTAAAAACAGTAAAAAGAGACTCCTACCGCCGTGACGGGAATCTATTCTCGGTTCCTGCGACTGCATTTTCGTCAACAGCCAATTTCTTCTCCTAACGTTTCCTCTCAACGAAAACAAGAGAGGAAGGCCAAGGTATGTTTTTCCTTTGATTTGTTTTTATTCCTTCTTTACGATTCCTTTCTGTATTTTCCTTTAGTTGGATCTATTCTGCTTCGGAAGATCACAAAAAAAAAAAATCTTGTCTTTTATGATTTAATTTGCGGCTTTCTTCGTAATTTAGGGTTTTCGGGGTCTCTAATTGTCCCTGCTCTGGGGACTTCGGAAAGTTGAGTTATTTTATTTTATTTTTTTTAGGGTAGGTGGTGATTGGTATGATTTTAGATTTCGGATGAATTTGTTCGATGTTCGGCTTAGGATTGGGTTTTCTTTTTTCGTGATTAAACTTGGATGGGAATTCGTTCTGGGTTTTGAGGGTTACGTTGGTTGGGTTTGACTGGTTTTAGGGTTTTGGATGTTCTTTAAAATTTGGTTGTTTTTAATTGCAGACAGGAGGTGATTTTGATGGTTAGGATTTTGCTATGGGTTTTTAGATTTTTGGCCTAGGGTTTATGTTTTATTCCATTGTTGATCATCGTTTTGGGAGTTCATACGGCGTAGGTTTGATTCTGACGTTTTTGTTCATGTGTTTAATTAATTAATATTATTACTATGACTAATTAAGGGAAGAAGAAAGGTTCGATTTGGGTTTTGAACTGGTACCGTACTGCATTGTATTGTTTTTTACGAGTCCCATTTTATGAATTTGTCCATTAAATGTATATAAATTATGGTTTTCTTTTTAAATGTTGGAAGTTGGTCCTCTGTGTTGATCACGGGACTGCATGAAGCTTGCTATTGTAATATATTTGGTTAAAAATTCAGGAGACCTTATTGGTTTGAAGCTTTCTTCCTCTATAGTTAGATCACCTTATTGGCAGAGTATATATAGCTTCAAATCCACAGGCGCTAGCTGGGCACAGTGTTA
This sequence comes from Annona cherimola, assembly GCA_030490835.1. Lineage (NCBI taxonomy): Eukaryota > Viridiplantae > Streptophyta > Magnoliopsida > Magnoliales > Annonaceae > Annona > Annona cherimola. The sequence goes on from CM059976.1 coordinate 14,772,623, forward strand.
GTTACAGCTGAAGAATGTTGAGACTGTGTTAGCAGCCAAGGAATCATACGTGGTGATGTTTAGCAGATAAGTGGAGATGAGTTGTTGGCAAATTGAGGAAGGAATTTTTTTTTAAAAAAAAAAAAGTGGGAAAAAAATTCGAAAAAGTGAGATACTAATTTGATGTGATAGGAGTAATGATTATGAGTAAAGAAAATAAAGATAAAATAGAATATAATTTTATGAAAAAATGTGAAGACATGATCGAAATATAGAAATAAAAGGGTTAGTTAAGATGTAAAATTATATTAAAAGATGTGTAGAAAGGAGTGGAATAATATTATTATTATTTTGCTGAATGCCAAATGAAACCTGAAGTATGGGAGCTGGCATTTCAGTAGAGTGTGGAGTTGGAGTTTAAGAGAGTGATACAGAAGATAGTAGGTGCAATGCAGGTAGGTATATATGATCTTGCTGTGTAAAATCAGGGACTCAGCAATTTGTATGAAATAATGTTGGGTTGATTCATGGCAAAGAAAGTGAATGGTCAAGTGCCAAAAAGGAACATGAAGCTATGGTAAAAACATGATACCTTGTGTCCTAGGTGATGATATGTTGATATGGTCTTTGATATGTTAGAATTGTGTAATTCTTGTTGCTGAGTGCTGTCTACAACTAGTAATGTTAAGGGCCAGATGGTAGCATGACGATGTTCTTGATGATATGCACATTGGAATATGGCATGTCACCTTCTAGTCATAGGGAATCTGATCTGAGAGATGGTTTTCACAGTTCCATCTATTCTTTTTTTTTTTTTTTTTTTTTTTTTTTTTGGTTTTTTCTTGAAGGCTTGATTTTGTTCATTGATTGTGGTTATTCAGTTCCCAGGTCTCATGTGGCTGCATGAATCTTGTTATTATTATTATTTTTATTTTCAGGTTTCTAAGTAGGCTGTTGTGCTGATTTGTTCTTTTATAAATTTCAGGCTCAGGACAGCAGACGTGTTTAGAGATGAGCAGTGACTTCGACGCATCATCGAGTAGGCCAACTGAAAGCTCTTCTTTCTCAGGTGGCGCAGGGAATGATGCTGCAGGTTTTGAATGCAACATCTGCTTTGAATTACCTCAGGATCCTATTGTGACCCTATGCGGTCATCTCTACTGTTGGCCCTGTCTCTACAAATGGCTCCATGTTCATGGGCATTCCCCAGAATGCCCAGTCTGCAAAGCTGTTATAGAGGAGGAGAAATTGGTCCCACTTTATGGCAGAGGGAAGACCACTACAGATCCAAGGTCCAAGTCAATCCCTGGCATGGAAATCCCTCATCGTCCAACTGGGCAGAGGCCAGAAACTGCTCGCCCTACTGATCCCAACTACATGCCTCAACATGGTTTTGGATTCATGGGGGGGCTTGGTGGTTTAGCACCCATGGCAACTGCAAGATTTGGCAACTTCACGTTTTCTGCTGGTTTTGGTGGTCTTTTTCCATCTCTTCTCAATTTTCATGTGCATGGATTTCCTGAAGCCACTGCATATGGTGGAGCTGCTGGTTTTCCTTATGGGTTTGCCCATCCATTTCATGGAGTTCACGGCCACGGTTTCCGTCGGCCTCCTACTCAGGGACAGCAGCAGGCAGAAATTGTGAAAATATCGCTGATCGTTGTGGGCATTCTTGTGCTTCTTGCCCTTCTCTGGTCATAAGCTTGGAGCGGCCGTTGAGGCTTGTAGCAATGATTGGAACTGTAATTCTTAGATTCGTTTGGAATTTCTATGAGCGAAAATCGGATGTTCTGCTCTGTTACGATTTAGATAATATTCTGCTTTCATAATATTTACAGACAATGCAGTTGGTAATCATCTCATTTGTGCTCTCCCGAATGTTGCATTGCAAGTGCCAGGTGTTTGATTTTATTGGTTCCAAAGCTCGTCTTGGTCCTGCTTCTTAGCTTTTGTACTGCAAAATATTTGATCATGAAAGTATAACATTTAGTTTGGCTTCTCTTTAATGGTGTATGCATATGCGCTACCAAGCATTTCCAAAATCATTCATGTTTCGAGCATAATACTAATAATGGCTTATTTCAAATGTACCCACTATATTTGTCCGAAGGCCCAAGCATACCCGGTTGTTTTCAGGAAGGCCAGATATAAGTACTATATTTGGAAAATATTTCCAGTATTCCCGTGCTATTAACAGTCCCTTAAGCAGTGGTAGGTGCATCATGACTCAACGTAAGCTTCAAAAGTATGGTTAAGTTCAACTTTGGTTTGTTATATCATTTATGGGTGTGTTTGGCAACGAGAAAAAAATGTCAACTTAAAACTTTTCACTTTCTATAATTATAATATTTTTTAATCATTTTTTCACATTTTCTCATACAATTACCTTACTTTTTAATTATTTCTACACAACTACCCACACAATTAACTTATTTATTTTAACTTTATCATCTTTACTCCTCGTCATTACCCTTATCATATCACATAATTTGACAATTTTTATTCTCTAAAACTTTTCATCAAAAGTTTTATCCATTCCCAAACACATCCTATATTTATTATTTGAGTTAAGATATTTGAATATTTGGTACTTTTGATTAGGTTTTTCAGAAAATTCATTTAATTAGTTCAAGAAGTGATGTCATTGCTTAATATTGAATGTAAAATAGTCGTCTTTGCATAATTTTTCTCCTAAACAATATTTTCAAGTAAAGTTAGTTTTAAGTTCATTTTTATATCATTTCTATTTAAGCTATTTGAAGATTAAATAATTTTGAGTTTTTTTTTTTAAAGAAAAATTATTTTGTTGTTTGAATAGATAATTTTATTGCTTAATATTTAATACCAAATTAGCTGATTTGATATAATTTTCATCTTAAACATGACTTAAACAATTACTTGAAGTGGGATTCAATTTTGTGCTCGTTTTTATATAATTTATAGTTGTATCTGGTTTAGGAAATTTAAGGTCTAAATATTATTAAAGGCTAGATAGGGGATACACCTTTTTTTTTTTTTTTTATATCAAAGGGGATGCATATTTATACATAAAAAAAATGGGGATACATATTTGATTGTCCTAAAAGATAATAATATTGCTTAATATTTACGGCTAAATTAGGTAGGTTGGTCGGAATTTTTCACTCAGCGGCCATTACAGTTTAACCAATAGAATGTAACGACTAAAGTATATTTCAAACGATTTGTCAAATGTAATGGGCTTATTTGGTGTAAGTATATACGGAATATTTGTCAAATGTAATGATTATATTTAGCATTTTGGGTTTTTAGTCAAATATCTTTGGTATATTTGGCACAATAATAATAATAATAATAATAATTTTATATTTACCTTTTACTGCCTTATTCTTTATGCTAATTTTTTTTTTCTAACCCCTACCATTGCACTTTGCGCTATGTTAAATGCACCTATATAGGCATTGTGTCGATCGCACCTCTATTATTGGGCTTATGCTCATGGATGGTTGGGCCATGATCATTGCGCCGTCGACTGGCCGAAAACATATATATTTTTTTATTTTTGGTTTTCTTTATAAAATTTTAATTTAAATGTATTCAATTTATAAATCAAATTTTACCATTTTTGAGACGTGCATATATTTAATTTATAATTCAAGGCATGTATTTACACTACAATATAACTTTCGGCAATGCTTAATATTTTTTCTTGCAACAATTTACTTAGAGACATGAATAATTGTTGTCATTAAATATTAGCTTTCAGTTATAATATATAAACGAAGTTAAAAGTAACAAAAATTATCACTAAAAAATGACTTTTTTGACAAAATTTGTCACTAAAAGTACGACTATTAGTAACAAATTCAAAAGTTTTTTAAACGGACTTATAGAAATATGTCTATATTGGCACTACAGAATACAATGTAAATGAATACAGAATTTTGCGCTAAAAGTCTGTTTTCTTGTAGTGTTAAAAATCCTATATATATATACATTGATAAAAATGGTTTATAAATTAAATATATCTATATTAACAGTTTTATAAAAAATTTATAAAATAAAAAAGGCTTTAGGCTTTGGGATTTGTGGCAAATGATCACGGGGCTAGGTGGCCATGGTTTTAAATTTTTCTAGTGGCAGAGACCCAGTGCTGGGGGTTGGCCTCAGTGCCTACTCGAAAGTCCTTGAAGAGCCTGCATTTAAATTTCTTGATGCGGATTGGCTTTATGCAGCACTAGACAAATCCTTGAAGAACACTGTCATCAATACTTTTTGGGAATATCTTGGTTTAATAGCAAAAATCCTTCCTTTAATGGTATAATGGATTGATTAATGAGATCCAAATTGCTTATTATGATAAAACTACAGTTATCAATAAAAAATTTGTTAAATCGCGAAATTAAATTTCTTAATGGTAAACTTTCATCAAAAAAATTCTTTTTTGAAAATATCGAAAAAATTATTAAAGGTAAAATTTTAACCTTAAAATATTAATTTTGTAGTGATTTAATTTTATGACTCACTAAAACTTTTATTAATTAAAGTGATAATTGCATTATTAGCTAAATAAACTCTTTTAAAACGTAATAAACAATTTCGATTTTATAAATTAATCTCAGCAATTAACCAAGTGATTCCTTAGGAGCTTCTGTGGCCGAATTGGTACCAACTTCAGTTGAGCAGATTTGCCAGCAAGCATGTGTGAGCTGTCTCTTCTTGGGCTCTTCCTAAAGGTGGACCATCCATCTTCTGAGATCTCTCCTTGCAAAATAAGAAATAGTAAAAAATTGCAAACAATATTAATACCAACTGTAAAATGCATGAAGAAAAAACTGTAGGTATTGAAAAATGTTACTTAGAATTAAATGGGCGGTTTTCTCTCTCATTTCTCTAGCATCCAGAAGGAAATTTTTTGAAGGAAAGCATTTTTTTTTTTTTTTTGTCTCTTAAGTTGGCTGCCAAAAGGACTTGCAAAGATTGAAATTTTGATCCATTAGCAATTGCTTCTTATCTAATTAGTTTGCCGTCCTAGACCACATCCCAACAAATATTTTTTGGGTTGATGAAGTATTCAAGAAAATAAAATTTAAAAAAACAGGGCGTGATAATCTAAAGCACAAGGAGATGCTTTCTTTAGGAGGTCCACTTTCTGTTGTTTTAGCTTAGTAACTAGTTATTTCCGCCTTGGTCAAGATAGAAGGGCCAGGAGTACAAGAAAAACACAGCCAGTATACGACACATCATTAATGCCATAAATGTTTGTCTTTTTTCTTATAGAATGTCTGTCAAGTAATAAAACTTGTATATTAGAGAAAACGATGTTATATAATAGGTATAATAATAAGGGGTAAAAAGAATAAAGTTACAAAAGACATGATTCAATACTTATGTACGTATAAAAGCTTCCATATTTACTCTTCAATTTTAAATCGCCAAGTATGGAGCAACAAAATCCATGCAGCGGACCCCACTAGATGGGAAATGACTTATGATGATGAATTTTTAAAGTTTAAATCATTGATGATATTGAACACATCTTGTTTTATCATGCTACCAAAAATAATCTTTATTAGAAACTTATATTTTGTAGAAAATACTATTTATTAAGAGTGAATATCTAATCACTACAAATTTTTAAAAATGTATAGTGTCAATGTAGTATATAAAAATTTTCGATGCATGTAGATTTTGGAAACATAAATAAATACACATGGATAAAGATGATAAATGGTTTAGATTCTTCAAAAAATATTTTAAAATTAAAAAATAAAGGATTTCCATTCTTACGTAAGTATTGAATTAGTCCTAACTTAAAATAGATGGGTTAGTTATGGAGATAATTGTGTAAAAATGATCGAAAAGTATGTTACTTGTATAGAAATATGCAAATAAATAATTTAAAAATATGGTAGGTGTGAAGAGTGAAAAGTTTTAATTAGCTAAATTTTGTGGTTTAACAAACACACCCTAGTGTACTACCATGTTTTTTTAAATTTTGATTATACGATCCAATATATAAGCTGCTTATGGATGACAATGGCTGCTTTTGGCCCCAAAATAACCAACTACTTATTTTAGAAGGCTCGTTTTCAATTTTTTTTTTACCCGTAAAACCTTTGGTAGTCTACCCTTGTCTATCTTTGTCTTAAAATATGTACTAGTTTTTATTTTTAAAGATTTTCTGGCTGCCATGGACAAATGCAATGGCAATTTCCATAGAGCGTGATCTCCTGCACTCGGGTGCATTAAACCCATTTTTTTTATTTTTTTGAATTTTTTTTTATACAAGGGTTAATCTAAGTGTATTTAACATGTGTATCAATTTTTACCATTTTTAGAGTATTTTAGATATTTATTTTTTATTTTTGAAAATTAGTGACATTTTAGTAATTTTAAATTACTTAAAATGCCACTGATTTTCAAAAATAAAAAATAAAAATCTAAAATATTTCAAAAATGGTAAAAATTGATACTTATGTTAAATACACTTATATTAACACTTTTATAAAAAAAAAATTCAAAAAATAAAAAAATTAGGTTAATGCACCCGGGTGCACTAAAGCTCGGCGCAACCGGGTGCAGTAGACCGCGACCCAATTTCCACGGCTGAAATATTCTCGCTTGTATTGTAGTAAAAAAGTTTTCGAGAAGTTGTTGTAAGTTAAAGAAAGTTGAACAAACAAAAAAGCCAAATAAGTTTCGCTTCAAACATATTACAATGTCATTCTTAAGGCAATTGTGTTATCTTCAATACTGATAAAGATAATCCGCCGTTGCCCCCAAGATTTTTTTTTTTTTTTTTTTGAAAAAAAAAAAAGAGATCCAGCCCAAGAACAGAAAGCAGCTATTCTTCTTGGGTAACATTTGATGCGACAAATAACTTTTGAATGGAGCCAAGGCAAATGAAATAAAAGCATATATATAGTTAACATTCATCACACACTGTACAAAGGAAGCATGCATACTACTGCTCTATGAGACATAGCAACCTCTCGTGTTGTATGAGACAGAATCCCATGATGATGTGCAGACCAACAAGTTACAGCACATTACTGCATACTGAGTAATATGATCGTAATATGACCAAAATCCAGAGAAAATCCAAGGTCGACTATTATATAAAATTTCTCCATTTGCAACTTCGAAACTTTTCCCCTGCGATGACGAGGTTACCGGAACTCTAGCAATGTAAGGAAGACAAATGCAGGTAAGAAAAAAATTTCTTTTCCATTGGCAAACATTAAACCCAAAAACATTCTATGGGTATCGACTCCGCTTACACAGTTACACTAAGCCACAATATTCATTTATCTGTGTGAAATTATATATATCTTATATGATTTATTTTATTTTGAAAATTCCCAACGTTCTCAGCCATTTTCAAAACTAAATTCAACTTTATTCAAATCAAGAAAATCTTAAACATAATTAATGGTGCTGAATAGATTTAAATCTTTACTTAGTGCAAATACTTCAAAATTTACTGAAATGTATAGTAGCTGATGCCCATATTGTTGGGGCAAAATATATAAAAAAAAAAGAGAAAATTAAGGAAAGTAGTAAAGGTTTCACTTCTGATGTGTTATGACATAACTTTCCTTAAGGCAATTTTATTACTCTGTTTATTGCTTATGATAATTTTGTAGTTGTCTTGGGAAATCTAAACTAGAACAAGAAGCCTTTCATGCATTTGCATTGCCGAAGACGTTACCATTTTAACTATTTTATCTTTATTGTTTATCTTTAACATTATATAATATTTATAATAATTTGAAAATCCTAACTTGTATATCATTTATTTTACTTTTAAAAATTCCAACACTTGTTTGTATACGTTACCATTTTAACTATTTTATTTTTATTGTTTATCTTTAACATTATATAATATTTATAATAATTTGAAAATCCTAACTCGTATATCATTCATTTTACTTTTAAAAATTCCCAACACTTGTTTGTATTGATTTCATCGTCGCGTTTCAGTGAGCAAAGTTACCTAGGAAAAAAATAATTTGTAGTTGATGAAGTCAACACAAAGAAAAATAAATAAAAGTGTGTTTGGTAAATAAAAAATTATGTAAAATTTTTCCATACAATTTTATATACAATTATTCTATTTTTTAATTATTTTTCTACATCTCTCCACATATACGCATTTTTCATATAACTATATATATTTTAGTTCTAATTATTGTCCCTATTCTTATCACACCACTCACCTAATTTTTGCATGGATTTGTTAGTACCAACGCTGCAAAATCAATGCAATTTGTCAGAAGTCCAATCTTTTATTTGGGAACCAAGGTTTATACAATCATTCCCTTATCTTTTGCTGACAGCATTAACACTGTTGTGGCCCTCATAATTTATGGATAAATAATCAAATATTACCTTTTTGTGTATCAAAAGTCCACAAGGCAATTTCTATGATAGAGGAAAGTTTGGTAGTATAAGCTGCAAACACAATATAAAAAGAGGGAAGAACACAGTCACACACCCACAAACCAAGAACCGAAGGTAAAATAGCTGAGATGCGCTGTATTGTACTGATCTTCGTGCCTTAGATGTGAGATGTTTTTGGAGGTGGCGAGGTATATATAGCAAAGCCCAAATGGGGATGCTTAATTTTATTGATATCTGAAAATAACCGTTGCATACAAACATTGATAAGAAATTTCGGTGGAATTTAGGATGTTATACAAATTACAATGAATTGTTACTCAGTTAAGTAGCAATCTCATGTATTATATACTTTTAATATATTTTTTAATTTTTTCTTCACTTTCATGTAAGTCCAAGTATGTTTAGTTTATATATCAAATTACAAAATTTTTAAAATAAAAACTTTTGAGTCATCTTATACTGTCCCACACACTTGGGAAATAATAAAAATTTTTAGTTTAGAAAAAACATATATAAGAATCTAACAATCACAAATTTTGGTATTTTAACTAAATGTACTAAGGTTTACATAAAAGTGAAGAAAAACTAAAATAATATATTTAAAATATAAAATATATGAGGCTATTACTTAACTAATTAACAATTCATTGTGTAGTATCGGGATCCTTTTATTATTTACAATTCAGTACAAATATTTTTGGGGAACCACTCCACGTCAATTAATTAATAGTATATAATATTGATATGAAACTTAGGTGTATTTTCAGCTATTTTAAGATAAAAGACATGACAATGTACGGTCTCATACCCAAACAGCGTCTGCAGAAAATCCAAGAGAACATTTACCAATGCTTTATTACTCGCATGTGTTTGTCCGGTTGTTCCTCACGTGGTCTCTTCCTTCATCGTCTAAGATGAGACACGGCCAATGTTTTCGTTTTCTGGGAGTTCGGAGACGAGAGAAAGAGAAGAAGAAGAAAGAAGGAAGGCTTCTGAGGTTGCATGTTTTTATGAGAGAGCTTTTGTAATCAGACATGCTGTGGTTGGATTCTGATAGTTGACATTTCTATCCAAGTGTTTTTGGGAGAGAAAGAGAGCAATGGCAGAAGGAATTGGAAAGGAGGAAAGAAATATGGAAAGAGGGAAGGCAGGAGCAGCTGACAAGGAAGTGGTTAAAGAGAAGCTGGGTGAAAGGAGCTGGAATGAGTCGAAGATGATGTGGGCCATTGCTGGTCCTGCAATTCTAGCATCAGTGCTGCAGTTCTCAATTGGGTTTGTGACTGTGGCTTTCGTTGGGCACAAAGGGCGTCTTGAGCTTGCATCTGTCACCCTTGCTCAAGGTGTTATTGAAAGCTTTGCATATGGGATTCTGGTAAGGACATTTATCCATCCGCTTACACAACCCAGTGCAAAAAATGTTGCATGAATCCTTCCAGAGCTTTTTCATGAATTTGTAGGATAGAAAAATGACATTATATTAGGCAATCCAGTGATAGTTCCAATTTTTTAATAATTTGTTAGAATTGCGTATTCCTTTCCTTCAGTTTTCATGGTTTCGCAAATGTAAGCTCTTGTCTCTAGCTCTTTCCAATATGGGTTTTGAGCCTTGTCATTAGCGCTGTCTAATTCCGGAGTTTTATCTCAAGTTTCATCAGATTCCTTCATATGACGGATCAGTAATCATCTGAATTTCTTTTTTCCCCCCATGTAGCTAGGAATGGCAAGTGCACTGGAGACAATATGTGGCCAAGCTGTTGGTGCTGGACAAATGCATATGCTAGGAATTTATCTGCAAAGGTCATGGATAATATGCGTAGCCACCTCAATTGCTCTAGTACCCATGTATGTGTTCACCTCTAGAATCTTGAAGATCCTTCGTCAGCCGGCGGAAATATCAGATGTCGCCGGCAAGTACTGTGTTTGGGCATTGCCACAGCTTTTTGCATATGCAGTTAATTCCCCCTTGCAGAAGTTCTTCCAGGCTCAGAGTAGAGTCTGGGTCATGACTGCCATCTCTGCTGTGGTCTTAGCTTTTCATGCTCTCTTGAGTTGGGTGTTAGTGATAAAGCTGAAACATGGCCTTGGTGGAGCCGCACTAGCTGGGAATATCTCATGGTGGTTGCTGGACTTGGTTCAGATTTGCTATCTGGTATCTGGGTCTTTCAGGGATGCATGGACTGGCTTCTCCACTTCAGTATTTGAATCTCTAGCTGAATTCACCAAACTCTCGCTAGCCTCGGCTGTCATGTTATGGTCAGGAAATCAGCATATATACTTTTCTCTCCATCCATGCATCAATTTCCTGTTGGCATTTTCAATATTAGAAATCATAATATATGTTATATTACATTGCATTTTTACAAGATCAAAAGGGTGGCTAAATATGGTAATGCTTTGTGGTTTGGAGCCGTTGGTTTTGGGATCTATTTCTTCCCTTTGTTTTGTTTTGGAACCTTGGACAGGAAGTCTATTGGCAGCAAACGGATGGTTGGAATTCTGAACGGCAGTAATGTCGATTCAATTGAAATGGGATATCTGACGTGGTCATTGCAAACGGCAGCAAACAACGGCTATTCAAAGTGTATAATAAATAGATGAATGCCTGATGGCTTATTTGTAATACGTATAAAGTGAATCTTATTTTTATTTTTCACTTTCATCATTTTCCTTAAATTTTTCTATTTTCCTTATTTTCACCCCAGCCTTTCTTTGTTGTATGATGAAGTTTCTTTTGGTTGCAGCTTGGAGCTCTGGTATTTCACCATGGTTGTTCTCCTAGTGGGTAGGCTAAAAACCAATACAGAAGTAAATGTTGATGTTATGTCCATTTGGTAAGTTTCCACTCATTTCAATTCCTTATTATTATTATTTTGATTAGGATTCGATTCCTTATTAATGTGCTTTTGCTTTAGCTGATTTTGACCCCTTTTCTTTCTGTCCCTTAATTCAATATAGCCTAAACCTGGAAATATGGACATTAATGATTGCAGTAGGATTCAACATTGCTGCCAGGTTAGTAATCTTCTTTTACACGGGAATTTATTTCCATTTTTTGAAAAAATCGAATCTTCTTTTTCATCATATCATCAACTTCTTGCAGTGTACGTGTCTCAAACGAACTAGGCGCAGGCCATCCAAATGCAGCAAAGTTCTCTCTAATAGTAACTTCTGCGTATTCCACCTTCTTTGGTCTTCTCTTTGCTGTTGTTGTTCTCGCCAGTGAGTCCAACTTTCCAAAGCTGTTCACTGATCAACACGAGGTAATAATAGAAACATCCAAGCTTGGGGTTTTGCTTGCAGCTACAATTCTCCTCAACAGCATCCAATCTGTTCTGGAGGGTAACTTTCTCATCTGAAAATTGTTCAACACAGGAACCATGTTAATGGGACTGGACATTTTTGGTTCCTTACAGACATGGAATTTGCAGGTGCTGCTGTAGGTGCTGGTTGGCAGACCACGGTTGCCTCTATTAACATTTTCTGCTACTACCTTTTTGGTCTACCATTTAGTAGCCTGCTTGGGTTTAAGTTCAACCGCGGTGTTCGGGTAAGTAATCATCATGATACTGTAAGATCAGATAATCAAATTGAAGGGAAAAGAATCCAATCATGTTCTGTAATTACCATACAGGGAATTTGGCTTGGAGTTTTGGCAGGAGCAGCATTGCAGACGATTATATTGTTGATCATAACATACCAAACCAACTGGGAGAAGGAGGTAAGTTCCTTTGTAACTACTATGCTACATGAGGTAAATATAATCATTAGGAGAATCATTATAAAGTTAGAATCAGAGTGAAACATCCAATTGACTGAAACCACATAGATCAACTTACTAGAGCTTGCATTAACCTTTGATAGTTGTGAATGTTATGCATCTTTACATGTTTTCGAGTAGGTGAGTGAACAACTGGAAAGCCAACCACCATAGGGATTAACTTACCAGAGCTTGCATTAACCTTCGATAATTTGTGAATGTTTTACATCTTTACGTGTTTTCAAGTAGTTGAGTGAACAACTGGAAAACCAACCCTAATCCTATATATTCTGTGCGAGTTTTTTAATCCACCCTGTAAAAGGCTAAAAGCTGAAGCCACAATCTAAAATACCTAACTATTCTATTTCGTTTTATTAATAGGCGACTTCATTTCTCATTCTGCGGACATCATCATATATTTCTTTACACTTACCAAATTTTGGAACACGGAATCCGTCATATGCAATTAGCAAGAATGTAGCCTTTGTAGTTGAAATGCCAACATGTTGCAGATGCTTAGACCAAGGAGAGCTTGAGAGATGTTAAATCATGGTTCACTAAGCATTAAAGTGGAGAGAATAGGAATTTTTCATTATTGTATTTAACAAAATATTTTTCTATACCATAACACAGGCATCACAAGCCGAAGAGCGGATCAAAACATGGGGTGGAGAATCTGAGCCTCCAGTTGCTCCACAGAAATACAAGACAGAGAGTTTGGAAGAGAACAGAAGACCTGCAGTGAAACAAACTGCATTCACTAAATAATAATGTTCAATTCGTTATTGTGACACATTAACATTATATTTATAGTCATCATTTTCCAAATCAAAACGGCTTCATATTGTACAAAATTACGTAAGCTGTGCTGTGTGATGTCATGAATGATATGATACAAAAAATGGCTCGTGAATTGAGCCTAATCCTTGCCTCTTTTTGTAAGGAAATGGCAGTGTGATGCTTTTGTTTGTTTTATTGGCCTGCACCAACTGACATGTTTGAGATGGATATTGAAGCCAGGCTTTAAAATGCAGATGTGCACACAGCAGAAAATCAGATCAGCCTGGAAAGTGGGTGGTCCATTACATGACTTGGGCAAGCTTGATTTTTCCTGGTATGTAAATGGAGAAGTAGATGGGATGGAGGTGCAAATGGTGTCAGAAAGGCAAGGTATCATCAAATGGTGGCAACTTTTATGGCTGCCCATTTCCGTAGCCTCCTTTCCATGGCCAGCAGATCCGATGGGCAAAACCCACTCTGTTCATGATTGCATTTTCTGCAACCGGCGGAATCCGCATCAAACTAAGGGCAATTCTTGTCTTAGGGCAGTTGGTGGCTCACACGGGCACTCTTGCCCTTGCATCAAGAATCCATTCCAATTGAGCTGGGTCTGACCACTTCTTTTTTTCTTTTTTCTTTAAAAAAAAAAAAAAAAAAAAAAAAGGGCGATTCAAACAGGGGCTTGTTCCTCTCGTGCTCATCGGTCAACATAAAGCATCCAATTCTGCCTATTTCTTGATCAACCTTATTGTCCCCATCAATCCGCCACTGGATCAACGACCACAATGCAGAGCACTTGGCAAAAGCCGTTCGGCATCAAGACAGGGACCGGAAAAATTCCGCCTCGATAAATGTTGTCTGCTGCCAATCCTAAATACCATCACGCCGGCATCTGATCCGTTTATTGATGGCAAGCACCGGTTCAGCTACATAAATCACGCTGATGAACAGCAGAGCATGACTGTCTTCATTGACCCTTCGCCATGAATGGATGAAGGATTACATCAGGAGGGGCTTGCAGACGATAATATGGGAGATGAGAAGATGATGATTTCAGACAGCATGATTTGCCGGTTAGAAACAACGACAATAAGGCATACCCTGCTCGAAATTCATAAGATATGATTTCTAGAATTTCAGATTAATGAATCAGTTATGCCAATTAGAAGTTCAAAATAAAATTCGAAATATTTGCCACCAGCAGCGGCATTTTTGCCCACCTATCTACTGTTCGATTCCTGCTGGTTGCAAGTTTCATGTTTGCCATTTTACAATTTAAGTCTCCTCTAATGGGTTTTTTTTTTTATATAATTTCCCCCCTATTGTTGGGGATTATACTTTCCTCCCTGTGGTAGGGGTTTAGGAAAAAATATTCATTCAAAACATACATGCTGTCCACAGAAATTAACATCAGCTTGATGTTCATGATATCTGTTTCAATCCCAAACAGAGAATTATGCCATTCGATTTTGCCAGTGACCAATATTGCATCTGTATCTTTAAATTTACTGAAATAGTAAATATACTTACAATGTTTATAAAAAATCATAAGCGTGTCCCATCTATTAAGACGCCAATAGAATTTTCATAAAATGATTATCATGCCCTTTAAGCCAAGAGATGCACCTGCGATTTTTGAAAATATTATAAGCATATTTGCAAAAAATCTAAATTAATAATATATGAAAATATATAAACTAATAAAATAACAAATATGTTTACTATATTTGCAAACATTGCAAGTATATAACTTGGTATAAATGACATTTTCATCATTTTATAGAAAATTCTAACATTATCCTAATGGAAGGGACATGATTACAATATTATACAAATCTTGTAGGTATATCTGTAATTTTGGCAAACTTAGGAACATAAATACAACATTAATTTAAACCTTGTCAGCATATCTGCAAAATCCATAAACAATAATACGATAATACATTTAAATACAAATGTATGCTGAGAGATGTAACAAGTGCCTCAAGTGTCAGTGATTTCTGCTCCCCCAATATCGCAGTAGGCACCAACAGTTGCATCTGCCAGCGACAACTGCAAAGGGTTGCAAGTGCCACAAAGTATACACTACATATGGAGGGAGGGAAAAAAGGAGGAGAGATCAATCAAAATAATGCTTCTTGGTGCCAGTGACAATACAACAGTCAGCTCAATTGAGGGACGGTAGAATAGCATCAGATTTTTAGCTATCATGCAGGGAAGTTGGTCTGGAATGTTTGCTGGCACTGTTGCAACTTGCAAACGCTTGCAGTGTTGTCGACATTAACTGGGAGATAAGGTAACTTCCCACTGAATCATTATCCTACATAAAGTAGAGATAACAGCTGAATGATCCTCGGATCATAATATCCAAATAATGAAAGAACATGCGGAATTTTCTATGCATATCAAATGGAAATCGATGATCTTCCTGAGTCGAAAGTAATTCATATTGAGATCAGTACTCTTACTTATTTTCACACGAAAGACAGAAACTGTGAAGTAGCGGTCATAGACTTCGTTTGAATAACTCCAGATGTCACGTATTTTGAGACATACCATACGAGTCTCTCTCCTCTGCAGACGGGATGGAGAATGTTGGAGAGGTGACACATGTTTCATCTACCGTTTCTTGCATCCAGTTGCAGGCATTGCAAGTTTACAATCATATCAGAAACCTGGAGGGTGCTGCCTGAGCCTCAAGAAGATCTGCACAGTACCTCTAACATAGAAGAATGAAGAATTGGTAATAGTGGACGAGATTGCCAATATACTAAGGTAGGTTGGATTTTATAAATCTTGGAATGATCGAATGCCAGCAATGGCTCCAACCACAATAAGAAGATATGCTTAGAATTCCACACACATTTATTTCAAGTCAAACTTAAGAAGCAAAACAATGATCTCTCCAAGATAAGTCCCCCATAACATAATTACAATTGCATCTTTTCCAAATCTGAAAAAATTACTGAATGCCCTTCATCAAAGGGTTTGAATTTCTTGGTTCTTATATGATTTTTGCAACCTGCATACCTTCATTTTGGGAGTCCTTGAATTGTTTTTAACTCAAATGCCATATAATCCCACCCAGAAGTTCATCCTGAAAATGTGTGGAAATACAAAGACGTGATCAGGTGGCACTAAATATCAGGCATCAAACTACTCCCAGTCCCAGATATTGAATGATTTAAATAAATTATGATTTGTGAAAGCACTCTGTAAAATGAATCTCAGACAAGCTGTAAGACATTTGAACTCAACAAACCTTTTCTGAATGATGTGACAAATCTCAGATGCACAAAGTTCGAAATTTGAAGTCAAAAACAACTTTAAACCTTTGTGAAAATGTTCTGAATATATCCACATATCCCAAAAACCAGGCTAGATGCAACCTGCACCAAAAAACACAACATGAGAAAGTATGCTGGAGCTCACTGGCAAGATCTGTTTGCAATAATTATAGTTATAGGACTTTCAAAAGAAAAGAAAGAAAGAAAAAAGCACCTAGCTTTGATGTCATTTAAGCCATAGTGCATATCCTGCCATCCTTTCAGTGAGTTTCTCACCAGCTTTCATCCTCTTTGGATTGAACTGGGTCCATTCTGTTAAATTCAAGTATGCTTGCACAAGCTCGCTCACCAGTGCAAACCATACTCAATCCACTTACACACTCTTGACAACCATCTTGAAAGTGTGTATGTTGAAATCAGCAGGGTTCCTCGCACCAACACAAACAGCTGTCCAGCCATTCCCAAGGGCTTAAGAGAGCACATCATAAAATTTCTTAACATAAACTCACTCCACAGACATCAACATATAGCTTCAAACATGTTGCAAGTTTCTTTTATGTGTTCCCTCAACTTCAACAATTCCTTGCGGCTTGCTTACTAGAAATAGTTGCTGGAAGGAGACACCTGACATGCATCTCATCATGAAGTTCAGAAATCTGTTGTATATCCCCAAGTCTGATGTAACCCTGGATTGACTTAAATGTCACAAAATTGGGCTCAATGCCTTTCTTAACCATCTCATCCAGAAGGATTTTGGATGCTTCCATGTCCCCTTGCTTGCATAGACTGTGGATCAATGCAGAATAGGTGACAACAGAAGGAGAAACTCCCCTTTCCACCATTTCAGTTTTTAACTTGAAAGCTTCACTGATATTACCAGCCTTGCAATATCCATCGATTAATGTATTGAATGTAATAACATTAGGAGCCAACCCTTTGGCATACAGTTTATTGAAAAGCTTGACTGCCCTGTCCAAATTACCAGATTTACAAAGCCCATTGATGAGAGAATTGTATATAGCAATACTTGGAATAAGACCCATCTTCGACATCTCATCCCGTAGTTCAAAAGCTTCTTTCACATTACCAGATGCAGCAGTTCCATGAATGAGGGTGCAATATGTGAAATTATCTGGAAAAAAGCCTTTTCGAGACAAATCTGCAACAAGTCTTCTTGCATCTACTACCCGATCGCATTTGCAGAGGCCACCAATAACTATGTTATAAATGATGTTGTTAGGAACAAAGCCCCTCTTTGCAAGTCTATCCAGTGATTCAGAAATCTTCGATATATCACTGTGTTTTATGTCCTGATTTGTTAGTCCATCAAAATATTCATGACCTAGACAAGTATCAAAATTCACTATCTTCTGCAATAGAATATTTGCCTCATCAATCTTGCCAACCCTGTAAAGACTGCTAATTAGAGTGCTGATTATGACTATGTTCGGAGAAAAACCATTGTCGACCATTTCAAAATAGTACTTAAAAGCGTTTTCCAATATCCCTTCTTTGCACCAACCAGAAATGAGAGTTCCGTAAGTCACAATATTCAGGCTTAGTCCCCCAGCCTGCATCTCAACCAAAAGATCTTCCACTCTACTTGATCCCCCGGATTTAAAAAGTCCTTTGATAAGAGAATTAAACATTTCAGTGGAAGAGGGAATTCCATTCTTTTCCATATCATCTCTGACTCTAAAAGCTTGTTCAACATCACCAACCACACAATAACCATCACACAAAGTTCTATATGTAACACCATCTGGGAAGAAACTCCAGTGCTTCATCTGAATGACAATCTCCTCTGCTTCAACTAGTTTTCCCATCTTACATAAACCATTGATCATTGTATTAAATGTGACTTGGCTCTTGACGAGCCCCCTTGCTAAAATATTTCTCCACAACTTCAAAGCTTTCTCAAAATTCCCCACCTTGAAAAGCCCGTCAAGTATGATGCTATAACTGATTCCATTTGGCATCAAACCTCTTTTATGCATCAAAAACCACAAGTGCAAAGCATCATTGATTGCTCCTAAGTTACACAAGCCTTTGAGAAGTGTATTATAAGTTAAGACTGTCCATCTGATCCCTCTTTGATGCATCACATCACAAAGCCTGAATGCCTCGTGCATGCAACCATTCTTGCAATACCCATCTATAAGAGTATTATAGCTATAAGAGTCCGGCCTCAAATCCATAGATTCCATCTCGATAATCAACTGTTCTGCTTCTCTGATTCTTCCTAGCTTGCAATAACAATTGATCAAATTATTGCAGATAAATAAATTCATTTTCAATCCATCCTTCAACATATCATTTTGAATTCTAATAGCATCATCCAGTCTCCCAGCCTGACAATACCCATTGACTAACACACCATAAGCTGCTTCATCTGCAACCAAATATTCTGCTTTCTTGATCTCCAGAAGCATCTTTTCAGCTTCTTCAAATCTACCCACTTTGCAATAGCCTTTAATCAACATGGTATAGCTAACCACACTAGGAAAAGTAACTTTTTTCTTCATTAACTCCAAAATGCCAAGAGCGTTTTCTATCTGGCATAGCTCACAATACCCATCAATCAACGAATTATAAGTCACAACATTCGGCTCAAACCCCTTGTTCTCCATATCTCCCAAAACCTCGACTGCCCTCGGCAACTTCCCATCCTTGCAGCAAGCATTCACCATCACTGTAAAAGTGAAAACATCGGGCAAAATCCCAGCCCGGATTATCAGGTCATACACATGAATTGCTACATAAGCTTCACGATTCTTAACCAAATTACTCAATAAACTGTTACAAGATCTCAAACTGGGCTTAAATCCAAACTTCCCCATATTGTCAAACACATAAAGCGCATTCTTTAACATGCCGTTCTCCACATAAGCCTTCAAGAGCATGTCGAAGACCGTGGGCGAAAAAGAAAAGTCCTCGAAAACAGAAACCAACTCATGGAAAACCGAAGGAAGAGGACAATGACTAAACCCACGATTCAAAATCAATTCTTTCAGAAGGAATCTGGCGTCATCGAACATTCGCCCGTTGGACAAAATGTGGATGATTCGACAGTAAGATTTGGGATTGGGTCTGAAGTTCTTCTGCGTGGATGCGAGTCGGAAGAATTCGAAACATGGGGTTGGATTGGTTTTGAGCCTGGTGAGGACGGCGTCGAGTATTTCGTCAGAGAAATCGAAGGAGAGGCCGCGGACTGCGTCGAAGCGGCGGAAAGTGAGCATTCGGACAAGGCGGTCGACCAATTCTGAGGGCGGAAGTCGGCATTCTTCGATGAATTTCCATGGGAGTGTCAGAGTGGTGTGAAATGAGGATGTGAATGGGGTTTTGCGGAGAGATTGGAGAAGGATCGAAAGCGAGGAAGAATGCCTGGGCATCTGAGGGTGTGGGTTTTCCTCTCAGGTGGATTTGGAGAAGGGACGACCATCGGAATTGCAAGAATCGCCGGCCATCTGAAGAGTGCAGAGAGAGAGAGAGCAGAGATTTTGAGAGAGAGAAAGGGACTGTTTTGAAATTTGTCAGAATATGAGTGGTAAATAGAAAAGGGGGAAAGGATCCAATTTCGGGGGCTGTAATCTTCTTTTACCGTGTCTTAGACTGGTTTGAAATACTATTTTTCAAAAATTTAATGACACTTTTAATTTTTAATTTAGAGGTATATTATTTATAAATCAAGTTTTGCTATTAAAAATATATTTATTTATTTTATATTTTAAACACGAGAGTATTATAGTCACTCTTCTATTTAAAAATATAAAATAAATAAATATATGGTAAAACTTGATTTATGGATAATATACACCTAAACTAATAATTTTATTACAAATTTAAAAATTTAAAAGGTGTTATGGCCGCTCGTAGATAATCGTTCAAACAATTTAGGATGTATTTTGTATTTGATAAAACTATTAAAATTCTAAAATGAAAAGTTTTAGGGTGTGTTTAGGAATGGATAAAACTTTTGATGAAAAGTTATAGAGAGTAGAAGTTGTCAAATGATGTGATATGATAGGGGTAATGATGAGGAATAAATAGGATAAAATTGAAATAGATTAGTTAATTGTGTTGGTAGTTGTGTTGAAATGATTGAAAAGTAGGGTAGTTGTATAGAAAAATGTGAATAAATTATTAAAAAATAAGGTAGTTGTGGATAATGAAAAATTTTAAATTAAAAAGTT
Source organism: Annona cherimola (assembly GCA_030490835.1). Lineage (NCBI taxonomy): Eukaryota > Viridiplantae > Streptophyta > Magnoliopsida > Magnoliales > Annonaceae > Annona > Annona cherimola. Next base: position 14,793,004 of record CM059976.1, read on the forward strand.
TTAACTTGACAACTTTCACTTGTTACCAAACACACCCTTAGTATAGAACTTCTTAAAATAGGGAAAGTTGTGTGATATAATAAAAGTAATAATTAATAGTAAATAAAATAAAATAAAAATATATAGGGTAATTGCATGAGTAATTGTGAAAAATAATTAAAAAGTAGGATAATTATATATAAAGATGTGAAGAAATAATTAAAAATAAAATAGTTATAAAGAATAAAAAATTTTAGATTAACAAGTTTATGGGAATGCCAAGCATACCCTTAAAATTAACTAAGAATAACGATTCTCTAATCCCATGTGTATGAACGGTTGGAGGTTTTTTGAACAAGCCGGAGATGGAAGCAAATGTCCTGTCACGAGGCATGAACTGGAGCCTAGAGATTGGAATCAAAAATAATTTTTTAATTAGATTTTCTTCTTCTTATTAATCTCCTACAAGTGGGGACTCCACACTTTGGTTTGAAGCTTCTTCTAGAGGAGATCAAAAGTTTAAGCTTTAGGTTTGAACAAACTTCTTTTTGCCATGCATTAAGAGATAGAAACCAAACTATCAATACTCTAGTGATATTGGTTTCTTTGTACAGGGGAACTAGATGTTGATGGGATAATCTTCCCAAGTTGTATATTACAATTTTTGTATAAAGATTTTGCTTCTTGTAAGTTTCGGTGATTTGTTTCTCTGGCCTTCCCTTCTGTCTTTTTGTGTGGAAGGCAATGAGAAACAATCAATGGACTTACCGCTGAAAAGAGGGGAAAAACTCTGTATGAATAGCTATGGTGCTCTTACCGGACCAGTTTGATTATATATATCATGATATATTTTAGACTAAAAAACAACATTCATTTGTTTTTATAATTAGTTATATTTTGTATTTTCTTCATAAATATGTTTACTAAATGTATTCAATTTGGCTCCAACTGGGTGATCGTAACATTGCTTTTTTCATAAAGTGGCTTTAGAGAGGAGGAGAAACTTTATACATTACTTAGTGTATGATAATAGGTGCCATGTGTATGGTAAAAAGGATAAAGAAGTGCTTGCTACCCAGTATTTTCACCAACTTTTCCAAGCAGTTGATGTGATTCGTATGCATAGGGTGACAAACCTCATCCAAGCAAAAATTTTGGAATGTAATAATCACCTTTTATCTGGTCCACTAAGGAGGGAAAAGTGTTGGCGGCAGTCAAGAGTATGAACCCATCCAAATCCTCGGGACTGGATGACATGACTGCAGGTTTTTACCAACGATACTAGCATATGGTGGGAGAAGAAATATTTGCAACATGTAAAAACTTTATGGAAGCCCCATCTCTAGCCATTCAAGAGGCAATGCTTTCTCGAATAAATCATACAAATATTGTGCTTATCCCAAAGAAGACCGGTGCTAATAGACTTTTAGATTTTAGACCCATCAGTCTATGTAATGTATTGTACAAGATTTTAGCTAAGGTCTTGGCTAATAGACTGAAACCATGCCTTGCCAGTGTTATATCCCACAACTAGAGTGCATTTTTTTTCGGAAGACTTATCACTAATAATATGTTGATTGCATATGAAACAATCCATACCCTAATCAAAAGAAGAACAGGCAAGAAGGAGGAGATGGCGATCAAATTGGATATGGCCAAGGAATGTAATCAGGTCAACGGGGACTACTTATGTCCAGTCATGAGGCAGATGAACTTTAGTGAAAAATGGATTGGGTGGATGCGGTGTTGCATCTCAACAATTTCATTCCAGATTTCTATCAGTGGCTTTAAGTCCCAGACTTTTGCAGCTTCCTGATGTGTCAGGCAGGGGGACCCTCTTTCCCCATATTTATTCCTTTTATGTGCCAAAGGCTTTTCTTCACTTATTAAGGAATACCACAACATTGGAGGACTCCACAGAACCCATGTGGGACACAGTGGGCTTCACATCTCTCATTTATTCTTTGCTGATGATGTTCTCCTATTCTTACGAGCAACAAGGAGGGAGGTCGACCACTTGACACAATTGCTCTATCTGTATGAAGAGTGCATGGGTCAAAAAATCAACATCGATAAAACTGCAACCTTCTTTAGTCGGAATAACAAGGCTGATACAAAGGAAGCCATAATCGTAACCATATTCAGTCATATTTGGGTCTTTCTATCTAGATTAGCACATCCCGCACCCAATTCTTCAAAAGCATCAAGGAGAAAGTTTGGAAGAAACTTCAAAGTTGGATGAACCGCCTCCTATCTTGGGGTGGCAAGGAAGTTCTAATCAAGGTTGTAGCCCAAGCCATACCCACCTATGCTATGCAATTATTCTTCTTACCAAAGAAGATCTGTGGCGACATTGAAGTTATGATGAGTCATTTCTAATGGAGAGAAAAAGATGGAAAAAGAAAGAGTTTCTGGGTGACTTGGCACAACATGTGCTAACCTAAAGAAGAAGGGGGACTAGGATTCAGACGCCTTCACGACTTTAACATTGCTATGTTGGCTAAGCAGGCTTGGCGTTTGTTGGTTTACCACGACTCTTTCTACTACAAGGTCCTTCAGGCACAGTATCTCCCTAGCGGAGATTTCTAGAATTGTACGCCCAAGGCTGATTCTCTCACATGGAAAAAGCATTCTCAAAGTCAAGCTCCTTCTCTTGAGCGGTTGCAAATGGAGGTTAGATGCGGTTAGGATCCGCTTCTTCCAAGATTGTTGGGCTTGATCTCTTGTATGAAAAGTCAGTCCCCTTCCTAGTGCATTTCATGAAGATGTCAAAGTGGCAGTATTAATCGATTAGCAAAATCACACATGGCAAGAAGACCTCGTCAAAATGGTGGCATTCGAAATCGGGTGGAGGGAAGTTCAAAATGTGCCCATCCCATTAAGGGAGGTGGAGGATTGCATCTTTTGAAGCTAGGAAAGTGATGGTATTTATCGTGTCAAGTTAGCATATAATTAATAGATTTAAGCATTTTCCGTAATTTATACTGAAAAATATATTTCTGATTGGGATATTTTCGTAGTGTGATAAAACAAATATTGTTATGTCACCAGTAGCATCTTAATTTTATTATGAATAGGAGGCCCATTTGCAGCCGGCAACACATTAACTACGGTGCAGCCAATAAGTTATATAAACAAGGTTATCTACTTGTGCCTTCATGAAATATGTTAGATTAGAAAGAAAATCTCAATAAAATAAATCATGGTTTCAATTGCTAAATATAACCCCGGTTTCGTTCGATGTCAACACAATCAGGAGACTTATTGAGTTATGATTGGGATTGAAACCTTTAAAATAGGGTCAAGTTAGACTTAGGGTTAAAAATTTATACCTTTGGGTTTGTGTTGACCTCAAACCAACCCCAAATAACCTGTAAGTTGTATCCTAATTAAAAGTACTAAACAAAGTTTTTTGTCTAATGTTTCCTCTCAAAAATTTAAAATGATTTTGCATTTAAGGCTTAATTTTTAGATTTTAAAATTAAATAATTATTTATGTCATTTAATTAAATTTTATTTTGATTCATTATTCATTTTCGAATAATTTTCTACTTACTAGTACATATAGAAACTAACCCTTATTTTCACGGGTGGACCAAATCAAGTTGGTTGCTAAAAATTGGGCCATTACGAGATTGTCTCAAAAAAAATTAAATATTTATTTATTTATTAAAAGGCATGTCTTAAATTGTTGGACGTATGCTTATTTATTTTCATGTTATGGATGTAATAAGGGTTCATGAGTAGTGGATTTTCAAATTTTTAAAATTTATTACTTATAATAATTTTTGTTGATGTAATTATTAATTACTTACAATAATTGTTTGATCTTAAAAATTTACATTTAGGGTGTGTTTGTTTGGGATATAAACATGTCAACCAAAACTTTTCAATCTAAAACTTTTCGCTCTTCATAACTACTCTATTTTTTAATTATTTTTTCATATTTTCCTATACAAACTACCCTACTTTTCAATCATTTATACACAATTATCTATACAACTAACCTATCTGTTTTAACTTTATTCTCTTTACTTCTCATCATTACTCCTATTATATCACATCATTTTCTATCAATATGACAACTTCTATTTCAAAAACTTTTCATCAAAAATTTTACCCCCAACCAAACACATCGAGACCTTTCTCAGTCTGTCTTACAAAAACTAGCGGCTGTCCTTCAGTTTCGAAGAGCAGCAATGGCGTCCACAGTCAAAATCTTGTGGGAGGGCTTCAATGTGGAGGCTGCCACATGGGAAAAGGCCACCACCATCAGGGATCAGTTTCCGGACTTCAACCTGGAGGCCTAGGTTGTGCGGCAGCAATTTATAGTTTGAGGAAGGGCAGAGCAGAGGAATGTAGGAGAATGCATACGAGCAGAGAAGCCGGACAGCATCAAACAGGGAATAGAGATAAACGGTTAAGTCGGTCAGGGAGAAGAAATGAGCTGGAGACGGCATCTGTGGATGGCATGTATGTGGGCCTGTAACAAACCTATTACTTCTTGTAAATCATAGAACTAGAACAGTATCAAGGAGAGAATCGACCAAGAAGAAAACCCATTTCTGTATTTCTGTTCTTCCTTTTCCTTTCCCTGTTTCTAAATTTCCAAGATTTTCCTCGTGATATACGTTTCTCGGAAGAGCGACGGTGCATGCGATTCTTGCAGAAGTCCCTGCCGGAATTGCAAGACGGTACTAACTGGGCTTACTAAAGAGTCACTTATTGACCTTACATGCCATGTAAAAAATATATATAAACAGAAGAACCATTAAAAAATTATGTAAATACATTACCTAAATGAGATTTTCTTACTATAATGACAGTCAAGCCCAACATACTGGCAAGTGGGTGTACAATAATTTAAGCCAACATGAGCCTATGGCAACTTCATCTGGAGTAGAAAATGTTCATAAGCCTGCTAATCCAACATGATAGTAGGATGAAACATATACATAAATCAATCAAGCAACAAACATAAGACCGGCGTAATCAAAACCGGATCGGAAGGTGAACCAGTTGCCCAACCTGTCCCTGGTTATTCTCGTTCAACTAGTTGAACCAGCCAACCAGCATGATGACCATCCGCGGTTGAACCCGCCAGTTCCATCCGGTTTTCATACCATTGCACAAGACACAGCAGGTTGTGAAGAGGCACTTGAGGGAACATAATTTTTGGAGGGTTGTAACCTCAAGATAAAAGTGGTTTTTTGGCCTCCATATCTGTGTGCTCATCCCCATGGCTTCTTCTCATGAATTTGTAGTAAACGTATTGGAGGATGATCTGAACAGATTTCTGTTAAGAGGTTACACCTATTCATTTGTTTGCACCCAATCCAGAAATAAATCATGTGGATCAGTAAGAGAGCTCCGTCAATCAGTGAATGATCATGTGTACTGTGGTTTCCAAATAGCTATCATCAGTGCCCTCATTGCATATGTACTGAATAGATCTCAGGTTAGCAGTCATCTTCATCTCACATGCATTAGGCCAGACATGATAGAATGATATTGTACAAATTTTACGATAACTTCAATATGCGGCACACTGGGATTTACTGTCCATCCACAGAGTGACATCCTCCCTCTAGAGTTGAAAGAAGAAATCCTAGCTTGCCTTCAAAACATTTGAAAGTAAATAGGCTAAAGTGGGTAATATTTTGCATGCATTGGGGTAGTGTGATATTATAAATCATATGTAGAAAATGGAGTATAAAAGACATTTTTGTATACCCTTGCTGGTAGATACATGTTGTGGGTGTCTGATTTTGGCGCTGATCCTGATTACTGACAAGTGAGATACGAAATAGAAAGCCAGAAGTTCCTTCACTGGCTTGCCTTGTTGCAAGTGTGTTTGGAAGTGGTACTAAAAATTGGAGACGAGAGATGTAAAGGATACAAATAGATCAAGGGCCACACAAACAATAGCATCCAACAACCATGGCATGTTGGGTTTTATCTTTTCCCATTCGACACTTCTCACGAGTATGCTGCAATTGCAAACAAAATATGCTAGTTAGTAAATAGTTAATCAGAGAGAGAGAGAGAGAGAGAGAGAGAGAGAGAACCTGCCCACATATGTTGCATTGGCTGCAAGTGCAAAGAGGAACATGAGAGGATTCATGCCCTGCAAGACAGTCAACAAAAGATCTTAAATTTAAAAGAATACTCTCTAGAATCAAGAAGCATGCATCTATCACAATGTCACATTTGATACTTTGGAAAAATAACATGAGACAATATAATTTAGCACAGAAATGAACTAAAATGCAAGGTATTGTTCACTTTGCTGTATTGGGCCTTCGATTCCTCAAACATCTTGGGTCAGTAAAAAATATCAAGACAATGAACTGAAATGAACAACACGAGATGTTGGCTACTGATTATTACCTCCACACTTCCTCTTTTAATCTGCTCCCCCAAAAAAAAAAATAAAAAATCAATACTACTCGGAAATACTTATAACAATCTGAGAACAAAACTATATCAGAAAAATACTAACTGCTCTGACAGAAAGCGTGCATGGCATGTAAATCAACCCTTACGTTTAAGAAGATTTGGGGAAGACGGCCACCCATGTATATAGCTGCCATCAGCCAGCCCAGCCAGACCCCTAATGGACTGCTTTCAATTCCTTCTTCCTAAATACAGGTGCATGAAGCCAAACATATGCAAGAGAAAAGCAAGGATTAGCTCAAACTATCCAATTAATTAAGATAACAGCATGCATTCGATGTGCCAATAAGATTAATATTCCTACCTGTAGTAATCTCCTCCTCCTCCTCCTCCCAGTTAATCCCATGTATGTTTCCATTAAACCCTTGCTTCCTAGTGGTAAATTCGCTGATGCCGCCAGGAATGTTCCAAAACCAGCTGCCTGCATGCATGTCCCAGTCATCATTAGAGCATGTCTTTGGTTACAATCAAATTTAGATAAGTAAAATATATCAATCGGAAAAAAAAAATGAGAAAAATAATTTGGCAAGAAAAGGAACAAATATTTAATGAAAATTTCAAGTCAGCAACAGAAGAAAAAATGTTTTGTAATTTTTTTATGGAAATTATCTAAGAAGTTTTGATAAGTAAATGACTCTCACGTACGGCCATTTTGCAATTTCCAAGAGTGCTTACCGAGCGTGGGATTCGGATGGGCTGGCTAGAACGCTTTGAAGTTTGTTCGGAGCTCTCTTCGTCGTCTGACGAGTGATCAAGCCCCACTGCTGGTGGGCCACTTCGTGGGCCCACAAGATATGATCCACTGCTTGGAGTTCCGCTGCTGGCCAATGATCTTGCTGATCTGTCAATCACAAGAATACGGGCCAACCCTTAATATCAAGAAATATGAAGGATTCCGTTAACTGACACTTGTCAACTTGGATGATTGATCCTGACCGTTCATTTGATTTCTTCACCACATATCCACTTCTAGGATGGCCCATTTGGAGTTCCATTCACTTGGAAAGTGGAAAATGGGTGGGTGGGCCAGTTGGATGTAAAAGAGGAAAAAAGAAAAACGAAATTAATTATTCTAAAATGCTTTTTTTAAAATCATTTTCTGTTTTTCCGAAAATTCTTATATATTTTCTTTTGTTGACTTTATGGCTCATTACAACATTTACTATATTATTTTCATTTATCTTCATTTCTGTCCAACCAATAAATAAGACAAAAAGAAAAAGTGAAACATAAAAAAAAAAAAAAGGAAAAAAATAGGGTTTCAAGCTAAACTACCAAACTTTACCTTATTTGGAAATTCGAGTATCTTGTTATGCATTTGCTTATAAACTCTACTCGAAGTTACCGAATTAATGGGAGAAAACAGATTCCATTAATTGATAGAAGAATTGGTGTTTAAGGTTTAAAATGCACAGATGAAAGTTAAAAGGCTGTTAATTACAAATTTAAATTTCAACCACCGACACCATGCTATGATACTTTTAAAGCACGTATGCAATGCATTATTTTCTTTGGATGGTCCTATGGAATGGGTTAAGGCCCACCGTACGAATGGTTCTGATCACTGATTTTGGATCTACAGTTGTCTGTTTGGACTCACATGTAATACACGTCGTTAGGTCGCGCGAATCCCGGCGAGGTTGCGATCGGCACGCTTGAATCACGTGACTCTGATTTGGCGGGTTTCGTCGTATGCGCAGGAGCCTACACAACCAAAAAAGTGAGGCAAAAAAAAAAAAAAAAACCAAAACAACCAAAAAAACAACAACTTCGGTCACAGCATATATTCTAAGGGGGCGTTTGTCGGATAGTAAAAGATATTAAATTAAAAATTTTTAATTTAAAATTTTTTTATTCTATATTATTATCTTATTTTTAACCATTTTTTCGTATTTTCTAATACAATTATCCTACTTTTCAATCATTTTTACATATCTACATATATAATTAACCTATCTATTTTAACTTTATTTTCTTTACTCCTCATAATTACTCCTACTATATTACATCATTTTCTTTTAATTTGATAACTTTTATACCAAAAACTTGTCATTCAAAATTTTTGTAACCTTCCGAACACACCCTAAGTTTTTTTTTCTCTTAACTAGTGCAAGTTTGCATCCATATTTTCGGTTTTTAAAAACAAATTAGGCAATTTTCTCTTATATTCGAAAAAAGAAAATGGTATAACCCATAAATTTTAAATTATTCATTTTCAAAATTCGATTTCTAATTTTAAAATTTAAATCTTTATCATTTTGTTCGGAAATTAATAACAGAGTTTAGAAATATGGGGAAATAATGAAAAAATAGAGAATGTATGGTTACCCAGTTGAGAAATTCTCCCATTTCATAGTGTACGAGCACTCCCACGTGTCTGTGGGTACAGCACATTAAAAGGGCGATTCTACAGGGGACCAGAATTCGACAGGAACGGCAAGAGAGGAAATCCAAATGGAACACAAACTCATTGATTTGTACCGACTATAAGAAAATCAACGTTTTGAAACATACTTTTTTAATGCTTTGCAGTTTGGTAGTAGAAAACGCTACTTAGCAACATAAAATTACTTTGCTAAATATTAGCTTTATAGCCACAAAAATATAATAAATATTGCAAAAACTTTTTAGCTACGAAATTTATCACTTAAAAGTTAAAAGTATGACGTTAGCTACAACTTCAACTTTGTTATAGCAACATCACCATATAAATTCATACATGTACGTTTTCTTCAAGTAGGTAGTAACCCCTACATTTTAAAGCAATTCATGAATTTGGCAACACTCATCTTCAATAAAGAAATGGGTTAAATATCCTTTCGATCATATGGTGAAAATTAACCCTACCTACTCGAACAACCAAAACAATATTTTTTTTTCAAAAAAAAAAAAATAATAATAATAATAACATTTTTAACGATGATGAAAAGATGCTACTTAGGTGCTGGCAGATGGTAACGAAGCTGCCTGCGTCATGGCCTCATGGGAGACGTGGGTTAGAATCCTGTCTCCTGTGGTGGAAGCTTTTAGCTTCCCCCTCAATATTTGGGACTCTCTTAGTAATAGTTACCTCATAGAAATTGTAATAATTGTTGAGCTTAAATGTAATATAAATTGAGGTATCAGTATACACATAAAAAAGAATGGCAAAAATATACAGTTCTCATGAAAGCATGTGCTAGAAATCACTTTTCAAAAGAAAAGAAGCATAAGATAAATAAGTACCTCCAACTTGATTTCTTCCCTTCTTTTCCACCACTTGCTCAGATAATCATAGTATATAGTCTGCAGCACCAGTATTACTGTTGTCGCAGTGTATAGCTGAAAAGTAGCACCCAGAGATCATGAGTAGAATAGGGAGAAGCGCACCGCAAGAATAAAAATTAAAGGAAAACGCTTCAATGGTGTGCGACTTTAGGGCATGTATATTGGCATCCAATGAAATTGGACTTAGATGAGGTGATTAGACATGGAGGACGACGTCATATATTAAAAAATGAGAATAAAGTAGTATTAAAAATCGAAAAGTGAAATTGTTATAGATTAAAAAAGATGAAAGAATGAAAAAGTAATATTAAAAATGACAAAAATAATTCAAATCATATTTTATCCTATCTCGTCCCATTTGATGATGCTGGCTCGACAAGCCCAGTGTCTTATGCACAATTTTTTTTTCTTTTTGATAACGTCTTCTTCGCATTTTGGTTACACGTCGATGATTAAACCAAAAATAAATCTTGCATTTAAAATTACTTATTTTATTAGGAAAGCTAGTTCCATCAAATCAAAAGTTTGCATGGAGCACCTGTCATAGGGCAGTTGGTAGCTCATACGGGCAATCATGCCCAGCCACGGGGTTTCGAATTCCCTTCTCATCAGTTGTGAGTAGTGGCTCCAACTCAATCAAAAAAAAAAAAAAAAATCAAAAGTTTGCATGACCCCATTTAATAAACAGGCCTCCCGTCGCCTCGTATGCACTCGGCTATGCACCGGGTGAAAACATCCCCTTTTTATTTTTTAAAATTTTTTTACACTATTGTTAATCTAAGTTTATTTAACATGTATATCAATTTTTACTTTTTTAGAAATTTTTAGATATTTTTTGAATTTTTAAAAATCAGTGGTATTTTAGTAATTTTTTTATGAGTGGCATTTTAATAATTTTAAATTACTAAAAATATCAATGATTTTTAAAAATTCTAAAAAAAAATCTAAAAATATCCAAAAATGGTAAAAATTGATAAACATGTTAAATAAATTTATATTAACGATTTCATGAAAAAAATTTCATAAAAAGTAAAAAAGGACACCATGCGCCTAATAAACAAGACAAAAATGTAAAATCAACTTAATATTGTTTGGTTCATATCTATTTCAAAATATTAATTTAATACACCATCTAAAATATTTTTCTTTGCAAATAAATGATGCTATAATTGCCAATAAATTATTATAATATTCTAATAAATTTGTGGATAAATCTAATCAATTTTTATATTCTATATAATTATAAATCTTTGCAAGCCCGTGTGAGATATCCAAAACTTTGATCACAATGATTTTTAGTAACATTTAAAAAGAACGATTTTAAACAAAGTAAGTAAATTGAATTTTAATTTAATCATTAAAATAGCCAAAATGAGGCAGAAACACTAATATTTGAGTAGTGTATATCGACACCATTGAGGTATTCCCATGACAATAAATAAGAAACTGCCAGAAGGAATTAAAGCTATACCACAGCAGTGTAGAGCTGAGTTGGCAGCTGCATCCACCATCCAAAAATGTTTAGTCAGTATATACTATATACCCGCATAAATAAATTTTTTTTTAAAAGATCCATTATTATCTTTATGGACTACAAGCCTCAAACAGCAGCAACCAGACAAGCTTTTCGGTCCATCCTAAGAAGGTAAAATAAATTTTTCTAAAAAAATTTGTTATGGCAGCGAAAGAAGGTCTGTCGTAAGATTGGAGATAAGGAGAGGTTGGTGCTGAGACAAGGAGTTGGCAATTTGCATCAAGTTGCATGGTGGTTTTGACGCCCAACCATGACCTCAAATTGCAAGCGCTGCATCCAACAGATAAGTTGCGGCCATTTGTAGGTTTTTGCTGGTTAAGGTAGGGGAGGCATGTACTTACGGTAACTGGTTCCAGGTGGCAACCGACGAGATTAAAAACATCTCTGCATGGATAAAAAAAATTAATCGATAAATTAAATTCATCATCCATCTCTAACAAAAAGGAAGAAGAAGAAGAAGAAGTCTATTGCAAAACAATAACAAGAAAATTTCAAGACAATGTAGTCATTTGATATGGAATTCATGGGGGTGTGGTGAATACAATCCAAGTCATTGTTTGATAGGAAGGGGGACATGATCAGGAGGAGGAGAGAGAGAGAGGTACCCAATAACCCAAGTCATGAGAAATGTAAGGGAGACGCCATGGCCAGATTTGGCTTGGAAGTTGGTGATGATTTGAGGTACTTCAGCGACACCCCAGCAGATGAGACTGATAAGCCCAAACCCAAATGAGATTTCATCTCTCAGATTGCAAAGACAGTCTTTCAGGTACTTCTCCACCCACTCAATGCATGGCTTCTTCTCCTTCAAACAATAGCTCCGCGAAGCCATCTCTCTCTCTTGCCCTCTCTCTCCACCCCACCCCCCCTCTCTCCCTTTCTATTTGCAAAACGTCTGAGAGAGGAGAGCGACAGGGATCCTCTAGCGCCATCTTATTCAATGCAATTAATTTCTAAAGAGCACACAAGTTGCTAGATCTGTGGGTGGGGCCCACCGTCTTGTCCTATTTGTAGAATGAACCCACGAATCAATCTATATAGGCCGTTCATCGCCTTGGTCCATCATCACATGCCGCCCACAACTCGCTTGTGTTGTGAGCAGAAGATGAATGGCTCAGATCGATTGGTTCACATGTCGATGACATGGGATGATAGAGGGACGCATGTCCAGCGATGGGTTTCATGCGAAATGCGTGTAATCGTGTGTGCTTCTCATCGCAGCCAAATCACTGCCATGCATGAACGCTGTCCTAATTAAAAACAAATCCACCCGAGAAAGAAAACTTGCCCTTGTCCGAGTAGGGTGGACTTGCCACGAAGGCAGTGTCCTGGGGGCACGCGGCTGTGGCCACGGTATCAAGTCTCCCACTACACGGGTGTTTTAATTGAAACTTTCCCTCAAGAAGTGGGTTTTTTTTACATGTTTTCCTAGTGAGGCGAAAGTATTTATGGAAATTTTCTTCCATAGTATGAGAGTTTAATATTTGTACAAAGAGTATTTGATTGTGATATAAATTGTCACGATCATAATGCATGAATACCATCAAAAAAGTAAGGTGGACTTCAGCTGTAACTTACTCTTGCAGCATACACTTTTTTAATGTGGGAAAAGCACAATTGAAATGAAACCATGTGTAAGAAAATAAATAAAAATACAAAATATCATTTTATTAAATTGTCTAAAATTATCCACCCCTATTTTTCCAAATTTTTGCGTGATGTCATATCTTAAATTCCCTATCCACCCTTTTGGCAATGTAATGTTTTTTTTTTAAACCTCGCCTAACTAAATCATATGGTGTGTTTGGAAATGTAAGGTGTGGTTTGATAACACACATTTTGGTAAGCTTTTGAGATGATGTAGAAAGTGAGAGAGGAAATATTTTCAAATTTACGTAAATTATATAAAATAAAAAAGGTAAACTAGGAATAAATTGGGTAGTCATAAGAAAAAATAATTGAAGTTTAAGGTAAAGTAAAAAAAAATAGAATTATTGTATAGTTAAATTATTTATGAAAAATAAAAGGAGAGAAAGACTATAAAAATCATAAAAGGACTTTACGAATGTGCCCTAAGTGAAAAATAGAAAAATGAAAAAAAAATTGAGTTGTAAGAATAATATAATATAATAAGAATAAAGCGGAAATAAATAGAATAGTTGTAGAAAAACGATTCAAATATTAGGTAAAAAAATAGGATGGTTATGATAAAATAATTAAGAGGCTGTTCCAAACTATGCAAGATTATTAAATGAAATCTGTCTAAGATAAAAAATATAATGGTGTACATTGAGGATGAGTAAAATTGTATTGAAAATAGGTAATATTGTGTTGGAAATTAAAAAATCTATCTAAGAAATCGAAAAATTATCTTGATGATACAAATTCAATTAAGTTTTTTTATATTTTTTGAAATAGTCACTAAAATCTATTAAAAATTAGACTCCGGCTTCTCCTCTTCCTCTCCTCGCTTTCCTAAACCTTCACATAATTTCCACGCGCGGCGAGTAACAGGTGGATGGAAAGATAGAAGCTGAGAAGAGGCGACGACGCGAAGACGTACGAGCAGATGCTCTTGGCGTTGAGAGAATATGCGGGAGCAGCAGGACTGCCTTAACCGGCGGAAGTAGGCATTGGTTAGGATATTGTTCGGCATATTCCAACACTAGGAAAAAAAATGCCATTCCTTTCAAAGTGCGATTAGATGACACAACAATATATATTTTTTCTTGCTTATAATAAATAGGATAAAGCATTCAACTGCCATATATACAATGAACCAATCAAAATAATATTTTTTAAAAAGCTAGAGTTCATTATTTCAACGGTTTATAATGTCTTGTTCTTTCGAAATTAAATGCTGCTTTTTCAATTAATTGTCTTTATTTTTTATGGTATTATGATTCTGCCAAAACGTAATTTTTTAAATTTGTTTACTCTTTCATAAAATTGTTATTCTAAGTATATTTAATTTATGTAATAAATTTTATAATTTTAAGATTTGTATATATTTTCTAATGAATTTCAAATATAAGAATATACAAATGACTAAAATACCCTTATATTTGAAATTCAAGAATAAATTATCAACAAATCTCTAAAATGTTGGAACTTATTATATATATTAAATATACCTAGAATAATAGTTTTCTAAAAAATTTAAAAAATTATAAATATATTTTTGGGCTAGATGCATTGGAGTAACTATGCATCCAGATGTATAAAATCATCTCCTTTTTTATATAGCTTTTATGAGTAATTTGCAAATATACTTACATAGTTCAATCAAAATTGCAAATATAGTCATATAGTTTCAGAAATTGTAAATAACTCTTATGTAGTTTAAATATAATTGCAAATAATCTCATGTCGTTATGACATTATTACGGTGTGGGTATATTTGCAAAAAATGCAAACTATATGGGTATATTTGTAATTTCAGAAATCAACTGATATATTTATTTTTGTAGACAACTCAATATAGTTTAACTATAATTGCAAATAACTCCCATACCATGACAATACAGTAATGACGTCATAATAGCATAGTGTTATTTGCAATTATGATTAAATTATATGGATGTTATTTGCAATGTTGATCAAACTAAGTGAGTATATTTGCAGATTACGCAGCTTTTATTTGTGTAAGAATTCCACTTTTATATAACTTCAACTATTTTTTCACTCCTTAATGGTTAATAAGTTCCATACCCTGATAACAGGCTGTGTCATTTCCACATTTCTAACTTTTGTTGTTTAATTTATTTTTATTTTTCAACTACCAATGTTTTTAGACACCTCTAGTTCTCTAATTTAGGTGGTCTTTTTACTGTTTCAACTTTGGTTGTTGAGGTTTCATCTTCTTAGACTGGCGATTTCGGACATGTCTAAAAATATATATTTTTATTTTTTTAAATTTTTTTATAAACATATTAATCTAGATATACTTAATCTGTAAACTAAAGTTTACTATTTTTGGATTTTTAAATACAAGGGTATTTGAGTCATTTTAAATAATTTAAAATGACTCAAATACTCCTGTATTTAAAAATCCAAAATAAATATATACATATATCTAAAAATAATAAAACTTAGTTTATAGATTAAGTTAACTAGATTAACATGTTTATAAAAAAATTTAACAAAAAAATTATTTTTGGACCAGTCTAAAATCACCCGTCTGAAAAGATCATGTCTTGTTGAGTATATACGAATATGTTTTTCTCTTTAAAAATAACGTGCGTATGCTTTGTTCCAAGTTGCTTTCACTCGAGGTCTCATTTTCAAAATTAATTGTACTCTTGAACAAGAGGAATGATCGTTTACCAGGGTTAATTAAATAACTCACTTAGCCCACTTCAAAAAAATCATTTAAAATACATTTTTTTTCTTTTTTCTTCGCATACTTGTTTATCAAAGTGTATTTAACATATAAAAATCTTAAGAAAATATATATACATATCAAAAAATGCTGAAACTAAAGATACTTAGATAAACAATATATGAATAAAAATAAAAATATATTTTAATTAATTTTTTTGAGGTGGGCCAAGTGAGTTATCTGCTTAGCTTGGGCTAACAAGATCATTTCTCCCTAAACAATATATCAACACCAGAATTATTTTGACAACTAAAGAAGATCCATTGATCGACTTTTTGGTCCATATACCTATTTAGCTGGTCAGACCTTCAACAAGAATTTCATAACAATTATGAAAACTATATATTCAAATATCGAGGATGCTTCTATAAAACTCTCTTTCTACATAATCTCTTTCATTTTCAATATCTAAGGTGTGTTTGTTTATACCTAAAAATTTTTAAATCAAAACCTTTCAATCTAAAATTTTTCATTCTCTATAACTATTGTATTTTTAATTATTTCTTAACATATTTCTATTCAACTATCATATTTTTTAATCATTTCTACACAATTACCCATACAACTAATCTATCTATTTTAACTTTATCATCTTTACTCCTCATTATTACCCTTATTCTATCACATCATTTTCTCTCTTTTCAAAAATGTTTACACCAAAAACTTTTTATCCAAATATTTTATCACTTCCCAAACACACCCCTAAATGGTTAATGAAAAATTCACTTCATTTATTGTATTTAGTATCGTTTATATTATTATTAAAACTTTTTTATTTGTCCAATATTGCTATATATAGGCATCATCTACACATATAAAATTAACATAATAAAATGATTTAATGCTAAATATCAATTTTTAAATAGTATTTTTAACATCTAAATCATCTCAAATATCATTACTACGTGAATAAATGGTTTTATAAAGTATTACTACATTTTAATACATATGTAAATAAATTTAAATACTTTTCCTAATTTAGATATAAATGTACTTATGTTTGAACAAATATGGCCTATGCGGATATTTGATTTAATTGAAACTTGGTCTCCTGACTAAATGGATGATGTTTTTTATGGGTATTAATATATATTACATTGTTTCAACTGGTATTACAATAGTATTGCAATCAAGCCTTGAAACATTCTTACAATTTTCTAATAATATTCACAACAATATTTTCTAAATGTCCTAACGGTGGACGCTCCCACAAAAACTTGGAGAGAATAACGCCACTACTAATACTTTACATGCAAATGCCCTAGCTGATGGAGCCAATCCACACTAAATAAATGATGTTAAATATAATGAATGAATTAAGTTTTCGATCAAGTATCAAAATCTTAAATTTTAAGAGGGTTACATGGAACCACTTCTATGTAACCTAGTCACATTTACATAGAAGTGGGCTTGTTTAAATATATACTCAACTATGGAAATGTTCGTGGATGTTCAAGTTGTTGATATAAGTATGTGTAAAATAGTGTGAGCAAGAGGTCAAATGTTTAAATCTTAGGTGGAAACAATGATCTTGTTACTTCCCCTTACAGGAGGAGCTCGTGCCTCCTATGTGGTTTTCTACTATTTGGGGCAGAGGTGAAAATAGTGTCAATTCAACTAGTGACCCATGCCGCCCCTCCCTAGTTTTATAGAGGGTCAAGAAGCAAGGATTTTGACTTAGTGGAATGGAGCGATCAGGATGTTAGACTTGTGTTTCAATTATAGAGGTGGGGCAAGCCAACCATGTCTCGACCTACCTTGACCTGTCCCGCAAGACGTAAATTAATTTTATAAATCATATGAATTATGCCAATATTGTTTTGTTGAATAAATATGTTTAACTTTATAATTTATTAATGTGAATATGATTTATGTAATGTACGTTTAACTTTATAACTTGTTTATATATATTTTATTCTTAATTGAATTACTTGACTCACTTTTTTAACATGACTTGTTTTTCCTGTACCAACTTGAAATTAACTCGAAGTTTGTCTTGAAATCTATTAATGAAAGGTGAGGGTCGAATTAACATTGTCTCGACCCAGTATAAACAGTATGGTTAAACAAAATTTTTTAAATGTAGGGTAAGGATTGGACACACCTAACCCATCCTAATCTATCCCAATTTTCACCCCTATTTATAGCAAGATCCATTGAGTAAGATAGAAAAAATATACTTTCGGATGCAGTGTAAATATAACAATAAAAAATGGATAAATATTAATTCACTAAAAACTCCTTGAAATATATTTTATAGCAAAAATAGCTTGGGATTCCAACTCATCCTTCCTAGTTAGAAGCTAGAGAGTTTGATAGAAAATCTTGGCCTTTGGATTGAAATTAAAAAAAAAATATTTACAATTTGTATTAGATGTACAAGCATGAGACATATCCAACTAAAAATAAATTGATAAACCCTTAGCCATAACATAATTCACTAGTATATGAGTAACATTGTTGCATATTCTCAATATATGAGACAATTCACAAAGTGTAAACTAGGGGTAGTACACGTCCCAACCCGCCTCATATATATTAATTTAATAAAAATTATAAGCCTACATTTAATTCTTATTATTATTTTCTTTCAAAATTTTCATATTGTTTATTATTAACTATATCAATATTAGAATAATCAATTTATCCAGAAAACAATATAAAAATTAATAAGAAAATTTTGCATATATATAACTCTTATGTATACTTATATATTAATCGCTTTTAATAAATTTATGCTATATTTTCTCATGTTTTATTCTAGTAATAATGTTTTTTAATAATTAATAAAATATTGAAGTATATGATGTTTAAATTTAGTATAAATGTATCTTTATGTTTGATGAGTATACAAATTCTTAAAATCATCTTATTTGACCTACATTTTTTACTTAATTCGGTGTCCCGAACCGGTATAATACCAACCGAAAATTTATCCCGAAAACTATTAAAACAAAAAGGGTTAAACCGAACTTGTCTCGACTCGGTATAGAAATAAGATCAAACTAAATATTTCATTGCATTAAAGGGGTGGAGACGAAGGGGCACTATGGAGCCTTTGCTTATGGAGGCTACTGCTTTTCTTTTGGGAGCTAAATGGACACTCCAGCTAAAATTGAGACATGTTCAACTGGAGTCTAATTCACTTATTCTCTTCAACTTTCTGTTGAATGATTGCCCCATCCTCTCCCCGGTTAGAAATGTGATTGGAGAGATCAAATCTATTCTCTCTTCCACCAGCAACATCTCAGTTTATCATGTGTTAAGGCAAGGAAATACAGTTGCACATTCCTTAGCTAATTTTGTATCTCTGTCTTTGTTGGATAGTTATGTTTGATGGGGCAATACACCTCAAGTTATAGTGAAAAAAATTTGTATAGATAATTTTTTGGCAATAAAATTATCGGATCACTCCATCCCTTCTCCTTTTCATATTCTAAGGGAGTTGGGATAGGGTCTTTCTTTTTATAAAAAAAAAGTAGGGTCAGAGTTGGGCATACCTTAACCAAGTATAGTCGGCCACCTATTCTCACCCCTAATGTAAACTATGTAATGTGAATTCTAATCTCCTCAAGTACATGTCCTGTTGTAGACCTAACCTAGCATGAATTAAACAAAAAATGGAACAGGAGTAAAGCGTCGCATTTGAATACCACATTCGCCAAAGACAACACTTGCACCCACTTGTTAGCAAGCAGCATCCTAATCTCTTCCGATCACGACCAACATTTTGCTATAAGCTTCTGTCCGCTGTGATCTTTAATGACTGTTCTCACAAAAATGTCAACCCAAAATATTTCAATCTAAATTTTTTTACTTTTCATAATTATTTTATTTTTAATCACTTCTTCACATATTTCTATATAATTATCCTACTTTTTAATCCTTTTTACATAAACTACCCACACAACTGACCTGTATATTTTAACTTTATTCTTTTTACTTTTCATCATTACCCCTATCATATCACATCATTTTTTTTAATTTAACAACTTTTATACCAAAAACTTTTCATCTAAAAGTTTTATAACTTACCAAACACACCCTAATTTTGATTTGACCTAGTTTGGAGGATGCCATCTGGCATACATTACCTGATTTCGAGCGTTCCCCATCCTAAATATATTTGCTGCATTATACTGATATACTATTGCATCACACTTGCTTTGGATGCTGGTGAAATTCGCATCACACCTGTCTAACAGTGGCTGTTTCTGAAATGCCAAACAAGCTAACATGTAATAATAAAACGCCTTAATTATTTCGCCCATGCTGATTATATAGCTGCATGAATGTGCCATTCAGATCCCTAGCACTCCCATTGCTTATCCAACTCTGCATGCTAGGATGAAAAGCTTCACGTGTTTTTGGACAGCGGCAAAACAGATGCGGTGAATTCTCTTATTCAGTGTTACAAATTTTACATATAGAGTCCAGCTGCACACCTCTCTTCAATAGATTGATCTTTGTGGGAAGGGCATCTCTCAACAGCTTCCATGCAAGTATTTTGATTTTCGATGGAAGCTTTTGTTTCCAGACAGTATGTAATTGCCTCCACTGCCTCTGTTCTACCTTGTCTATTTTCATTTTGCATCATTTGAGCATTTTTACATCCTGATTTTACCCCATACACCCCATCCGGTTCCTCAGGCTAGTAGATGCTATCATTTTCTGCAGACAATGAGATGGGCACGCATCTGACAATTTCCTCATCCCATTTCACCCACCACCCCCTTTACAAGCTCTTCCTTCCAGCGTCTATTATCCTAGTTGATAAACTCTTCCACGTTAGATTCAGTAGAAACTCCATCAGGTAAGGAGCCAGCAACAACTAATTCATATGGGGTCCATTCGTCCTGTGAAAAATTATTCAGTTTACCATTTCCAATGCCCCAACAGTAGCTCTTCTTCAAGAAGTTCCTTGCTTGAATAATCCTTTTCTAAGTGTATGATGAATCGGCCTCCACTGGGCAGTTCCAAAAATCCCCATCTGAAAAATACTTCCCCTTAGGCGCCGGGTAGCAAAAAGACTCCCAATTGTCATTAATCTCCAAGCTTGCTTGACTAGGATAGCTAAATTGAACACATCAAATTCCCAGAAGCCCAATTCCTTGACATATTTTTCCCTATTCTAATAAAAGTATTTATGTCTTCTTAGTAATCCTTAAATATCATAAACACGCCAGATTTGGAGCCTGATTATTTAAAATTTCATTATAGGTTAAGCTCCAAAAAACAATGCTCTATATCTTTCCAAGATTTATTTATATAATATTAGCATGTTTTAATTCATGAAATAACATAAAAATGATGCAATGAAAATGATATCAACGAAATACAATATATATATATATATATGGATGTGATCTACTCCACCCATTGTATTTAGAATAATGTATTCTACTACCATACCAATTTTCATCCCAATCAGATACTTTAAAGTTGTTATTTACATCAAACTATTTTATTACGTTGGATTTGTACCATTTTCAGATGGGGCCCATATACATATCTGATTGGGATGAAAATTGGTATGGTAGTATAATACATTATTCTAAATACAATGGGTGGAGTAGATCATGATTTCATGATCATGTGGGTCCCATTTTGGGGCCACTGTACCGCTGTTCCGGTGCAGCGTCACTGCACCGGAACTGCTCTCTCTCTCTATATATATATATATTAAAGGCACGTTTATATATCGACAATACTGCGAACCTGCCCATAAGGCAGTTGATTTTGCACGAGGGCTTCATGCCTAACCATCGGGATTGGATTCCCGTCTCCTGCGGGTGCCATTGAGCGGTTGCTGCTCTTGGAAAATAAAAAAATATCGACAACACTTCAACCACACATATACAATATTAAAGAGTTCAATGTGTGACAGTCATTCTGGGCCAACCTTGATGACAATCAAAATTCAATCCATCCAATCTATTTAGAATATTTGTCTAGCAAGAAAACTAAATTTTATTTAAATCAAAGATTTACAAGCGCTTCGTCATCTTAAAAATATTCAAAATTAGCAGTATACAATAGTTCCATTTATATATCAATTTCGAATTTATATATTTAATGTTAAACTATCTAAAATATTATTTTGATGTGGATAAATTTTTTCTTATTGCATTGGAATACATATATGATAATATCAAGAGATTTATATATTCTTTCTTGATTTGCACATGAATACATGATTATATACCTTTTTAAGTAGATAAGGGCCACCCAATAAATTAAGTGAAATGATTTTGGATACGATGTAAAATAAATTTATATACTTTTGGTTTTATAATCAAGATGAGCCAAGTGAAACAATGAAAATATGAAATTAAGTTTCAAAGAAGCGATTTTATAAAATCTCCTCTATTTTTTAGATATTGATAATTAATATAAATTCAATTAATTTATTGTATTTAACATTATTTATTAAGCTTAGAGACTAAGTTTCACTCAAATTAAATATATGTATTGGCCACATTTCCTTAAAAGTATATACATTTATATATAAATTAAAAAAATACTTAAACTCATTCACATATGTAATAGAATATAGTAATACTTTGCAAAATTATTTATCCACATAGTAGTGATACTTTAAATGGTTTATAAATTGAAAATACTACTTAAAAATTAATATTTAATATAAAATTATTTTATTACGTTGATTTTATATGCTTTTAAATGGAGATCATATACCGTGATGCTAGATAAATAAAAAGATTTAAATGACAATATAAATTATATTAAATATAATAAATGAAATTAATTTTCTATCAACTATCTAAATATTAAAAATAAAAAAATTCATGCAAAAGAAGAGTTTTGAATAAGTATCCCCATTCAACGAAATTGGTACCGTTGAATTATGAGAGGTAATTCTTGTAGGCTTGGTGCATGGGACCCTCCTTACAAAAATATTTTTTTTGATTTTTTATAAACATGTAGAGCTAATGTACTTAACCTATAAATCAAGTTTTTTACTATTTTTGGATTTTTTAAAGTATTTTTTATTTTTAAACACGGTGATATTTTCTAATGTTGTCAGAACCGAACCGGTAAAGGAACTGGTCTGGTTCGAACCGGTGACGTCAGCATGACATATTTATGACGTCATAAATATTAAATTATTTTTAAATTTTAAGTAAATATATTGATAAGTTAATCCTAATTTAACACTTGTAATATGATTCTAAGCCTTTTATAATACCTTAATTGCAGAATTTGAAACCCAAATAATAGTATTTAATGAAATCTACCTTATCTAACAGCGTCTAACGATATCTAACAGCATCTAACACTATCTAACGTCATCTAACAACATTTAACAGCATCTATGGATAAGGTTAAAATAGATAAGTTAGTTATATGGACAGGTATGTAAAAATAATTTAAAAATATGATAATTATATAAGAAAATATTAAGAAATAATTTTATAATAAGGTAGTTACGGAGAGTGAAATTTTTTTATTAAAAACAAATATGTCTTATAATCTAATCATTTTTTCTTTAACTATTCTAACTTTACTTTTATCATTTTATAACAATGGTACAAATTTCAAAATAAAAAATTACCAAAGGTTAACTTAGTCTCTTTTCCAAGAAGGTTTGATAGTTGTGTTATATGACATTTAAATGTACATTGTTAAAATATATTTTTAAATATAAATAAAAACGAAGATTTTCTCAAAAATACAGAATTTATTTAGGGTAGCGAATAGATATTTTTCAGTCGGGAACCGGAAACTAATAAAACGTTATACTTCAATATTATAAAAAATTTCAAATATAAATGAGTGTTATTTATAATATATTATTCAAACATTATTAAAAAAATTTATGTTAACTTCAGGCAACTTTTTCGGATTCGCGCAAGCCCTCCGATGTATGCGTCTTTATGTAAACAACACATTAATTATTAAAAATGCAAACCTGGGACCAGGGGTGGGTCCGTGCCCTTGGTTTTCCAAAACAGTCAAGATTCTGCCATGTCGTGCGCATGGTTTTTGATTTTTTTGTTTTTTTTCAACGAACCGGTTGAACCGGTCTGACCGTATATTGCGGTCAAACCGCCGGTTTGACGGTTTTTACGGTTTTTATGTATTGAACCGAACCGTATCATATCGAACCGGATTGGGGACCGGTTCCCGGTTGAACCGGTCGGACCGGCCGGTCCGGTCCGGTTTTAATAACATTGAATTATTTTCATAATTTTCTGACTCGTAAATTACAAAAATGGCAATGTGTTTAAAAATAAAAAAATATTTAAAAAATTCAAAAATGATAAAACTTAATTTGTAGATTAAATTCACCTGGCTTTATGTATTTATTAAAAAAAATCAAAAAATGAGTTTTTTTTTTTTTTTTTTGGCCCGGCGGCACGGCTACCCCCGTGCACCCGGCCGCACCCGAACACTCCACTTGAATTATATCCCCTATCTATGCTAGGGCAACAAAAGAGTTGGGAGGAGGGAAAACATAAGAGTGATGGATGGTCAAGCATTTTCGTGGCATTTCTGACTACGACTGCAACATCGAAATGATGAGCAGGTGTGAGTGACAACTGAAAAGGCCAAATTAAAGGCTGTCGAAGATAGTACGATGTCGTTTTTGATTTGGAGGTGAAGGGAGAAGATATACATGCCATTACGCCGCCATGCGGCCACGCCACCTTATCTCTAACTCCCACCTTTTCTCAAGCAGAAAAAACACTCCGGCATGCATATCACTCCAAATTATACTCCCCACCCATCCAGCTTTCCTGGCAATTAATTAATTTATTTTATTCTTTTTTTAAATGAAATTTCCAAGTAATCTTTTTCATTTTTTAACTATAAAACTATGCTTATTATTATCATTGAAATTTGAAAATGGTTATAACAATTGACCAAAATGCTATAAGCTTTTCCTAAATATATGGTTGACCCTAACCTAATATATATTCACTACGATTCTAAAATTTCGAATATACTAGCTATGTTTACAATTAGTCTCAATAATACTCAATGTTATTACCGAATGAGTCAACGTCATTAGATAATATGTAAAATTACCGATACACTCATCAAATTTTGGTTATAATTGAAATTTTAAGAGTCATAACTCGCTAATGACTTAATTTCACATAAGGTCTAAATGTGGAGAGTCCTAATTTCATTTTTTATTTCATTTTATCTTTGAGTATTTTTGGTATTTATAAAAATTTAACTAACAGTGTTAACGGAATTAATATTTTTGAAATTAACTGTAAATATGGTAAGTATATTTTGAACTAGAGTAAAACATAATAAATATATTTGAAAAAAAAACTAGAATGCTATATATGATGTTACTAGCGAGGCTGGTGAAGTATACTTGTCACCTTTTCATATTCGTCATGGATTTTACAGCGTTATGATTATTAATGAAGATCTTCATCAATTCTAAGGCAATGGAAACATAAAAATACAGAAGCTACTTCCGAAGCCGACTTGATTTAAATTTTTTATTTTTTATTAAAATATTATTCTGAGTGTGTCTAATTTATATGCGAAATTTTACATGTACATATTTTTCGAATTTCAAAAATAACAAATTTTCGTTGTTAAAATGACTTAAATATTTCAAATTTATGTACAAATATCTAAAAAATTATAAAATTTAACAAATAAATTAAATACACAAGGATAATATTTTCATAAAAATTTAAAAAATTTAAATTAAGCGAGCCTCACACTATTCATTTCCTTCTATGAAAACATCGTCAGCGTATTTTGGGGAAGATTTTGTCATTTTGAAGCGTCCGGGTATCAGGTCTCATCCGAGTCCGACAGCTGGAGCACATAAATAAAAAAGTTAAATACGGCAGGTAGCTGCATTCAGATGAAAAGAAAGTGATGATCTGAGCCACTGAAAAAAAGATCAAAAGAAATAAAATTTTTAAGGGTGTGTTTGGTTAGGAGTAAAATTTTTGATTAAAAGTTTTTGAAGTAGAAGTTCTCAAATTGATAGAAAATGATGTGATATAATAAGAGTAATGATGAGGAGTAAATAGAATAAAGTTAAAATAGATAGGTTAGTTGTATGGGCAGTTGCGTAGAAATGATTGAAAAGTAGGATAGTTTGTATAGAAAAATGTGAAAAAATAATTAAAAAATAAAATAATTATGAAAAGTGAAAAATTTTGAATTGAAAAATTTTAGTTGACAATTTTTTTTTTTTGCCAAAAACAAAATCACCCTGAGTATTATCTTTTTATTTTATATTGGGATTTGAATGGCATTCTTTGGAAGGATCCAAAGTCCTGCGGCCAGGTGATGGGATTGCGATGTGGCCTCTCGAGGCCGCAGGAGGCAGACGCATTTACGAGCGAGTCACGCGCTTTAGCGTTCCAGGCGCATGCGCGGAATGGTATGTCGCGTGGCACGAGAATGTCGACACCGCGACAGACGCCCTCCAGAACAGACTGCCCGACGCGTCCAGAGCCTGCAATTAAGTTGTTCCAGTACAACCTGCTGCATTTATTAGCTCGCACGAATTTTCTTCCCGCCCACCGAAGAAGGATTCTGATTGAAGATCCAAACCGTTCATCAGATGCATCGATCAGCATTACAGGAATATAATTTAAATTAATTTATATAGAAAAACCAAAAATATAAATTATTTAAGTCGACGTAGATTTCTTTTGGGATTTTATCTCTTCGAATATTTTTGCCGAACATTTTTTTTGTGAACCACCGATCCTTAGAATCAAGGGCCATCTTCGATGTACGGTTTGGATCTCCTACTTGTGCCAGCCAGTAGAAGTCGGCACGTGCCACCCACATGGCCTGGAGAGCACGAGGTAAGTGTTCACGGCCAGGCGCTGTCTGCTGCTATGGCGGGGATAAGGACGGGCATCGGCAATGTTCGCTGGGGATAGAAGAGGAAGATCCTATCGTTGGATTGATGAATGGGAGATCCAACGGCTGACAGAGAGCCGATCGTTGTGGGTGAATCTGGACGGCTGCTTAAGATAGGAGTGATTGTGTCCAGATTCAATGTACTGAATTGAGTTTGCTCATCAGGTTGCCCCACTGCACATGGTTGTTACCTGGCATGCATTTGATTCCCACTAAACATAGTCAGATTTTTCATTTTAAGACTAGCCCCATGTCTTGATAAGATTACTTAATTATCATTATTTATTTATTTTAAATTTTTAAAATTTGTTCAATACAGTTCTCTATAAATTATATATGAGAAATAATATTATTAGCTCGAACAGTAAACATTTTACTAAGCTCATTTTGAAAAATTTATTTTACATTTTTTTCTGTTTGTCTTCGTGAACTTATTTACCTAAATGTATTTAACATATAACTAAGTTTTATTATTTTTGGATATGTATACATATTTTTTAAGATTTTTAAACATATGATTATTTTAACTATTTTAACAAAAAATATTTTAAATTAATTTTTTACATAGACTAAGTAAGACATTTATTTAGTATGAACTACTAGGATATTTCCCATTATATATGCTAATATTTAGATTTTGTATAAAATCTAATACACCTAGATTGATTCGTATAAACACTGAAATCTTTACAAAGGGACATTTGCATATAAAACGTACACCTTTTGTCTGATCATTAATAGAATTGGCATGTTTGCAATATTTTTACAATTTTATAAATACATTTACTAATATTTTAAAAGCATAATTTTAATTTAATGTAAATGTTGCGAATTATTTTATAATTTTACGAAACTAAGCCATCCGCCTATAATTTCACCAAACTACGTAGCTGTAGATGAAAAATTCCCGAATAAATATACTGTTACTGAAATCTCCATTGACTACAAAACAAAACGATTTGGTAACCATTCTCTCTGAAATAAAGATGACCTCGAACAATATTTGTGCCGCTTCAAAGCTGCTATATATCCATCCACACACAAAGCGCCGAGTTGCATGCATTTGGTTGCAAATAATATGAAGTTCACTTTTCCATTTCCAATGCAATAACTGATTTTTCAATATATAAATTTTTTTCACTTCTAACATTATTTTCTTATTTTCAGTATAATTTTTCATTTCTTAATGCATAATCTTCATCATCCAAATCCTATCTTATTTCATTTAATCGGATGATCTTGAATGGCCCCGTGTGATTGACTTGGGTAAGTCATGATTTGTAGGTTGCTAGTATGTTGGGTTTCTATTAAACCAGCCTAACACATTTTCTTAATCTCTGCTAACCTAACCACCAAACCCAAATACACTCCAAGCTAACCTAAGGGCTTATTAAGATGGATTTAAGGGGCTTGAATGGGATGGAGAAATCAGATGAGAATATAATGATACGTATTAAAACTTGGAAAAGTTATATTCAGAATACATAAGGTTATATTAAATTTTTAAAAGGATATCTCAAGAATGAAAAATAACATCTCCTACACATCCCATTCAAGAATCGACGACACTTTAGAACGCCCCCTCTAATCCAACCCAAATATTAAAAACTAGTTGCGAATAACTACTCAATGATCAACCCAACTTTCAACTCAACCTCTAAACCGACTTTCCAAATTATAAATTACTAATGGTTGCTTATTTAACGTTTATGACTTCGCTTGTCCGCACATTGAAAGAGGGAAAAACGCTGTGATTGGATTATGATAGAATAGAGCCAGAACCTATCGCTAAGCTGACATTCGAATTGGATGGATTTAGTTGTTCCTTTATCTAATTTAGATTAGTTCAATTCACAGCCAGTCAAGCTAATTCGATTTTTTAGCAACTACCAAAAACCAACTTGCTGAAATATTTTAGACTTTTTTTTGCAAATGGCCCTTTAAGATTTCGCAATTTATACATCTTAGTTGTGGAATTTAACAAATGCACCCGGCCCACTTTTGAACTTCTTATATATTCCCTCATGCCAAACATCCTTCCAAGTAAAAATGTTTGGCCAGTTGAAGTTGGGTAAAGTTCCTTTTTTATCTTTACAACAGTGATCATTTTTTTTTAACATTTTTATCGAAGAACTATTCATCATGAAAGAGGGAAGTATGATTTTTTTTTTAATCAATGGTGGTCGTTAAGAGGGGAAAAGTGAAAGTTATGGGATATAAACTGCATTAGGGAGTGACTCTATATAAATTGCATAGAACTTGTTCAAATCATCTGCAAAAAGCTCTTGACTCTAAAGTATGGGAGTTTTGAGAGCTTGAATAAATGGAAGAACTGAAGGGCAAAACATAAACGTTATTGGACGATGAGAGGGAGCAGAGAAGTTGGGTTGAAAATGTGTTGATAGCAACCAAACTTTTAGACCCGGACTAACACAACTTCAAATTAAGGTTGAACCCAACCCAACCAATTTTAAATGGGTTGAGTTAAATGGGTTAGGAGTTGAGCCCAACCCACTTGCGCCCCTAGGTTGATTGGTTTGGTCGATAGATACTTGCAACACCACCTCACATACGCTTCTGGCCTTTTCCAAATTTACCATAGATTATATTCAAGTTATTAGAAGAATAAGTAACGTGAACTACAGAGAATGATCACGAATTTAAGCTCAAGTCTAAACCATCATCATGATGGGCTTGGCTTCTTCGAATATTTCCCTTGAAGTTGTCATGGTCCCCAAATCAAAAAATGGACTTGATTAAATAAATGGTTACGTTGGCCATTAATTAGACAGCTATATGGAAGAATTTTCAGCATGTTACTCCATAAAATCTTTTACCACATTGGTCCCTTGCTTCTTTTGGACCTCGTCTGTACTAAAAGGCAAAAAGATGAAATAGAAGGGAATTATCCCTTTTCTAGTTAAAAAAAAAAAAAGGCAAAAAGAAGAAATAGAAGGGAATTATACCTTTTCTAGTTTAAAAAAAAAAAAAGGCAAAAAGATGAAATAGAAGGGAATTATCCCTTTTCTTGTCACGAAACAAACCAAGTGATGAAATCACAAATTTTATTTTGTATTTGGACCATCCACAAAATGATATACATCCCGAACTAGGGAATGAGGATTGCTACAGTCCTAAGAAGCCTATTTGATCTGCTATAGAAAAAGGGATCCCAGGACGCTTCCAGGTCCGGCTCTTCAAATACAAACCAAATTGCCTTTTGCGCTCTATATCGATATACACCAAATAAGAACCACGCAGTGATTCCCATAATTATGGAAAAGAAAGAAGAAAAATAAATGGTGCATTGATAAAATGTACAAGTAAAATGCCTATTCCGCACCGAATGACCACCACCAACCGTTTAAAGGACCGGTTTGAGTGGAGAACCTCTCCCTATATGGACGAAGTTAGACTAGCTGCAACGATTGCTGGTGTTTGATCTTGAAGACCTTGATGAGGGCATCCTCGACCACCTGATGAAGTTAACCAAATGAAACAAAATAAAGGATTAATATTTCATGAGCACACAATCATCATCCAGGCTTTTAGAAATTCACCAAGGAAAGTGTCTGCATGAGAGATTCAGTGTAAAAAAGGATGAATTGAGTGCCTATTAATTGGCAGCGACCAGTGGAAACGTTCTGGTTTGGGTCCCACTAAGTTGGTTTTATGAAAATCTAAACAACTCGTCATGTTTAGTTAGAAAATCAAAAATTTTCACCATGAAATAATTTTCACTGTAAAACTCAAATAATTTTAGACTATGGGTGTGTTTGGTTAGGGGTAAAACTTTTGATGAAAAGTTTTTGAAGTAAAAGTTGTCAAATTGATAGAAAATGATGTGATATAATAGGAGTAATGATGAGGAGTAAAGAGAATAAAGTTAAAATAGATAGGTTAGTTGTATGGGTAGTTGTGTAAAAATGATTGAAAAGTAGGGTAGTTTGTATAGGAAAATGTGAAAAAATAATTAAAAAATAGAGTAGTTATGGAGAGTAAAAAGTTTTGGATTGAAAAGTTTTGGTTGACATTTTTTTGCCCCAAACAAACGCACCCTATATATAAAACGTGTTAAAACTTTTACATCAGGTTTGATGCATGTGTGTGTGTGTGTATATATATATATATATATATATATATATATATATATATATATATTCCTGCAAATTGCTTTTATTTACAGTATGTACACCATCATCCCAAGCAAGATGAATGGTTTAAATTTCACAAAATCACCTTGGTGAGCTCCAAACCAAGCATTTCCACATGTGGGGGAAGTTGGAAATGTTTCCACCGAGTCACTTCCCATTGCCCATTAAAAGAATTTATAAAAAGATGAATGAATTTAATGACTCAGATTCTCAGAAATCAGCAGCACTCAAAACAAAAAATTTATCAAATTCGTAATTACCTTGTCTGGAGTAGATGCCCCTGAAGTTACACCAATATTAATAGGACCTTCTAGCAGAAAGTTCTCTTTCTCAACAAGTTCTCCATGCTGCCAAAAGTACGCACAGATGTTAAAGGCTGATAAATCAAAGAAATCACATCACCAAAAAGATTCTGTCAAACACTTACGTTCAACTTGTAGCTTATTCTGTTTCCAGGTCCTATTCTCTTGTCACAGTCAATCCAGTAAGAAGGAATTCCTTTGAGTTCTGCAATCTCTTGTAAATGCGAGGTGTTGCTGGAGTTCCACCCACCAACCACCAAAATAAGATCGAGCTTATCCTCCACCAGTTGATACATTGCATCTTGTCGCTCCTGCAATGAGACACTTCTGAGCAATCTCACAACTACAACTGGTATGGAAAGCAGACTAGTTCTTTTAGCCATTGACCTGCTACATGGACTGACTTGCATAGCGCTGAGGATGGGTAAATGCCACCCAAATTTAAAAATTACCTTGACCCCTTAAAAATCTTTAAAATATAAAAAGCATAAGCAAAATTTAAAGGATTGTGATACCACAAATAATAACCTCATGCATTTTATATTTTAACAATTTTTTGGGTATGTTCTTTACTTTTATGCTAGCCCAAGTTTTTTTATTTTTTTATGGATGTAGCCCAAGTGTATTTAGTTACATATGAAGTTTTATATGTTGTATAAATTGTTACGAAATTTTAAAAATAAATATTTTCACTCATCTCACTCCTCCACACATGAGAAATGATAAAAAAAAAAATTAATTTTAGAATTTGATAAGAAATAATTCATAAAAAAATTATATAAAAGATCTACAAGAATCCAAAAATGGTAAATTTTGGTATTTTAACTAAATGCAATTAGGCTCACATAGAAGTGAAGAGAAAACAAAAATATATGAGGTTGTTACTTAGCTAAGTAACAACCCACTGCATGGCATCATGATCCAAATTTAAAACTAGTATATAACAATTGCCCACCTTCAAATCACAATTATCCTTCTTCATAAAATTTTACAGAGATCACGGGTCTTAACTCTCACAGGGAAAATTATCATCCCATAGATTTTTTCACAGTTGAATGATATAATGATTGAAAATCCAAATGCATTGTGAAGATTAAGCCATTTGTTCAATGTGCATTTGACATTAATCTTTCGTGGTGATTCCTGCGAGAATAACAAATAGCATAGGGACCGGCATTGCTCATCACATGGCCACTAAATAATGACTAAAGAGACCTGAAACAAAACGTACAACTGACAAAGATACCTGAGTGGCATCACAAATTGTATTAAAGCTTTGGAAGTGCTCATTGATATTCTCTATTCCATACTTGCGCATCATAGTTTTCTCCACCAGTTTCCCTAGTAAATTTGAACAAATAAAACAAGATATTAAAAATCTCATGTGCTGACAGGTGTAAGGTGCCAGATCTTTGATGATTGCAACTTACCAATCTCTTCGGTTTCTCCCTTGAGCATTGTTGTTTGGTTTGCAATGCCTACTTTAACCAAATCCACGTCTGGATCAAATCCAGCAGAAACTGCGTTCTTAAATTTCTGTGTGCATAGAATCATCAATGTACAAAAATGCTCTTCAGAATTCTTTTTGTTTACTCAGGAAGAATGAAACTGACCTCCATAAACTCCTCCTTGGTTGAACTAGATCCATCAAGTTGGCCTCCAAGAATGTAATCACACACATACATTGCCTGATTTCATTACAAATTCAAGAAGAACAATGAAATTTGTGTAGGAAAAAGTCATAAAATTGCAGGCGTTGGTTGGTTGCAAGGAACTAGAAGCAAGCCAAGGTATAAAAGCAAAGTCATACCTCCGTCATGTTCTTTGCCACAATATATTTCCCAGCAAATGATGCAGTTGCTACAGTCTCCTCATGACGGTATTTTCCATGAATTATGGAAGTGTAATCTCCCTTCTTGTGCTTTTCAACAGTATTCCAGACCTTATGAAAGAGAAAAGTGGAAAAATTATGTTCAAGGTAAATGCCATCATTTTTCCTTAAAAGAACTTTATTTAAAATGTAAACATTTACTAAAGTGGACTTAAGACCTCTCAAACAAACATAAAGAAAGGGAAAGCAAGTTCCCTGCAAAAAGAGGACCACCAGCTTGGACCTCTGCTAACAATCTAGCCTCAAATTTTCCTATAAGTGATGATTTATAACAGTAACTACCAGATCCACTCAAGGTGCCATATACATGAAGCTTTAGACATAGGAAGAGGGAGTACTCGTATAATAATCTGAACTAAATAGAACTAGTAATCTGCAGAAGCATCCATCCTTTTTCAGGTACAAATGTTACATTTCTCAGACAGACACTAGAAAAATAGCGGCAGTTGGGAAATCCACATAATAATCTCATAGTCATCCACATAAGGATCCACAGGATCAGTTAGGAAATAGCTTTATTGGAAACTAAATTTCTGCGATTATGGGCAGACAAAGATAAGGATAAAGAGCAGCAGATGCTCAGGCTAGTTGGCAAATTCCGTGGGAAGAATCCCACAGATATAGCTTTAACAGAAGAAACTGGCCCAGAAATTAGTACCTTTGACACCCAGGGGCAAGTTGTGTCAACAATTTGCACATTCTTTTCACTCAATGTCAGCATCTCCTCCACAGAAGCTCCAAAAGCAGGCAAAATTACAACATCACCCTTGTCAACAACACCAAATTGTTTCTTTCCATCCTCTATTGGAAGGTTCTTGACATCCATCTCCTGTAATCTCTGCAAAAAATAGGGGGGGAAAAAAATTTTGAGAACATGTTCGACCCCCTGTTGGCTCTTGAAAATGTGGTTAGACATGTGGGGTAAGGAATCACTCTCATCCACTGTTTGGGTGGCTATGGACTTATGTTCTTGCCACCATCTCCAATGGCAATGTCTAAGCTTCCATTATCAACTCAATACATGGGGACTGGATACGCTGGCGGAATTGCAGAAGAACATGGTGGATGCAGAGAGCGACTAGCTGATTCTGGCACTAAAGAATGATGATGCAGTTTTATCGGCAGTTGTAGTGTTGGTAAAGGATATCAAGAGATTCAATTCTATTTTGAATGGTATATCCTTTATGCATGTAAGTCAAACCAGTAATCCGGCTGCCGATGTGCTGGCTGAATATGCAACTGGTATTGCAGAAAATGAAGAGGTGTGGATGGATAGCCCACCAGAATGCATTCTGGTCAATCTATGTAATGCCCACTCAATTTTAAATGAAAGTTAACATGTGCCCTTTTATGCCATCTCCCATGGTTTTTCTAACTGTGAGAGATGGGTATATGAGGCACATTTTACCATATAAAAATCAAGCCTCAAATAAACAACCATGGATGGGATGATTCTTAAATCAAGCTCCAAAAACCTCCCGTAGGGAATTTGCTTTAATTTTAGTTGAAAAGTAAGAAATTCATATGCATACAAAAGTAGTAAAGCTACTTTTTACCACCATCTTTATTTCACATTACATTTAGGTTCCATTTGGTAATAGGAAGAAGGGGTGATTTTGATGTGATGTGACATCTTAACTACCTAACTACTCTTTTTTTTTCAACTATTACCTATTCCTGTTATTATTTCACATTTTTCGTACAATTCTGCCATCTATTTTATCCTGATTTTGCCATCTATTTTCACATTGAGCTTTCACTGTTTCAAAATTTTCCTTGCAGTTTTTCACCTCATTTCCCCTCTCCAAACGAACCCTTGGTCAACTAAAACCCTAATTTTTTTTTCCCATCATCACAAATATTTTTTAAAAATAAAAAGTTAACCTGTTTTTCTTTATTCACTTTGTAATTAAGATCACTTCCTATGTTGCTAACATCATTGATCTCCTCCTTTACACATTGTTGATAGGCACCTTTTTCAATATCTTTTTTTTTTTTTTGATGGATACCTATTTCAATATCTTTGACATTAAACCAAACACA
The DNA here is from genome assembly GCA_030490835.1 of Annona cherimola. Lineage (NCBI taxonomy): Eukaryota > Viridiplantae > Streptophyta > Magnoliopsida > Magnoliales > Annonaceae > Annona > Annona cherimola. Next base: position 14,827,892 of record CM059976.1, read on the forward strand.
CCCCAAATTTGAATCAGGCACCAAATCAATAAACATGGATCCAAAATAAAGCTTCAAGAACCTCAAAGTCAAATTGAGCTCTGGATCCACAAACAAGTATCCAAACTCCAATAACGAGAAAAAATCAAACCCCAAACAAAAGGAGAAAGAGATCTTCCGAGCATATGTGAGAATTATATATCTATAAGCATTAAAGCACAACAGCATGGATCTGTTTAACTAAGGTTTGCCCAAATACCAAATCAACAAAGGTGATACGATTCCTAATACAGTCCCTTTCAGTTGATGAAGAGTATCTAGAGGACTTATTCGAAGCGGCTTGAATTTTAGAGGATAATTGCTCAAAGAATTTGCACCTACACTGCTCTTTTCTCCTCCTTTTTCCCTTGATGTGGTGAGCAAAAGGAAGCCTCTAGTGACTCCAGTGCAGAGGAGGGATAAGCGCAAGTGAGTGGGTTTCAAAGAAGCTATTGAAGGTGCTTGTAAGGTAGTGGGACGGTAAATCCTGTGGTTGATAGAAAACCAGAATCTTTAAGGAGGCGTGGGATGGTAAACCCTGTGGGAAGGACAAGAACGACCCACTGCAATGACCACACAAATATTGCCAATGGCCTCAAATGATCTTACTAATTGATACTAAATTTATTATCGTGCATGGTCCACCACAACAGTCCTCTATTAAATACGAGTTGTCCAATCTGCAGCCAATGCTTATCTCGCACAAAAATTTCCCTCGAATAATCCTTCTACTTTCCTACTGTCATATTTGAAAAACTTACATATTGATCTCAAAATTCGTTTTTGTGGCCCTTGATCACTCTGGTTGAATAATCCTGTCCACCAAAACATATCAATCCGCAGTGGCCTCAATTGAGTTGATTGATTAATTCTAAATAGATAATGATGGGGACACAAAGGGGCAGCCCGCTATCAAATATGGGTTGTCCAACCAGTAGGCAGTCTAATTTCACTAAAAAATGAACCCAACCATTTCTTGGAATTTCAGTGTAGTATTGAGAAATTATCAGAAATGTCCTCTTTTTTTTTTTTTTTTTGGTCGCCCTTGATCGCTCTGTTCCAACCGCAGTCATCATACCATGTCAATACAAAACTTTCACTCAACACTCGAGATATTCGGATGAAAAACCAACTGCGAAAAACCATCCAAAACCAGTCGACGCAAATAAAGGCATCAACAAAAATTTTCAAACCTGGTTAACTGTTGGATTGTGAATAATTTCATTTGTGAGCCAAATCCGCTCTGTTGGGAACTGCCTCCTTGCCTCATATGCGATCTGGACCGCTCGTTCCACGCCCCAGCAAAACCCATACGCCTCTGCCAATTTTACTGTCACGTCACCCCACGTGTATACATTCCCGTTCTCCTTCAATGTCTTGATAACATCACCTATAAATGAGCCAACATAAAACACGGACAGATATTTGAAACTCAGAACCAACTTATGTGGTAATCCCACCTCAATTTCGGCTCTGTGTAATAAGAAAAAGATAGAAATTCGCAAGCATGAACTGGAGGAAAAACCAAAGAAGAAGATAATGGTCTTGATTGTTATTGAAATACCCCCGATTAGCCGAAACTCGCATAAAGTTCGAACTTTAAGAACTGAAAGAGCTCAAAATTTTCCGGTAAAGAGAAAATCAGTCTAACTCATGATAGCAGAATACAAAATCGACATTCGGATTGTCCAATTTGACGTAAACGAACCAAAATTCCAGCCGCTAGCTTGTTAAAAGAAAAATCTCTTAAACCGCTTCATAAACGAAGTGAAAAAAGGAAAAAATATATATTTATATACACACATAAATATACAAAAATAAAATTCATTTTGGACATAAAATTCATGTCCGGCGCTTTTAACTAGATCCATACACCACCTCCCGATAGAAAAACGGCGGATATCACATTCATGCAAGCATTTGGACGAAAAGCCACGACTTTTCCCTTCACAACCCGTCAGTTTCAACTCCGGAAATTAAAACCGGCGAAATTCAGACCGACTTCGCAGGGAATTCGGGGAGCGGAAGGACGGCTTACTGGTATATTCCTGGTTCATGAGCTGGAGAGTCTCCTCCTTGTGTCCGAACCCCCTCCGATTGTAGTTCTTGCTGCGAGTGAGGTTCTTCCTGAATACCTTGGCATCGAAATCGCCCTCCACGGTCACCTCCTGCGAGGTGGACTCGGCGCTGCTCCGGCAGCGGAGGAGGGAGAGGCGGCTGGGGCAGACCGATCGCGGAATCGGAGCCTCCGGCGCCGACGCGTTCGTCCTCGGCGAGAATCGGCAAAACTGGAGAGAGAGTGCCATGGGAGAAGAAAACCGGAGGAGGAGACGCAGCCACGACAGAGGTAAAGAGGAGGGCGGGCAGCTGCAGAAACTAAAAAGACGGTCGCGGGAGAGAGAGAGAGAGAGAGAGGAGGGCGCGCAGCAGCAGAAACTAGAAAGACGGTTGAGAGAGAGACTGGAATAGAGGTAGGGAGAGTAGGCCCGTTCTATCCGTTTGGTGTTCGCTCTCTCCCGTCGATGGTGGGACTTTATACCCTTATGGTTCACGACTTCGATTCTGTGCGTTTGTCACAGATAAGGGAGGGCGAGACTTTCAGCCGCTCGTACCTTTCGCATACGTGGGACTTAAGATGGTGGTGCGTGGTGCTCGTTTGCAGGGGTCTTTTCTCGTGGCTGTCGTTGATCAAAGATCCCCCGCGCCCGCCCGGCAGCAGGTCATGAGATGTACCTTCCGCTTTGCCACTTTCCAGTTCAAATATCCAAAAAATAAAAATGAAAATATTGCTGTGTTTGCTATGAAATTTTAAAAAAAAATTTAAAAATGTTATCCACCTTTTCGACTCGTAATCATTTTTTATCGTATTATCACACTTCTTCATTTTTAAAATTTTCTTTATTTTTTTTACCCCGTACCAAGCACACTCATTTTCTTTTATTATTTTTGTTATTTATGATTAAAAAGACTCTAGTTCTATTTTCCATCCCTTATTTCTTTTAATCATTTATGCTTGTCGAATAATCGTGGGCTGTCGGCCATATGCCGTCCCCAATCGGCTTGACAAAATAACAATCTTTTAGTTTTTAAAATTTTTTAACACATATGCTGGTACAACTTATATCTTTCCCCTTATAAAATTTGACAAATTTAGTAATTTATTTTAATTTTTGACAATATACAAAATGAACATTGAGGCATGCCATTTCATTTATTTTCAAATATAAAAGATAAAATATAAGAAATTTTTAAAATTTTCCAAATTTTATAAGATGTAAGGTGTAGGTAGGATGAGTGGGACACACGTGAACGGGGTCTTTTATAATTTTCGAATCTTTATTTTTACCTACGTAATCTTTTATTTTTATATTTTTATTATGATTGATATTGTTACCTGTCGTTGTCCTTTTAGTAACCATTCGTTACCTCTTTTAATTAAACAGTAATGGTTGGTCCTACTTCTATTTTCAATATTCATCGCGTAATTTTAGTTATTATAATTCAGGCCGTCACATAAATAAATTAGACAAAACGAACACACCTTCCACGCGCGGCACACGTGTAATTCACTAACATTTGAAAAAATCAACGTGAGAGAGATGCCCGTAGACGTCCATTAATTGAGCCGTACATCGTGAGACTCGTGTTTGATGTGAATCGATTTCGCTTTGACCATCGCTTTTCATTTGAGGGCCTCGTTTTGTTGCTTGTGTGGGGCCCTGCTATGGCCCACCTTCCCCTTCACCAAGGGCCAATCCCACGGCTGGTCTCCGTACTTTACACGTCTGCAATGCGTGATCTGTCTCTGCCTTTCAAAAAGTTGGAGCTACTTTAGTCCAATGCAAGAAAAAAAACATGCAAAAAAAAAAAAAAAAAAACCCTCCACTTATTTTCATGTACCCCCATTCCATTTTATAAAATTTTTATAGTTATGGAAAATCCAATTAATTTGTTTCATTTAACAACATTTTTTTAGATCAAGTTTAATCTAAATTAAATATGTGCACATATGTATGGCCACATTTGCTAAAAATATATATTCATCCATAAATTAAAATATGCTTACACTTATTTATATATGTATTGAAATATAATTATTCTTTATAAAATTCTTTATCTACATATTGGTTATTTTAGTCTTTAGTTGGTTTTGATATTGAAAATATAACTTTAAAATCAATATTTTCAGTTAAATTATATCATTATGTTAATTTTATATATTTGTACACAATGATACTAGGAAACTAAAAAGATTTTTATAATAATATAATAATGTTAAATACAATAAAAAGCAGATTTTATATTAAATATCAATATATTTAAAATGAAAAAATTTATAAAAGAGAGATTTCATAGAAGCGAAGTTAGGTGAAAGTAGTAGCTTACGTCGATATTATCTTTTCTTAAATAGTAATTCATTGTATGTAGTGTATCTAATGCCCCAAGTCCTTGTATGGTTGGGGGCATTTGTATGGTTGGGGGCATCGTGTATATTTTTTATTTTTTATATATTTCTATATAAACGTGGGCCATCTATATCTTTCTCTCCCCAAAATTCAACAATTATTTAAATTTATTTGTAATTTAATTTAAGGGTTATGATAAGGTGCACTTGGGTGCACTTGGTTGCACTTAGCTTTAGTACACTCAATGCAAATACCTATTTGTTATTTTTTTTGAAAATTTTTTTGCACAACTGTTGATCTAAGTGTATTTAACATGTGTATCGATTTTTACCATTTTTAGAGATTTTTAGATATTTTTGGATTTTTTAAAATAGTAAAAATTGATATAATGTTAAATACACATTAACAATTTTATGAAAAAGTTTCACAAAAAATAAAAAATGATTAAATACACCTAAGTGCATTGAAGCTAAGTTAACCCGAGTACATTTAAAAATATCCCTTAATTAAATTTAATTTTTAGAAATCAACATATGAATTCATAATCAATTTTTATTTTCAAAAATCAAAAGAAAATATCAAAAAATTTTAAAACTTTCCCTTAAAGAAAGATACTGGTGAGGCAAGCGTGTATATGGGACCAAAAAATTTTGTAAAAAAGGGGATCAAGTCCCGTCTAATTTACGTATTTGAATTTTCTTTTGAAAAAATTTCAAGTAGAGACTTCAACTTATGGGTGCAACTTAGGTAGGTTGGAAAGTTTCGGTTCGGGATCGATTATATTTTTTTTATTTTTCAAAAATTTCTACATGTTATATAAACTTACCATATTCTAATTTTTTAAATGGGAACAATTCTAGTTTCGGTTGTAAATCAGTTCTTTAAAATAATATTTATGTTATATTTAAAAACTATAATTTTAAATCGATATGATAATAGTATAAGTTTTGAATTAATTTACTAGATTTACTAAAAAGTAGATAAATTAAATACATTTCTGTATATTTAAATAATATATTTGTCTTTTACAATAAAAGATATTTCATAAAATACTTATTAAACATATATTAGTAATTGCGCTCAGCTCTGAGAAACTGAACGTTGAAATCTACTTTTCTTAATTACACTGAGTATTATTTTACTTAAAAATTATAAAAATAAAAAATCTAACCTATTCATTTTAGGCTAACCAATGACTCCACACACAATAATCTAAGTTGCGCCCTTACTTCAACAGTTCAACTTAGAAATAAGTGAAGTTAGATCATGACCTACGCCGGACTCAAATTTTTAACCAGGTTCGTATTTTGATCTTTCCAAGCGACAGCACGTAGAAAAATCTGACCAGAATTTAAAGATTAGAACGGTTGAGATAACCATATCCAAACCGACCTAACCCAGATTAGCATGAACAACCCACATATATTCATTATCTTACCCTCAAGTTGTTAAATATTTATGTTATTTATTTTTAATTATGCTTTAATTCAACTTCTAAAGTAATATTTTATGATAATTAGCATGTAAATGAGACATGATACTTTAGAACTAGCCAAGCATAAAAAGTGCAAGAATTTTCAATTTTAACTTGAGCTTTCAACTCTAACTAAATTTTATTTTATTTTTCTAAAAAGGGTGTGTTTGGGAAGTGATAAAACTTTTATATGAAAAGTTTTTGGTATAAAACTTCCATATGAAAAATTCTTAGCATAAAGCTTTTGAATGAAAAGTTTTTGGTATAAAAGTTGTGAAAATACAAGAAAATAATGTAATATGATATGGATAATAATAAGGAGTAAAAAGAATAAAGTTAAAATAGATAGGTTAGTTGTATAGATAGTTGTGTAGAAATAATTAAAAAGTATGATAATTGCATGGAAAGATGAGAAAAATAATTAAAAATAAAATAATTATGAAAAATAAAAAATTTTAAATTGAAAAGTTTTAACTTGACATTTTTTTATGTGTCACGCATAGGGGTGCAACTTGGTTTGAGTTCGACCCAAACTAGGAAAACAACAATGTTAAAACTGCCTATTTGGTAACCCGAGCCCGATTTTTCCGGCTCAAACCTAGACCGAATTGAAATATCTTGGGTTCAAATAAGACTGAACCTGATTTGGTGAATATAATATCTATGTTATATGTATTTTTTAACAAATAAAACCCTTCTTTTCCCTCTCGCAACCCTAGCCAGCCAACAACCCCCTTCTTCGCCGAATCCCAAAACCCTACTACCCCATTTCCTCCATTGAATAGTAGCTAGAAAGAGGAGACAGACAACAACTCCACCTTTTCGCCATGACCCCTAGCAGCTCCATTTCTGGCCGTCATGCAGCCGCTGCATTCGCTGCCCTCTTTCATCATTTCCGGCAGTCCTCCTTCACAGTTGTCATGCCGCCCTCCTCCTTTGTCAATTTTGGCAGCCTTGCAGCCGTTGGGTTAGCCACTGCCTCAATGCCTTTTTCAAATTCCAAGCAACAACCTCAACTTCTTTTTCCTTTTCCTCTTCCCTGATTATTGTAGCAATCTTCTTCTCTGACAAATCGAGTTGCTCTATTCATCATTCGACTACCTAGCTTTGTTCTATTGTGGTGGTGAACTAATTTTCTCTTCCTCTCTAATTTTCGACAAACAGGCAGCTCTATTACAGCAAGCTTCTTCTACTTCGAACAGTAGCTGCCGAGGTTTGTTTCCCCTTTAAATATTCTAGAGATCTCCTTTCATTTTCTATCTATTCTCTCCATTACAGGCTATTTATTTTTGAAACATAGGCTACCGATTCTTTCAAACCTTCCCTGATCTTCCATCGACTACTGTTGTCACCTTCCCGGCAGCCACATTGCTTGTTATGGATTAGCATATTTGATCTCCAGAAGGTAACACACGAATACTATTGACGACCCATGCTATAGCTAAAATTATGCTGTTGTATATGTGTAATGTGTTCGGGTGTTGACTTGCATTACTTATTAACTTGTAATGTGGAAGTAGTTGTGATATTTGATATAAATTGTTGATTTGTTTTGCTTATTGCTATAATATAGGTAGAATTATTGTGATTCACCAAAATATTAATTTAGTGAAGGTATTAATTATAACTCTGAACATATAAGCATTGTTCCTCCTTAAGTTTAATTATACAATATAATATCAAATTTTTGCATTTTCTTTTAGGGAAAAAGAATTTGGCTTGGTGATAGTTTGAAGATAAGAAAAATGAAAACTATGTGGGAAACTTGGGATGTTTTATTTCGTTGTGTTGTAACTTAGCACGTATGTTGGATATTGTAATTTAGTTCATTTATTTTAGATGCTTGAGCTTGAGGCTAATACTTGGATGTTTGTTGTACTTGTAATAAACTTATTATAATCTTAAATTTAACTTGATAGTGTACCTCTGCTTTCTCCTACTTGATTTAAAGAGAATATCTAAATGAGGTTTCTTATTTCTACTCTTAACTACCCTTGAATTGTCTTGTTTTAAAATAAAATTATCATTTTAAACTTTTTTCGGTGATCGATTTGAGATTGAATTAGTATGGGATGTGTAATAAATATATGTTGATGGAAGAATTCCAACTCGAATTTAAATTTGAAACTCAATCCGAGCCCGAATTTTAAAAATGAGGTTATGATTTAAGTTTACAAATAAGTTAAAGTGAGTATTAAGGTTTTAAAAATAAAGTTATGATTGAAGTGAATTGAGTTTTATCGGCTCGAGTTTTATCGGCTTGAGTTGCACCACCGGACTCACACACAGTGTTTTAAAAGCCGGACCGGACCGTCCGGTCCGACCGGTTCGACCGTGAACTGCCAGTTGAACGGTTCAGTTCGGCACCGGTTTTCCATTTTTGATAAAAACCGTTCGAACCGCGTGAACCGGGCAGTTGGACCGTAAAAATCGGTTTGATCGCGGTTCGGTTCGCAACTATTTTTTAAAAAAAATTAATAAATAAAAAATATAAAAATGTCGCATATTCAGCTGTTCGTGGAACATCCTCCTCGGCTCCTCCCATCGTCTTCCTTTCGCGTAGCGCTAGGGTTTGACCCACCATCGCCATCGGCCATCTGCGGCAACAGATCCAGGTCGTAGAGTCTGCCGGAATCAACGTCCAGCAACAGTCGCCAGCGCCCGGTCATCCTCATCGGTTCCGACTACCATCGCGGAAACTGATTTCCCACAGCAGAATCGGCATCTTCCGGTACAACCGAGCTTTCGGCCATAGAATCCGAGCAAGGTCCGGCGACTATCTTCGGAGCTTCCGGCAGCAAGGCAGCAAGGTCCGCCCGGTTGCTGCTCGCCCGCACTCGTCATCTCAGCGATGCTGTGCAGCAGCTTTTCGCACTGCTCCAAAAGAGGATGCTGATGTTGATGCTGCCCTCGAAAATTGTAGAGGATTCGTCGTCCATGTGAGCATGCGAGAACCGCTCCCTTGGAGAAAAATCAGCCATCTGTTTTCTGATCCTAGGAGATTTGCTCGCATCCGATTCGATCTTCTTCACGCCAATCCTCAGGGAATTAGACTAGAAGTCTTTGGCTTTCTTGTTCGGGGAAATTCCAGCAGCCTATCATTCTAAAATAAAAATCGTGTAGGTGAGTTGGATTCCCTGTTCTTTAGGTAAGGCTTGCCATAAAAACAGAGTTAATGCTGCTAATACTCTTCCATAAAAACTGATTCAATGTCTTTCTATTATCATTTTCACTGTGGTGGAGCTGTTTCTTATTTTTAGGTGGTTAATTTCTTCAAGTAAAGTAAATTTAATTTTTTCTAAATATCTTATATCTTTCCATTAATATTTGAAATTTCATCGCAGATATTCTATCAGGTTACTGCACTCTTTTTTTTTATTTGCATAATAATTTTAATTTGATGTACTTGAATGTATTATTGATGACAAGTGTAAATTTTTTATTATATAAAATTTATATAATTAATTTAATTTTTGAAATAATTAAAATAAACTAAATATAATTATTACGTCATAATTATGTCATGCTAACGTCACGGTTCAAAACGGTTTGAACCACAGTTGAACCGGACATAAAAACGGTTCAGTTACCGGTTCGGTTTTTAAAATATTGCTCACACACGCACCTTAAAAGTAAGTTGGGTTTACCTCGTGCTCTCTTTCTCTAAAATCGTTAAATGGTGGCGATTAACACACAGCCGACCGAGGTGGGTGGAGCACTTAGCCGTTGCCCGTTGGTTGTGGCAGTGGGCCCCACCGTGGAAAGCTCCTCGCACGATCGAAAGAGTTCACTCGTACCAAACTTCGGGGACGTCTTTTAGCAAATATAGCCCATAAATAATATTATTGTAAAAATATTATTATTAAATGTTTTAGGCATATGTGAATAGATGAAAATATTTCTATAATTTATGTTTGAATATATGTTTTTAAGCAAATATAGACCATAAATATATTTAACTTGGATTAAAATTTAATAAATATAATGTATTTTCATTAATTATTAAGTTAGGAAAAATAGATGAATTACATAAAATCAGTACCGAATTCCCTATCAACCAGGTCCAAATAAAAAAGGAGATTCCAATATCTCAATCGCATCAATGTTTCTATTTCTGTGGAAACAGATACAGTGTATCTCCCCGGAAGTAGTATCTCCACGGAAGTAGCGAAACTCGCGGATGGAGTATCGACCTTTTTTTATTTTATTTTTTCCACAGATTCGTTATCATGGAAAAATTTTACACTTGTGTTTTTTAATTTCAAAAATAAAAAGCATGAATCCATGTCATTTTTTGAAATTAAAAAAAATGACATTATACGTTGGAAAATGTGAAATTCAATAAAAATATATATAATTTCTGAAATTACAAGTCGAACCTTTTTAAATTTCTGAAATTTACAAAATACTAGAAATCGAAAATATCGTGAGGCCTACATGTAAAAAAAATCGAAAAAAAAGAAGAGAAGAATATGACAGTTAACCGAAACTTGTATAAGTTGCAGTCAGCTGTGCCAAGTTAATATTAGTTTTAAAAATAAAGCCCTGTGCAAGAAGAAATGGTTTTTAATTTTAGAAATGAAAAAAAATCCTTGAAAATTAAAAAATTTTATATAAAAAATTACATGCTTAAGCTCACATACGTTCCACAAAAAAAATCCGTAGGATCAAAATGCTTAGGCTTATCATCGAAGTTGGCCTGGTGTCCTTTTCTGAATATAATTCCTAGAAGTTCTTAAAAAAAAAAAAAAAAAAGCACCATGGATGCATACCGTATGACTATTTTAAGGTAAAATTAATTTCGAAACTCTCTACATAAGAGTTACCCTTCATATACACTGTATAAATATTTTTCTAAAAATTATCCATTATAGAATTTTTAAATTAATAAAAAGTTAACTTTTCCGTGTTTGATGTTTCCAAATATAACTCTTCTATATAAATAAATTCTCCCTCCCGGCTCGACCACTGTTTAAATTATTTACTGGTGTGGTCGGGATTATATAAAAACAGAAGTGGAAAAGCAAAAAAAGGAAATTTTTGAAAAAGTACTCGGATGCAGACAATCCGGTGTTTCTTCCGGACAAACTTCAATAACTTTGGCTTTTTGCTTTTTTTTTTTTTTTTTGTTTTTTTCTTTTTTTCGTATAATGTACAGAATCCAGTGTTTCTTCCTGACAAACTTCAATTACCTTGGTTTCTTTTTTTTTGGCCCCGATAACGTAGAGAATCCAGTGTTTCTTTCGGACGAACTTCAGTAACCTTGACATTCGATGATGTCGTTTGCGATTGGTTCTGCATGTGAATCTGTGGTCCAAAATATAAAGGTCGTCCCAACACGTTGAGTCTGGTCTGATATTTTTCTAAGCCTCGGATATTTATTTATTTTCTCTCTATATATGTCTCATCTAGCTAGATATTGCAAATATAAGGGCCGGTTGGACAAAAGGGGTCAGGGCTGTTTTTTTTTTCCTCCCTAAGTTCTCAAAAAAAAGGGTGTTTTTATAGCTAAATATTTTAATAAAAAACATTCATAATATAATTCAATATGCGTATCTTTACTATGCTAAATAAAAACTAATTTGACTGAAAACTTACATGTATAAATATTTTACAATACATACAGAGTAGGGGTGTAAATCGGGTCGGGTTGACTCGGGTTGGTACAAATACAACCCTAACCCACCTTGTAAAATCACAACCCAACCCTACTTTCAACCCTACTTTTCACATCTTAACCCAACCATATTTCAACCCACCTCAAATCGGTTCGGTTCGGGTTAGAAATCGGGCTAATAGATTACACATGTTATCAATGTTAGTTAAAGTTTTGTTCACCTGAATTTCTAAAATAATAAAAATAATTATAATTATAAAAACAATAAGTACCAATAAAAGTTCTACATAGCTCAAAAGTGGAGGATAAGTTTAGTAATTGATTCGTTTTTTTGTTTTTGTATTTTTGAGCAATCGATGTCTTCTGCAAGTCAAAAAGTGAAAGCTAAGTAAAATTATTACGGTAAATTATGCAAAATAGAAAAATAAATATTATAGTCTTACTTACCTTCTTAGTTGGCTTCCAATCAAAGCTACAAACATCTTAAGTTCTCAGTTGACCTGTTATGTTATTCTAAATCACCAATGCGAGCAAATATCTAAACAACCTATTTAAGATGCAATATAACCAAATAATCCAAACACAATTTCACAACTAATTAACCAAATATATTTCCAAACCAAATAAATTCAAACAACATTTGACAACCAAATAGTCAAACAAATTTCCAAACTCAACACAATTTTATTTAAATATCTAAGCAATATGAATGAAATACACTCTCATAAATATATTGTGAGGACCAGGTATTTTATTTTATTTTTTTATTACAACTTTTCTCTATTTATGAGGTAACTTATGAACATGCTAATAAGAATTTTACGATATTAATGGATACATAACATATATGGGCATGACATTTAGAGAATGTATAGTGTATATGTGCATGTATTATGATCTTAGCACGTTGAGTATAAATTGAAGGTGTATGATTAGTGTTCCATTGATGGGCACTACGACTATTGTTTCCTTCGCAGAGTAGGTACGGGGTTCGACCTGCCCGGTCAGGTCGCGGGGGTCAAGGGGGAGACGCCCCTTGCGGGGGTGCAGGGGGCAGCGCCCCTGAAGAAAATTTTAATTATTTAAGTCGTAGGAGTGGAAGAGTAAATTACCAAATGCGATTAGACCCGACTCATGCTCCGACCCGTTCTGGACCCGACCCCGACCCGATGGGGGTTCGATATGAAGCGAAGCCCGCGCGTTAGACTCCATTTTCTCACCTCACGCCCGACCGTTTTTCTTCTTCTCCTCTTCCCGATCTCTGCGTCTTCTCTTCTTTCTCTTCTACTTAGTACGATCTAGCAGTAGATCTCTTCGAGAAAACCCTACTGACTGCCTCGAAGGTGATCGATTTGAATCAAGGAAGCTCCAAATCTCTGCAAGCTAAGCCTAGGGTCGCTGTTTTGGGGAAAATCACGATCGAGGTAAGTAGATGTCGCCCCTTCTCGATTTAGCGATGAAATTTTACGTTAAACGCGATGCGAGGCTAGAGGGAATGTATAGCTTCTAACGACTCCATGGTATTAGGCGTAGAGTTCGTAACAGTTAGGGTTCATGGTGAATTTACTTTGAATGCGTGATTTCTATGATGTAAAAGACTTCTTAGCAGTTGTTATATTGTTGAAATGTGACGTGAATTGATTTGCCCCAATCGAGAGTAGGAATTGAAGGTTCCTTCATTTCGCACCTATCATGTGTTTGATAAAATGCTTGTGTGACAGATCTATGTGTTGTATCTGAATTGTGTTGATGTTGTATGCGTGGTTTGCGATGTGTTTCATTGACTGTTATTTATGATGCGTTATCTCAAATAGTTGGTTGTAAGGGTTGTTCATGGCCCCTGATTGACATGAGGAGGGGGTTGTTCATGGCCCTTGATGGACATGAGTAGATGATTGGTTGTGTTGGTCAATTTGTGTGTATGGTTATATGTATACGATCTTGGGAGTGGGTATTGGACCCATGTGTATTAGCTTCATCACTGTATGAGTATCCATCATTATGCTTATTTGCACCTTGTGCTAACCACTATCTACTTACTGGGTCTATTTAGACTCATATCATTGTTATTGTGGTTTTAGATCGCAGGTCAGAAGGAGAACTTAAGGATGGGACAAGTTGAAGATCAAACATGAGAGACCCTAGCACAATATGTTGATTCCAGTTCTTTTAGACTTGTGCTCTTTTGATAATCATATACGTAGACAATTACTTAGGCGGATTCGTTTTGACAACTATAATGTATTTGGTATTTCAGATTGGATTATAATCCTTGTTGATGCACATATGCATGACTATTATATCTGTTTGTTGTGTAAGGAAAATATGTAATGATTTCCTTCTATATGAATGTTCTTATTATATGAAGATGCAAGTATATAAATAGGATTGAATGTTACAGATGGAAATGTAATGAATATCAGGTCATGTATTCCATATTACCCCTTGTATGTTATGGGGAGATGCTGCCGAATTTTTCTTAGATTGTGTAGCGCCGTTGATTAGTTATTGAGTATTTTTATGAATGGGGCGTTACATATATGTAAATACATATCTTATGAAATCGGGTCGGGTCGGGTTGACCGACCCCTAACCCAACCCAACCCATTTTTAAAATCGGGTCGGGTTGAACCCATTTTTTAAAAACCAAATTTCCAAAACCTCAACCCAACCATGGTATAAATCGGTTCGGGTTGATGCGGGCTCGGGTTGAACCCAACCCTATTTACACCCCTAATACAGAGGCACGATCCTATTAGCCTCCACTCCAAAAAATCTGTTTGTTAATTATTTTTTATTTTTCTTCCATAAACTTGTTAACTTAGATATATTTAATATATAAATTTAGTATTATCATTTTTGGATATATATATTTTGGATTTTTAAATATATTGACATTTTAGTTATTCTTTAAAATTACTAAGATAAATCTATGTTTAAAATCTAAAAATATATATATACATCTTTTTTTATTCATGTATATACATATAAGTCATCAGATATTACAAATCGATATATGCAGAATCCTCACAACACAGAGGAGGGAGGTGAAAATAAGCTAAAATTGTGAGCACTAAGTGTTGAACTCATGTCCTCAATAATAGAAGAAATATAAGTTACCATTGAGACAATGCCTCAGTAACAAATATGTACACATCTTAAAAATAACAAAATATGGTCTATATATTAAATACATCTATAATGTGTTTGAAAAGTGATAAAACTTTTGGATGAAAAACTCTTAGTGTAAAAATTGTTAAATTGATGGAAAACGACGTAATATAATAAGAGTAATGATGATGTGTAAAAAGAATAAAGTTAAAATAAATAGACTAGTTGTATAGGTAGTTTATATAGAAATGATTAAAAAATAGGATAGTCGTATAGAAATAATTAAAAATTAGAATAGTCATATAGGAAGATGTGAAAAAATAATTTTAAAAATATGGTAGTTATGGAAAGTGAAAAGTTTTAGATTGAAAATTTTTGTTAAAAAAAAAACGTGCCCCTAAATTAACAAATTTATGCTAAAAACAAAAAAAATTTAAATAGATTTTTTAATATGGTACTTTGCCTAAGCAAATAAAATCATTCCTCGTACATATATGGTTAAAATTTCAAAGTTTGGTACCAATTATAAAATAAAAATTTTCAAAATTTTATAATTTTTTTACCTCATAAATAAGTACATATAGATAAATATTGTAAGTTATTTGGATTATAAAATTTTTTTCCTCAAGTATACAAAACAATATTTGAACATGAACAACTTTCTCTTGTCCAATAACTACAAAAATTTTGATTTTTGATAAAGAAAATTTTCTTACGAAAGGTTAATGTTGGTTCCATGTAATAGCTATTCCAAGAGCTTTGTATGACAAAAAATATAATTCACAATAATGAAACTAAATTACAAAGACAAAAATACTTAGAGTGGTTCAAATATATTTATTCTACTACATTATCCATGAACATAAGATTTGAGTTTTACTAGTCAACTTTAACATATAAGTTATAGCGGTACACTTAGTTCAACTGTCTTTTGGATTAATATTAAATTCTAAGTGGGCGCATAAATTAATCAATACATGAATTTACTTCTTCTTAATTTGATTACCATCAATGCCAAGGTAATACAACTTTTCTCTTGGCTAGATCCTATCAACGCCAAGGAATTTCAACTTTTCTTTTGGTTTAATCATCATCAACATTAAATAAATATAAAAAAATAAAACTTTAAATGAAAAGAAAATCGATTTAGCATATCTATATAAGAAGTATTTTCTTCAAATAATTCTGTAATTTGTAGCTCTGAATTCTAAGCAACAACCCTTTAAGAGATCTACAACTTTGAATTTTCACAAAAAATAATCTCATAATGAAGCACTTGAAGTTTTTCACTGTTGCATTTAAATGTCTCTCTTTGGTGATACTCAATTACCTATTCTCAATTATTACATGCCGATCATTTTTTACATCTTTTTCCTATTTACTTTTATTTATTTTAATTTTATTATATTCACTTTTAATCATTAACCTTATTATATTACACCGTCCTCTTACTTTTCAACTAAAACTTTTTACTCTTTATAATTATCTTATTTGTTAAATATTTATTCATATTTTCCTATATAAACTACCATACTTTTCAATTATTTCCACACAACTACCCATACAACTAACTTTATCTATTTTAATTTTATTCTCTTTACACATCATTATTTCCTCTATCATATCACATTATTTTCTATCAATTTAACAACTTTTATATTAATAACTTTTCGTCAAAAATTTTCAGCACTTTCCAAACACATTCAAAATTTTGTCCCTAAATATATACCAAAACGGACCCACATGCTTGAATTGGTGAGTGCCACGATAAACAGCCGTGATAATTTACCGTGGCTGGCCCCTTTGTTTCCTGAATTAAGAACAAAAATAAACGACTGAAAATCCTGTGTCACGGTGGAGCTGATTAGAAATTAGAATCTGTTGTTGCTAGCTAGTGCCTAGTTCTAGCTAATCATGCATGAATCCTGTGGAGAACTTGTGTCCTTCTAATTAAGACGTGAATCATGGCCCGAGAAATTTGTAACCATCAAGCACACATCATCGCGTGAAAATTTGAAAAAATACCAAAGCAACGAAGGTTCATTTCACGTGCCACCAAAAATATTAGAGGGTGGACAGGTTCGGATAATGATAGGTGAGTAGGTGAGTTTGAGTGGGTATGCTTGAATTAGCCATGAGAATCCCGGCATGCTGCTTCCCACATTGATTTAAAAAGATATTTTCCACGTTTGGTAGAAAGAGACTGAAAGCTAGAGCCCCCCAAAATATACCATGTTTAATTTTCAGTATTTGTAAAATATATTGTTTAAGTTTCAGAATGTGGCAAATGCTAATAAGTGAGTATTATTTTGAGTAGTATGCAAATATACTCACATATTTTAACTATAATTACAAATATATCTATATCGTTTCAAAATTTGCAAATAACCTCAACATAGTTTGATCATAATTATAAATATATCAATGACATTATGACATCGTTATTCATCGTCACAACAGAGATACATTTGCATAAAAATGAAAACTACATGGGTATTTTTATAAAAGTTAAATATATCTATTTACTTTTCGAAATTGCAAATACGCCTACATAGTCTGCATATGCAAGTATATCCACATCGTAATGGTGCAGTCATGAAATCATAACGGGATGAGTATAATTGTAATTATAGTCAAACAGTGTGGGATTATTTGTAATTTTTAAAATTATATAAGTATTTTACAATTATGGTAAAACTTTGTGGGTATTTTTGCAAACTACCCTATAATTTTTTAATATGGAATAGAGTAAAAACTGATTCATGTGTATTTGGAAATATTAATTACGATACATAATTTGGACCTGCCACTGCATGACTGTGTTTCTTGTTTTGGTCAGTATTGTCTAATGATTTGGACGGCTACTTTATTGAAGAGATATTTTAGGTTTGGCACTTGATCATTTGCGCCTCATTTGCGTCTAGGCCGAAACCATTTTTTTTTTTTATTTTTAGAAATTTTTGTATACAAATGTTCGTATAAGTGTATTTGATATATAAACTAAGTTTTATTATTTTTGAAAATATATATTTATTTTGTATTTTTAAACACAGGGTATCATTATATATTTTTTCAAAAATGACAAAACTTGGCTTATAAATTAAATACAAAAATATTAACCATTGAATGAAAATTTTTCAAAATAAATAAAAATATATATTTCTGGCCCCGTCACAAATGGGCAAATGATCGTGCCCTGGTAGGTTTTAGCTCATCCGGAAAAAAGAGAAAATCTGTTTTCAGCGACAAAAAAAAAAAACAGGTTTTGTTGCCATTAGTGATATTTTAGTTTTTAGCCCATCCCCTAAAATTGGGAAAAACTATTTGCAGCAACAAAAATGAAAATAGGTTTTGTCGCCATTAATGCATTGCATATCCTCTGCTCCTTCTTTTGATTGGTGCGTTGCACATGCTTTTGAGTGAAAAAAGCTCTGCAATTTGGTAGCCGAATGACATAAATGGCAGCGTCTCAGCAAAAAATATGAACTATCTTTTGGTAAAGTGTGCCAAGAGCAGCGGTGAAGGAGATTAAGGGTGTATTTAGAAAATGATAAAATTTTTGTTCGAAAAATTTGTAATATAAAAGTTGTCGAATGAAAGAAAATGATGTGATATGATAAAGGTAACGATGAAAAGAAAAAAAAAATAAAGTTAAAATTAATAGATTAACTGTACAGATAATTATGTAGAAATTATTAAAAAATAGGATAGTCGTATAGGAAGATATAAAAAAATAATTGAAAAATAAAATAGTAACGAAAAGTCAAAAGTTTTAAATTGATAAGTTTTAGTTTGACATTTTTTATATCTTACTAAAGAATATTTTCAAAAAATATGAGAATAATATTATATGATAGAAATAAAATAGATATGTGAGAAAATAATTTGAATATAAAAACAAAGGAGTATTTATTTACACAAAAATTTTCAATTTAAAACTTTTCACTCTCCGTAATTATTCTATTTTAATTATTTTAGCTATAGAATTTTTTAACCATTTCTACATAACCAATCATACATTTAACTTATCTTTTTAATTTTATTTTCTTTACTCTTTTTATTACCTCTATCATATCATATCATTTCTTTCAGTTTAAAAATTTTTTACACTTCATCAAAAAAGTTTACACAGAGAATTTCACTAAAAGTTTATCACTCTCAAAACAAACTCAAAAATGAAAAAATCATGATAAATCGTTCCACTTTGAAAAATGTCAAATACTCTTCGAAAACAAAAAGAAAAAGAAAAAATTTTCAAATGATCAATTTCTAAAAAAGTCGCTTGGGACCCACAATTCTCGACCAACGCCTAACGTGCCGAAAGTTTGTTTTCTAAGATGAAAGCGACGCATAATTGCAAGGCACAACGAAGTTGACTACCACGTCGGAGGCTACGGATACACATTCTTCAAAAATAGTAAAAATTAATAAATATATTAAATAAAACTATATTAACAGTTTCATGAAAGAATTTTTAAAAAAAAATAAAAAAAAATAGGTGTAGTACACCCGGGTGCATTGAGGCTGAATGCACCCGGGTGCATAGGATTGGGTTCCCATTCAACGACGGAAAATACAAATCGTTTAAGAGCTGGGATCCAACAGCCGGCCATGCGTACCCCATGCAAATGATTTCTACTTCCGTGTTATCGACACGCAAGCACGACATGACGATGATGTCTTCTTGATTCGGTACTCCAACATTTTCGCGCTGGAAAGGGCGAGAGAAGAAATTCAAGACGTGAAAAAAAGATGGCAGGATATATCATATATGTATATGTATAACAAGATTATTAATGGAAATCTAAAATGAAATAAATAAATCCCGGCTTTGTTTGGAAAGTTAAGTAGGAAGTGAGGCAGCGTAAAATTTTTTAAGAATTGTGGGAGTGATGTGATATAATATGAGTAAGGTGAAGATTAAAAAATATTGGATGAAAAAATAAAAATATAAAGGTAAAAATTAAAAAACTAGAATAGCTAAAGTGTGTTTGTGAAGTGATAAAACTTTCGATTAAAATTTTTTGAAATGATAAAGTGCCCATTTGTTTTTAACAAAAACCTTTCAAATTAAAACTTTTTATTATTCATAACTATTTTATTTTAAAATTATTTATTCACATTTTCCTATATAACTAATTTATTTTTCAATTATTTCTACATAACCAACTTATCTATTTTAACTTTATTCTCTTTATAATTTATCATTACATTTATCCTATTACATTATTTTTTACTAATTTAAGAACTTTTACAACGAAAACTTTTGATAGTTTTATAATTCCCCATACACATTCAAAAAATGATGTGATATGATATGAATAATGATGAAGAATAAAGATAATAAAGTTAAAATAGATAGTTTAGTTGCATATGTAGTTATGTAGAAATAATTGAAAAGTATAATAGTTATATAAAAAGGTATGAAGAAAAAATTAAAAATATTGTAATTGTGAAAGGTGAAATTTTTTTTTAATGTTAAATGTAAAAAGTTTTATACCGAAAAGTTTTGTATATTGCTAAATATGCCTTTAGTAAAAATATTGGACTTTATAGGGAAATGTATTTCTCATTTTTACTTTGTCCTTACTTTGCTAAAAAGCCCAGAAAACATAGAGCATGTTGATTAAATAATGATAATTAAAAATAAAAGTGTTAAGTATACCAGAGTAAACAATGTTTTGTTAATTAAAAAACGATATAGCCACTGTATTAAGATTTCAGTCAACGTTATGGACTCCCACCTAATTAATTTAAGAACGGAAAAAAAAAAAGAAATATAATTTCTCTCTCTCTCTTCTTTCCATCAAAAAAATGAAGTATATACACGAAGCTTGATTTGCGAGCCTTCTTTTATTCAAAGTGTTTGCAGAGTTATATATAATTATGCATCCAAGAAAAATATTTGGCAACATAATATACCACAAGAAAGATTTTAAAGAAGCGGTTTTTCACCACTACCTACTTAATTAGGATAAACTACGAGCATATTATTAGTTTTCAAACCATTGGTTATGTACTTACATAGTTTTTCTAGAAGCATATCACTTTTGTTAATTTTTTTCTATAAAACTAATGAAAACGTCAATGCAAATAAATAAAATTATAAAAGTGCAAGAATTTAAAATACATAAAAATTTTATTTTTAAATATATTTCTCAAGTTAAATAGATCAATTTGTGAGATTTTTTTAAAAAATAAAATTTATATTTTAAGATAGTTTCTTGTATTTTATAATTTTATTTGTTTATAGGAGCATTTTCATCATTCTATACATTCTTAATAAAATTATATTCATTAATTTTCAAAATTAATGATACACTTGCTTTTTGTGAGAGAGCAAAAAACTGTGTTCGAAGCACTCCCTTCCCTCCCCATTCAGTGGGAGTGCAAAAAACCCCCCGTGTGTGAGTTGCCTTTATGGGAGTTATATCGCCCTTAGTATGGATGAGAGCTTTGACTTTCGAGAAGTTTAGGAAGAAGCTTAGTGTCTACTTAAAGTTGATAGATGAAGCATGTTGTCTTTATATTGAAATTATAAAAATATCTTAAGACTTGATTATAATATAATTTGAGATACATGTAAATACATATCAATAAAAAAATAATGTAAAAAATCTCTAAAGAATAGAGGAAAATATTTCAATAGGCAGGTTGCCTCACCCAAATGTAAGCCTACCTTTAAAAATTAGGATTTGATAAAAAAATTATGTATTTATTTTATTAACATTCATTTTTAACATGATATCAAAAAGTATTTCCATCTTTAATAATAGCATGAATTTAAGAAATTCTTGTGATTTTGTCTTTAATATTTTGAAAATTAATATTATAATATTAAAATAAAATTTCTATATGTTTAATAATATTTTCTTACATTTTTATTATAACGTTAGAAAATTATTGCAGGATGTGACAAGGAGACATTTGCTGGCTCTGATGACGATGAATGATGATTTGAGGTCTGTGAAAGTAAGAAGAAAGCGGATTTGCGGCACGGCAGTGCATGGACTCAATACTCATGAAAAGTTCTCTGTCAAAAAAAAAAAGCTCATGAAAAGTTGAAAACCCCGCACTCAAACCACCAATGTATACAATCGAGCCCCGAAATGGGAAAGTGGAAACTGAGACAATTTTGAAACTTGAAAGACTAATATAACGTAGTCTAGTGCCCGTGTGTGTTCGAATCCCCTCACAAAGAGGATTGTTACGAAGGCCATTTCTACATTAGTCATCTGAGTCCCGCTAGGATACCATACCATTTAAGACACAAAATCCAAAACATGAAGCTGTAGGAATGCCTTCATCCGCATATTCAAGTTTCTAAAGATTCTACCCTTTTTCTTTTGTCCTTTTCATCTCACGTGCGATGGTCGCAGGTCCCAAGCCACCGACGAATGCTCTGCTGGGACGCACTGCGACAAGACAAAACTGTTGCGTTTTTGTCGCGCCATTAGTTTATGGCACTATTTGTCAAGGTTGATAAAAGAATATCAATTGTTGGGAGCATTATTCGTGCACCCCAGCGCACTTAGTTTTGGTGCACTTCAGTTCAAATATTCATTTTTAATTTTTTTACCATAACTATTAATTTAAATATATTTAACATATGTATCGATTTTTACTATCTTTATATTTTTTTATTTTTAAAAATCAGAATAATCCTGATTGTTGAGAAGCTTAAATGTAAGGGGTGTAACTTGAGTCGGTTCGATTCGGATAGTAGTCTATTCTACCCGTACCCTATTTTCAAAAAGTCTACCCTATCCACTCACAGAGTCAGTTCCTACTATACCCTCCCCTATTCATTACCTATAAGGTCGGTTCCAAATCAGTTCCTACAATAACTAATGATGATATATGAAAAAATATTTTTTGTGTCGTTTTAAATAATATAAAATAATACTTATTTGTATTTTAAATTTTACAGTTTATAATTAATTTCATTTTGTTGTTGTTTACATCTACTTTGACAATCTTTGTAGCCACATTATCCATATTAATAATTAGGGGTGGGAATCGGGGCGGGTCGGGACGGGTCAAGATGTGCCCAACCCTGACCCTCCCTTTCAAAAATCTGGTTTGACCTTTATTTTTTTTCGGGTCGGGACAAGGTTGGTTTGACCCTTACTTTTTTTACTAGGTATCGAGACAAAATTCGGGTCGGGAACGGGTCGGTTTCGGGACGTTGGGTCGGGTAAAAAATACGGGTCAAGTAAGAAATTTTTGAGAATTTATGAACCTATCAAGTATAAAGGAAAATTTATATTAAATTTAACAAATATATGCTTCAATCTATTACTAATTAGACAAAGAAAAACATAAATACTTAAATAAAACATGAATATTTATTCATCTATATAAGAACAAGTTAATGAAACATACCTTGTTCAAAATTCTGTTCGCAATTTGAATATTGAACCACTAATAGTTTGAACTCATTCCATGTCTTTTGTTGTTTACCTTCAACAAAAATAATAATGATGTCACAATTAAAATTATAATTATAATTGTTTAAGTACGTAGTAGGAGAGCAGTTTTACCTGAAAAGTATAAAGAATGTTGATAATACTTTTGTATTATAAAGAAAGCTTTTAGTAGGCATGACCTGAAGTAAAGTTGACATTTACAAGGAAGTGATACTCTGCAATGACAAAATTGCTTAGATGGTTTGGGAATTTTTTTCCCCAATTCAAACAAATATATTTATTCAATTTTTGTAGTCAATTCATTCAAATGAATACAAATACAATATGTAATCCTCCACGAAATCATCCAATCAATTATCCTGTTTGATCGGCACTCTAAAATATAACTCAAATTGCAGTAGACAACCATTCATCAATTCTAGTAATCCTCAACAAAACCATCCATTTAATTGTCAAGCAACCAAGCAAAAATCGGAACACAGAAAAATACATCCAGAATTTTAGATTTATACCACTGCTGGAAGACGGATCTGGACTGCAGATCTGGACCGCAGATCTGGATGCGCGGATCTAGATGGTGGCTCTAGACGTGATGGCGTTCTGCTGGGCAGATCTGGACCACAGATCTAGATGGCTGCTGTGGACGCGACGGCGTTCTACCGGACAGGGAGAGGAAGAATGGAAGATAGCGTGCTCTGGTGGCTACCGGATAGGGAGAGGACAGATCTGGACATGTTATCTGCCGTCGTCTGGCGGGCCGATGATTTGGGCATGCTAGTGCCGCTGATTTGGGCGTGCTCTACGAGAGACCGGAGACGGCGCGGGGGACATGAATCAGCAGCAGAGATGGTGTAGTCTTCTCTGCAGGAGAGGTTGCAAGCTGCTCTAGTGGCGACGGCGAGGGAGATGACGATGGAGGTTGCAAGCTGCTCTGGTGGCGATGGCGAGGGAGACGACGCTGGAGGTTGCAGGCTGCTCTGGTGGTGACGGCGAGGGAGACGACGATGGAGGTTGCAGGCTGCTCTGGTGGCGACGGCGAGGGAGACGACGCTGGATGCTGGACGATGCGGGAGAGAGAGAGAGAGACAGGATTCGAGAATCGGGAGCTCGGGGCTTCAGTTCGGGGGTAGCTGCTTAGGTTTAGGTTCTTTAGATAATATATTATATTGGGGGTGCGGGTCAGCGGGTAATCAGGTATAAGCGGGTCGGGGTCCGGCAGGTCCGCCCCGACCCGCATTTTGTAGATTTTTTTTACCCCTCAACCCGCCCCGGTATAAAATAGGGTCGGGACGGGGCGGGTCACGAGTTGACCCGCCCCGATTCCCACCCCTATTAATAATCATATTAACATTATTACCCGCATTGATGTTATGATCATTCATCATTAACAATACATACCCTATGCAATTTATAAAAAAGTAAATAAGGAAATCGATCCAACGATAATTTATTCATAAATGTGGGATAGAAACTATTATGTATTTATTTATATATATATATATACACACACACACACACACACATATATATATGGGTACCCAACCAGGTCAGTTCCAAGTACCTAGCGTGTGTACTCTACCCTTACCCTATTTAGCAGGTTGGGAAATAATTTTTACCCTACTCATACGTATGAGTAAAATTTTCTATCCTACCCTACTCAATTTGGGATCAGGTCGGTGGGTACCCATAGGTACCCTACTCAAGTTGTACCCCTACTTAAATGTAATCTAATATGATAAAAATAAAATGAAAATAAGTATGGTAGTTATGTAAAAAATAATTACAATATTAGGGTAAAATTGAAAAAAGTAGGGTAATTAGTTAAAATATCAAATTAACTTTTTAAAGAGTGTATAGTGTGAGATAAAACAATTTACTTCCCACTTACATACGCTGCCAAACAGGTAGTATGACCAGTCTAAACTTTGACAAATGATTTTTAGTACCACAACAAAACAAATGATTTAAGATAAAATAAGTGAATTTAATTTTCGTTTGATTATCAATGTATGACAAAATTATGTTCGATTAGAGGCCTAAATGATCATCCCATTTTTATGAAAACTATAAAAATATCTTCAAGTTTCTAAAGGTTAACCAGTCATATTTTCTTTTGTCCTCTACATCCAATCCTAGCTGGGGACGGCAGCCGGTACTAGTACTATATAGTATATAGCCATGGGTTTTTCATTAATGACGTGCTAAAGCATCGAGTGGTGAGAATTTTGTACATTGTTCTAAAGCAATTCCTTTGCGCGGATAAGGCTACAATAGAAGCGGGACAGGGACAAAACCGAATGTGGCACATGTGAGGCCTGACAGAGTAAACGGATAGAGCTGTATCGCTTGCGCTTAGTACATTTATTAATTGTATAATTCCGTAAGAGGATAACAAGATCAATATTTTTATCTTAGGTGTATTTGGTAACGAATAAAACTTTTAATGAAAAATTTTTTAGAGTAAAAATTATCAAATAATGTGATATGATAGGGATAATGATGAGTAATAAAGAGGATAAAGTTAAAATAGATAGATTAGTTGTGTAGATAGTTGTGTAGAAATGTGATTGAAAAGTAGGGTAGTTGTATAGGAAAATATAAAAAATGATTAAAAATATGATAGTTGTGGAGAGTGAAAAGTTTTAGATTGAAAAATTTTAACTTGACATTTTCTATCAATTTCAAACCTTGTACTGCCTATCTTATATACACATAACTTACTAGTATCAGTCACTTAGTTATTCAAGTGGTGACTTTTATAACTCATTTAACTCAAGCTTAATATGTTTATAACCCCTAGGTAAAAAAAAAAAAAATTAAGAGTTTTGATCTGGTGCGCCTAAGTGCATTTAGCTTTAATACACTAGGATGCATAATCCCTTTTTAAAAAATTAATATTTTTTAAATTCATACAAAACATAAATGTCCTATATATATATTTGCATTTTTATTATTTTATTTTGATTTATTTTAAAAATGAAAAGAAAATATTAAAAAATTCAAAAATGTAAAAAGACTACATATCCATAGGACATTCATGCTTGGTCTATATAAATATATAAAAAATTTTACAAACAAAAATAAAATAGATAATGCAACGGGTGCAATGAAGCTAATTGTACTCGGGAGCATTGAATCTAGTTCATTTAACTAGCATATTTTCTATTATTACTTATGCATTCCAAATTATTTTTTTACTTGTTTTAATACAACTATTTTATCTATTCTATATATTTTAAATCCTTATCATATTATATCACTTTCTTGTTTTTCAAATTTCTTCCCGACTTTATAAATCTCTTTCTAAATGGACTTAAAAGTAATAAAGAAAAGAAAATTTAAGTAAAAGAACTATATAAAGACTACATTATTACAATAGAAAATAGAAAATAATTAATTTTCCTATTTCTTTACCTTTTTGGTTATTCCTAAATAATAAATTTTTATCTAAAATTTTCAATGCTTCTTATTTTTTATTTGACAGGAAGAAAGGGACACAATTGAAAATTTTTAGCATTGTCGTCCTATTTTAGGCCACTTTAAAATTTAAATCAAAATTCAATTTACTTATTGTATTTAACTGGAAAAACTAGTTTAACCCAAATCAAATATTTTTTGGGGCTCATTTGATAAAAGTATAAAATTAATAAAATCAAATTGTTTGGTTTATGTTACCTTTGTCTCTTTATGAAGTCTAGCAGTATGAATACTTGCCATCTAACTCATTTTCATAAGCTCATTACTTAGGTATTGTTCGTTTATCATGTTTATTTAGTATTTTGCATTTGCAGTTGTTGACACTCAAATCCATGGTCTGGGCTTTTGCGGGTTCTTAAGATCATGTCTTTAACCAACTATGCCTTTTTATGTCATACCCTGACCCTCTATGGAGTTAACGGTATAAGAATTTGTCATCTAGCCCATTCTTATGGGGCCATTATTCAACTATTGTTCACTTTGTCGTATTTATTTAGTATTTCATGCCTATAGTCATTGGTATTTGAATCTGTAACCAAGGCTTTTGTTAGTTTTTAGGACTATATCTTTCATTAGTTGGCTCGAATCAACAAAAGCCTTGGTCGTGAGTTCGAGTGCTAATGGCTGTTGCGCGAAATACTGAATAAACATAGCGATGTGAACAACATATAAGTAATGGGCTTGTGGGAGTGAGTAGCATGACAAGTTCTCATATCGCTAGACTACAAAGAGGGTCAAGGTGTGATAATTTATGTATATATATATTTATTTATTTATTTTAAAATAGTTGATTCAACCTATATATCATCTAAAATATCCTTCTTACTTAATAAATGATTCTATGTATAAATTATTTTTAAGCTAGCATATCTAAACTCTTATAAATGGTTTGTTGTACCATAACAAAAAAAAATTAAAATAAAATGAGATGATTTGATTTTTGTTGAGTCGCTAATGTACGCCAAAATATGTTGTAACACTGGTGGTATAGGTAATACTCGAACACCAAATATATAAACTGTATCAAAACTCACTACGAAAATTTTGTTGGCTTATTGCTGAGTCCTTACGACATGTTAATTAAGGGTGCATTCTCAAATGGTGTGTTTGGTAATGAATAAAATTTTTGATGAAAACTTTTGAAGAATAAAAGTTGTCAAATGATGTGATATTGTAGGGGTAATGATGAGGAGTGAAGAGAATAAATTTAAAATAAATAGGTTAGTTGTATTAGTAGTTGTGTAGAAATGATTGAAAAGTAGGGTTGTTGTATAGAAAAAAGTGTAAAAAAATAATTGAAAAAAGAATAGTTATGGAGAGTGAAAAGTTTTAACTTGACAACTTTTGCAAATTGCTAAACACACCCAAAATTACTATTCAATTAAGGATGCGTTTGGAAAAAAAAGTTTTCCAGTTGACACTTTTATATATAAGACTTTGATACAGTATACCCGGGTGCAAATTTTCATTTTGTAATATTTTTTGAAATTTTTTATTAAAATTGTTAATCTAAGTATATTTAACATGTGTATCAATTTTTACCATTTTTGAAGATCTATAAATATTTTTTTAGATTTTTAAAATCAGTAACATTTTTGTAATTCACTTAGATCAACGGTTTTATAAAAAAAATTTAAAAATAAAAATTAGATTAAATACACTTTGGTGCGTCGAGGCTAAGTGTACCCAAATGCACTGTATCAGGGTCATTATATAAATGAGATTCAAGAAGCTTAAATAGGATGGAGAAATGAGATGAGAATGTAATAATATGTATTAATAATGAGAAAAATTGCATTGAAAATGCAAAAAGTTGTATTAATGAAAAACCTATTTTATTAATATGAACACACATTCCATTTAAGGATCTTGGAATGATCCAAGATCATTGAATGGAATATGTATTCTTATTTTCAAGATTTTTAATTTTCAATATAACTTTTTATATTTTTAATATATTTTTTCTTATTCTTAATATACATTATTACACTCTCATTTTATTTATTGATCCTATTCGAGCTTGTTAAATGGTTGAGAATTGGCAATATCTTATACGGAAGAACCAGAATTATAAATAAATAGGGGAACTGATCTTGTGCACCTGAGTGCACTAAGCTTCGGTGCACCCCAATACAAATACTTATTTTTTATATTTTTTTGAAACTTTTTTCACATAATTGTCAATCTATGTATATTTATCATGTGCATCAATTTTTATCATTTTCGTAGATTTTATTGATATACAAAAATAGTAAAATTTAATATATATGTTAAATATAACTAGATTAATAATTTTGTGAAAAAATTTTAAAAAATATAAAAAAATGGATATACATCCTTTGCATAGGATCAAAATCCCATAAATATCCAGTAAATAGACCCCATTTGAGTATTCACAAAGTCTCATGCCACACGATTTATAGCGGTTGGTAAGCCGCCTTCTTTTTTTTGTGTAGGACTTGGATATGTCTCTATACGATGACATTGAAGTATCATCCATGCGTCCTTAACAATCAATATTCCTTGCAAAAATTTGATTTTTGGCGAAGAAAATTTCCTTGCAAAGATTAAAAAATTTTAATTATTAAAAAAAACTTGATTGTCAATAATTTATAGCATATTCGATATAGCAACAATTATGAATAAATTTGGTTGCTGATAATTCTGTGTTTTTGTATTAAGGAGGTTTGAGTTTGAATGTTAAAATATCATTATAAACAAAAAAAAATATTCTTCTACTATTGAAGAATCACTATAAGTAACAAATTTTTTTCTTACTAATAAGGGTTACAAAAATGTATTTTCTTGCTGTGATGGTAAGAACAGTTTTCGTTGTTCACTAGATAGATTCCCACGTCTTTCAATTCTCAATTTATCAAAATTGTTCGAACAATTAACACGATATATCGTTCTTAAAAGTCATATCAGTAAATAATCAAGCACTCATATATTACACTTTTTTTCTATTCAATTAATTACATACGAAAGGCTGTTAGATTCAATCCCAATTCCGAGCGTCATAACCACCACGCTTGGTTGAGCACTTTGTTATTTGTGGGGCCCATTCCTCGTCTTGTTTTTTCTCCTCTCTCATTCGATCTTTCTGATTCCCTTCGCCTTGGCTTTTCAGCCGGCTTCCATTCACAACTGGAACAAGATAATGAGGATAACAAGGAATATCTTCGCGTCTGTATGCACGATGCTGGGCGTGTTTGCCTGGGGTGACGGGTTCCAAATTTTACTGTTGTGAGGTATTGTACAGTTGATTCCCTCCAGTGCAGAAATTTTTTAATAAAAAATGTCTTTTTATGATACATATTGTAAATGAACCTGATTTGGAGGCAGAAATATTTATAAAAAAATGTCTTTTCTGGTAAAGATTGTAAATGAACCTGATTTGTAGGCAGAAATATTTATTAAAAAATGTCTTTTTATGGTAAAGATTGTAAATGAACCTGATTTGTAGTATCTGATATCATATTGTATATAATATTAATAAAAATATCTTATTTTTTAAAATACTTTTCTCATTTTCGAAAAAAATAAACTTACTACTTTTTATATTTTTCGTGCAACTTTTCTTTTTCAACTCATAAGTACACTTTTTCCATCCACCTCCTCATCCAATCCAAGGCCTTAACAGCTATTATACTTTATAATAATTTTTTCATCTCTAAAAAATAACAACATCAATCCAAGGCCTAAACAGCTATTATAATTTATAATAATTTTTTTCTCTCTAAAAATAACAACATATTTTGTCTTATTTTCAATACAACTTTTTTTCATTTTACATACAACCAACTGCATTTTTCGTTATAAGTCCTCATCTAATCCCACCAGACAGCCCTACTGTAGTAACCATTTCAATCATTGTATGCATCGCGTGGTCCAATGCAAATAGTTTCACGTACCCAAGCATGCCATCCGGGCATATAAAATGAAAAATGATTCTGTCAACTTAGGCTAAATAAATGACTCATTTAGTCCACATTAAAAAATTTATTTAAAACACTTTCTTTTCATTTTTCTTCATAATTTATTTATATAGGTGTATTTATCATTTTTGAATACACGTATATCTTTTTTGAGATTTTTAAACATTTACGTGTATATGTGTATAAATTAACCTTATATTTAAAATTTTCAAAAAATATATACGTACATCAAAAAATGGTAAATTTTAGTTGATATGTTAAATACACTTAGATAAACAAGTATATAGAGAAAAAATTAAAAAAAAGTGTTTTAAATGATTTTTTATGTAGATTAAACGAGACATTTGCTTAGTTCGGGCTAACATAATTACTTTTCATATATAATTTAATTTAGAAAATAATAACTTTTGCCTTTATTTAAGCATTTTTACTCCCCAAAACTCATTTTTGTAATTTTAAAAATATATATACATTTAAAGTTATAAATTTTAGTTATAAATTAAATACACTTGAGTATATAAATTAAATTTTAATAATTTGAAGTTACTAAAAATGCCACTAATTTTTAAAAATAAAAATTATAAAAATTATAAAATTTAATACATATGTTAAATACACTTAGATTAATAGTTATATAAAATTTTTTGAATAATTTAAAAAATAAGTTAAATGCACCGAGTGCTCCAAACTAAGTGCTCGGGTGCACTGTATGAGTGGATAGACGAAATGGTAGGTACGTGAAGAACTGTCATTCATAGCTACTTGCCTTTCTTGAAATTAGGTGCCCGTCACTTTCGCTGGCCTGGCATTAAAATTGTAAAGAAAGCAACTAAAATACTAAATTGGAGCATGGAAACGAATGCTCCATCTACCACCGGTCCGGCTCTTGTCAGGTGCGTCGGTGCACTCCCGAGCCCAAGCGGACTCGAGTATAAATATATATATTTTTATTCTTTCGAAACTTTTTTAAATTATTAAAATTGTTATCAATTTTTAAAAATTTAAAAATTTCTAAAAATAGTAAAAATTAATATAAATGTTAAATACACTTAGATTAACCATTATATAAAAAAGTTTTCAAAAAAAAAATAAATACTCGGGTGCATTTGGAAAAAAAATAAAAAAAGCCACCGATCATGGCTATTGATTGACGGACGTCCGCCGATGACCACCGACGACAAAATTAGACCCGTCCAATGGCACCATCCCGTTGAAACAGCACCTCACCGTCGGTCGTCTGCCAACCATGTCATCAGTTTGAATTTGAAAAAAGAATCTGCCACCATCGTAGCCAAAAGGCTATAGGAAGAACTTGCTCCCGCGCTACTCCTACAAGCCTGACAGCATAAAAAAAACCATTGCACTTTTACGTGATCTTAGCCGACCATGTA
The DNA here is from genome assembly GCA_030490835.1 of Annona cherimola. NCBI lineage: Eukaryota > Viridiplantae > Streptophyta > Magnoliopsida > Magnoliales > Annonaceae > Annona > Annona cherimola. The sequence goes on from CM059976.1 coordinate 14,859,753, forward strand.
TCATACTGGCAGATGAAAATTAAAATATAAGGGGTAAACCATCACTATCACTCTCTTTATATCCAGCAAAATTCCGTCAAAGGAACCTACCGCAAATCCAATCGAAAATCCACCATGAATCCGGTGAACCCACGGCTCATAGTCAATATCTCCAAACTCGCCTAAGATTGCTACCCGTGTGGTTTTTGCGTCTCGTCCGATCTGCTGCAGACATGGGCCGCCTTGCCGGTGGATATGAACGGACAGGGACATGGTGAAATTTTGCATTCTTCATTCGATTGATCGGTTTGGATTACTTGGTAGGACTAATAACATCGTATTTGATTACTTAGGCAGTACTTCTTTTTTTTTTTTTATAGGAGTCCGAGTACAATTCGATTCTCTTTCTTACAACTGGCCTAATCCCCTACTCCTCTTGCCTACCCATAAGAAAATCTATACAAACAAAGGACTCATTCAAGATAATGTCCCTTATTAGGAAAAAATAAAAAACGATAACGTTTCTTTATCCCATCTGATCTAATAACAGAATTTTTTTCCTTCGATTTCCAAATAAAAAATGCTACTAACGACGAATTCGACAACTGTGCCGCTAGCAGAAACAGGTCATGCCTGTCTTCACTACAACCAACTGATCGGCTGTGATCGACGCCGTCGTGGGCAGAACAAATTTTTGAGCGCCATCCACAAAAGCGATACACCCCCATATGAACTGCGTGGTTATAAATAGCCGTGGTACGCTTGCAATTTTGTTCAAATTACGAAAAATACAAATGTAAAAATTTGTAGTCATTATTACAAAATATGATTTAGTGTACGTTTGTGAATAGGTAAAAATAAAAAATGTTACCACTTTTTACACGTCTTTTGATATGAATTGACATTTTAATATTTTTGATATTCTCTCCACTACATTCTAATATTTTTTACATTTTTCATAGGTTTATCTTATTTATTTTAATATAATTTTTTATTATTAATTATTATTACTATCATATTACATTAATTTTTTTTACTTTTATTACTAACCGAGTGATAGTTAGGTTGAGCAAGGCATTTTTTTTATTCATATATATGTTACAATGATCTCAACAGATATCACAACATAGTCATGAGATATTCTTACAAATTTTCTAACAACATTTTTATAACTATCTTACTAATCAACTCAAAAAATTTCCTAAACTTTTTTTTTTTTTCCAACCGGTGGACACTTTTGCAGGAGTTACGATTCCAACAGAAGATGCCCATAAGCCGAGGCAGTCTCCTGACCACTGGGGCAATGCCTCAGTGGTTTGAGCACGGCATTTTGAGAGCAACATTATGTTTGAAGTTTCAATTTCTAGTTTCACCTCTTGTGAGTGTTCACACAATGACATAAGAATTTATAAGGTAAACGTAGAATATTTCAAGTACAGATTCCAATTTGAATAATAAAAAAAAATTACTTTTAAAGCATGTTTGGCAACATAAAAAGCTTTATAAATAAAAAAATTTCACATTTAATAAGTATCTTATTTTTAATTATTCTATCATATCTTCTTATAAAATTATTTTATTTTTAATTATTTCTTTTATATTCGCCCATGCAATTAATTTACATATTTTAACTTTATTTCTCTAATCCTCGTTATTGCCCTCAGTTATGTCAGTTTCATTACTTTTCAAATACAATCTTAGAAAATTTTCCTTCCATTTTAATAATTTCTTTCCAAATAAATCGTCAATATATTCTAAACATTATCATTTAATTAATTATTTCAAAATCAATTCGATTAGGGGTCTAAATAATCATTTATACCATTTAAGACAAAATAAAACTAGTGAAACTATTAAACCCGTCCGAGCTGGGGATGAGTTTTTTGATAGCTGACGTAGGAGTGATGAGACTATTTAAGCTGACGTATGGAATGACGAAATAGTTTCAGGACCTGTTTCTAGTTTTCTACGCGGCTATTTTCGGCTTCAAGGGCCCGTTTGGCCTGGACGTGAACGACAAACCATAGGCGTGCTAGCTAGCTCGGGCGGTACGAGGGTTTCTTTTCATCACAGTTGCAATTGGGAAGGATATCCGTACTTAAAATAATTTTAAACAGGGACGATGTTTGAAATGACGTGAGATATATGTTTTAAGTTTTTATTTGTACGGCCGTGTTCCTTAATGATTAAAAATTTTTTAAGTTAAAATTTTTCAATTTAAAGGACATTTGGTAACATGCTACCTGAGGAATAATAGTTTTTTCGTAGTATTTGGTTTCCCAATACCAATCATTACTCTATCAATCACATTATTTTTTTCATTTTTACCCTTACATTCCAATCATTTTCCCTACCAACTACATACAACAAACCTATTTATTCCAACTATACCCCCTATCATTTCATATCAATAACACATTTATCAAAATATTCTCTTTTTTATTTCCCACAATTTCCTACCATCCCACAATTTTACACATTACCAAACGTCTCCTAAAACTTTTCACTATCCACAACTATCTTATTTTTTCACATTTTTCTGTACAATTATCATACTTTTCAATCATTTCTACACAACTACCCACATAACTAACCTATCTATTTCAACTTTATTCTATTTACTCTTCATCATTACCCATATCATATCACATCATTTTATAACTTCTACTCTCTACAACTTTTCATCAAAAAGTGTATTTGGTAATGAATAAAACTTTTGATAAAAAATTTTGGAGTGTAAAAGTTGTCAAATGATGTGATATGATAGGGATAATAATGAGTAGTAAAGATGATAAAATTAAAATAGATAGGTTAGTTGTGTGGATAGTTGTAGAAATGATTGAAAAGAAGGGTAGTTGTATAAGAAAATGTGAAAAAATGATTAAAAAATATGATAGTTGTGGAGAGTGAAAAGTTTTAGATTGAAAAATCTTAACTTAACATTTTCTATCAATTGCCAAACACACCAAAAATTTTATCCATTCCCAAACATACTTTATATTTTTGTCATGAAGTGGGATAAGTTTCAAGTAAAAAAGTGCTAAATTAAATTAGGATATGATAGAATAAGTTCTAAACTTTCATATCACACACGGCCTGAATTATTAATATATGTTTAATATAAATTTTAGGTTTGTTTCATTGGGAATAAAACTTTTTGTGTAAAAGTTATAAATATGTTTAATATTAATAGAAAATGATGTGATTTGATATAGGTAATGATGAAGTATAAAGATAATAAAGTTAAAATAAATAGGTTAGTTGTATAGGTAGTTGTGTTGAAATGATTGAAAAGAAGAGTAGTTCGTATAAGAAAATATGAAAAATATAATTAAAAAGATAATTATGAAAAGTAAAAAATTTTAGATTGAAAAGTTTTTGTTGACATTTAAAAGTCTAAAAAAATATATACACATTTTCAAAAATAGTAAAATTTGATATATAGATTAAATACACCTAAATTAACATTTTTTTTAATAAAAATATGGTTTTTAGCTTGAGCTAACAACTGGTTTTATCAGCTTGTACATATAGCACATGAATCTATAAAAACATTTTTCATAATTTACATTTGAATATAAATTTGCAAACAAATATGACACATCTTTGATTTGAATAAAATTTGGGTGCTCCCTTGGCTAAACAAACAATGTTGAATATAATGAATTAAGTGAATTTTTTGCTAATCATCCCACAATTTTACACATTACCAAACGTCTCCTAAAACTTTTCACTATCCACAACTATCCTATTTTTTCATATTTTTCTGTACAATTATCATACTTTTCAATCATTTCTACACAACTACCCACATAACTAACCTATCTATTTCAACTTTATTCTATTTACTCTTCATCATTACCCATATCATATCACATCATTTTATAACTTCTACTCTCTACAACTTTTCATCAAAAAGTGTATTTGGTAATGAATAAAACTTTTGATAAAAAATTTTGGAGTGTAAAAGTTGTCAAATGATGTGATATGATAGGGATAATAATGAGTAGTAAAGATGATAAAATTAAAATAGATAGGTTAGTTGTGTGGATAGTTGTAGAAATGATTGAAAAGAAGGGTAGTTGTATAAGAAAATGTGAAAAAATGATTAAAAAATATGATAGTTGTGGAGAGTGAAAAGTTTTAGATTGAAAAATCTTAACTTAACATTTTCTATCAATTGCCAAACACACCAAAAATTTTATCCATTCCCAAACATACTTTATATTTTTGTCATGAAGTGGGATAAGTTTCAAGTAAAAAAGTGCTAAATTAAATTAGGATATGATAGAATAAGTTCTAAACTTTCATATCACACACGGCCTGAATTATTAATATATGTTTAATATAAATTTTAGGTTTGTTTCATTGGGAATAAAACTTTTTGTGTAAAAGTTATAAATATGTTTAATATTAATAGAAAATGATGTGATTTGATATAGGTAATGATGAAGTATAAAGATAATAAAGTTAAAATAAATAGGTTAGTCGTATAGGTAGTTGTGTTGAAATGATTGAAAAGAAGAGTAGTTCGTATAAGAAAATATGAAAAATATAATTAAAAAGATAATTATGAAAAGTAAAAAATTTTAGATTGAAAAGTTTTTGTTGACATTTTTTTTTGCATAACCAAACACGCCTTTAAAAAATATTTTTATATATTCTTTAAATATGTAGAAACTTGTTTAATTTATCAATTATTTAGTAAATTTAATGAATGTAAAAAATTATATTACCATTGTTTTAATTTTAAGTTTTTAAGTAACACTTGTAATAAAATTATAATTTTCAAATATAGTATAAAGACTATATTAAAGAACTCATTTGGAACCGAAATCAGAACCAACCCAACTTTAAAAAATAAGGTAGGGTATACTTAAAACCAATCCGACCTAAAATAGGGTGAAGTAAGAATTTTTGGGAATAGAATAAGAATAGGATCCATCCCAAATCAGACTTACCCGACTCAAATTACACCCATATATGATAATAGACTTTATTTTGCAAACATTTATTTTAAAAAATAATTCAATGGAAATAATCTTGATTGAAATTTCAACTTAAATTTTTATAAAATTGACAAATTTTTTATAAAACACATATAATAAACTTATTATATGTATCATCATATATCATTTAAAGTCATTATATCATAATTAATTTAAAATATCCAATATAGAGAATTTTTTATCGTAATATAGAGAATTTACTTTTGAAATATATAACCAAAAATGTTTAATTTGAAATTAGTAAATATATAAAATTTAATTTTTAAAATATCAAAATATAGCCTTGTACCGGGAATAATTGAACTTTTGATATTTATTTAATTCAAATATAATTTATTTACTTAAATTAAAAATTTTTTAGTTTTATTGCTTTTTTAATAGTCTAATTTTATTCATTTTTTGAATAATAAAAAATATTCATTTGTATTGCATATGAAAATATATTAGAATTTAATAGCTTTTAAATGAAATATTTTAAAATTATATTATATAAAAGGATTAATCCCAAACATTTTCACTTCAACTCGAATGTGAAATAGTTCGGCCCTATTAAGGCAATTTGTTGAAATCTAAATTATCTTACCATTTTAAATATATTATACTCAGCTATAAGTATAAAGAATTAACGTGAAATTTAAACTAAAATTATTGTGATTAAATTATTCCGTTACAAATAATACTAAAATTTAGCAAAATAAATTTTATTATTTTGAAAAATAATATGGTATAATTTGTTAAATAATGTGGTATAATTTGTTAAATAGGTCAACTTGTAAGAGTTATTCTAAAATTATTTGAATAAGTTACGTAAAAAATGCAAATATCAAAGTTATAGGGTCTACTTTGCAAAAATGAAGTAATAATAAACTTACGATGTTATTCGAATTTGCATATAAAATATTAATATTCACTTATCAAGTTAAATTTCTGAATTTGAAATTATACATTTACATGATGTAATTAATTTATTATTTTTATTTAATGTAAGATATATAATATATTATTTTAAATAATTCAATATTAAATGCATATAAAATATTTTAAAGATGTAATGTATGGATATTAAGGTGGGATAGTGCACGCCCTGTTGGCCATACCCTCATTTGACCGATGGTTGCTATGCTAAATCTGTCATGACCGATCAAGTTGAGAGAAAAAAATATTAAATTAATAATTATATCTCTTTGATAATTATGAAAATTTACATCAACTTTCTCAACGAAATAATTTTTGGTATCCAAGGAAATCATTATGTTTAATAATAGATTTTCAGTTAAGATACCAAAAATTATTTTTTTCGATGCTCAGGGAGCCATGAAAGTTTTTAAATAATTTGATATCTTACTTTGATAAACATTTTTAAACACAATAACTAGTTTGAATTCATGAAAAGTGGGATAATTTGTAAAATTTAAATTATGAATCGGTTATAGGAAAAGTAAAAGTGGCATGATTTGCAAAATTCAAACTATGAATGGGTTACACTGCAGTGAAACCCATAGATAATAAATATAAAAGCCCTCATGTATTGGGGGAGCGCAATGTAATGCACCTGGGTGCACTGAGATTCAGTGCACTCGGGTGCATTAACCTATTTTAATTTTTTTAAATTTTTTTTATATAACTGTTAATCTAAGTGTATTTAATATGTATCAATTTTTATCACTTTTGGAGTATTTTAGATATTTATTTTTAATTTTTGAAAATCGGTGGCATTTTAGGTAATTTTAAATTACTAAAATGCCACTGATTTTCAAAAATTAAAAATAAATATCGGAAATATTCTAAAAATAGTAAAAATTGATACAGATGTTAAATACACTCAAATTAATACTTTTATAAAAAATATTATCAAAAAACAATAAAAAAATAAGTTAAAATGGGTTTAATGTACCCAGGTGCATTAAATTGTGCTCCTGTATTGGGATGAGTAGGCGAGGCCCACATGGTCAATAAAGGAAATTTTTAAAATGTATAAAGTTGCAACTAGTACGGATCCAACCAACATAAATATATTTATGACACCTGAAACACAAGGGATAGCCAGATATGCTGAGCCGCAGCTTTCGTACCTTGGTGCGGCCCTTGATCCTATGCTCTCGGGAGCATGCAGTGCGTGCATAAACCTATTTTTTTATTTTTTTTTTGAAATTTTGTTTACAATAGTGTTAATCTATATGCATTTAATATGTGTATAAATTTTTACCATTTTTGGGGTATTTTAGATATTTATTTTTTATTTTTGAAAATCAGTGGCATTTTAGATAATTTTAAATTACTAAAATGCCACTGATTTCAAAATAAAAAATAAATATCTAAAATACTCCAAAAATGGTAAAAATTGATACATAAATTAAAATACACTTAGGTTAACAAGTTCATGAAAAAATTTTGAAAAAAAATTAAAAAAAATAGGTAATGAGCCTGGGAGCATAGGATCAAGTGCCCCCTTAGTGCACCCTAATTAGGATGCATCTAGGAAATGACAAAGTTCTAATAGGCTTCACCTTTATTATAATTCAGATCTTACTCACTTCGTTGCATTTGAAATTATTTATTTAACTAAGTTATTAACATGAAATATCTACATGGTTTCTATGTGAAAAATCAGTGTAATAAAATATTTTTGATTTATATATTATTTTAAAAGTTATATATTCAACATCTAAACTATCTGAAACATAATGCTTAGTAAAATAATAATTCTATAGTAGGTATGATAACATTATAATGCACCTGCGAATGAATTTAAGCATTTTTATAATTCACATATAAATATATATTTTAATTAAGCAAATATTGCCTGGCTCAAACCCCTGATCAAAATGATTTTTATTACATTATAAAATAAATGAATTTTTTGATCTTTTTATGCAACGGACAACTGATAGACATTCACATTATAAAATAAATGAATTTAAACAATATAAACGATTGGATTTTAATTTTTGTTATCCAAATTGGGTCCTGTGCAGCTCGCTTGAGGCTATCAAGTAGGCTGAACTAGCATATCCCCACATAATATATATATTATATGGAGCTGTTCCGGTGCAGTGATGCTGCACCGGAACAGCGGTACAGTGGGCCCAAAATGGGCCCCACATGATCATGAAATCATGATCTACTCCACCCATTGTATTTAGAATAATGTATTCTATTACCACACCAATTTTCATTCCAATCAGATATGTATATGGGCCCCATCTGAAAATGGTATAAATCCAACGTAATAAAATAGTTTGATGCAAATAACAACTTTAAAGTATCTGATTGGGATGAAAATTGGTATGATTATAGAATACATTATTCTAAATACAATGAGTGGAGTAGATCATGATTTCATGATCATATGGGGCTCATTTTGGGCCCACTGCACCGCTGTTCCGGTGCAGTGACACTGCACCGGAATAGAATCCATATATATATACTATATATATATAGTATATATATTATAGAGAGAGAGAGAGAGAGAGAGAGAGAGAGAGAGAGAGAGATGATAATATTCAGGTGCACCGGAACAACGGTACATTTGTCCAAAAATGGGTCACACACATATTAGAATGTAGTCAAACTTTATATAATCATTTATCCATATATAAATTTTATAAAAAATGGTTTACATGTTGAAAAAATTACTTTAAACTTGTTATTTACATTAAGTTATTTTTATCACGTTGAATTTGTATCATTTTCAGATGGAGTCTATACGTATGTCCGATTGTGATGAAAATTAGTATGATAATAGAAAATATTATTTTAAATATAATTGGTGGAGTAGATTATAATTTTATGATCATGTGGAGTCCATTTAATGCAACTGCATCGTAGCTACAACTGAAATATTTATCTATATATATAGAGAGTTGTTCCGGTGCAGCGCAATTGTACCAGAACAGTAGTATATTTGCTAAAAAATGAGCCACATACATATTAGAATGCAATGAAACTTTATACAATAATTTATCCATATATAAATTTTATATCAAAATGGTTTGCATGTTGAAAAAACTACTTTAAAATTGTTATTTACGTCAAACTATTTTATTACATTAACTTTGTACCATTTGCAGACGAGGTTCATACGAATATCCGATTGAGATGAAAATTGTTATAGTAATAGAATACATGATTCTAAATATAATAGGTAGAGTAGGTTATAATTTTATGATCACGTGGGGCCCATTTTGGTGCAATTGTACCGCTGTTACGGTGCAGTTGGGTTGCACCTGAATATTTCTCATATCTATGTGGGCTAGATCGATTCCATGTTAATCTCCTCAAATTTCAAGATATTGATCTTTGATGAAAAAATTCAATCCATTTATTGTATTTAAACGCCATTTGTTTTGCTGGGAGACCAAGTTTCATATAAATCAAGTATATGCATAAGTCATATTTGCAAAAAAATATGTATATTCATGTGTAAATTATGAAAAATTCTTAGATTCATTCATACATGTATTAGAATGTAACAATACTTTATAGGATTATTTATCCACGTATGATTGATATTTTAGATGGTTTTAGATATTGAAAAAATTAGTTTAAAGTTGATTTTTTAATATTGAACCATTTTATTACGTTGATTTTACACTTTAAATAACATGGTTTTCAGGATACTAGAAATGACGTTAAACACAATGAATGAATTAAATTTTTCATCAACTATCAAGATTTTAAAAATGAAAGGGATTGCATAGAAGGAGGTTTCATGGAAGCGCGAGAGCTGTTCCGACACAGTTGCCCAAAAAAGGGCCCCACACATACTAAAATGTAATGAAACTTTATACAATCATTATTTATATATAAATCATACTTTCAATGGTTTAGGTGTTGAAAATACTACTTAAACCTTAATATTTACATTAAACTATTTTATGATCTTATACCATTTTTAGATGGAGTCCATACGCATATCCAAATTGGGATGAAAATTGGTATAGTAATAGAATACATGATTCTAAATACAATGAATAGAGTAGATTATAATTTTATAATTATGTGGGATCCATTTTGGTGGAACTGCATTGCCGTTACGATGTAATTGCGCTGCACCTGAATATTTTTCTCTTTTTGTTTGTGTATATACATATATATATCTGATCACGTGTAGACGGACTACATCATAATTACGGTGCAGTCCGCTGAAAAATAGGCTACACACATACTAGATTGCAATGAAACTTTATACAATCATTTATCCATATAAAAAATCATTCTTTAGACGGTTTATAGGTTGAAATACCATTTTTAAACTTAATATTTACGTTAAACTATTTTATTACGTTGATTTTGCACCATTTTAAGATAAAGACCATACACATGTTGGATTTTGATGAAAATTAGTATGCTAATAAAGTGAACAATTCTAAATACAATGAGTGGCGTCGATTTCCCATTCATGATTAAGTGGGGCCCACAGTGCATGGACCACACATTCGTTTTGCACCGTTTCAAGTTTAAAGTGGTTTCAACATCTAATATGTATGGGGCACATTTTACAGCGTGCAGTCCCACTATATATATATATATAAAAAATATTCAGGTGCAGCATCGCTGTAATGGGCCCCACAATTATCATCAATTCATGATCTACTCCACCCATTGCGTTTAGAATAATGTATTCTATTACCATACCAATTTTCATCCCAATCAGATACTTTAAAGTTGTTATTTACATTAAACTATTTTATTACGTTGGATTTGTACCGTTTTCAAATGGGGCCCATTACATATCTGATTGGGATGAAAATTGGTATGGTAATAGAATACATTATTCTAAATACAATGGGTGGAGTAGATTATGATTTCATGATCATGTGGGCCCCGTTTTGGGGCCACTGCACCGGAACAGGTCCCATATATTTATATGTACATATGTATATATATACATGTATATAGATACATGTATATATATACATATACATATACATGCGACTGCACCGTGCAGTCCATGCACTGTGGGCCCCACCTGATCATAAATAGAAAATCCATCCCACCCATTGTATTTAGAATTGTTCACTTTATTACCATACCAATTTTCATCCAAATCCAACATGTGTGTAGTCTCCATCTTAAAATGGTGCAAAATCAACGTAATAAAATAGTTTAATGTAAATATCAAGTTTAAAGTGGTTTTTTCAACATCTAAACCATCTAAAGTATGATTTATATATGGATAAATGAGTGTATAAAGTTTCATTACGATCTAATATGTGTGGGGTCCATTTTACAGCGGACTGCACCGTAATTACAGTGCAGTTCGACTGCACAGGATCGTAATGAAACTTATACATATATATATATATACATATATACATATATATGCGGATATGTGGTAGCTATAATGCAAAGCAATGCTGAGGTGTAAAGCTCTTCCAATATATATCTATATTGTCTGAATGCGCAAGAGGCTCTTCACAGCATATCACATCAGGGTTTAGAGAACTGCATGCCACACGATTTATTGCGTGGTGAGCTGGCTTCTTTTCTTGCCTATGGCTTGGATATATTTGTTTTTATTTTTATCTGATGGTACCGAATTACTATGCATGCGACCTGTCTTGACAATTAACTTTGGGCACGTTTAGTAAGTAACAAGAGTGTAAGTTGTGGCGAAGTATGGAGAACGTTTCAGTAGGCAACTATTTACGCTATCAATCATCATTATATATATTATTTTTATCCCTACATTTCAATTATTTTTCTTCCAACGATCCTAATTATTCTAAATTTACCCATATCATTTTCTATCAATTACATATCTCGTGGGCGTATCAATTTTGGCAAACTTAGGAACACGGATGCAATATTGCTTAAACTTTGTAAGCATATTTGCAAAAAATTTCTTTTAAAAACTCTTATCATATCTTATTTTATTCTAAGTCAATTTTTTACCATTTTCGGTTCCAAATTTGTTCTTTGAAATAATTTTTATATTATATTTGTAATTTGTAATTTTATTATAAGGGTATGTTTGACTATATATAAAATTTTTAACTAAAACTTTTCAATTTAAAACTTTTCGTTTTCCATAATTACCATATTTTAATTTATTTTTCAATCTTCCTATGCCACTATTCTAATTTTTAATCATTTCGACACAAGTATCCATATAACTAACCTATGTATTTTAATTTTATTCTTTTTACTCCAAATCATTACCCATATTATATCACATCATTTTTTCTTCTTTTAAAAACTTCCGCAAAAGACTTTTAATCTAAAGTTTTTATCACTTTTAAAAACCTATAATCAAGATTATAATAACACAATTTTTGAAATACATTTATTAAATCTATAATAGATAAATTAAACAAATTTTTATATATTTAAATAATATATTTATGTTTTTCAATAAAAATAATATTTCATAAAATATATATTAGTAGTTGGAGTCGATTTTTGGGTACTTAGCCTCGGAACCTATCATACTTTAAATGAACAGGATATTTTTTACTTCTAACCCATCATACCCTATGAATATATAAACATAAAGTTACTCATTTTAAAATATCTAATGAGTCACCTAGTGGTTACCCTACTCAAATTGTATAATTGTATTATTTTTTTTTTTACTTAGAACTTATCCTACTCTATAAGTTATTTTAAGATACACACTAGATTGACTTGGGGGCATCTTACCTAAGTTACACTCTACGAAAATACATGCAAGCGATGTATTTGGACGCCGTGCATGCATGTCACGATTCACGTTATAAATAAGGACTTAAAAGTACATTTTCGTTTGTAGCTAATAAAGTAAGATGATCATGTGATTCATGATTTTGGAAAGAAAAACAACGTCACTTTATACACATATATATATATATATATATTTATTGGTGTCACTTTTTTTATGAATACTTATAGGTTACAATCATCTCATATTACAAGCGAGTTCTGAGATATTCTTATAATTTTCTTAACAAAAATCTTATTTTTATGAATACTTATAGGTTACAATCATCTCATATTACAAGCGAGTTCTGAGATATTCTTATAATTTCTTAACAAAAATCTTATAAATATCTTAAACCTCTCAACCTTGGTGGACAGTGGCAGATGGGAGCAGAAATTTGGGTTCAAAATCCCATGATTCGAAAACCCTAGCGCGTGACCAAACGAGCACTGCTCGTTTTTTTCATGGGTGTCACTTTATATATATTGAAAAGAGAAAAACAATATCACTTGATCAGTACTTCTGGGTGTGTTCATGCATGCACGATGGATTTGAGCTGATGCATGCTTGAACATGAATGCGATGGATTGGGACGTATACGTGTCTGTCATGATTCACATCATATCATCGCATGGAGACAATAAAATGATTATCTCTAAATTGTGAAGAAATTAGAGACCAAACCTTGAAATTAACAACTTTATTAGAAGAAACATGTTAATGAAGGTTACGATAAGGAATGGGTATTTATTTCATAAGCCAAATTTCACCAATTTTGAATTCTTCTATATTTTTTTTTACGATTTTTTAAAAATGATAATTTTTCACAGGTAAGGGAAAGTGAAGTGGATGAAGACTTTTTTATTCTCAAAATTCTGTTAAAATATATACAATAATCTGAAAAGATAAATCTAGTTATATATACAAACTACGGTGGGCCCGTATAAAAATGACAGACAAAAATGAGAATGAAAATGATATATAATACACTAGGTTGTAATTTAGCGAAGTAATTTCCTTTATAACTAGATGCTCCAGGCAAATGCCATAATTATTACACAAGGCAAGGCAAACCGCGGAAACTAATTTATCAAATATCTTCATATTTGACATGAATTTACTTCATTCCTCACAAGATATTTTGACATGAAATTTACTTCATTCCTTATATTTAACACCGCTTATTTAGCTTGGAGACTTAGTTTCATCTAAATTAAATATGTGGATGTGTTGCATTTGTTGAAAATATATATTTAGGTGTAAATTATAAAAAAAGTTAGATTTATTTATATATAATAATATATTATTAAATTATTTGTCAACATATTAATGATATTTTAGATAGTTTAGAAGTTAAAAATATGACTTTAAATTAATATTTAATATTAAACTGTTATGTTGATTTTACAGTTTTATAGATAAGGCCATATATAGTGATACAAGACAAAATAAGATGATTTTTATGATAATATAAATAATGCTGAATATAATAGATAAAGTAAATTTTATATGAAACATAAAGATATATTAAAAATAAAAAACACATAGATGAAAGATTTCATAAAATAAAGCCCTGATTAATAAGCCATATGATAGTGAGAAAAGCCAAACTAAACGGAAATTGAAATTTCATTTAATTGAGATTTTTTGGCTTGAGCATGTAGGCTTCGGTTAGTAATGAGGTCCTTTTTAGTTTCCATAACGTTTAGCATTCATGATTTAATATTAATAGTTTTATTTTCCCTATTATGTTATATTTAATATTTTCCGTCGTCATTAATTATTTGTCTTTTTGTCTGGATTTTGTTGTTAGCGGTACCATTGAAAATACGATTAATTAAGTAGGGTATAAATCCAATTGTACGATCACGACTAACTCGTTGGCCGAAATTTTATATTTCAGAAACTTATATGCCGAACTTAATATTTCAGAAACTAATTTTGCACCAGTAACATGCGTCAAGACTAATTACGAAATTGATCATGATCGGTAACATGTGCCAAGATTAATTAAAACTAATCATGATTAACATGTGCTTGAAAAAGGTGGCCAAAGACTTGAATGATCAGTGATATGTGCTGAATTTGAGGATAATTTTTTTTGTGTTAATTCCGTGGTTGAACGTAACTAAATTAAAGCCCAACTACCCATGAGAAGACAAAATAAAGCCCAATTAGATTAAAACAGAAAATTAAAGCCCAATTCATTGTAGGCTCGAATGCAGTCCAGCTTTCAACGCCCAACTTGGCCAAGTATGATATGCTACGTACGGAACCTGTTCCAGACCATCAAAATCTATTCATCAACTTTTGTCACTTCTTAAAAATAAATAAAAAACAAATAAAAACCGATCAAGTTCCAGCAATTTGATTTTACAGTTGTGAATAACAGGTTTTCATATGTTGAACCATCTGACATTCTTGTTGATATGAAAGTCCATTTAGTGTTGGGATTTCTAGGGCGAATATTAGTTAGTTGAATATATAAAAGGAAAATAATGTCAACATGGAATAATTTATTTATCGATAATAAAACGGTTAAAATAAAAAATATGAGGCAACGTAATTGATAACAAAAGGTAGAGGGGTGATCTCATGTGTCCGGTCGCATAGACCCCCATGCGTTTGGCCGTAGGACCCCAGAATTATTTTTTTAATTTTTATAAATACGTAAAGTTAGCTATGCTTAATCTATAAACCAAGTTTTATTAATTTTGAATGTATTTAAGTATTTTTTTTTTGTTTTTAAATACAGTGATATTCATGCAAAAATTAAAAAAATGTCATTGTGTTTAAAAATAAAAATATAATTGTACTATGTGCACCAATGCTCAGCGCCGTGGTAAGTACATTCGAGGAATTTGCATTTATCTGGGTTTGAGTTCTCGTGGGAGCTAAATGCTTTGTTGTAAAAAAATACAGTTGTACTCTATACAATCATTTATCTATATAATAATGATATTTTAAATTATTTAGATATTAAAAATATAACTTTAAAATTGATATTTAACATCAAACTATTTTATTATGTTAATTTTACACATTTACATTAACGCCATGCATAATGATAATAAACAAATGATGAGATTTTACCAATTAAAGGAATGTTTGGTAAAAGGGGTGGAGAGAAAAGAAAACTTCCTGTCCCTTTCATATTTTTTAAAAAATAATTTGATATTTTTATTACCTAATACCTTACTTTTCATTTTACCTATATATTTCAATCATTTTATCCCACTAACTACTTTATTTATTTTTACTTTACCCTAATCATGTCACAGCAACTTTACACTTTTAAAAACTTAACTTTCCACTTTCTTACTACTCACATTACTAAACGATCCCGAAAACATTATTTAGTAAGAAGGGTGAGGAGAGAAGTAAACTTCTCAACTCTCCCTACACGACACCTTATTTTTTTAATATTTACCCCTGTATATTAATTATTTTATCATATAATTACCCTGTTTACTCTTACTTTTCACTTATTATATTATTTCACCATCACACTTTTTAAAAACCTAATTTCCTATCTCCTTACTTCCCACGTTATTAAATAATCCCTAAGTAAGATTAAAATGGAATGGAATATCTTATTTTTCGAAAACACTTTTTCCATTTTCAAAAAATAACTTATTTTTTCTTTTATTTCCAATACAACTTTTTTCAATCCTTATACATTTTTCATCTTCAACACACCACAACACTTTTTACACGTACCCATCTTATCCTCATCATAAATAAATGATGCTAAAACCCATCCGAAGTGGGTTTCAAAGAAACTTTACTCTTTATTTATTGGGATGTGCTACCCTATACACTGGGATTGCATGTATTTATTTAAATGGTGATTCGGCGTGCACCTCAGTAGATCAAGCCAAAAAAATTTAGCCTTGGGCCTAGCCGGCCCATTTTTCTCCTCCTCGCTCTTTTTTCATAAATACATGATAAGAATCTTGTGAGATGATTTTGTTAGCCGGGTTAAAAGTTGTTTTTTTGGCTTTTTCTTTATACACTTGTTTAAATAAGTGTGTTTAACATATAAATTGGGTTTTACTATTTTTGATTATGTGTATATATTTTTTAATATTTTTAACATAGGGTATTTTAGCCATTTCTAATAGTTAAAACGGCTAAAATACCCCGTGTTTACAAATTTTAAAAATATATACATATATCTAAAAATGGTGAAATTTTAAAAAATATATATCTAAAAATGGTAAAATTTGATTTATATGTTAAATATATTTATATTAATAAGTTTAGGGGAAAAAGTAAAAAATATTTTTTAAATGTATTTTTTGAGGTTTTTGTAGCTCGGGCTAACAGTATCATTTCTCTCTAAGATATTTACTAATTTCTTTCAAAATTTCATTTTATCGCACACCCAAATACACTTTTTCGTAATCAATTTCATCTCTTTTCAGAAAACGTATAGTCTTTCAACTCATTTTTATACATTATTTCACCTTAATAAGTAAAGACGAAAGAACATCAAAGCCTAGATTATGGTTCATATAATCGATAAAATTGGCATAACGTACAGAGAACATGAAGGCAGGCGACAGCTGGAAATGAAAATAGCTTTTCGATGATTATGATAACGAAGGAAAATAATGTTCACAAAAAAAAAAAAAAAAAAAAAAAAATTAATGTCAACCGAAACGGTTACTTCTATCCCATTGTTTTCGGGCCGTGGTTGTTGATATTGCTCCTTTGTATTTGATAACATGCCCACGGCATGATTAGCACCACAAAAACAGAAGAAACGTACGGGTGTGGTTAATCAGGTGTCCCTTAGTCCAAAGACTTAAATGTTAGCGCGTTCTCATTTGCCTTAATTGGAATTTAAGACCAGGTGTTTTTCTGGTTTTACAAACCACGTTCTTCACTTAAACTTTATGCAAGAACTTCTGCTGTTGTAAATTAAAACCATTTAAATTGATGTAAGTATTTACAAATATTCGAATATATCTGCATGGTCTAGAAATTAGGGAGTTTTTGACATTTGATAAAACTTTTAAAAGAAATGTTTTCGATATAAATTTTTTTGAAATAAGAAAAGTAATGTGCTATAAAAGCGTAATGATAATGAAGAATAAAACTAAAATATATATGACATTTGTAGGAGCAGTTGTGGAGAAATGATTAAAAAGATATAACAATCATGTAGAAATATATGAAGAAATGATTAAAAAATAAAATAATTATAAATAGTGAAAAATTTTAAATTAAAAAATTTTAAGTTGAAGTTTTCATGATTAACTTAAAAAAGTCAATACATTCATGACTACTCGATCTCAAAGCTTTCTATTGCATATACATATACATGTATTATTGTTGTACCTAAATACCTAATGTGACTTTTTTTTTAAAATATTTTGGTAGCTGAATGCACAAAAATAAATACACACGACACATGGTTTTCAAAACCACAACAATAATAGATGTGGGAATATTCCCTAAGTGACTATTCCTAATGGTTTGACAAACAATATTCATATTAACTATGAGTGTAACTTAGTTAGGATACACAATTTCTTATTTTTATACTAATGAAATAAGATAGGTAGTAAGTAAAAAAAAAAAAAAAAAACTCAATTCAATTAAGATATGGTAGGTTCAAAAGTTCGGATCAACCAAATCAACCTGGATTAATAATATATGTTTAATAAATATTTTATGAAATATCCTTTATAGTGAAAGACATAGAAATATTCTTTAAATATATAAACTTTTTGATTAATTTATCTATTATTTTAGTAAATTTAATAAATATATTTTAAAAATTACATTATTATCATCTTAATCATATATTTTAAGTAGGATTTATAATAAGATTATAGTTTTCAAATATAATGTAAAAACTACTTTAAATAACTATTTTAAAACTTAAATTGGAATCGATTCTAACTTAAAAAATAAGGTAAGGTAGGCTTAGAATCGACCTGACTTTAAAATAAAATAAAGTAACAGTTTCTGAGAATAACATAAGAATAAGATCAATCCTGAATTAGACCTATCCAACCAAAATTACACTTCTAATATTCATAAATTTTTTAAACTTAATAATATTTTTTTTCTAATGAATGGTTTACATATATAAGGATTTAGTTTAGTTATATAAATGAGATATGGTCCCAAAATATTAAAACCGCCAACTACAACTACAGACCAATAAATAATAATTAAGAGCTGCTAATTTGGTTGGGGGCAGCGGATCATTAGGTATAGCCTTTCATCATATTTTGTAAGCATGCCAAAGGAAAGTCAGTCATGAGAGCTTTATTTTTGGGTCCCCCGGAAACTCCCATGAAACTTCCTAAAACCAATTCCCACGCAACTTCCACCTTATTCCCTCCGAACCTCTTTATTCCCCGACTATATATCATTAACCAACCAAACACCCCAACTTGCACTGCATGCCTACCACACAAACACACAGAAACCAACCTATGCCACCTCTACTTTCATCCCAGTGGTTCTCCCGCAAGAACTTCAAGCTAAGCCTCCCCGGCCGCCGCCGCGGCTGCCGGAGATCACCCACCACCACCCCGCTAGCCATGGCCCCAGACAACAGGAAAGCCCATGAATTCAGAGAAGCTTTTCGATTCTTCGACACCGACGGCGACGGCAAGATCTCCAGCGAGGAGCTGAGAGCATTCTTTGCCTCCATGGGCGACGACATATCCCCTGACGAGGCCACCGGTGTGATCAGCGATCATGACACCGACGGAGATGCCTTGCTGGACTTCGGAGACTTCGTTCGGCTCATGGAGAGGGGCGGCGGCCGTGACGACGATCTCCGGCGGGCCTTTGAGATGCTGGAGGAGGTGGACAAGGGTTCTGGTTGCATCACGCCCAAGGGGTTGCAGCAGATGTTCAACCGTCTTGGGGATCGCAAGTCAAGGGAGGAGTGTGAGGCAATGATTCGGGCATTTGATCTCGACGGTAATGGAGTTCTTGACTTCCGTGAGTTTCAGAGGATGATGACCTGATCATGATCAATG
Source organism: Annona cherimola (assembly GCA_030490835.1). NCBI lineage: Eukaryota > Viridiplantae > Streptophyta > Magnoliopsida > Magnoliales > Annonaceae > Annona > Annona cherimola. The sequence continues at coordinate 14,879,432 of CM059976.1, forward strand.
CATGGATGAATCTTCTACTCAATTAGATTAAATTTGGGTATTTTGATATAAGGGTCCACTTCAAGTTGGTCTGATATATAAAATGCATGCAAGGTGATGTATCTTTGTCTTTGCCCCAGCTTTGGATGTTCGAATTATAAAGCATGTATATGGAATGAAATTACTATTTTGTAAATGTAAATGTTTCAAAGATGATCAAGAAGAGTATTCTTGGCCTTGAGTAAGAGACTTACATGTAAAAAATGTGGGTATATGTTGGTGTAAAAGGAATAAATGGAAGAGGAATTCACTAGTAACACATCATCATCTTTATTTGAAAGGATATGAAAAAAACTGTAACATTTGACATTTCGATGCCAGGCTGCCAGCTCGCCTTTGTGGTTCAATCCCATTTGAATTTACATGTTAGAATACTTCGAAGAAATATTAAAATTTTTTGGATGAAATGTCTTTAATAGAAAATTTTTTTAAACGGAAGAAAATAATGGGATATGATAAGAATAATGATGAGGAGTAAATAAAAACTGTTAAAAGAGAAAGATTAATTATATTGATAGTTGTAGAGAAATAATTAAAAAGTAGGATAGTAATATAGAAAGATATAACAAAACGACTAAAAAATAAAATAATTACGAAAAATGAAAAGTTTTAGTTTAAAAAGTTTAACATATAACCGAACATGCCCTCAATTAAACTAGTGTGGTGGGGTGCCCACTTAGCTTTCTTGTAAATCTTTTTCTGCAGATTTTTGTATTCGTAGTTATATATATGTGTGTGTAGTGAAGCTGCACCATAATAACGGTGCATTTTAGTAAAAAAGGGCTCAATATATACTTAAATGTATTGATACTTTATACAATCATTTATTTATATATGAATTTATAGCAAATGGTTTACATGTTAAAAAATACTTAAAAGATGTTATTTAAATCAAACTATTTTATTACATCGAATTTATACAATTTTTAGATGAGATTCATACACATATCCAATTGGAATGAAAATTAGTATGGTAATAAGATACATAATTCTAAATATAATGAGTAGAGTAGATTACAATTCTATAATCATGTAGGGTCCATTTTCAGGCAATTGCACCATAATTTTGGTATAGTAAAGCTGCACCTAAATATTTCTCATATATATATACATACGGTCCTGCTTTTATAAAACCCTCTTTCTGTATAACCCTCTCCATTTTTAAAATCTTGATGGTTGATGAAAAATTCACTCAATCTATTATGTTTAATATCATTTCTAGTATCTCGTAAACGCTTTTATTTTTTTGTAATTTTACTATATATGGGTCCATCTATAATAGTGTAAAATTAACATAATAAAATAATTCATTGTTAAAATATCAACTTTAAAATGTTTTTTTTAACATCTAAACAATTTAAAATATCAATATTATGTGGATAAATGATCCTATAAAGTATTATTACATTTTAATACATGTGTGAATAGGGGTGTTAATGGTCATGGTCAACCTGTCAACCCGCTTGTCCAACCCGTTTATAAATGGGTTTGGGTTGGGATTTTCCAATAAATGAGTTATGATTCGCCAACCCGTTTAACCATTTAATTAAATAAATAGATTAGGATTGAGATTTTATAACTTGTCAACCCGCTTAGTAACCCATTTAATCTGTTCAACCCGTTTAATTCGTTCAACCCATTTAACTCGCTTAATTCATTAAAGTTTTATATATACATGTAAACTCCTTGGTATTTTTCCTCTCTAAGTCTTCCTCAAGTCACCTAATTTTTTATTTTTTCACTACTGCCCTAATTCCATTTTCCCGTTACTGCCCTATTTCCATTTCCCCTACACCGAAAACACCCTTTCGTTTCTCCCTGTGAGATCATCATCTACTAGAATTTAGGCTTTCAGGTTATTTGCTGTACAACCCGCTAAAAACCCACCAACCCGTTTATTAAATGGGTTGTAAATGGGTTAGGGTTGAAGTTTTTTAAATGAGTTAATAAACGGATTAAGATTGAGATATTTTAAATGAGTTAGAATTAGGATTAGGCTCCAACCCGTCCAACCCGATCCATTAACACCCCTATGTGTGAATAGATATAAGCATTTTTCATAATTTATACATGAATATACATATTTTTGAGCAAATATGGCCTATGCACATATTTGATTTGGATGAAACTTGGTCTCCTAGCTAATCAAATTGTGTTAAATACAATGAACGGATTAGATTTTTCATCAAAGATTAATATCTTAAAATTTGAAGGGGTACATGAGACCGCTTTTATATAACTCGGTTACATAGAAGTGGAACTTATGTATATATATAACCTATCATGTGTAGACGGATTGCACCATAATTATGATGTAGTCCACTGCAAAATGGGTCCCACACATATTAAAATATAATAATACTTTACATAATTATTTATCCATATAAAAATTATACTTTAGACCATTTAGATGTTGAAAATATCATTTTAAACTTAATTTTTACATTAAACTATTTTATTACGTTATTTTCTACCATTTTAAGATAAAACACATACACATGTTGAATTTGAATGAAAAGTGGTATGCTAATAAAATGAGTGGAGTAGATTTCTTATTAATGATCAAGTGAGCCCCATAGTACATGAATTGTACTGTAATTATGATGCAGTTTAAATGCGCTTGATTATTTTCCATATATATACGATCTCGCTTTTATGAAATCCATTTTCTGTATAACTCTATCCATTTTTAAAATCTTGATAGTTGATTAAAAATCACTCCATCTATTGTGTTTAACATCACTTCTAGTATCTTGGAGACTCTTTTATTTGTCCAATATCGCTGTAAATGGGCCACTTTGAAAATTAATATAATAAAATAATTTAATATTAAATATTAATTTTAAAGT